>JAQPPZ010002883.1:8179236-8808408 GCA_028583015.1 Wollemia nobilis
TATTTTATTCAAAATTATTTGCTTGATTTGTTGTATTTTATTTGTAACATAGGATTGCTTTGTTGTATTTGCTACATTGGCTTAGGTCATCCCTCGAATGAAGCCTACTGACTCACTTGGATCATACCTCAAATGAAGCCTATTGACTCACTTGGGTCATCCTTGACTCACCTGGGTCATCCCTCGAATGAAGCATATTGACTCACTTGGGTCATCCCTTAAATGAAGCCTATTAAATCACTTGGGTCATCCCTCGAATGAAGCCTACTAACTCACTTGGGTCATCCCTGACTCACCTAGGTCATCCCTTGAATGAAGCCTACTGACTCACTTGGATTGTCCCTCGAATGAAGCCTACTAACTCACCTAGGTCATCCCTCGAATGAAGCCTACTAACTCACTTGGGTCATCCCTCGAATGAAGCCTACTGACTCACTTGGGTCATCCTTGAATCACCTAGGTCATCCCTCAAATGAAGCCTACTGACTCACTTGGGTCGTCCCTCGAATGAAGCCTACTGACTCACTTGGGTCATCCCTCGAAAGAAGCCTACTAACTCACTTGGATCATCCTTGACTCACCTAGGTCATCCCTCGAATGAAGCCTACTAACTCACTTGGGTCATCCCTCGAATGAAGCCTACTGACTCACTTGGATCATCCCTCGAAAGAAACCTACTAACTCACTTGGGTCATCCCTAACTCACATGGGTTGTTCATCAAATGAAGCCTACTGACTCACTTGGGTAATCCATTGAATGAAGCCTACTAACTCACTTGGCTCATCCCTCGACTGAAGCCTACTAACTCACTTGGATCATCCCTCGAATAAAGCCTACTGACTCACCTAGGTATTTCATGAGAAACAAAATGTATTCTATTCATTCAAACAAGCTATTTCAAACACACATTCATCAACATTTGCGTTCATGAATTCATCAACATTTGAATAGATAATCAAATACCTATTCATCAATATTTGCATTCATCAAAATATTTATTTCAAACATGTTTCATTCAAACATCAGTTCATGAGAAACAAAGTTCATTACAAAGGACTGTGCATCCACTTTCAAACTATTGTGTTGAAGCGTCTGTTTCAAGTATTTGCAGAGAATCAGATGAAGGATCTAGTTGCTTTTCTTCATGACCTTTCCTAGATGCCACCTCTAATGTTGTTTCTCCTAACACACTAGCTCTCCATAGGTTCTCTTCACCAGTATTCAAACTTTCTACCAATCCCCTCTCCTCTATAGCTGGATCATCTTTTGGAGGTATTTCGTTCTCTTGTTCCACGAGAAAAATATTCGGATCCAATTTATGTTTGATGATGATTCTTCTGAGGGCATCATTCTATCTAATGGTCTCATAGAATTGTTCTTTGAATTCAATTACATTTTGTATACTTTGCTTTGCGGTGCCCAAAAAGACCTTCATGCTTTCCACTTGATTTTTGACATTCTCAAAATTGGACTGCATAGTAGAATATTTAAAATGTTAGTTAATAAAGATCAAAATATTATAAAAATAAATTAATTTAGAAAAATATTGTTGACTTACCTCTACAAAAACCTAGGCAGCCTTTGCCACTTTAACTTTTTTTCTATCAATTTTCCACTTATTGAAATAGGCTTGAGCTTCAACATTCAGATTCTCAAGCATATTCAAAAGGTGATCTATAATTTCATCACCATAAACATCAGTGCCAGTGGCCTTTACAATTCCTGAGGTTGCTTCATATAACAAAGCATCCATATTTTCAGGGTGTTGTTGAACCAAAGAAAATAATTCTTCTCTTTTTGTATAATTTTTGTATTGGGCATTAATTTCCTTAGCTAGAACTTTTACCCGATACTCCCAAACTTTCAGTTCAGAAATATTAGAAAGCACGGTATCCTTCACTATGGCTTCTAAATTTTTTGCTATTAAATCTGATTTTGAAAAATCAAATATTTGATCCTCAGTAAGAGGAGCATCTTGACCAGTTGGACCGGGGGGAGGGGTGTTGTGAGCAGTGGTGGCTCTTCCACCAGTTTGCAATGTTTTATCAATGGTTTCTCCTCTTTGGGTTTGAAGCATATCAAATGCTTTAAAACTTTTAGGAAACAAACCTTGGATAAAGAATTCCTTATCCAAGGGAGGAACAGACAACCCAGGAGAATCATTGAAAAGTTTTGAAACATTTTCCAAAGTTGGAAAGTTTGAAAGGCCAATGGATGGGCCTGCTGAACTCCTTTCATCATGTAACACTTTTCCACGCATATGTTGAGGCCTCATGAACTTCTATCTATGTGGAGGTGGTGGTGGTGGTATAAAATGTTGCACGGGCTATTGTGATCGACCTAAGGCAAAAATTAAAAAAATAAATTAAACATTTGAAGAAAATATTTTAATAAAAATATTGGGAAACTCAATTTTTAATCATGTATACCGTGCTTTGATCTGGTTTGTTGCCCTGTTTCAATTGTTTGTTCAAAAACTTCTATGCGGTCTTGCTGTAGAGGACGTAGAGGCGGTGGCGGTGGATGTGCCATCATTTGTTGTCGGTGATGTTGACTTGAACCTACAAAAAATAAAAATAATATTTATTGTAAAAACAATTTGATAATAAAATTTACTAGGAAATTCTCAACTGTAATTGCACATACCAGATGTTGTTGTGTCATTTTCGGGTCGGACTGGTTCTAAAATTTGTCTGGGATGATGCCCTAAAAATATTTAAAAAATTTTAATTTAAAATAATGGTAAGTGCTAACTAAAACTAATTAGAGAATTCATGGTCATCCCTCATCGAGGGACGACCCGAGTGAGTCCATCGACATCATGCGAGGGACGACCCGGGTGAGTCCGTTGACCATCGAATGAAGTCTACGGACTCACCGAGTCATCCCTCACATGATGTCGATGGACTCACCTAGGTCATCCCTCGTCGAGGGATGACCTGGGTGAGTCCATCGACATCATGCAAGGGATGACCACCAAGGATGATTGAGTGTACAACTAAATGCGAGGGACGACATCCAGGGACAACTAGTTATCTTCCTCCAAAGAAACTTTACCTGAGATGTCCTAGCTATCTTCCTCAACATCGATGGCATGTTGATGTTGATGTGAAGTAGAAGAGGGAGCTGGACGTGAAATAGTAGAGGGAGATGGATGAACAAAAGTAGATTTTGAATATCTAATACGTTTCGTAGACCTTGTTAGTGGATGTTCTGGTGAATGTGTGTCAGAATCTGCACTACCCTCTGGGTTGTTTCCCCTATTTATTGCTTCTCTTCTATTCGAAATTGACATCACTCTTCTCTACATTAAAGCAAACTTAAAAATTAGAAATATATTTATGTAAAATATTACCTACATCTGTTCGGTGGTTAAGGTAAGTGACTTCAATGTTGCATGGAGGGAGGTGGGCATGGTGGTATTGCTTACATTATAATATTCTTCATAATAAAAACCAATCAAGTAATTACAAGTAGCAACAAGGGTAGAAGTGGTCGTAGTATTTGTGCACGCATTTTGAAGTTCATTTTTTATTTTGGTGGAAACATACGAGGACCAGTCGTATTTGTTTTTTTCGAGGCAACGCACAATATACCCCATAGCCCATAAAGGTATGTCTGATGTTCTTCCCTACAAAACAATACGTGACTGGAAGAACTCGACGATGGCTTTAAGGAACTTGTTGTTAATAGACTAAAAAGGGAGGCCCCTTCTGGATGGAGTTGCATCCACTGCAAAAATATTATAACAAAATAGAATGCTTAAATTGAAATGCTATGTTTAAGATATTCAACATATATAGTGCAGTAATATAATAAAGCAATAAAGTAATGTGCAATGAGATACTACACTAGATTTGAAAACAAAAGATCAATCATATGCACTTCTACTTGTTATAGATTGCCATGAGGGAATTGAGTTCGTGGCATCATCAACATGTCCATCGTCCCTCGAATGAAGTCTACTGACTCACTTGGGTCGTCCCTCATCGAGGGACGACCCAGGTGAGTCCGTCGACATCATGCGAGGGATGACCTCTAGGGATGATTGAATGTGAGGGACGACCTCCAGGGATGAATGTGAGGAATGACCTCTAAGGATAACTGAAGGGGGTTTTCTTAGTTTCTTAAGTTTAGCCACTACAATACTATTTCTCTCAATTACTATGAAAGGTAATTCCATGATAAGAAGATGTAGTTGAAAATAAATAAATTAAAATCTTAAAAATGGAAGATTTATTTCTTTCATGATAGTGACAGTGTACAATGTCCCATCCTTGTTCATGCCATATTCTACTGCTATCACTTACAACTATATTTTTCAACCAAAAGAAAAATAATTACCCCAAAATTTACCCCAAAATTTACCTCTAAATTTACCTATACATAAATTTACCCCTAAATTTATGCCTAAATTTACCATTAAATTTACCCCTAAATTTACCTCTAAATTTACCTATACATAAATTTACGCCTAAATATCCAATGCAAAAAGAAATGACTCACTTCAGCATGTCCATCGTCCCTCAAATGAAGTCTACTGACTCACTTGGGTCATCCCTCATCGAGGGATGACCCGGATGAGTCCGTCGACATCATGTGAGGGACGACCTCCAAGGATGACTGAATGTGAGGGATGACCTCCAGGGATGACTGAATGGGGTTCTTAATACTATATATTATCCAATCTCATATATTAAAAAAAAAAAAAAAATAAATTTTCCCCCTTCTTCCAGTTTCTACTACTATCACTTACAACTGTATTTTTCAACCAAAATAAAAATAATTACCCATAAATTTACCCCTAAATTTACCTCTAAATTTACCTATACATAAATTTACCCCTAAATTTATGCCTAAATATCCAATGCAAAAAGAAATGACTCACTTCAGCGTGTCCGTCGTCCCTCGAATGAAGACTACTGACTCACTTGGGTCATCCCTCGTCGAGGGACGATCCGGGTGAGTCCATCGACATCATGCGAGGGACGACCTCCAGGGACGACTGAATGTGAGGGATGACTAAATATGAGGGATGACCTCTAGGGATGACTGATGGGGTTTTCTCAGTTTCTACTACTATCAGTTACAACTATATTTTTCAACCAAAAGAAAAATAATTACCCCTAAATTTACCCCTAAATTTACCTCTAAATTTACCTATACATAAATTTAACCCTAAATTTACGCATAAATTTACCCCTAAATTTACCTATACATAAATTTACCCCTAAATTTACGCTTAAATTTACACCTAAATTTACCTACACAAATTCTAGTTTGTTTGGATAAAATGAAAATTAAAATTTACAATTTGGAAGACATACCTTGTAATGTTGTGGATGAGAGCTCATAGTAAGCCTCCAGATAGATTTTTTCATCATCTATCAGAGAAAACTTTGATGAGATGCGTTCACAGTTTTTATGGGGAAGGCCTGTTAATCGATGCACATCAGATGGTTTCACCGAGAAAGAAAGGGTTTTATTGTCGACCGTCATTGTAACAACCGACCCCTGATTTTCATAGGACTGAACAATTGTATTTAGCAAATGAACATCCGTGTCAAATTGGGGCATCAGTTCTAGCCCTAGCAGCTCAGATTCCCTCATCCATGTTGAATCGTGGTTGGGATCATTGATAATTTATGAGATGAGCGGGTAAACCAGGTTTTTGAATGCAATTCTACCTTGATTGGAAGAAGTTGTGGCCATTGCTGGTAATTTGGAGGCTTGGAAATAGTTTTTGAAGGTTGGAGTTTTTTTTTACTATGCATAAAATGATGTGAGTGTGTTTTGAAGGGTTTATATAGACGTTTGCATGCGGAGTCAACGATATGGTGACACATGGCAATGGGTACAACACGTGGCACGAAATCAAGCTATCATCCCTCGAATGTTGACTTCTCCTAGTCATCTCTCGTATGATGTCATTCATCCCTAGTTGTCATCCCTCGCATGATGTCGACGGACTCACCTGGGTCATCCCTCGACGAGGGACGACCCAAGTGAGTTCGTAGACTTCATTCCAGGGATGACGAACATGATGATGCCACACATGATGTCTACGAGGGACGACCCAAGTGAGTCCGTAGACTTCATTCAAGGGTCATCCCTTGAGTGAAGTCTACGGACTCACCTGGGTCATCCCTTGAATGAAGCCTACTGACTCACTTGGGTCGTCCCTGACTCACCTGGGTCGTCCCTCGAATGAAGCCTACTAACTCACTTGGGTCATCCCTTGAATGAAGCCTATTGACTCACTTGGGTCATCCCTAAAATTAAGCCTACTGACTCACTTGGATCATCCCTAAAATGAAGCCTACTGACTCACTTGAATTGTCCTTGACTAACCTAGTCATCCCTTGAATGAAGCCTACTGAATCACTTGGGTCGTCCCTCAAGTGAAGTCTATGGACTCACCTGGGTCATCCCTTGAATGAATCCTACTAACTCACTTGGGTCATCCTTGACTCACCTGGGTCGTCCCTCGAATGAAGCCTACTGACTCACTTTGGTCATCCCTTGAATGAAGCCTACTGACTCACTTGGGTCATCCTTGACTCACCTAGGTCTTCCCTCAAATGAAGCCTACTGAATCACTTTGGTCATCCCTCGAATGAAGCCTACTAACTCACTTGGATCATCCCTATGATCATGTGTGGGAATCAGAGCATGTTTAGTGATTATTTATATCTTATGGTATGTTTGTTAAAAAATTTGGTGAATTCACCTACTTTTTTTTCTTGTGAAAAAAATAAAATTTCGCCATAGCCTCTACATGACTTTGCACCATATTCGCCTTGGTTTCAAAATTGATTTACCTTAAATTTCTATATACATTTTTGGGCATACCCCTTATGCATAACCCTAGACCACAGCATGTGATGGACCCCAAATTAACAATTATCACACCTTAGGATGGCCACAAAATAGGGATCTTGCAACTGAAATTGACAAAAAAAAGCAGCAATCTTAGGCTTTCAATATGAGTATCTTGATCTTATTTCGCATCCTTACTATTTTGAGAAAGTTAGATTTAGCTTTTATTTTTTTCTTGTTTCTTTGAAAAGTAGATTTCACTTTTCTTAATCTCAAAAACAACAAAAAGATGAAAAACAGGAAAAGAACCAAGTAAGAATGCATTTGTGTGGTTTGATTGCTTGTGACCTACCTAATGGTTAGGTTGCCATATAGGGCATGTATTTTTTAGGTTCAATATTTTATTCGGATACTTCTGAAAGTGAAACATTATTTTACATTTAGTGAAGGTATCATTGAGTGCTCTTTTGTTTTTACTTTTTTAAAGTATAAAATGAACCACACACACCACGTCACATTTGAACATTAGTGAGTTGGAACTTCATCCCCAACCACTAATTGAGACCAACTATTGGTGGGCTTCAACTCCACCCATTGGCTCGCATGATTATTGATATTAACCCTATATTATTGACCAAATACAGCTCCAAGAACCATATTAGCTATGGAAAATAGCATGTATTTCTTTTATAAGAGTGTATCGCTACCCATGGTCAATATGTGTGATGACTGGTAGAGCATGTGCTCCTTGATCGGATATGGGTTTTATCTCCATATTTTAGTGGGCATGGCTGCCTAGACTTGATCACTAGATTTAGTCGTTGTGAGTATACATGTGAAATACTTTAAACAAATTGAGAGTTACATCAACCATTTTCATACACGATAAGAGTGAAATTCAGTTTTACAACAAATCAAAACACACCAAATAATTTTAGGGAACACATATACAATTTTTAAAAGAGATAAACACTTATATTATTGTGTGTTTCCATTCTTGTGTGTTGCATCATTAAAGTTTATAAAAGTGATAATCACGTAGGGTTTGGAACAAAGTAGCTATGGTATGTACCCACAACTAAGCCCATTCAAGGGCTGATGTTGAGTAGAGAAGGCAAGGAGACATATACCATCTCCGATTTAACCCTAAGATATGATTATACCTCATTTATGACCTCTTACTCACTCAAAATCCAAATTTTCAAATCATGAACCTAACCTACAAGGGACCCCTACGTGGGACACCCCTATAGGTCTTGGTCCTAATCAAGGAACATAATTTCTAGATATAGACCCTTCACATACCTTCTATTAAGAATAGTAGCTGCATATTAAGACACAAAAAAATAGATCAATACCACACATCTCTGTACATGCTCGGTCTACCTTGTACACCTACATTCAAGATCAATATTACACACCATGGGCAAGACTAAATGATCAAAATACACCCTTAAACCTCTCTAATAAGTCTCAGTAAAATAAGTACCAATATGAGTATGATACTCATCACTCTAGGTGAGGAAATTCAACCATTCCCTTCCTCATTAATAAAGGAAAATATGAGGAGAGTCTTGATTATCCTCGGGCTCATTATTTTACACAAGCACAATGTGCTTCTGCACTAGTTAATTATAAACAATATTTGTTTAGGCCTAAGCCTCAAGTGACGTGACATATCTTGATCGAGGGAAGCTCGTAGTTGATCTTTTAGATCCTCCTGAACAAGATAGTCCCCATGGAAATATTACTATAGCTAAGAGATCTCACATAGTTGATCAGATAAATCAAGTTGTTAAAAAATATTCTAACCTCCAAGCTCAATTCAATTAGCTTCAATTGGATAAACAACACTTGGATCTCCAAAATTAGTTATAAAAGTAAATAATTGAACATCAAACCCATGAGCTATTTCAAGAGATCTTACATAATGGGGTCCCTACCCCAAGTACTCATAGACAGGGGGTTCATCATAGGTAACCTATGTTTAATCAAAATAGGCTTCCTAGGCCTAACCAAATGTTACCTCTTTGACCTCCTAGGCCTAATTGGGACTTGCCTCCCAGGCCAAACATAGATTATCTTCTACAAGTGTTTGTTCTTCCTTGTAGGTAAAATCTGGAAATGCCTTATGGAGCCTACAACGATCTTGAACCAGAAGATAAATATCTAGAAGCATATTATGGAGGTATGGTTGATGACACTCAACCACCATACCATATTCTTGACATTCCTCACCCTCCCTTGCAAGGCCAAAGCAAAGAAGAGGATATCAAATCCTTTGGTGCATATAAAGTATTTTTGGAATGCATGGAAACATTAGAAAACAAAACCTCTTGGTTCGGGCTTTAAAATCCTACTTTGCACTAGTTTTGTAGGCAATCGATTCACCCATCAATACCTTCTGCTCCATACCTAGAGCATTTCAAAATTCCCAAGCTAGATACATTCAAAGGAGAGGAATATACACAGGATCATGTTACTAGGTTTATGAACCAATGCTTTTATATCTAGGATAACGATGCCTTACTTCTAAGGACATTTATGATTACCTTCTTTGGTCCAACCTTAGAGTGGTACAATCAACTCCCAAGGTACAATATCCATAGCTTTGAACAGTTTACAGACTCATTCCTAGAATGTTTCACTTTTAACACTAAGAAAAAGGTGACTTTGATCGACCTCACAGGGTTGAAGCAGTACGACGATGAGTCAATCATAGATTATGGTAAGCTACCATACCTACTACTAGTGTTTGAGTTGACTCGAATGTTTTCCAATAGTTGTTTAAAACCAATTTTATTATTGCTACAACTCCAAAAATATCAAACTATTGAAGAGGTTCTATCATAGGCAAGAATAATCGAAGAAATCAAAATTCAAGAGGAGAAAATTATTAAACCCCATAAAATTTTGATATCAATGAGAGGTGAACATAAAAGAAATAGAGATATTTTATGATATCAACTATACAGTAGATGGGTAGATATTTTGATTTAATTTGTATAGTTACAATTTGATAAATTAAAATATAGTTGGATTTAAAGGTATGCCTATCATTGTACCAAGAGTTGCCCTAACGCCTGTAGACACCAAAATAACACCAATCTGATTATGTGACGACAAGCACTGATCGAATTGACATACATAGCCCCTAGGGCAACCCCCAAAGGTTAAACAGTGGTCCTAACCACCCCCACAATAGTTTTGGAAGGTCATAGGTCAATTTGACACCTTTCAGGCACTTTGCTCCCTACTCATTCCACCCTGGGACGATTACAAATTGGTATTCGTCCCACCCCGGGACGATTAGTAGCATTCACTCTAGGGTGGGGCGAATAGCAGGTTTTACGGGAAAAAGGTCAAACCTTGACAAATGGTAGCTCATATCCTCCACTCAACTCCACCTTCAATGCATGGGAGTGTGAGTGAGAATTTTTGATATCAAAGGGGCAGTCATAGAGGCAGTCATGGAGCCCTTAATCAAGGAGGAATCTTCTCTCCCCTGGGAAGGCATGATGGCCAAGTGGCGCCTCTGCATGCTCATTCACAAGAGACCCTCAGGTCTATAAAATGGTGAGACTTCTCACCCCAAAAAAAATAGAGCAGGAGCATTTGGAGCAACGAAGTGCTGCCGAATTACATCCTCACCCCTCACTTGTGCTTCGTACATCCTTGATCTCTCTTTTAGAAGGGAGGTTATTGGGTGAACATTGGAAGCTCAATCCAAACCCAAAACCCGAATATTTGGCCACAATACCCCACCCAATTTGTCGACACAACCCCCTAGGAGGTTTTGGACCCATCCCAAGTGGATTGGTGTCGAAACCAAGCCCCAAACGGTGGGCGTCCTGCCTCGGGGCACCCCCCGCACTACTGCAGTCCTAATCGCCCCACCCCAAAGCAATTAGAAATATGTAGCAAATTTCCTTACTATTTCTTTTGCATTTTATTTTGTCTTTCATATATGTTGGCATTCAAATTTCATGCCATTCTGATGAGTTTTTACTGTGTTTTCATTGCTTTTTGCCTTCACTAACATACAGGGAGCATTTTTTGATATAGGGCGATTGGGGCCAAATATGCAAAATCCGATCTTCTAGGTCATATCAAAATGCCCCATTTTTCCTAACCCCAAATTTGCAGGTGTTTTGGAGGCCTCTGGGTGGGACATTTAGGAGGTTGTCTTTTGACGTTTTATGACAGTCCTAATCGTCCCACCCCGGAGTGATTAGAAATCTATAGCAGATTTCTTGACTATTCCTTTTGGAGTATGTTCCTGATAGTGTTTGTATACTTTTTTCCAAATTTCATCTTATTCTGACATGTTTTGATTACCATTTTAATTATTTCATGCATGCATTAACCGGAGGCCTTGGGGATTGCATATTTCCCTCCATCCGTAGGTGCTATTAACCATTTGCTATTTCTTTGAACATAGGATCTCGACACTGGAGGGGTAGAAAGGAACTATAGATGCATTCATGCAAGTGACGACAACGTTTGGCCCGCCCATTTCAAATGTGGGCATGCGGAAGATCCCGAAGGGAAGCGTACCATCCATGGTGTAACAAAGCTATATCTAATGCTCCTAGCTCCTAAAAATGAAGGAGACATATTGTAACCTGGTCTCAAAGAAAAATTAATAAAAATAAGGGCTACACTTTACATTTGCTTTATATCTCGTTTCAGTTCATTTGTTTTCCCTTTTTCATGCACTTTAGTCCTTCTTCATTCATAGGACTTAGCGTTTTGCATGCTTTTGTTTGCACCACACCCGATATGCCTATGGGCTTACGTATCCTCATGCTTTCAATGCCCTACTATCCTAAAATGAACAAAGGAAATATATGGAGGACTAAATATGGCATTTGGGTCATATGCATCAATTTGAATTACTTTGGCGACGATTTACTTATGCTCAAATATATTAGAATTATAGGGGAATATCCCTAAATGAATGAGATGTATTAATTTATTCCTTTTATAAGTATGGGAGTTTTACCATACTTGGATGTGTAATGATTTAATGAATGAATAGAAATTTTATCTTTAATTTACTATCATGATTTATTTACATTTGTTATCTAGATTTCAATTTTTATTTAATGTTTACTTTTATTTAAATGTCCTTTCATTTTTAATTACCCTTGTATTCTTTATTTATATGTTATTTCATTAGATATAATGTATTATTCTTGTTTTTTTCTAAACATAAAAATGACCTTAGAAATTGAGATCTTAGGGTGAACCTAGAGAGTTACCTAAGAGATTGAGATCCCTTAGATTGAACGTAGGAAGACTTAAGGGATTAAGACCCCTTATGGAGAATGATAACTAAGTAAACTAAAATATTACATCATGAATTAAGATAGCTCACCGTGAAGATGATATGGATAGCTTAACTCACAATACGCTTTGTGTACCTACATAGATGGACTTGTGTATGGTATGGTGATGGGCGTATACCTTTTATTGATTGATGGTGATAAGTGTAGCTCATCAAGAATGATTAGATAGATAAGCTTATTTATGATAACACATAAAATACCTACATATATGGGATTGTGGGAGGTTATTTGGTGAGATGTAACTCTTTGAGAAAGTTGGGAAACTTAGTGATCTTAAACAAATAGAATAATCAAAGATCGGTTAGGGGTATTAAAAAAATATTTTCTTTTCTATGTGTTTTCTTGTAGCTAGTTTTTGGGTCATTATATTGGATGAGATTCTTGATATTTTTACATCTATTAGTAGAATACCCATTGAGGCTATCATAAGCACATTATTATAGAATATTGAATCATGATAGTTTTTATCTTTTAGAATTTAGAGGTCTTAGGGGTGAGAGTTTGATCATATTTACTTCTAGAATTTGTTCTAGAAAAATGGAGGTAGGTCTAATCTAGCACAATGTATCTTAGGTCTTTCTTGTTTATTTATTATGAGTTTCTAAAGGGTTGTTCTTATTTTACCTAAATTTAATGACCTTGTATCCTACAACATGTTTATTTATATACTATCCCTTTTTATTAGAAGAGGGTGTATCCTCATCCTTTTTGGGTTTTAACTACCCATTTCTAATAATGGTATTCTATAATTGTCTATCCAATTGAATGGTATATTTAAAATAAGAAGTATAGATAACTCAAAAGGATAAAATAGTGTTCATTAAGGTTTTTTTTTAAGATACTAATAAAGTATTTTGGGGGAGGTTTATACTCTATTTTTTCCTCTAATAACCTCAACCTTTTCAATAAACTTGGTAAAGTTTCCTCCTTAGCTTGCTTTAACTAATATAAATTAGTGACGGTCATCGTTTCTTCTATGTCAATAATAAATTGTTAAATTAATTTCTCACCTAGTTCTCCAAAGATAATAATATAATGGTGAGGCAACCAGTAATAATATTCCAATATTGTCTTGGCAAGACTTTGTGGGAATAATTTTAGTAATAGCAATTTATCGTATCCTATACTTACATAGTTAAGCATGAAAAGTTTTATATGACTCATAGGATCACTTAAACCATCATACTTGGTCAACTTACGAACCTTGAAATGATACAATAAAGGATGATTAGCCACAAGCAGGTCTAATGGTTGATTTCACATATCATCAAATGCACATATTTGCTTCAAAAATCCTTGGAATGAAGACATATGTTGAGTCACTTATTGCACATAAGTGTTTGGAATTCAAGGGAGGCTTTGTTGGTTGGAATTAATGGAACCTATAATTTAGGAAAAGTATTTAATATATTAATCAAAGGATGCATATCAAAATTTTGATCAAAAAATAAATATGACTAAGGATCAAATGGATTTTAGGACTTGTTGAAAGGAGTAGTTGGGGATTTGTAATATCAAGCATGGGTCTCATACCAACACTACTAAGGTTAAATATGTCAAATAAAGTGGTGTTAGAGGTAGAAGGGACTAAATTATAGGTATCTCCTCCTATTGGATTTAAAATAGAAGGTTGTTTAGAAAAGACCAATTGAGACATTGGTTTGTTAAGGGGAATTTCTAATTGATTTGTTATCATAGTTGGAGGAGTAGAATGACTAGGATTTGTTTTCAACAAGTCTTCTATAGAATGTAATGGGCATTCTTTCCCCAAAAAAATCATTGGGTTAAGACTTTCTCCTTTTGTATTAACAATATGAGATATAAATCTTGAAAAATTAAGTTCTACATGTAAGGTTCCTGGGAAATATTTTTTGGATTAGAAATAGGAGCCATATTAGGTTGTTGAATATGTTCTAAATAGGATGTCTCACTAGTGGGGTGAGATAACCTATCTAAATATTCTAAATTGTATGCATTCATGATCATTAACAAAGTTTATTTATTTTTATAGGAAAAAATGGCAAAGTGATCCATAGATCCAAATACCACTTCTCCCTTTTCATTATGTATAGGGAAAATATTTTTAGAGGGAGGAAGCTACTCCTTTTCTTCATATACATCATTCTTGAATATTGTTGAGTTTTTGGGAATGTTAGATAAATATTTTGTACTGCAATCCATTTTATGAGCCATGCTTCTTGTTATCTAGGGAGATTGTTAATCAATCATACTTGGAGAAGAAAAATTAATTTTATTAAGTTTTTGTTTATAGAATTGATTAGATAAGAACGAGAAGATGTTTCAATAATTATTATATTTTCTTTGTGATAGCATTGTCCCTTTTTATGAATCTAATTAGCTCATTGTGCCAAGAGAGATAACCCTCAAGGTTTGGACAATAGTTTATCCAAGGGGTCATTAACCTTCCCTTAGTAGGACTAACTTTTTATTATGTTCTTACTATTTTTGTTTGATATGATTTAAGCTAATAAAATATTTTAGGTGGTATTTGATTAAAGTATAGTAATTTTTTAAATTTGATTAGGGAAAAAAGGTTTAGGCCAAAGGTTTCAAGACTTGTATGGTCTTCATGTTGGGTTGACCAAATATGTAAATCTAGATTCAAGGACATTGGCCTCCAAACCTAGGTATCCATACTTAGACAAATATTCTTTCTTGAACCCCATTGTTATTTGAGTTCTTTTTTTTTGGATTAAGGGTTCACCAAGAATTTTTTAAGAATTTACTTTAAATATTATGTCTTGATAGGTGTATTATGCAAGAACCTATGTTTTTTGGAATCTAGAAGATAAGCCTAATGAAATAAGATAGAAATGCAATAAAAATTTAGATAATACAATAATGAAAGAAATAAATCCAATCCTATATGCACTTTGATATCTTGTAGCACTATACTATAATAAAACAAAAAATATATATCTTCAACATTTTAGCTTGGGTACAAAAGGGAATGCATTGAACAAGACTAACATATATGTAATCTATATGTGGTTTGATTTAATATCTATTGAATATGATTGAGATAAAGTAAATTTTATAAGTTAATAGATCCTAGTAGTAGTTCCTTAATCCTTTTATGCTATTTTTATGGATTGAACAAAGGACTACAAATAAACATAGAGTAAACAATGAAGTAGAAACTGATACTAAAATAGAAAACTAGAATAAAGGTACCTAGAATATTACTAAAAAAAAATTCACCACCACCTATGACAAGTTTATCACCTCCATATTGGTTCATTCCCTATGACAATTTTACCACCTATTGACCTAAAAATTTTAGAAAGAGTTGAAAATGAGGAAACAACATATGAGTTAGATCATAGTTGTTAACAAGAAGTGAGGCTAAACAAACTAATAAAAATACAAAGTGATAATGGAAATAGTATCATGGTATATTAGATGTATGAATAATACCACTAAAAAGGATATATTAAAGAATTGATAAGTTGTTTTTATTTAGAGTTTATTTTAATATAAGGAAAAAATAGTTAGTTATGAATTTAGGGATGCATTAAAAAATATTTAGAATGTGTGGGATTGTAGTCATTTCTAATATAAGATATTTTGTAGGTATTGTGACTATATGGAACAAGTGCAAATGGGATGGACAACTATAAGAAGAAAAAGGTAATTGGGTTGCTAGTCTATTTTATGGGCAAGACGAAAACACTAATAATAGATTATAAATGTAAATTATGCAACTATAGTTTCTCATAATTAAATATGTTGGAAGGACATTATCATAGTTTACGTAAATACAATGACGATTCGTGATTATGATTTATGGATTCTTTAGCGGTGGGGGACTTCAAAATAATTCTATGTCTTTTAGAAAAGGAGTGTGATACTCCTAGATTATATGAACCAATATAGTGTATTACTTCATTTATCAATTTTAATGGTCGTTGGGATTCTACTTGTTCATATTTTTTAATATACATGGGATATTAGATGTATTAGATAAACTTGTATAGAAAAATGGATAGACATTTTTGTATCCAACACATGAAAGCTAATAAAGTATACAATATTTTATGAAATTTTATTGTGGGTGGGATTGGACAACAAACCCAATAATTTAAGATGTAATTATCCAATAATGGTCATCCAATCCCATTTTTCTTTTATTCTATGTGTCGTCAAGATCCTAATTTTTCTAGATGCTTATGTTATTATAGGATGAAAAAAAATTTGAAGGATCACGTATTTACAATATTGTCCAAAAGAAGAAATATCTAAAGGGATGAATAAAAATTTGGAATGTCAAATATTTTCATACCATACTTTAAAAAATGAGAAAATTAAATTGAAGGTCAAAAATTTATAAGAGATAGTCAAAATCAATGGAATAGATAAAGATTCTTATATTAAATATATATATATATATATATATATATATATATATATATATATTCTAACTATCATAATTTATTAAAAATCGATGATCTATATTGGTTACAGTGACCTAGGCTTTAATGGATCAAATAACTGAGGAGATAGAAATGCCAAAATAAATTCATGCTATAACCAAAACAAAATTTTATTCTTATCACATAAAAATAATTCAACTCTAGTTGAAAATAATATTGAGGAAGAATAAGATAATATAAAAGAAACAATTAATTATTTTAAATACATTTTATCAAATGCTCAATATTTCTCCTAGTCATATGTGGTAGTTGGACTCCCAGTAGAAGATCCAACAGCCTGATCCTCTACCATGGTATTCCATTCTTAATCCTCAGCCCTACGAAGAGCTACAAGGGGTTATCCTCATGATGATCACTCGTCACATCACTCATCACTTTGCATGGATGGTTATTTCTATTTTCCATAGTGGCAATATTTCCAACATCTCTGAATTTATATATCTTGTTAAATGTGCCAAGAATATCAAGAATTATTACCCCCAACAAACCTTAACTAGTCATGGGCTGGTTTTTCATAAACACCAATGGGATTTTTCTTGTCATTTATGATATGGTCTACTTTTGAATTAGGTAACCTCTCCTCATTAGCTCAAATTCTCTCAACTTGTGTTCCATATAATCCTATCCTACTCGCTCATTATGATATTCATTCTCAAGTCATCTCCCTCGTGTTGAGTGACACATTCCTTAGTGCAATTATACTCCATGGTTTTCTGGCATGGGTAAGATGTGCTATGTTTCACTGTGGTTTAATATGGGTTCTAGATTTCTCCTATGGCTTTAAATCCCTAGTCTTATACCCTACAGTTAATGATCCATCTCTTCTCTTATTTTTTATTTGTGGACCTCATTTTCTATTTCTCACTTACTTTCGAGTCCTACATCCATGGTTGAAATTTAACCCTTTGTTCATCATTCCACTACCTTGGTTGAGGATATCTTTCAGGATCATGACCTCCATTTTCTGCAACTATTCAATGATAGTGACTCAGAACTATCCTCAAAGTTTGTTCAGAAATGGGATGGGGGCCACGTTTTCATCTATGAGTTGAGCTTCACTGCTATAGTTGATCTTCTGGCAGATATTATCAAACTTTTGAATGATGGTAAAATCATCAACAGGAAAAAACACTCCCTTCAGAGCGAGTTGGTGCTTTTTAGAGACAGGAGAAAACTTTGGGTAAGGACAAAGGAGGTATTCTCTAAGAAATGCTCTCTAAACTTTGGAATATCGTCATGATGATTGTATTGCAACACTTCACTCTGGACAACCCTGGTGTAGTCCTGAGGAGCTTCCATAGTAAAACCAAGAATATTATTGGAATTAGATATGAGCAAAGCATATTATAGGAACTATTGGAGTTTTCTACATTACATTTTCAAAATATTTGTGTTGATTAAGGTTCTTGTGAATGAATCAAATGTTGTTGTAGCACTTCAAAATATTTTATTTTGATTATTGGATTCCCTACTAGATACTTTGAGTCATCCCTTGAACTCCAGTAGGGTGCTCCATTATATCCATATCTATTTTTTATTCTTGTATATGATTAGGAAGAACTTTCTCAAAGGAAAAAATGAAATAAAATGTCAATGGGATTCATGTTGCATTAAATGTTCCTTTTGAATCTCATCCCTAATTTGTTGATGATACTTTACTTTTGGTTCATTCCTTAGTTTGTGATGTCATAGAGTTTGAATCATTATGCTATGAAAAGAGTATTGGAAATTTTTCTAATACCATAAAATCTAAGTTAATTTTCACTAACACTACAATATATTCACAACAAATTTTTGTACATATTTTTTAGTTTTAAATTGAAAAATATTATCAAAAAATAAGGATCTTTAGGAATTAGTTTTGGATATAACAATACCTTGCATGGTAGGTTAGAAAGGTAAGTTCTTAACCATGGCTATAAGGTTACAAATCATAAATATTACATTGAAATCCATTCATATTTATATAATGTCACTTTTAAGATTGCTAGTACGTATAGCATACAAATTTAATAAAATTAAAAGATAATTTCTTTGCAAAGGATGTAAGAAAGAATTTGGTTTTCTCCTAATAAGTGGAATAGTATTTGAAAATTAAATAATACCATAGGGGTAGGATTGTAAGTTTGTGTTTTTAGACTTATGATTTTATCCTTAGGGTTTAAAATTGGTTGGAAATTGTTCAAATATCAAGGAAATATTTGGGAAAAAGTGTTACATAAAAAAATATATACGTTATCTTCATACAATAAAATTATTTACAAAGCAAACCCTATATAAAGGATCACCAACATATAACTTCATATCAAGTAGCATGCAAGTCTTATTTACCTATTTTTCTATGAAATAATAAATTAGTTTGGAATCTATATAAAATTAGAGGATACTCACTCAAGTTGAAAAAAAAAATATAGAGCAATCAAAAATTCCTACTCCAAATTATTTTCCTTAGAAGAATATATTTTCGTTAAAGTCTCTCCTTCAGTTTCCACCATTCCTTTGATTAGTAGTCCAAAGCAAGATACTTGTAGGAAAGATTTTATAAGGAAGAGGAACAATGGACCATTGAGGTGTACCTTGTATGAGAAGGATCTAGAAACATCAAACCATTTACTTCTTTATTATCTCTTTCGTATGCCATTTGGATCTAATTTAAAATACATACACACATACATACGTGTGTGTATATATATATATATATATGTGTGTGTGTAATGGATTAATTATTTCAAAGTTAAAGAAATACATATTTTATATGGGATTGATCATACTATTATTTATTGAAATTTATGGCTTGAAAGGAATAATAGAAGTTTTTAAAATAAATTTTAAAATCATGCCCAAGTTTAGAACCATATTATTGCCTCTCTTGCAATATGAAGATACACAAAAAGTGATATTATCCTCTTAGTTATAAGATTTGAATAGACATAGAAGGATCATCAGAGTTAACATAAAGAAATTAATTTCATCTATGGTAGATGAAAATGTCCAATAATTGAGTTAACATAAAGAAATTAATTTCATCTATGGTAGACGAAAATATCCATAAAATATTTGCGGAGGTAGTATTTTTCAAAACAATGAAGGAAATTTAAATTTTACTTGCTCATAATAATATGTAGCTTCAACTAAAATTTATGTAAAGGCTATATGATTTCTTATAGGGATCAAAATGGTAATTAAAAAATAATAAAAATATATTTCAATTAAAGGGAATTCATAAATTATCATTAATTTTTTCATCTTGTAGACACCAAAACAACACCAATCCGATTAAGTGACTACAAACACTGATCGCATTGACATACACAGCTTTCAGGGCAGCCCTCAGAGGTCAAACAGTGGTCCTAGCCACTCACACAGCAGTTTAGAAGGTCAAAAAGTGAGCAGAGCAAAGTTGGTCGCTTTAGCAAGCCTTAAATCCAAAGCAAGCCTAATCAAAACAAGGCCCGGCCGAAGTGTCGCGATATCGCGACACTTCGGCCCCAAAGCCAAGACCGGGCCGAAGTGTCGCGATATCGCGACACTTCGGGCCCAAAGCCAAGACCTGGCCGAAGTGTCGCGATATCGCGACACTTCGGGCCCAAAGCCAAGGCTCGGCCGAAGTGTCGCGATATCGCGACGCTTCGGCCCCAAAGCCAAGACCGGGCCGAAGTGTCGCGATATCGCGACACTTCGGGCCCAAAGCCAAGGCCCGGCCGAAGTGTCGCGATATCGCGACACTTCGGCCCCAAAGCCAAGACCGGGCCGAAGTGTCGCGATATCGCGACACTTCGGGCCCAAAGCCAAGACCGCAAAGCCAAGGCCCGATTGAAGTGTCGCGATATCGCGACACTTCGGCCCCAAAGCCAAGACCGGGCCGAAGTGTCGCGATATCGCGACACTTCGGCCCCAAAGCCAAGACCGGGCCGAAGTGTCGCGATATCGCGACACTTCGGGCCCAAAGCCAAGGCCCGGCCGAAGTGTCGCGATATCGCGACACTTCGGGCCCAAAGCCAAGACCGGGCCGAAGTGTCACGATATCGCGACACTTCGGGCCCAAAGCCAAGACCGGGCCGAAGTGTCGCGATATCGCGACACTTCGGGCCCAAAGCCAAGGCCCGGCCGAAGTGTCGCGATATCGTGACACTTCGGCCCCAAAGCCAAGACCGGGCCGAAGTGTCGCGATATCGCGACACTTCGGGCCCAAAGCCAAGACTGGGCCGAAGTGTCACGATATCGCGACACTTCGGGCCCAAAGCCAAGACCGGACCGAAGTGTCACGATATCGTGACACTTCGGGCCCAAATCCAAGGCCCGGCCGAAGTGTCATGATATCGTGACACTTCGGCCCCAAAGCCAAGACCAGGCCAAAGTGTCACGATATCGTGACACTTCGGCCCAAAGCCAAGATCGGGCCGAAGTGTCACGATATCGTGACACTTCGCCCAAAGCCAAGACCGGGCCGAAGTGTCGCGATATCGCGACACTTCAGGCCCAAAGCCAAGACCCGATCGAAGTGTCACGATATCGTGACACTTTGGCCCCAAAGCCACGTGGCGTCACTGCATACCATTTTCAAAGAGACCCCGTGGGTCTATAAAACGATGGACTTTCCCGCTCAGAAAAGGGTGAAGAAGCATTTTGTGAACACAACGAAGTGTTGTTCATTTGAAGACCCGATTGCATCAGTTTGGATTTTACCTTCTTCACATCCAGAATCTCTTGCGAAAGAGAGGTTGGTGGGTGGTTTTCAGAAGCGTGAATCTGACCTTCAGACCCGACATTGGATCACAGGAATCCATTAATTTGCCGACACTCCATTCTCTAAGATTTTGAGCCCATCCCTAGTGGATTGGCGTCAAAGTCAAGTTCTAACGGGGCGGCCCGCTTGGGCACCCCACGTACGTTCGTGTTTAATTTATTCTATTTTTTTTTTATGTTTATTTTTTTATATTTCGTAGTTCATATATTTCATATGTTTATTTTTATATATCATACGTTAGTAGAATATATCTTGCATTATGTTGTACGTTCGAATTATCTTGCAATAACTTGTTCATATATACTATTCTAGAAGCATTTTTAATCATCATGTTTTAGTCGATTTTATTCTTCATATCGCATTATACATATTTTTATTTATTTATACTCTTGTTTCACTTTAACACAAGTGCTACTAACATCTTTCCTGTGTCTCTGAACGCAGGATAAGAAGCTGAACGCAGGATAAGCAGCAGCAAGCAAAGACTCATTAACACCAGCGACGACAATACGTTGGCCCGCCCACTTTGCATGTGGGCATGCGGAAAGAAGATTATTAATCATGATTGTAACTGAGAATTTGTAACTGAGGAAACGTATTGTAACCGAGTCAGAATATTATGAATAAAAAGGGTTGTGCTCCTACTTTTTCTTTATATTTTGTCTCAATTTGATTATGTTTTCTCATTTCATGCATCAAGTTAATTATGTTCTCATTGCATCTTAGTATTTCTTTCTTCCGAAATCTCATGCTTTCAGTGGCGATCACGGTGGGACCGTTCCCTGATTTTTAAATCACAGAAACTAATCAGATTTGTTGTGTTTTGTGCTTAACAGGTACCTTTTTTTAAGCCGAAGGTCAGAAACAGCAAGTCCGGGCAGAAAAGAGGTAACGGTTTCTAACTGTCCCTGTCATTTTCTGCTGTGTTATTTCTGTTTATTTTATTTGTTTATTTTTTTTACTTTCATTTTTTTTTAATTATTAAAGAAAGGTAGAGAAATTTTCCATCAATTTTCTTGCTTTATTAAAAAAAAAAAAAAATTCAAATTTCTACTTGCTGTTTTTCGGTTTGTAGTGTTTGTATGGCATAGGGAAAGTTTCCTTTTTGCTGCTTGTTTCATTTTTATTAAATAAAATGAACCACACACACTTCACGTGGTAAATTAAACCAAGGAGCTGGTCGTAAAACCCCAGCCCTTGAGCAAGACCAACGGTGGGTTCATCACCACCTTGGCTTAGCTTTGCATCCATTTCCCCGATTGTCACTGTTGTTAGGCGTAAATCCTGATGAAAGCTGACCGAGTGTTGCTGGGGTGATTCCCATGCACGCGAGGATAAGTCTTCTATGGTAGGTGTCATTAACAGGACAATCCCCCCTTTCGTACCGCCTATGTTCCACGTACCATCTGCTCTCACGTACCTATAGTTTCCCTCTCGTAAGGGCGGGTATATAGAGAGGTTGGTATATCGGTCCGACAATGGTATATTGAAGGGGCGACCATTTATGGGAGTCATATGAGCCAACATTATGCATTTAAACGTTCTTCAAAACTTGCAAAAACAAAACAAAACATCAAAATGCACTAAACCAGTTTAGGACACACTATTAATCCTTAAAAGAGATAATCACGGTTTGTGTATGCGTGTGTTCATTTTTGCTTAGTGTAGACAAAAAGAAAAATCATCATAAACGAGATAAAATCTGCTTAGATAGTAGAGAAGCACCACAATGGTGTACACCCGTAGCCAAGCCCAATCAAGGGCGGACGCTGCGGAAGGTGCACAAAGAGAGGGCGCTGGTCGCCTTCGCTTTAGCCCTGAGGACTTGGCCATACCGCCTTGGCGATCTGGCCTACAAGAGAGTCCACATCAGGCTACATCAAAAAAGAATTATTGGGACCCTCCTCATTGGGGTATGCCCATTCAACACAACCCCTTTCGGGAAGAAGCTTTACATGTAGATCTCAATGTAAATAGACAACCGCCTCTTGAGGCTAGATCTGAGTGGCCGCAGCGCGATGAAGTGCTAGAGAGGCATAGTATTCATTTGGAGAGACAACGTGGATATGGTATCTCTCCTTTGCCTCCCATTAGAACAGAAAGACAAAATCCAGAGCGTAGGGCTCTTTACACAGGGCGAGCTAACTCCGCCCGCCCCTTTCAAACCCATGAAAGGGAGTACGAGGAAAGCCATCGCATTCCTCAAGGACAACAAACAAGCGTGGGAACCTTGCATTTCCGCACCTGCTAGGTATCATGATCACACATCGAGGCCAGAGCCTCAAGTAAATGTCGCCTACCTCGACAGAGGGAAGCAACCCATTGAAATTTTAGATCATCAAGATCGAGGCAAACACATAGGAAAAACATTTAAGCCTCCTGAGCAAAAGAGGGCAGACCAAGTTGACCCGGCAGTCGCCAGACATGCCGCTCGCCAAGCCCGAATCACGCAGCTTGAGCAAGGTCATCAGGAGTTAGAGTACTTATACCGCCTGAATAAAGAGCGCATGCAGCACGAAGCGGATGAGTTGCGCTATAAACTACCTGAGAGGGTGCCAACCCCTCGCACCCACAGAGAAGAACAATATGAGAGGCACAATCCTTTGGTGCAGGACAGGTCTCCGCGACCTCGTCAAGCTTTGCCTCCGAGACCTTATAGACCCGAGAGGGAGGCCACTCCCCGAAACAATGATGGGTACCCTCAACGGGGACTCAATCAGGGTCATAGGTCTCGCCCAGAGACTCCTCAAGAAGTTTATGAGGAGTACGAACCAGAAATAGAACGGGCCAAAATGCCCCATCAAGGCGGGAGGGCTGCCACTCGGCCACCCCCCCATAGGCCTCCAGTCTCCCATAACTCACAACGGGAGCAAACAAAAGAGGAAGAAATAAAATCTTTCGATGCATACAAAGCGCTATTAGAGCGTTTGGAGTCTGTGGAGACAAAAGCTTCTGGGCATCAAAAGCCCACATTACGTCAACTCCGCAGTCACCCAGTGCATCCCTCAGTGCCTACACCTCTTTACCCCGAACATTTCAAGTTGCCTCAATTGGCAGTCTTTAAAGGTGAAGAGGATGCACAAGAACATGTCACAAGGTTCCTAAGTCAATGCTTCGGCATCCAAGATAATGATGCATTGTTGCTTAGAACTTTCATAACCACATTCGCAGGCCCTGCCTCGGATTGGTTCACACAATTACCCAAACACAACATAAACAACCTAGATCAATTAGTAGATGCGTTTCTTGAACGCTTTGCCTTCAACACAAGGAAGAAGGCATCACTGAGTGATCTGGCCAGCCTCAGGCAATATGAGGAAGAAACAATGGCAGCATACGGGAATCGATGGAGGGCTTTGCTTTCTAAGTTACCCTACCGTCCCCCTATGTCTGATCTCACACAGATGTTTGCACGGAGTTGCTTAAAATCAATCTCTGGGCTATTGTTGCTGCAGCAATATGACAGTTTAGAAGAAGCTTTGGCGCAAGCCAGAGTTATAGAAGAGATTAAGATAGGCGAAGGCGCAATCGCCAAGCCTAAAAAGAAAGAGTGGAATAAAACCACTAAGACTGGGACAACGCAATCACAACCCGCTGTGGTTAACCAAGTTGCGATAAATGTTCCCAAGCCTGTGCAAGAAATGCAGCCCCAAAAGGCTAATTACCAGCAGTGCCTCCTAGTTATGAAAGAGATAATAAGAAACAGGAGCAGAATCAGCAGCGTCGCCCTAGGCGACAATTCACCCCTTACACGGAGTCCAGGGACTCCTTATTTGACCGCTTGTCAGCGGCAAATTTAGTCACCCTTCCAGAGATCCAAACTATAGACCCTAATGCTCCCAAGCCTAAGGGATACAGAGAGGAATTGTATTGTAGATTCCATAGGAGAAGGGGACATGATTTAAATGGATGCTGGAAATTCAAAGGATTAATCCAAGATTTAATCGACAATAAAACATTGGCCGTGGACAACCCCATAGCGCCAAATAATCAACAAATGGGGGTATTCAAGGACCCTTTGCCTGCCCATGAGGCACAGGCAAAACCTCTCCAGATTAACGAGGTGCGACAGAATCTTCCCATGCAAGGATTTGTGGGAATGATTAGCATAGTGACAAGGAACAAAAAGTACCCAGCAGTTGCCCCCGAGGTAGCTACGAGGGAAGTTCCAACGACGTCGCAGCCTCAACAATGCCCTATGCAGATACCTCCGCCTAGACCCGAGGTCACGATACGGACCAAACTCACGCAGAGTTTGCGGACCACATCGGCTAGGCTTTCCATTTACGAGCTTATTCAACAGTCAACACCTCATAGAGAAGCTCTTATGGAAATTTTAAAAGCCATCGAATTACAGCCTCACGAAGCAAATTCTTTCAACAACTTCGTGGGACATGTGAAACGATGTACGGAGCCGGTCATTACCTTCAGAGAGGATGAAGTCAAAGCAATATCGAATGACACGGCAGATCCACCCCTGCACGTTATCGCGCGGGTCAACGGGATCCCGTACAAGAGAGTGTTGGTAGATACTGGCTCGTCCAGTAACATCATTACCACTGTAGCCTTAAAACATTTGAAGCTTGCCAGCCTCTCATATCACAGCCTCCACGTACACACTACGAGCTTTCAATGATGCAATATGCTCGACAGTCGGCACAGCTTGTTCTACCTGTCCGGGTAGGACAAAAGACAATACCAACATTGTGCCATGTGTTGGAAGGCGAGATGGCTTACAATATACTCGCTAGGGCGGCCTTGGATCAGGGACATGAAGTGTGTCCCTTCGATCGCTCACCAGTGCTTAAAGTATGCTTTTGAAGGAGAAATACATGTAGTCCCGATGGACTTAGAACCCTTCAAGTATTGCAATGCGGTACAATTAATGCCTCAATCGACCCTCCCTTCAACGCATTTGGATTTCCAGTTAAATCCATCTAAACAGGGTCCAATACCGCAGTGCACCACTGGTGACCAAATCAGCAAAATCCCAGCCAGGTGAATCCTCATCATCTGCTCCTTCATTACCAACGCCACCTGTCATGGCTAAACAGAAGGACAAGGGAAAACAGATCATGGAAGAGGCTCAGCCCCTAGAAGAGGGGTTGCCCACAATTTCAACGGTATCAACAGAGGAAACACCTAGCACTACGGAAGCTGAGATTCCTAAACCACCAAACATGGAATGGACTCAGGAAGGACTCCCGTTCCCTCCCTCCCAAGCATCAACAATCACCGTTGAAATGGCGAGTACAGGCCTGGGGGAGTACTTAGTGCAGAATGTTGTGGCAACGCCCGCATTAGAATCGAAGACAGATATGGGGAGACCTCGCCTTCCCATAGGAACAGCTGTTCCTCTAGGTCACCCACCCAACCAGATAAATTTTGTGTATGGGGGCCTTGATCATGGTCTTGAACCATGCAAGCAAAAGGAAGCAGACGAAGAGCCTTTTGTTGAAAACATCAACTATCTCGTCAAACCCGGACTTCGCTCTAAGATATCTCGGCCAATGCAATTGGCATGGATACGGGCTAGGCAGATATGAGCAAGGGATGCGTGTCCTTTGCCAACCAAGATATCAGATGCCATATGATAAGTCAGGAGTAGGGTTCAACCACCCCCTGCCCTTAGACATCTTGGTAGAAAATATGCAAGGCCTAGAAATAGGCAACAAGGGGGGATTGGCACCAGATCTTTATGCCAACCCAAATACAGAATATACATTGGGAGATTACCTCCCATGGTCAACAAACACCCTTGGCAACAGTAGTAATCCCTCTCCTTTGCTAGAGAGAGGTGAAAGTTCGGACATTAATCCTCAAAGAGAACATCAACGGTGTCCGGACATCTTTTTGAAGCTATTCCCCTTAGAGGTTCCAGTTGAGTCAATACAATGTCAAGAGAATCAGGTCCCTCCACCAAGAGTGGAACAACCGCAATGGGACCAGATTAACTTGCTGGAACAAGGAGAACCCTCAATGTCGCAAGTAACAATTGTTGAAGAGAATGAACATTTTTGGATCTCCGAAAGTGATTCAGAAGATGAGACTGAGATGATCTATCTCAGACATGCGCGATGGAATTATCGCCCTTTAACTCATGAAGATCTAATGGGACAGATGGGCATAAGGTTAGGGCATGAATGGTGGGTAGACCCAACGAGGTGGGACCAAGTGTTGGATCCATGGCTCCAAATTCACGATGAGCACCGTCCACCCCGAGACCCTATCATGACAACAATGCCGAGGGAAGACCCTGTCCTCCTATTCGCACATAGGGCCGATCCGTTCGTGCCCGTTCCCCTAGAGCCAGATCCAGAGTATAGGGAGCATCTAGAAGATTCAAGTTATCACACCCACGGTAATGGAGACCAAATTCATTCCATCCACATGATCTCCATTGATTTGACCGCACCCATCCGCAATCCGGCCGATCCAGCATGGTCATTGCATCTAGACATAGATGCCATCGACCGGGATCGCGTCAATTCACCTTTATCACCATCAGAGTATTGGCCTTTCGGTGAAATGCCTCATTTTACCCCAAGGACAACTCAGGATATTTTTCAGGCTGAAGAGGAACCCGAGGTTCCCAATGCAGATCTAAATTCAGCTAATGATATCCATTTGATCCCGACTCCACATCAGTTGGAGGACGGATCCCACATGTCAGTCGAGGAAATGACTGATGTAGATATCGGCACAGATCCAATGAATCCACAGATTCTCAAGCTGGGGGTAAGTCTTTCCCCCGAAGAGCAAGCCGACTACATTGCCCTTCTCAAAGAGAAGAAGGAGGTTTTTGCATGGTCGTACAAAGATATGCCAGGACTAGACCCGCAGCTAGTCACGCATAATTTAACGCTTGATCCGACAATCAAGCCTATAAAGCAAAAACTACGTAAGATGCACCCAAAAGTGGCCTTAATGGTCAAAGACGAATTGCAAAAGCTGTTGGATGCACAGTTTGTCATCTGCGTGGATTATCCGCCATGGCTGTCCAACATGGTTCCCGTCAAGAAGCCCGACGGGAGGATTCGCATATGCACCGATTTTTGAGATCTAAACAAAGCGAGTCCTAAGGATGATTTCCCCTTGCCGAGCATCGACGCGTTGGTAGACGCTACAGCAGGTCACGAAATGCTCTCCCTAATGGATGGTTTCTCGAGATACAATCAAATTCGTATCAATCCTGAAGACCAACTAAAAACGGCGTTCACAACGCCTTGGGGGACATTTTGTTATAAGGTCATGCCTTTTGGCCTTAAAAATGCTGGCGCTACCTACCAACGTGCCATGACATATATCTTCCATGATTACATGCACAAAACTTTGGAAGATTACATGGATGATTTGTTAGCCAAGTCTCTCTTGCGCTCAAATCATATCGATGACTTAAGCAAGATCCTCGATCGCCTCATGGAGCATAAAGTTAGACTAAACCCCAAGAAGTGCGTCTTTGGCGTCACATCCAAAAAACTCTTGGGTTTCATAGTATCAAAGCGAGGAATCAAGGTGGACCTAAAGAAATTCAAGGCAACCCTTGAAATGGTTCCCCCAACTACAATCAAGCGGCTCGAAGTCTGCAAGGAAAGGTCGCGTCGATTAAACGCTTCATAGCGCAATTATCCGACAAGTGCCGACCCATGAACAAATTATTGCACAAGGGGTTACATTTCATTGGGATGACGAGTGCCGATCAACCTTTGACGAGATCAAACAATACCTGGTTTCGCCGCCGTATTGGCACCACCTAGACCAGGAGTGTCGTTCTACTTATACATCTCAGCTATCGAGGTGGCACTGGGCGCCATGTTAGCCCGGAAGAATGAACTTCACAAGGAACAGGCTACTTACTATCTTAGCCGCACCACGGTCGAGTTATGAACTTAACTATGCATACGTTGAGAAACTCGGCTTGGCAGTGGTGTTTGCTACCAAAAAGCTATGCCACTACATGCTCGAGCAACACTACGTATGTTGTGTCTAAGGAGAATCCATTGTGATACATGATGAGTCGTACTTATCATAGTAGTCGCACGGCGAAATGGATCATGTTGTTGACGGAATTTGACATAGAGTTTATTGGACAAAAATCTATCAAAGGACAAGTCATAGCCGATCAACTAGCAGAGGCTCCTCTTGAAGACGATCAGCCTCCGGTCATAGAACTACCCGATGATGGGGTCTTCCATGTCTCAGAATCACCAGATTCTGATGAGCCTGAGTCACAGGCCGACATAACCCTATTCTTCGATGGTTCTAAATGTGAGCAAGGTGGTGGCACGGGAATTGTATTCTTCACACCGCAGGGTGCTCCAATGCCCCTGTCATTTAAATTAAACTTCCCGTGCACCAACAATAATGCAGAGTATGAAGCCTTGCTCCTAGGTCTTCAGACAGCAATCGCCATGAACATCAAAAGACTGAATATCTTTGGTGATTCGCTGTTAATAGTCAATCAAGTCAAAGGGGTATATCAATGCAAATGCCCAGTCCTGCAGGCTTATAAAGCCCTCGTGGACAAATTCTTGGCAAAACTTGAGTGGTATGACATCGAGGCACTCCCTCGATCATCGAATCATTTTGCGGACACAATGGCCTCTTTGGGGTCACTAATCCCGCAAGACCTTTTCGGTGATATGACAACCATTCAAGTCAAAACCTTATCGCAATCCGTGATGGGGCGTGCAAGCTCAGACTTGATGCCAGGAATCCACATGATCCAGATTGAACCATCCTCGGATAAGTTCTCTCGAATCCGAGATCATCTGAAACGTGCCAATTGGGGGTCCTTGTTCTCCCCTACTCCCATTAATAGCAACACAACGCTATTCTTACAAGTTCTATCCCATTCAACGTTTGCTAGGGATGAACTTCAAGAGGGATTGGTTGTTCATACTGTCGAGGTTTCTGATCAACAGGACTGGTATTTACCCATCAGAGACTACCTCAAGTTAGGTAATCTCCCACTTGGATTGACTCATGCCGCAAAACGAGCACTCAAGCAGAAAGCGGCTAAGTATGTCTTGATAGGAGACATTTTGTATCGTCGCAGCTATGAAGGAATCCTCCTTCGTTGCTTGGACCAGCAAGAGTCCACTTGGGCAGTCGCCCAAGCGCACGATGGTACATGTGGTGGCCACTTTAGTGGTATGGCCATTGCAAAGCGCATTCTTCGCATGGGCTATTATTGGCCATCTTTAGAGCGAGATTGTTGCACCTATGTCAAGAAGTGCGTGAAGTGTCAACATCATGCCAATTTGATGCACGTACCTTCTCAGGCCTTGCAGACAGTCCAATCTGCTTGGCCGTTCTCGTAGTGGGGCTTCGATCTAATTGGAAAGATCTCCCCTGCGTCGTCAAGCCGTCACACGTTTATCATAACGGCCACAGAGTATTTTACCAAGTGGGTGGAAGCAATTCCGCTTACCTCTACGACAGGACCCCGCATTGTGGAGTTCATTTTGCATAACATCATATGTCATTTTGGTATTCCATCCAAAATAGTCTCGGATAATGGGATGCCTTTCAAGAACAAAGACGTGCATGCTTTGACCACAAAGTACAAGATTCAGCACAGCTTTTCAACACCCTATTATCCGCAGGCGAATGGGCAAGCAGAAGCGTCAAACAAAATGCTAGTTGCCATCCTTAAAAAGACCATCGTAGACAGTCATAAGGATTGGCACATTCAAATCCCACTTGCCCTATGGGCCTATCGCACTAGCATTCGGACACCCACTGGGGCCACTCCATTTTCGCTTGTGTATGGCTCCGAGGCAGTCATGCCTCTAGAGTTGGAGATTCCTTCCCTACGCATATCAATGCAGGAGTTCATCGATGATGACTCTGCATGGCAGGCCCGGTTAGACCAGCTTACGTTGCTTGACGAACGACGCGTTAATGCTCTCGAGCATTTACGTATTTATCAAGAGCGACTTAAGAAAGCTTACAACATGAAAGTTCACCTGAGGGACTTTCGGGTTGGTGATTTGGTTTTGAAGGAAAACCAACAAAATTCCAGTTTGCCATCCCACCTAAGGGACAAGTTTGCGGCAAATTGGTTAGGTCCATATGTCATTGATAGCAAAATAGGACCCGAGACATACCGGCTAGCTTCTCTTGATGGTATCAAGGAAACAGAACCCTTGAATATCAGTCATTTGCGACCATTTCATATCTAAGAGAGCCAATCCCAAAAATGCTCCAAGGATTGTCAAAATCGCTTGGTCAATCCCAAAATGCTCCAAGGATTGTCAAAATCGCTTGGTCAATCCCAAAAGGCTCCAAGGATTCTCAAAATCGCTTGGTCAATCCCAAAAGGCTCCAAGGATTTCTCAAAATCGCTTGGTCAATCCCAAAATGCTCCAAGGATTCTCAAAATCGCTTGGTCAATCCCCAAAAGGCTCCAAGGATTCAAAAATCGCTTGGTCAATCCCAAAAGCTCCAAGGATTTCAATCGTCTTGGTCAATCCCAAAAGCTCCAAGGATTCAACCTGGTCAACCAAAAGCTCCAAGGATTCTTAAAATCGCTTGGTCAATCCCAAAATGCTCCAAGGATTCTTGAAATCGCTTGGTCAATCCCAAAAGGCTCCAAGGATTCTTGCAATCGCTTGGTCAATCCCAAAATGCTCCAAGGATTTCCACAATCGCTTGGTCAAAAATCAAGAAAATTCAAAAACAACAAAAATCATCAAAAACAACAAAAATTTGCATCTCATTTCTAGGCATACTCAAATTCATCAATAGAGAGTTCTTCTCGCACTTCATCTTCATATTCACAAAAATCAATCCATCAAAAATACAAAAATACATAGATGCATTAAAGCATTGCATCCATACATTGCATATTTGTGGTCGTATAGGTCAAAGGCACCATAGGCTGTCATGGTTCTACTAGTCCATCTTGTTCCACACCTGTTCCATTTTACAAAAACAACAAAAACACCATGCATTGCTTTTACCATACTAGAGTCAGTGGTCTTTTAATGTATCAAGAGTTTTCGTGATTCAATCATCATTTTGCTCTTTAGCCATGTAATGTATCAAGTCAAACAGATTTTATGAAGGTAGAGTTACACTTGAAATACACCTTGTTACGTAACATCCCAACACAAATTAAAACACATAAAAATTCCCAAGTTGTGTGAATGAAAGATGAAACCCTGCAAGTAATCCAGGTCACCATAAGCGAAACGGTTATCTTGCTCATCCCCCCGTGCGAATGGTTCCAGAATGCTGAGAATTCACAAAAGGACAAGCTCTTTCCTATCCATTCACCTCCATATACAGTGGTTTTCACCACTACCAAATCCCAATCATAGTTGGTTCCCAAAGTTGTAAGGATTTGTACTACACGTCCTTGCCAAGGATGGGTAGTCATCCCCAAGACCTAAAGGGATCAACACCATTCACAAACAAAATTCCAACAAATCATCATCCTAACACTTTCCATTCACCTTTGGTCTCCAAGTTGTAAGGATTCGTACTATCCGCCCCTAACCAGGATGGGTAGTCATCCCCAAGGCCTAACAGATCAATGCCCTTACTCCATAATCTCCATCATCCCCTTGGTCCCCAACGTCGTAAGGATTCGTACTATCCGCCCCTAACCAGGATGGGTAGTCATCCCCAAGGCCACGAGGATCAAAGCCATTCACAAGCTCAAATTCACAATACTCAAAACACAAAATCAAATAACAGTGGTTATCACCACTATTCAAAATCCTTGCTCAAAAAGAATTAATAGAAAATAAACAGTGATTTTCATCACTATATAGACGAGCAACTCTCTAAATCATTCAGCCAACAAACATCCTGAACTTGAATCCCTGGAATTCTCAGCATTCGAAAAACCATCTAGGTGATCCTCATTACAGGTTTGGTTGATAGCCTATCTGGCAATGGTGGTATCCTACCCGCATGACGATATGTCTGTCACATTCGCTTTGCGTATGTACAGACCAATGTTTGCATAAGGATGAGCTAGCTTATGGTATCTTGGATAACACCGCAGATTAATCTAACTAAATACAACAAAGGAGTTAGTGGAGCTAATTAGGTGATCCTCAGTACAGGTTCGGTTGAAAGCCCATCTGGCACTGGCGGTATCCTGACAAATACCACATAAATGAACTCAATTGCACACACAGGGATGTGAAATAACTTGGTCAAAAACAAGTACGATTCATACCTTGTTCAAAAGTCTTGTAAGATAAAGTACAATCATGGCTAGTAAGTTAAAACCGTCTGAGTCTCAGAAAACCTTAGCTACATTTCTAAACCAACTGCGCTATTTTTCATCCTTACAATACCATCAGAAAATACAAAAAAAGAAAAACCACATGTATACATACAAAGTCATGCATCACAACAATCGCCTAAAAGACAAAATAATAGAGTTCTAAACAGTCTATGGTGCCATAGCCAAACACCACAAAGTCCATCCATCCATTTCATTTCTGCATATCACATACATTTGCATTCATCACAACATATGCATCCATCAAAATAAATCAACATACAACAATCGCATTTATCATACCATATGCATCCATCAATATAAAGTAGCATGCATCCATCAACATCAATCATTATGCATACCATAATATCATGACATATACACAAAGAAAGAAAATCAAAACAACAAAAACATCACAAAAATGCAACACAAAAACCATAGCAATAAGCATTGCCAGACACAAGTGCTCTTGCACTTAACCTCTTGGCATAAGAAAATCGATGTCGGGGCTCAAATTATCACTCTCCTACTTCCCCAAGAAGGCTACCATAGCTGGACCGCTCCACGGGAAGACGGGTTTTTGATGATTTCACCCCATTATGGCATCACCAAAAGGGTTAACACCCACCAAAAATAGGTCCAAATGTCGGGAAATTGCACGTGCTTAAATGGTAAAACATCTAAAGGCACCCTAACCTAAGTCATCTTGGGTCAAGCGACTCGTCGCTTTTCTCATGAAGGTCATTCCCTCATCGATTCGTCGCTTGAGGGGGTAGTCACACTTAGTCACCAATCAACAAGCACACACCCAATCAAGGCAATGGCATGCATTCAAAGAATCATTGACAAAGACAATCACGCTCCTGCTTGGGGCAGTAAACAAGCAATCATTAAATTGATCAAACACTTGGCATTCCCGAAGCATGAACACAAGGTTCCCCCTATGGACAAAAGGTTACGCCCTTTGCCTAATCATGACTGATCAATGTCCAAGCTCAAGTCACACCTCATCAAAATAGGTTAACACTTGAAATCAAATTCCTTAGCTCGTCAGAAGCAAGGATTCAAGAATGCATGCCCTTTCCATACTTGGGGCATCAAAAGTTGGTTAGGTTACCAAGAAACCCTAATCATTAGTGCTTTGGTCATCTATTTTTGCTCAACACTGCGTCACCCGTAGCGCTTCCCAAAAAGGGGCATCTGTAGACACCAAAACAGCACCAATCCGATTAAGTGACTACAAACACTGATCGCATTGACATACACAACTTTCAGGGCAGCCCTCAGAGGTCAAACAGTGGTCCTAGCCACTCACACAACAGTTTAGAAGGTCGAAAAGTGAGCAGAGCAAAGTTGGTCGTTTTAACAAGCCTTAATCAAAGCAAGCCTTAATCCAAAGCAAGCCTTAATCAAAACAAGGCCCGATCGAAGTGTCACGATATCGCGACACTTCGGCCCCAAAGCCAAGACCGAGCCGAAGTGTCACGATATCGCGACACTTCGGGCCCAAAGCCAAGACCCGGCCGAAGTGTCGCGATATCGTGACACTTCGGGCCCAAAGCCAAAGCCCGGCCGAAGTGTCGCGATATCGCGACACTTCGGCCCCAAAGCCAAGACCGGGCCGAAGTGTCGCGATATCGCGACACTTCGGGCCCAAAGCCAAGACCGGGCCGAAGTGTCGCGATATCGCGACACTTCGGGCCCAAAGCCAAGACCGGGCCGAAGTGTCGCGATATCGCGACACTTCGGGCCCAAAGCCAAGACCGGGCCGAAGTGTCGCGATATCGCGACACTTCGGGCCCAAAGCCAACGCCGAAGTGTCGCGATATCGCGACACTTCGGCCCAAAGCCAAGACCGGGCCGAAGTGTCGCGATATCGCGACACTTCGGCCCCAAAGCCAAGACCGGGCCGAAGTGTCGCGATATCGCGACACTTCGGGCCCAAAGCCAAGGCCCGGTCGAAGTGTCGCGATATCGCGACACTTCGGCCCCAAGCCAAGACCGGGCCGAAGTGTCGCGATATCGCGACACTCGGCCCAAAGAAGCGGCGAAGAACCGGCGAAGTGTCGCGATATCGCGACACTTCGGCCCAAAGCCAAGACCGGGCCGAAGTGTCGCGATATCGCGACACTTCGGGCCCAAAGCCAAAGCTCGGCCGAAGTGTCGCGATATCGCGACACTTCGGCCCCAAAGCCAAGACCGGGCCGAAGTGTCGCGATATCGCGACACTTCGGCCCCAAAGCCAAAGCCGGGCCGAAGTGTCGCGATATCGCGACACTTCGGGCCCAAAGCCAAGACCGGGCCGAAGTGTCGCGATATCGCGACACTTCGGCCCAAACCAAGACCGGCCGAAGTGTCGCGATATCGCGACACTTCGGCCCAAAGCCAAGACCCGGCCGAAGTGTCGCGATATCGCGACACTTCGGCCCCAAAGCCAAGACCCGCCGAAGTGTCGCGATATCGCGACACTTCGATGTCAAAGACAGTGCCATAACCAATCAGAGGCAGGCGTCGACCAATCAAAAGCAGACATCAAGGCAGACATTCGACTAATCAGAGGCGACATTCCGCCAATCAGAGGCAGCATTAAAGCGATTCAAGGCCGACGTGAGACAGGTGGCAGCCGAAGACAGCCATTTATGGCTCCTGCCTTGCATGCGCGCGTAGGTGGGTAGGCTGGCCGTTGGGAGACTGTCACAGGGGCAGTCATGGCAGCCCAAGTCGCGGAGGACTTTCCTACCTCCCAGGAAGGCATGGCTGCCACGTGGCGTCACTGCATACCATTTTCAAAGAGACCCCGTGGGTCTATAGAACGGCGGACTTCTCTCGCTCAGCAAGAGGGCGAACAAGCATTTTGTGAACACAACGAAGTGCTGTTCATTTGAAGACCTGATCGCATCAGTTTGGATTTCGCTTTCTTCACATCCAGAATCTCTTGTGAAAGAGAGGTTGGTGGGTGGTCTTCAGAAGCGTAAATCTGACCTTCATACCCGATATTGGACACCGTAAACTACCAATTTGCCGACAACACATTACCTTGGATTTTGGGCCAATTCCTAGTGGATTGGCGTCAAAGTCAAAATTTAATGGGGCGGCCCGCTTGGGCACCCCACATACGTTCATAGTTTTAATTTTATTTTATTTTGTCATATTGTGTTCTCTGATGTTTAGACATTTTTCAAATTCATAAGACGTTGCTCGTAGTTCAGTTCAATATATTCCGATATCACGTGCTCATCTTACCTTACGCCTTATGCTGTCGAAATAACTCACGCTTTACGTAGAATATATCTTGCATTATGTTGTACGTTCGAATCTATCTTGCAATTAACAGTGTTCATATATATATTCTAGAAGACATTTTACTGGCAAATAGCATCGTGTTTTAGTCGATTTTGGTTCTTCACTGACCTGCAGGTAACAGTGACTGTTTTATTGGCAGCAGCCTTTATACTCTTGTTTCACTTTAACACAGGTGCTACTAAATAGTTTATTGTTTCTCTGAACGCAGGATAAGCAGCTGAATGCAGGATAAGCAACAGCAAGCAAAGACTCATTAACACCAGCGGCGGCAATACGTTGGCCCGCCCACTTTGCATGTGGGCATGTGGAAAGAAGATTATCAATCATGATTGTAACTGGGAATTTGTAACTGAGGAAACGTATTGTAACCGAGTCAGAATCTTATGAATAAAAAGGGTTGTGCTCCTACTTTTTCTTTATATTTTGTCTCAATTTGATTATGTTTTCTCATTTCATGCATCGAGTTAATTCTGTTCTCATTGCACCTTAGTATTTCTTTCTTCCGAAATCTCATGCTTTCACATCTAAAGTGGATTTAGAAATTGGTTAAAAAATAGTATTATTCCTAATGTTCTTCAACTATTTTTTGGAGGTAATCTCTTGGAAATGTAAGCATATCTTTAGAGAAAAAAAAATAGTAGTAAATAATTTAGATTATCATAGTGTTTATCTTTATCTTGGTGAAATTTATACTTTAGAAGATGACTAGCTAAATAAGATTTTCTCTTAATGAAATATTGCAAAAATATTTGATGAATTTTAAAAATTATTTTATAGAAAAGGAAATGAAGAATATCTTTAAGCAAACAAGTTGTATATGATTTAGTTGATGTAACAACTAGTGTATAATTATGCTATTTTGATGGGAATAACCCTAACAAAAAACCACATTTAAGAGTTGCTTCATTAAAAACCTCATATATCTTATTAAAAAATCAAAATTACTAGTTAATACAATAATTATTCTAGTACATTATTACATGAATGTAATAAATAAATATTCTAAGAGAAATAGTAATCACTAATCTTGAAACAAAAAGTATTATAGATGAAAAATGAAATTATGATATTGGGTAGAGGAGAAACAAAAGGAAGACAAAGAATATAAAATAGAAACCATAACAAGTGGAGTTGGTCAAATTGAATTTTGATTAAGTACCTCAAGGAAATTAAGGATCGTAGGAAGAGGAGGAATAATTAGAAATAATATGGGTGAAATTTCTCACATTACATTTTCAATAGTGGAATTAAGATATATATTAAAGCTAAAGCTTGGGCAACTTTGGAAGGGTTAACAATATATAGAGAAATAAAATGGAATAGAATATGGATGGAAGGCAACTCACTAGTAGTAAGAAATACAATTTTAAGGAAAGCAAAGGTTCCATGGAACATAAAAGATACAATAGTAGAAATACAGGAACTTTCTACAAAGTTTGAAGAAATCAAATTTATACATACTTTAGGAGAATGGAAAAAAATGTGTAGATAGGCTAGCCAATAGAGAGGTTTTAATACAAGATCGTGAAGCTAAATTCTCTTTTCCATGGTTAGAGGAAGTAGTAAGTCTATTTGAAAAGATAATATTGACTATTTTAATGAAATAATGATTAATATTTACTTTAATGCTTTCTATTGGTAGTATTTATTGTATTTTTTAACATCTATGTGTTTTCATATAAACTATTTATTATGATTTTTTTGGTTGTATTTATGCTTTAGGAAGGAAACTAATGGTCCAAATTTCATAAAGCAAACTACAATAGCACAAAGTTTTGGTAAAATTACTCTACTATGATATAGTGTGTAGATAGCACAAAAGGCTGCTATAAAAAAATATCAAGAAGAAGGATATTAAATTTTAGAATATTTGTATATGCAAATAAAATTGAAGATCTAAGATAGGATATGAAAATCAAGAATTCAAACTTTTTATGAAAAAAATGTAAGTATCTAGCTATAGTAACTCAATTGAGATGAGAATAAAATCTATTTGTAAACTCTCAAGATCTAAAAGAGAGAGTTGTGATTTTTCAAGGGTGGAGGACCCAAGTACAACCCATTTTTCATAAGAAAAAAAAAAAAAAGTAATAAAAATAATTCACAAGGATGAATAAAATCCATATTCACATACATCAACTTATAATCTTTCAATTCATAAATTATTATATTACATTAAAATGTATAAAAGGCATTCATACCCTCCCAATATAAATAATTAATTTGTTTATTAATAAATACAATAATTACTTTAATAAATGATTACTATTATATTAATAATTTAATTATATTTTACATATAATTTTAATAATTTTGTTATAAAACAATTATTTTTTTTACTTGTATTAATAAATACAATAATTATTTTAATAAATGCCTACTATTATATTAATAATTTAATTATATTTTACATATAATTTTAATAACTTTTTTTTTTTTTTTTTTTGGTTGAATGAAAGGACCTTATATTAATTGGAAATAATCACTTTCATACAAAAATGTTGGGTGGAATTAACACACCCCGTGGCACACACCCAAAAAAATTACAGGATCACATGAATCAACTCAAAAAGCCAATATTACATCAGAACTGAGTAAAGAAAAGAAGACAAAACACCAATATTACATCAAAACTGAGTAAAGAAAAGAAGACAAAACAGAGACAAGTGTATGCAGTTACTGGAATCAAGCGAACATCCCATCCACTAGAGGAGACCAATGATGCTAAGAAGTTGGATAATAACTTTTTTTATAAAACAAAACTTTATAATGTTAAGTAAAGATATTAACATCATAAGAAAAGATAATACTTATGCGTCGTCCCATTAACTATTAATTTGTATTGAAAATGTATAATATGTGAACAAAATCATTAAAAAAAAATTAACAAAATAATTACCCTCTTAACCCATGAATTAGAGTTAATTGCTTGATTTATTTTATGTTTATTTTAACATAAATGATCAGCTTACTAGATACTGTGACCTTCAGCCAAAAATGATATGTCACGTCTAGGTTTTCTGAAACCTGCATACATGGTATCGTATTTAACACCTTTCCAAAAGGAGTAAGCTCAAAACGAAAATTTGAAGTCATCACCGAACCATTGTAGGAAATCTTGCATCCAAAATCTTATCTTAATTTTTTTTTAAATATTACTGAACGGAGTTAGCTTAAAGTTTTGACGTATGTTCGTCAGTTTTAAACCTTTAAAATGATAATTTATTTGACGTATACGACTGTCTGGCCATAAAAGACTATAAACTCAAAAAGTGCTTTGCATGGAAAGGACATGTATTCCAATGTGTTTGAAGCAGATCTGTACAATTTTTTTTATTAATGTGACCGCGTTCCTTTCATGTCCACACAGTACAGAATATTTTTTAGTATGTTAAGATCTGCCGTTGGTCTTTGTCATAAGTCAGAAGATTTAGATTTAACTTCCGTTTACTTGGTGTTCTGTTCGAAACCACACATCAGTCTGTTCATATATTAACATTACAAAGACTGTATCCAACAATATGACATTTTAACAATGGCCATGATGTCTTTAATGATATCTAAACAAACCAAGCTCAGTGTCCAATCTATTGTATTGTCGTTGTTATTGCTTAAAATATTTACAAACTTTTTTATATAACAAAACGATTCAAATTCAAACCTATAATAGGTAAGGCTTAGTAAAATATTTACAAACTTTTTTATATAACAAAACGATTCAAATTCAAACCTATAATAGGTAAGGCTAAAAAAAACGCCAACAAATTGGTTTCTCTTAAAAAAAAAAAACAGGCTGCATAAAGGTTGCGTACACTAAAAAAGACAAACGAGGTATAAAACGTTTATCCTTGTGAAAGCATTTCTTAATCCTCCGCAACTAGAGGATCAGATTCCTAATTGTATATATATTTTTATTCCATTCCATTGGTACTCTCAAGAAAGGTCAGTACTTTGATGAGGATCGTAGTCAGTAATAGGGAAAAATGGCACGATTCATGGCCTGAGATGCAACCATCCACCCAAAAAGAAAAGAACCGCTCTATGTAAGATAAAAAGCGTGGGAAGAAATTAACTTCCTCTTCAGCACCGCTAAGTCTATCCATACAAGATTTTCTTTTTTTCTATTACCTCTCTTCACCATGGGATTAGTAAAAGCACTGGCATTGCGTCTCAGAGAAGCATGGAAAAAGATGAAGAGATCAGGACACAATAAAAAACACAGAAATGGTGAGTACTGGCCTTGATTTTTTATTTTATTTTTATTTTTTCCTTTGTTGGGGTACTTCTTCTGTGTATGATGGCTCCTATAGGCTTGGACTGCTATTGATAAAGCTCATTTCTCTTCCTTTCCAGATCTCGGAAAGAATGATGTTAATAGTCTACATGAGGAAGTGAGTTCCTGCGATTATCAGGACGTCCAGACTCTTTGGTCTCTTCTCTCTTCGCAAAAGGATTGTTCTGTAACAAGAGAAGACCCAATTCAAAATTAATTTTGTTGTGAGACTTACTAGTTTATAAGCTCTATTACTAGTAAAAAAAAATTAATAGGAGGTTTAAATGTACGTAGGACTTCTCATCCCTTGATTCATGTATGTTGGGATAGTTGACTATGTTTGCTCAAGTTATTCAGGTTACCTATTCCTTTGTATTCTTACACTGGAATTTGGTTGCGCTTTAATACCTGAAACTTGATGCCCTAATAAACCGTGTTTTATGAATGGCTTAGTCTTTACTATGAATAACATTTTTGTAGCAAATGGCCATTTATTAGGCAGGTTTTTGTTTAGAGTTTTTCAGTAAAAATTGGAAAAAAAAAAGTTTTAGTTATTTTAATTATAATTTTGATTTGTTTATATTAAATAAAATGTTCAATATTACATTATCAATTATAACTCAGATCATTGCAATTTAATGATGGTCTAGAAACCTGTCATATAAATAAAATTTGCCAAATGTGTAGTCAATTCATGAATATTGAATTCAGGTAGCTCCGATTGAACTACGTTTTCTTTTGTTTGTGGTGACATTCTTAGATGATGATGTTCAATAATCAGAATAGTACGTGCATGGAGATTTTCTTTTGTCTTCTACATCTCTTCAGCATGGAATTGATATGTTGAGATATCTGCACAAGCGGAAATTAAAAAATAACTAGATATAATCATGATGTAAAATTGATTCCCAAACAGTTTCGGTGTATATCAGAAGATTTGTCAATGTAAACTGGAGTGAAAAAGAATAGATTCACAAATATAATTTTCTATTATTTGTGAATCTTTGATTTGATTGATAGGCAAGGTCTACTTTCTCAAGCAACTTTAAAATCGAATCCGCCTCCAAAGAATCATTTCGATTTCATTTTGACCTCCTTATGTCTGAGGTTAAGTTGTTCTTCTCACATTTATGTAAACTATTTAGCCCAGCAAAGAGAGCTCTGATATGGATATAGTCCAACTAAGCATATTTATTGAATTTATTGTATGGAAAGTATAAGGGAATTGGAGATAGAAGTTCAAAGATATTAAACAACAAAAGATTCTGAAATAAAATTTCTTATAAGTGGAATTATTTTCTTATCGGCTGTGTATCTGACAGCAGATAACATGGCTTTATGAGAAGATTTCTCGAATGTAAACGAGAGTGAGAAAGATTAGATTCAAAGATATCATTTTCTAATATTTTTGCATCGGCAAGGTCTACTTTCTCAAGCAATTTTAAAATCGAATCCACGTCCAAAAAATCATTTTGATTTCATTTTAACCTCCTCGGCTCTGAGGTTTAGTTCTTCTCACGCGCATGGTATATGTTTGAAACATTCGAATAACAGTTCTAGTTATACATGTAATTTGGGTGTATATCAGTGGAAAGTGTAATAATAAACTGTATACACGTATGCAGAAAGTTTTTTAAAAATTCAATCTAATTTTTGGAATGTTTATTTATATAAAATGATGGATAAAATATATAATTCAAAAAATAATTAAAAAAACAAGTTACATAAAAAATAATATGAGTAATAATTGCATACTTTTATGCATGCAATTTCTTTTAAATGTTGGATATAATTAAATATCAAAAGTGATTATCCTATACCATGTTGTAATACATATACACTTTGTTAGCACCCTACAAAAAGGACACATAAATTGTTTTTTTAATATGGATAAGCTAGTTACTAAACGGTTATATTGAACTATTTAATAATTCATATTCCTTTAGAATTATTTGAGATCTTTTATTCTTATTTATGATATTAATTTTTTTAATATCAAAACATAGGAAGAAAATCTTTAATCTTAGGGAAGGTGTATAGGATATTTATTAAAACCTTTTCTTGGTAAGATGTTTTAGCCTAATATTAATATTGATATTTTCATTCTTTGATTTTGTTGACTTTGACATAGATTTATTGTTGTAGATAGGCAAATAAAATTATTTTAGTTATTTTAATAAAAGATCTTAAATTGTGAGTTAATTTATTTTAAAAATAATAGGTAGGTATGAAGAACTTAATCCAATGTATTAAATTATATGATTTAAAAAATAATAAATATTAAAATTACATAAAATACAAGTAAAGTGGCGCACATAAAAAATATATATATTTTGGGGAATGATTTTACTTATATTTGGATCAAGGGCTAATAATAATAATAATAGGTCCGTGGGTCTAGGTGGATTGGTAAGTTAGAGCGCTTACCGAGAGGAGACCTAGGTTCCATGCACAGACAGTAGCCTAGATCTGATTCCTCTGAGTGGGTTCCATGCACAGATAGTAGCCCAGATCTGATTATTTTGAGTGGTGCGCCAGATTGATGATGACGGTGCAACCCCTATGCATCCGGCGGTCCCCATCTCACGTCTCACGTCGGGTTACCATGTACCGAGACGATGGAAGTCCTGGGAGCCTTCATAGATAGTTTGAATCCTACCAGCTGTGCTGGTAGTTACTAAAAATCGTGATTGTAACCATTGCTTCTATGTACCAAAATAAATAAATAAATAAATAAAATAAAATAATAATAATAATAGTAATAGTAATAGTAATAGTAATAGGGTTAAAAACCTACAAATCATAATGTTATAGTATGCTAATTGGTTTGAACCATAGATTTGAGTATAGATTTTTAGGTAATAAGGCATACAAATTACTAATTAAAGTGAAATTTAGAGGTATTCTCATCTTATGGTCCATTTTGAGTGAAGTTTGAAAGCTTAAGTATGCATAAGACTTAGAAAGGAAAATAATAAAATGGTAAATAAAGCAATAGGTATTGCTTGATGACAATAAAAAATATTTAATCTACCATAACTTTAAAATCTTTGATAGTGGTTTATGATCATATATCCACCTCTAAATGAATTTCATAAAATGTAAGATCATATTATGATACCAAAAACATTATTTTTTATAGCAATAATAAGTACTTAATTATGATGTTAAGTTTTTATATTTTTTTATTGATGAATATGTCCAAATTTTACATGAGAAAAGAAAACTTGTATCTTGTTTCAATAAGTTACTTAATATAAAATTAAATATTAAAATATAGATATAAAAAACATAGCTTTTGTCCCGTAAGGGATACCATAGTGGTATGTCTTTGGATTTTCATCTAGAAGATTGAGAACCCTCATAAAAACCTGTATTTTTAATCTTTAATGGAGGAGACCAATTTTCAAATCTTGTCACATAATACATAATAGCCAACTTGTTGTGGTGATGATGTAATATGGGTGGGATATATTTCAATCCCAATATTTAAAAAAAATATAGCTTTTAATATCAAATACTAAATAATCAACTCGTGAAACTCCAATCCATCCTCCATAGAAAAAGTTTTCATCAACATAAACATTACATTTATTGTTCTCGTTAAATTCTTTTGGTGGTTTGATAATCATGAACAGCTTACGATTTATTTGAAATGTATAACTATGAAGATATTAACACCACAAGTTACATGTAAAACACAATTAATTATCTAAGTATAAGATTGTATTATATTAAAAATATATAAACACTTTTCTATTATCTAAATTAAAAATTATTCTATTATCTAAATTAAAAATTAAAGTTAAAGGATCTTCTTTTATTTTCTAAAGAAAAATAAATACGTATTCATTTGTTGAAAAATCATGAATCAATATTTTCATTATAATGAACAACATATAATATACTCCTTTGTTATATTAAATATGTATTAAAATATATTACCCTTTTAGATTAAAAAGTAATTTAATAACATTTATAAAATTTTCAAAAATGACCTTAGATTAGTAAAAATAACATATAAATTATTTTTTTAATCCTTAATTAAATATGTTCAATTTCATATATTACATTTTATAGTATAATACAAACATATACAACATATGTATGTATAAGTTACTATAAAATAGGTTTTCCAATGGCTTCCCCCAACCTCTAAGTTAAGGAAAATTTCATGCTTCCCTCATATGGATCTCTAATATAAACTAATTACTTTGCATAAAATAAATGCCTAGAAGGAAATGCATGAAATTAAAATACATAAATTGAAGTATAGAATTAAAATACATAAAGTATGAAAAGTAAATTCATGAAGTTTAGAGTGTGATAAAGTAAACCAAACATGATTGTTATATAATAATAAGGACTCTATACAATCAACCAACACAAGAGAAGTTGAATGATATCAATATCCACGTATTCATTTCATTTTAATATTGATAAGCAAATGAAAATATGGACTAGAAGGGTCATACCCAATCATATTGCACTTGATAAGCCATGGGGATGGTACCTCTAATGGAATGCAAAATAACTTATCAATTTCTTACAATCTCATGATCTATAGATTTTAGCTATGAATTCTCATGGTCAAAATATGAATACAATGAGGGCTCTAAGACCCTCATGGCCAAAATATAAATACAATGAGGGCTCTAGGACCCTATTTATAGAAAATTTTTACTCTTGAGTTATTTGGGAGAAAAATAATTACTCCCAATAAATATAAAACTTTGGGGATAATAATAGAAAATGTTGTACCTCCAACTATTATGTGCTTCTAATTATTCCTTTAATAGACTTAGAAGGACAAAAAATTGATTAGTAAACTATAAAATATTTAAAAGGTTACTTCTTAGAATATTTTCCTCATGATCCATACTTGTTTTCACTTTTGCACCTATTTAAGTGATTTCCTCATATTTACAAGCAATTTTCTCATATTTTACAAGTAAATTGAAATGCTTTTTTGAGTGAATTAGCACCCTTTCTTGAGAAAATTGATACATTTTATTGAATAAATCAGCTCCTTTTTCTAAGCAAATCTACACCTTTTGCTAAGCAAATCAACACCTTTCTTTAAGTGAATTGGCACCTTAACGAATTGACACACTTTGCTAAGTTAATGGCTCCATTTTGTGTGCAAATCACTCCCTTGAGCTAATTAGTCCATTTTGTGAGTGAATCACTCATTTGAGCTAATTGCTCCATTTTATGAGCAAATAGATCCTTTAAGAAAATTGGTCCATTTTAGAGACAACCAATTTTTTTCAATTTTATAAATTTTGTTGTTTTACAATGTTGTTTCTAGGCTTGGAAAATATATTTCCTATGGCAAATTCTTCATGATTAGGAGGTATTAGTTGAGATACTATAGTTATTTATGCTTTTCTATGGTTTATGTTTCTTCTACAAACCATCACTTTTAATTTGAACTTATCTAATAGGTCTTCAAATAGCATATAACTTAAGCATATGGATTAAGAGAATACAATTTTTTTCAAATTTTTCTATTATTAATGTAAAACAACTCATTAAAATATTAAGGTCAAACCTAAATTCATCCTAATCCTTTTTTTCATATAGATCAAATATCATTTAGAGGAACTATTAAATTGTGAAAATATTTGACTCCTTATAGGCTTGCAATTCCAATTTCAATAAATATGGATGAAAGGGATAAGCTTCTTCCAACCTCTAGATTTATGTCAACTCTCCATTATCCTTGCTAAATTCTAATATAACATAATCTAATTACATGCAATTAAATATGATAAATTAAAATACCAAAAGTAATATAGAAATTAAAATTGATGAAAAGCAAATTGGTAAGCATAGGATATGAGATTATTAAGTAAGTAGGACCATAACCATAACAAGGAGATTATAAGATCAATCAATGCATGAGAGAATTTAGTAACAAAAATATATTCCCATTCATATGAATTAAAAGTTTAAGATAAATCACTATGTATTCCATAATCTAGGAGAGCAAATGGAAAGAAAAAGAATTATCAAATTTTCATCCATATTAAGAAGAAATGGCATTAGATGGGCTTCATTAAGTATTTATTTGACATCCTCATGGTAAAAATATTTTTATAATGGAGCCAATGACTTATGATTATAGAAATAATTTACCCTTGTATTATCTAGGGTGAAAAATATTACTCTAGGTAAAAACAAATATTATGCAATAACTCTAACAAAATGGTGCAACTCTAAATATATCATGCTTGTAAATATACCTCTAAAAGGATTAGAAGGCTTCTAGAATGAATTTGGCACCACTACATGCCAAAATATTATTTTCCAAAGATCTTCCTTAGGAACCATAGTCACCTTTTTATCCCCGTCTCCCACTACTCTATGAGTGATTCATTCCAAGAGGTGAATGAATCACTCTAGCCTATTAGTACTTCACAAATATTTTCTTAGTGCTTTGATTTTGGAGTAAATTAGCTTTCTTGGAATGAGTCATCCCCCTTGAGCAAATTGCCCTGCTTTAGAGACAACCAAATTTAGTCAATTTTACAAACCTTGTTGTTTTACAATATTGTTTTGTGGTTTACAAAATTTATTTTTCTTTTCCCTCCATAACTAATTTCTTGGAATAATGAGAAGGGAATAGCCCATCACTATGACATTAGAAGATTAAAAAATAATAAAATTTTAATAATAAATAAATATAGTCAAATAAGCCACCCAAATTCTACCTTGTTATAGTCAATTTTATACCAAGTTTTGTCAATATAAGGACTTTTCCTTTCTACATATAAATAAAACTCCAAATTTAGTAAAGAAACCTTAGAATATATAATAATGTTAAGAGAAGCATTAGCTAAGTATGAGTTAAACACAAGTTAAAAAATTCACAATTAACTACAATTTAAAAGAAAAATAGTAATATTAATTAAAAATATATTTATTTTTACCATTCACTCAATCTCAAAAGAAATGATATAATTATCTTTAAAAAAATACAAAATATAGTAAATATTCTTATTAAAATTTGTAAATATGTGCTCATGATATTATGATATGTGCATTTGACTCTTATGAATATTCCTGGATTTTAGTTTCCACTCCATGGAGAATTTATAGACGGATTACATTTCATATTTAAAAAATCAACTAACACTTAAGGTAATCTTTTAAATGAAAACACATAGATAAATTTTTGAGATAGACTCAAGGTATATATTAATGTGAGTGTCCTTGCTAGAATTATCTTAATAGTTTATTTGGGGTAAACTGCTATCTGGTCCAAAACGATATATACAAATGATCCACGAACCTTTTCATGGATTGATTAGTATTGAGAAACTCAAATCCATAGTGGATGGAAAGGAAGGCATCTATTTCTGTGTTTCTGTCTAGACAATTATTAATGTGACCGTGTTGCTGTCATTTATACTTAGTACGGTATACCTTTTGGTAGTCAAGATCTACTACTTATGTTTGTTGTAAGAGACAGATTTTGATGTGATGTTTATTTGTTTTCTTCCTACTATTCACAGGTTAGTTTGATGAAATTTGGAAAGCCACGCTTCGTTTCATTGAATGGCGGCGATTTATTCCAATTTGCAATGGTCATGCTGTGAAACCTGCATATATGTTGTACAGGCCGATAAAAAGTGTTTCTTTGCTGAATGATTTTGTTATAAGATTTAACTGTGAAGACTTCAAAAAATTTTAACAAATAAGATTACAATCTATATATTCCAATAATCAAAATCTGCTCGGATAAATATATCAGATAATAAAATATTCCTATATGTTCTAAGACTTAATAAACTCCAAAATGTACTTTCCATACGGTCAAGGAAGACCAGTGCTTCGATGAGGTCGCCTTGTACTTTGGAACTGAAGCGTGGGACTATCAATCAATCGTAAAGAGGACATGTGACATGTACTCATTTGATTAAAATTATTGGTATATTTCATTAGAATTTCGTTCCACGTTAATACTTATTTATCTGCACTAATTCCTCTTCGATATTGTGAACTACTGACCTCTTCAGCATTGTCTAAGTATGAACAAGATGGAAAAATCAACACACAATAAAAATTCACTTGTTACTGCATAGAATGGAATTTTGTACACTTGGATTGGAATTGATAAAACTGGTTTTGCTTTGTTTAGAGATCTGGAAATAATGATATGAACACCTTACATGATGAAGTGAAATCCCGCCCTTGTCCCGACGTGCCGATTCTCTGGTCTCTTCTGGTTCCAAACGAGGATTTGCCTGAAAGTACAGAGTACCCAACTATTCTGAACACCAGATTTTTTTTTGTCTTTTAATCTCAAGTGGGATACTTTGTGTATATACACGCCTTCAACCTCACACAGTTTTAGGTAAACCATGTCTACGGATGCTTGAATCTCTGTTATGAGTATTGAATTCATGTTGCTCTGATCTAATTATCGTACTCTTTGTTTTTTTGGGCACATTCTCCATGCAAAATATATTTTTAAAATATTCATCTTTCAGTGGATAGGTAGGGTCTATTTTGTCAACGAACTTTAAAAATTAATATGTCTAAAAAACACTTTATGTTAGATGAGGTTGTCAATCTCACACGAGTTTGTCTCTGTATGGACAATTGTACTGATATGGATTTAAACCCAAGTTCGAACTATGGACAATTGTACTGATATGGATTTAAACCCAAGTTCGAACTATAAGAGGTAATCCGTTGGGTTTGCTATCGTATGCTTCAGCTCAAAAAATCTCAGACGCGTTTTGCTTTCTTCAGTTAACTGAATATTGTCGCTCTTGTATAAATATCAATTTTACATAAATGTGTTGAATCACAATTGTCGGTGTACAATGATTTAAAATTGCATCTTCTTTTGCACATAGATCTAATAACACAACAATAAAGGTGGTTTATACTTTTAAAATTCCATCTATTCCAATATTTTTTTAGTAATATTTTTTATACACATAATTGAACTTGGATTACGTCAATAATAATGTAAATGGCGTCCTTACCTATAAATCACACTCACGATGATCTCCTCAATAAAGTTTTAATAAACATTGTTAAAAATTGAAGATGACTTATTATCTTTATCTCAAGATAAACACATATGTTTCTAAATAAAGGTATGTTAATGGTTTTTTAAAGATATTAGAGTAGTAAGTTGGTTATGAAGGGAACAAGGGTTATCTATTATATGTGAGATGAGTTGTTATCTTTCAATCTCAAGATACTCAAATAAATAAATGTATGTTTATGGTTTTTATTTTTTTAAGATATTAGAGTGATAAGTTAGTTATGAAAGTATTTTCTTAGAGAGTTTGTTACTCACGAGAAAAAAAAACATATAACCATTACAAAATTTGAAAATGTTTTTTTAAAGTATGGTTATAGGTTAGTATAAAAAGAAAAACTATAATTTCTTACATTATGCATAATCATTATAAATTTTAAAATATTAAGTATTATGTAAACAAATTCAAGTTAGTAAAAGGAGATTTAAATATTGAAATAAAGAGGTTTTTGGAGATGTTTTTGTGAAGAAGTAAGATTTAAAAAGTCAACTCACAGATTTGAATATGGAAATTGAAAATGGAGGTTTGTTGAGTGAGATAAGATCTAATGAGAAGAAGCTGCTTTCAGACATTCATAATACCCGTAGGGAGGAAACTTTATGTAGATAAAATCTCGTGGCCTATGGCTTAAAGAAGGTGATAGGAACACCAAATTCTTTCTCATCTCAACTTTGAGGGACAGGAGCGCAAATCATATCCATGAGATAGACAAGGAGTATGGGACCAAAGTTGTGGATATACTAGATATCAGAACCAAATCAACTTCATACTTCACCTTATTAGGTTCTAAAGATAGAAGAAGCTTTGGGGCTAAAAAATTTCAGCTTCAAGCTATTCCCATGCTTGTAACATAGGATATGAATGAGTTCCTTGAAGCGTCCTTCAAATATGAAGAAATAAGAGAGGCCACCTTTGTTATGGGTGTGCTAAAAGCGTCGGGCCTAGATGTTTCCCTCCACTATTTTTTCAAAACATTTGGCATATAGTTGGGAAGGAAGTTTATGACGCGATGAGGAAAGCTCAGTGTTCTAATTCATTGTTGTATGGGGTGAACTCCACACTATTGGTTCTAATTCCTAAATCTGCTAAATACAACAACTTTGGAGAGTTCTAGCCTATCAAACTCTGCAATACTATTTACAAAATTTTCTCCAAATCCTTGGCTAATAGGTTGAAGACATTCATGCCCTTGTTGATTGACAAAGATCAGAGTAATTTTGTACCAGATAGATTTTGGATGGAATGTGGTTGTGCATGAAATCCTTAATTCAACATAAAAGTGGAAGACCGGGAATGTTTCTCAAGTTAGATATGAACAAAGCTTAAGATCGTGTATCTTGGGATTTCCTATTTTTGATGCTCAAAAAATTTGGTTTTAGCCAGAGTTGGGTTAAATTGATTGAGACATGTGTCTCATCAACAAAAATTTTAGTGTTGGTCAATGGGGCCCAATGGGTACTTCCAAAGCCTTAGGGGGCTTTGCCAAGGAGACCTGCTCTCCCCTTATCTCTTTATTCGCATGGCTGAGATATTGGGAAGATCCTTTTCTCATAATCATGTTATTAAAGGTATCAATCCAGTTCTTTCCTTGGACTCGCTATTCCATAATCAGTTCATGGATGACACGCTCTTGTCACTCATTACCTCTATTGTCCAAGCCAGATAGGTGAAGTCCATTTTGTCTGCCTATAAAAATGTGGCTAATCAAAGAATCAATATTTCTAAAAGCTTGTTGTTTTCATTGAATACTCCCCAAGCTCGACAAAAAAAAATTGCAGATATCCTTGGTTGTAGAGTTGCTGACTTCCCTACCACCTATTTGGGCTTACCTCTTTTCATTGGAAAAATGAAGTGTTTGTGGGACCTGGTGATCGAACGGATGCAGCGGTGTCTTGCTAGTTGGCAAGGGGATTTACTCATCCAAGCAAGTAAAATTCTTTTGGTCAAAATTATTTTACAAAGCATTCCAGTATATTTTGTCTATTTTTAAATTATATGTGAAAGTTTTGACCAAATTAGAGAGGATTCAAAATACCTTTCTATATATGGGACCTCAAGATCACAAGAAGTTTCACTTGGTCTCTTGGAACCAAGCTTGTACGAGGAAATTAGAAGGTGGGTTAGGCTTGCACAGCATTCATTTGATGAATGAAGTCATAATCCTTAAGCAAGGCTGGAAAATTCTAATCAATCATTATTCTAACTGGGTAAAAATCATCACAGATAAGTATTTGATCCACTTAGAGAATTTTCTCACTAATACCCTTCCCCAAGAGGGGTCCACCTTCTGGTAGAGTGTGAGTAAATTTAGATCATATTTAGCTCTTGGCGCTCGGTGGATCATGGGGAATGGTAAATCCATTGACTTCTTGTAGGATTCATGGCTCCTTGAGCACCCGCTAATCCAAGATATCAACCTATCACCGACATAACCTCTTACCCATAAACTTGGATGGTCTAAAGTAGAGGATTTGATTACAAGTGTGGGAGGTAAGAGAATATAGAAATTAGTACCTACCTCTAACTACAGTGGGGAGGAATCTAACGCTTGGGTCACCATATAAAATTTACTCAAGCTCTAGGTTTTCAAAACTCATGAAACCGAGGATTCTCTCATTTGGAAAGGAGAAAGTGAGAGCTTATTTTTAGTCAAGTCAGTGTACCTCTTCATTGACTCTTACTCTCCTTAATGGTATCTACCTAGTAAATTTTGGATGAAGAATATGACCCCCAAAGTAAATGTATTTTATTGGATGGCCATTCAGAATAGATTTCTCACTCTTGAGAATCTTTGCAGGAGGGGTATTTGTTTACCCAATAGGTGTTATCTCTACGATACTGCTAAAGAATCATACCTCCACCTATTTTTCCATTGTCCCTTCTCAGCTATAGTGGTATATCATATTTTTTCATACCTGGGAGTTCATTGGGTCTTGCCAAATTCTACTTTAGAGGTTTGTTTGCAATGGAATTCACCTTTTAAATCTCCCTACTTGATCAAATTTTGGACCTTCTTGCTCCCCCATTTATTTTGGAGTATTTTGTGGGAATGTAATCAAATATCCTTCAAGAACTCAAAGCATGATCCTGAATTTATTTTTAGTAGAGTGATTGGGGCGTCTGTGGAGAATGTGACCTCTTGTTTCTCAAATCTGCATGGTGGGCTCCTTTATGAAGCCTCGATAGATCTCAAGCTTGGTTTTCCTTAGTAAACTATGTCTAATAACCCGCCTCCTCCCTCTTTGAGATCCTTGGTTTTTTGGTCCCCTCCTCTTGCGGGTTGGGTTAAACTCAACTTCAATGGTGCTTCTAAGGGGAACTTGGATCTTGTTGTGGCAAGTGGTGTACTTAGAAATGATAAAGCGGATATTCTAGGTGTCTTTGTCAAAAATATTTCAATCCAGACTTCCCATTTTGCGGAATTCAGAGAACTCCTTCAAGTCCTCTTATTGGTGGAATCATTGGGTTTTAATAAAGTTATAGTGGAGGGGGATTCATTAAATATTGTTAATCTAGTCAAGAATTCTTCCACCCCACACTAGAAGATAGCAAATATCATGGCAGAAGTAGTCCAAATTTTTTTTTTAAGATCAAAGGCTCAAATTTAGCATATTTTTCGTCAAGGAAACAAAGTAATGGACCTGATGGATAATATTGGGCTATCTCAACAATACCTTATGGTTTGGATGATAAAATTTCCTCAAAGTCTTCAGAATTTAATTGTGGATGATCATGGTTAGGTGTGGGTGTTGGTTATGGGATTTTAGGAGGCCAGGGGGGAGATTTCCTATGCTTTTTGGAGCCTCTTATTTTTTGATGTTTTCCTACTAGAAGGGATTTGGTGCCATCTATAGGTGTCTCGTGTACAATGGGTGCCAGTTGACTGGGAGCCTTGTCTTCTCAAGGTATCATCCTTTTTTTTGGTGCCATATGGGGAGGTGTTCCTTCAGCGTATGGGGTATCCCCAGAGGGTAGCAAGTTTCTCTATTGTATCTTGTGATATCCCTTTGGGTATTGTAGCCATTTTTTTCCCACTTTGTTTTTATTTTGGGGAGTTTGGTACTGGTTTTATATCTAAATATGTTATTTTTCTTAAAGATTATTTTCTATGAGAATGATGCATTATTTCTTGCTCTTTCTCATTCCCATATGTATTATATTTGTGGATCCTTTAAAACCCCTTCTCTTACCTAATCGAATAAAATATTAAATATTATAATTAAATTATATAATTTTAGTTTAATTTAAATTAAATTAAATCAATGAAAATTTAAGATTGTATAAGTATATAGATATAACCAATGGAGCAATCCTCCAAGGGAGCTCCTGGTTCGAATCACTACCCTACCAAATGCATATTAGGTACCCAAAATCCAATTAATAATGTTGGTGTGGTGAGGGCTAGGCGCAACTCCTAGGTGACGATGTAGAACCCAAGGGTAAAGAATTTTTCACTTAAATATATATATATATATATATATATATATATATATATATGACAAGTACAAAAATACCAAATACACGTTTTAATACGAAGGAGAAAGGCATGAGAATATGCAAGATAGGTTTAGAATATTAAAATTCATTAAATGTAGTAAATTAATAAAAGATTTAATTTTAGGAATTTAAATATTTTATATTAAATTTTTAAAAGCAAAAGATAAAATTAATTATGTTTTAAGTCAGATTAAAAGAAAATAATAATAAAACTTTTAATGTACATTAAATTTGATTTAATTTTTTTATTAAGTTAGTGTAAAAAAAATTTGTGATCCATCTTGGTAAGAGGGAGAGCTCATCTTATCAACGTGGACCAAATACATAGCCATACACACCCTCTCACACTCGTCCAATCTTAAACCTCTTTAAAAAAATCAAAGCCAACTATCCCAAGACAATTTAATATAAAATTTTAATGATTTAATTTATAAGATCATATAAAGTGTGAAAGCACCTCTAAAGAGGACTCTATCATTCAAATAAATCTACTCTAATGTTTGTTATGGGCTGCACATAGATTTTGGTTGATGTGATGTTTTATAAACTCACTATATACCATAATTACTGAGTACAGTTTAAAATGTGAGTCAAATTAGTATGTAAATTTAAATCTATGGATATCATAATATTCGCCTTTATAATTTTAACATCACCTAGATATATCTGTGTGGTTTTTATATCCTTTTAAATTGACTCTGACTAATTCATGTGATATTTACAAGGTCATTTAAATAAATAGTCATTGGTAAAATTATAATATTGTTAAAAATAATAATTAATATAAAATATTAAATAATTTTTTAAAGATATCAATTATTATTTGTTAAAAATTATAGTAGTAAATGATATTTATTTTATTTTTTATGTATAGATGTTTTATATCAAATGGTATGATTTTAATTGGTTAAATTTTTTTAAATAGGATACTAAGAATTTTTAGTGATATATGTATGATTTTCAAAATATTAAAATATTATAATAATTCAATCAATGATGTAATATTAAGACACATTTTAATTCTATATAAATAATTTCTATCATAATAATATGGTTATAATATGTCATAAAAAGAATTTCTATCATATAAATATCTTATATTGTAAAGATGTGATATGAACTTTTCCCAAGGACAAAAACACACCTTTTATTGATTAGAAGTAATAAAACTAAATGGCCCAAGAAAACTCCACTTCTTACTTACAAACCTAAGTTAGGGTATGCTTGGCTTACTCCCAATATCCCTATGGTTTGAAGAAAACTCCACTTCTTACTTACAAACCTAAGTTAGGGTATGCTTGGCTTACTCCCAATGTCCCTATGGTTCAAAGACTCAATTCCCGGTGGGATCTTCTTTTCACTCAAACTCGTTGGAGTCTAAGATTTAAAATGGCTTGGACAGGATATATTGAACCCAAATAGGCTTTCTTTGCTTGGAGCCTCGTATCCTATGGTCTTCCTCTTGGACAAAGATTAAACTAACTTGGAATAGAGAATCCTTCCTGTTATTTTTACGGTGCTTCAAAGGACCCACTTCATATTTTTTGGCAATGCAAAAAAGCTCAAATGGTCTCGGATTGTCTTGAGACCTTTTTTCGGCCTCATATGGCCAGTTCATTCACCTGGCATCATGTTTTTCTTGGCGACCCACTAGATTTTTCCTTGCCCTTGTTGGAAGTGTGGATCATTCTTCGCATCAGTGTGCTCTTTCATATTTGGAAAACTCGTAATAAAATTCTCTTTTCTCAGTAGCATAGTTTAGATGAATTTTCAATTGCTGATAAGTGCATAGTTTACTCTAATTTTTGGCTCCAAATTTTTGTTCAAGTGGAGAAATTTCATATAGAGGTGGAGCATCTTCGTGCTCTTATGCAGCATTTGGGTAATACCCCATGTACGGTCATCCGAGTGACTTCTATACATCCTTCTTGATCTTCTCTATAATGGCATTGATGGTTCTGGTACAAGTGATAATGCCTGGGGAGGATGGGTGGCTCCTTTCCATTCCTTCTAATATTGATTGTTAGCATATTGCAGGTGATGGACATTCACCTCATGAGCATACCTGCATGATTGACATGATTTAATGCGTGCTTTTTGATTCTATGGTTGGTGACGGGTTTAACCATGTTTTTATTGTCTTGAGTAACGTTTCCTAACTCCACCTAAGTTAGTGTGACTACATATTAGGGTGTACCTATCCACCTATTTTTTTGGTTGTAAAGACTTGTATTTTTAAATTAATTAAAAATTAGACCTTTACATTCAAAATAAAAGAAAGATACTACTAATTTAAATTTCCCTATCAATTTTAAGAAATCAATTCATAACCTTTCGAATATTACTTCAAAGAGGAAGAACTTGTTAAAATTAACCATTATATGAATTACTTTGGATAAATATTTCATTGGCGCATAAGAGTAATTTTAATTCCATGTTTTTTTTTTATATTCTAATTAAGGTGTAATAGACCTAACTTGTGACAAACTATTTACGGTATAGTACTAATTTATATCAAGGAGATAGGACAGTTGTTTATTATGCTTAACTTTAAAAAATAAGGATCCATTTTTTTTTCATTCATTAAAAATAAAAAATCATATTTTTATTATTTATATCAAGTATATATGTAAAGTAACAATAACCCAAAAATTGTTATAAAGGTAGATAGGATAACAATGTATTGAATATATTTGATAAAATTATAAGTAAATACATTATAATATGAAAAAAAAGTATTTTTCATACTGCTAAATGTCATGATAATAATGAGAATTGAGTTTAAATTCATGATTTAAGAAGTTAATGCATTAAAATATATATAAAATTATTACTCTTAAATGTCATGACCATGAGAATAGAGTTTAAATTCATGATTTAAAGTGATGTAATATATCAAACTACAAGAATTGAATGTCTTATAGGATAAAATGAATATAGATTGGCATTCATAGGATAAAATGAATATATATTGGGATTATTCTCAACTAAAAATTCATGAAACATAAGAAGCTTGTAATTGTAACTGCAGTTCAAAATTTGATAATACAAGTATGATCACAAGAATATATCAATATGGAACACAAATCTAGTGCTACAAGTACAAACAAGAAATAACAAATTCATAAAGGGGTTGAGAAGTAAGTGCAAACAAAGATCAAGATTCATACTTAAATTTTATCATTTTAAATTTATTTTATACATTTAAATAAATTTTAAGAATGGGTGACTCTCATATGGATAAACCAATTGTCACTATATAAAAATATTGAAATAAACTCTATTTAAAAACAATGAAGCCATGATCGGAAAATAAATCATCTACTAGTCAACAAATAAGAAATAAAGAATTTTTGGCAAGCCCCATCAAGGGGGTCAATGATTTAATAGAAGTAACTAGTAAGGATGAGGTGATTGAGCATTCAATATAATTATTCTTAAGATTATAATTTTTGTATGTAAATCCAACTACTATTAATTATTTATTTTGATTATTCAAAAGTGCATTTAAAGGAGATGGAAATTTAAATTGCAATATTCTATGTTCTTTCTTTTTAAACTAATTTCATGGTTTAATTATATTTGATAATTATAGTTTAATGGCTCTACCTAGCATAGACTTTGGGGTGTGATTTTCTATCCATCCACTTTTTTTGTGAATTAGTGTACTATATTTCTTTTCTAAAGTAATATAATTATTGAAATTTTACATAAATAATAGGTTCTAGTGAAGCTATTTGGTATTCTATATGAGCTTATAAACATGGATGCTTTATAATATTGGTAATAGCTAAGGATTTTATCTAGGTGGTATAAACTTCTATTGAAGGAAATCTAATTTGGTGTCCATAAATATGTGTTTTCATGCATGTTTAAAAACTATATTTTATAAAATATATAACTATAAAATTTAAAACGAAATCCAAATTCTCAAATGAACTTAGAAAATATTGTATATCAATCATAAGTACACAATTGGTAAATTTTAAGTAGTTACAAAATAAAAAAATAGTAAAAATATACAAATGAAACAAGACTTCTAATTACTAACAAAAGAATAACTCAAATCAAGTAATTTTTAATACTAAAGATTTGGTATCAATGACCTAGTGCCTCATCAATTTTTAAACAATAACAAGAACGAAACTTTAGGGAAAACAAAAGAAAATGGATTAGATTTTTATTTTTTTGAATTTACATGGTGGAATCGGTAGTTGCCTTGAATCCAACCAAGTTGTCTGGCTTTTATGTCTAGCCTAGAAGCTGCTACACAATTCTTCGTGCAATGCACCCCTATAACCACCATTTTAAACCTTTTACACCACTAAAAGCACTAGGAAAGGGACAAGCGTTCAGTTCGATGAGGCCCGATATTTGAACCTTGGACCTCCGCCTCCTTAAAAAAATTGGTCTAACCAATTCGTCTACACATTGAACCTGAATATGGATTAGATTAAAATATAAGAGTTCAAATTGAAAATTAATTCAATACTATAAACAAATATTTTTAAAATCAATGTTCAAAGGAAAAAATATAACAAAGTGTAAAATCAAATCAAATGAACTACTTATGGTTTATAACTCACTTTAATCTCTTATAAAAGTAAGGAACCTAACATTTTAAAGAGTTTGAAGGGGTAAATTAGAATAATGTATATTTTGAATGTAAAGGCCTAACTTTTAATTAATTTAAAAATACAATTCTTTACAACAACAAAAAATGGGTGGATAGGCACACCCCAATAGGCAGTCACACTAATTTAGGTTGAGTTAGGAAGCGGTTACTCAAAAAAAAAAAAGGTTTAAACCCATCACCAATTACATCACCAAAAAGCATGTATTAAATCATGTCAATCATGAGGGGTATGCTCATGAGGTGAATGTCCCTCACCTTCCATATGCTATCAACAAATATTAGAAGGAATGAAAATGATCCATCCATTCTCCCCAGGTGTACAAATATGATCACCTGTATCAGAGCCATCAATGCCATCAGATACACCCCAGCCTACCACATTAGCTGGAGTGACTGAGCACATGGGAATGGGATCTCCCCAACCAACAACTGGGTCTAGCTCCACCTCGTAAACCAAATAGCCACTGCCATGATGAGATGTATTATTGCCAATGTTGCCTTAGGATTGGCAAACAGAAGATAAATGAGACCAATGTATTTCTATAGATCGAGAGGGAAGTCATTGACAAGAGCGCGATCAAGAAACTTTACGAGATCGATAAGGCTTTGTAGAAGGTATTCGGCTGACCATACAGGGGGTATTACCCTAGTGTTGCATAAGAGCACAAAGATTCTCCACCTCCATATGAAATTTCTCCACTTGAACTGAAATTTGGAGTCAAAAATTAGAATAAACTATGCACTTATCAGCAATTGAAACTTCATCTAAACTATTTTATTGAGAAAAAATAACTTTGTTACAAGTTTTCCAAATATGAAAGAGCACACTGATGCGAAGAATGTTTCACACTTCCAACAAGGGCAAGAAAAAATCTGGTGGTTCATCAAGAAAAGCACAATGCCAGGTGAATGAACTGGCCATATGAGGCCGAAAGAAGGACTCAAGAAAATCCCAAACTATTTGATCTTTCTTGCACTACCAAAAAATATGAAGGGAATCCTTTGGAGCACTGCAAAAATGGTAGGAAGGATTATCTATTCTAAGATATTTTAATATTTTTCCAAGAGAAAGACCATAGGATAATAAGCTCTAGGAAAATAAAGCATGTTTGGGTTCAATATATCCTACCCAATCCATTTTAAATCTTAGACTCCAATGAGTCTGAGTGGAAAGAAGATCCCACCGCTCATTGAGTCTTTGAACTATAGGGACATTTGGAGTAATCCAAGCATACCTTAACTTAGTTTTGTAAGTAAGAAGCGAGGTTTTCTTAAATCATCCCCAATCATACCACCAAGGCTTTTGAGAATATCTACAAATCATGGGCCAAAGAGAAAAAGGGATACAATACAAAAAAATGTCATAAGTATTCGTATCATCTGGTCGTAGATCAAACAATCTCCTGAAATCATCCCATGGGATCCAATCCCTGGAATATCTCGAAAAAAATCTGCCATTATTGAAATCCCTTTCCTAAAGAACCACTAAGCATGAATCCATTGCACGGAAGCAAGAGGAGAACCTTGAAAACTAATAAAAGGTGACCACCAAACATTATAAGTGGAAATAGAAGCACCTTTCTGATGCCCATCCCCTTGCCAACACAACCAGGGATTTATTTTATTCCAATCCCTCCATATACTTTGAATGACAAAAGAGCCTTGAATTTTAATTAGGATTAGAGCAACCAAGAGGGATTGAAAATTCAAGCCTTTCCAAGCCTTCCTACCAAGAGGTAAACTAGTGGAAATGCAGTGCAAAATTAGAAATTTCCAAGCTTCAGAACCACTTAAGGCTCAAAGAATCCATTTAGAAGATAAAAAAAAACCTTGTCTTTGATAATCATGTAGTCCCATACCTCCTGATTTTTTGGGAAGACAACAAATCTCCCAAGCAACTCGATGAAACCCTTATTTATGTGATGAGTTAGCCCAAGGAAAATCCCTTAAAATATTTTCCAATTTTTTATAGCAGGCTTGAGAAGGGACCCAACATGATGAATAATACACATGAGTAGTAATAATTTTGGAATACACTTGAAATTTACCAGCTAGAGTAAGCTTTTTGGTGATCCAAAAGGAATTTTTTTTCTCTACTTTTTGTAAAACATAATTCCACAATATAGCAAAGGAAATCTGGAATGCAAATGCGATGCCAAGGAATTTAAACATCTCCCTTGGTTGGATCCAATGCCACTGTAATATTTCAAGTCAAATTGGAAGGTCCAAAGAGGATTACCTATAGCATGAGGTCTTTATCCATTGAATTCTAGATCTTGATACTTTACAAAGAATATCCAAGCAATCTAGTACATGTTTGATAGAGTGTTCATCCTCATGAAGAGTCAAAAAAGAATCATCTACAAAATATCCATTTATGAGTTAATAATATTCTCCAGGTAAATAAATATCCTTAATATTACCTTGACTCACTTGGTTAGTAAGAAGGTATCCAAAAGCTTGAGCTGCAAATATGAAAAGAGAAGGAGCCAAAGGACAACCCTATCTAAGAGATCTAAAAAATCCAATTGATTTAGACTAACAATTATTCAAAGTAAGCACAGCTAAAGCATCCGCAAAAAGTATACTAATTGAGATCAACAAATGTGGTCCAAAACCAAGAGCTCAAAGCATGGTAAGGATGAAATTCCATTCAATCCTATCATAGGCTTTCTCAAAATCAATCTTGATGAAAATAGTATTTTTTTGAGTGGCTCTAGTTGTTCCATTTCTCCCAAACAAAAATTACACTATCTAGAATGTATCTACTCTACACAAACCCAATATGCTCAGGGCGGATAATAAGTGGTAACAGAGGTCTAAGGCGTAAGGCCAAAGCCTTAGAAATAATTTTGTAACTCACGTTGAGTAAATTAATGAGCCTCTAGTTGGTGAGCACTTCTGGATCCCCCTTATTAGGAATGAATTTAATATTGCCCTTATTAATTATGGAACCTAAAGAGCCAGAAGCCACTACATCCTGATAAACATACATTAAATCTGGGTCAACCATATCCCAGTACTCCTTATAAAATTTACAAGGGAATCCATCTAATCCTGGAGAATTATAATTAGCCATCCTAAATAAGGCTTTAGCAAGATTATCCATTGATAAAGGGCATTCACAAGCTTTCTTTTGAAGAGCTGAAATCTTCTCAGGAACAATTGCATAGCAAGCTTGAATTACAGTATGTTGTTCAAGAGTTAACTCCTGAGAAGCAAAAACTTTTTGATAATACTTGAAAAAAACTTTAATAATATCAGGAAGTTATGTCCAATGAACCCCTGTATACTGAATAGCATTTAACTGATTGGCTTGTCTCAAGGGATTTTTTTTCTAAAAAATTATTTTGAAACCCTATCACCAATTTTCAACCAGTGAATTTGAGCACGAAGCTTAGCTCCCCTTGCTTCATAAAGGTCAATTTTTTTATTCTCATGCCTAAGACTTACAACTTGGGCTTGAATAATATATCTTAGAGGGCTCGCTTCTAGTCTAACAGAATCTCAAGCCAGTTCAGCTTTAAGGGCTAAATTAGAGATTCATCTCCACTTGGCAACTTCAACTCCTAAATTCTTGAGAAGAACAGTTATTTTGGAGATAGCTTCATTCCACAAAGAAATTCTACCATGAATTCCAGTTGGTCTAGAAACTAGATTCCAAATCTTGTGAATATGAGCAAACATAGTTTGATGTTTCAAAAAAGAAACATTCGGATAAAACTGAAACTTGAATTGATGAGGTGGAGGTGGAGAACAAGAAATGGAAAACACAATGAGAGAATGATTAGAAAGAGTGGTATCAGTAACAGTTGAAACAAAGAGTTGAGAAGTCAACAAGCAATGGAAATGAAAATGAGAATTTTCAAATAGTATATCTCTATCAAGCCACTTCAAAATATGGGCATTTCCAACTTGAAATTTGGACCAGGTATACCACACCAACTTAGGAAAATCAGAGAGTATAAAATAGGAATTAGGTTCACTCATCCCAATATTATTCTTGAAAAAAAACATACTTCCCGCTCTGCAATATTCCAGTGCATAGGGAGTAAACCAAGTTTGTCAACTGATTTCTCCACCATATTGAAGTCACCATACACCATCCAAACTGCTTCAAGAAAGGAAAGAGTAATCCATTACCATAAAGCACACCTTTTTGATGCATTATTAGACGCATACACATTAATCAAACCAAAAGGGATACCACCAACTTCAAAAAGAGTCCAAATTGATTTATTTGAGGGGTGCACGCCCCATGTGACAATATGGGAATGTCACCTAGGATAAATGAAAGTAATAGCCACTCCTCTACCAGGAGTATGATGGAAATGAAAAAACTTACTTGTCGATCATAAAAATGTGCAGGTACTATCCAAATGAAGTTAGCAACTTTAACTTCTTGTAAACACAAAAAATCCAAACTATCATGCAGACGAGCAACATTCTAAATCTCTCTACAAACCTAATATTTTTGGACTAGGTCCATCAGTCCTCTTACATTCCAAGACAAAAAAAAATCATTGAGGACGATCGAGGTTCATTCCCTTGGGAACATATTCAGTATCTTCCAACACTCCTAGGGAAGTGAATGAATTGATGAGAAATTATTCATGATTTTCCCTAAGAAATTTACTTTGATGTCTCTTTTCTTGATGTAACCCATCACGAGCTGGAATACATGAACGACAGGACCTGGAGAATGACACATCCTCAGGTAATGCTTGCTTAAGAATGAAAGTAGCAAAATAATCGAAAGAAGAAGATACTAGAGGTGGTGAAACTCCATCTGAAGCTAGTACAAAAGAGGACCATCTTGGTGCTGAGGGAGATGGTTGCACCGAAGCAGTGGGAGCCGGAAGGGCTAGCATGCATGGTGTCGAGGGTTGTTGCATCGAAGGGTTGGAACTAGAACCTCCCTACAACATCGACTACTTAGGTTGACGATTTTTCTTGTTTATCATGGTAGTCCATTCATCTGGATGATTCTTGGCTTTTGGAGCTATAACTATCGAAGCAGAGGGAGGAACAACAACATTGCACGATTTGAACTTATCATCCATAAGCGAACACTCTTTAATTTTATGCTCTGCAGATTGACAATGATAGCAGGTGTTGGGCAGATTAATGTACATAACACGCTGCATAAAAATCTTATCACCAATATTTAGGTCAATAGACTCAGTAAGGTCCTTGGAAAGATCAACTTTGACACACACATGCCTGTTAGGGTAGACATTATAGAATTTATTTGGTTCTAAGAAGACCACCTTCCCAAGGGTGGAAGCAATACTTTGCAATAATGGCCAAAAGACCATCAGAAGACCAAGGAACTCAACCCAAATAGAAACTTCCATAGAAGCCTCATCATTGACAAAGGAATCTCTGGATGACTGTTGAAAGACAAGCAAAGAGCTTCGAACATTCTAGGGACCCCGACTAAAAACTTCTTGTGCATGTTGAGCATCAGCAAAGCGAAAAAGGAAAAACCCTTTTGACAAATGTTACTTATTCTCTATCTTAATGCCATAAGGTTACCAATACTGATAAATCCAATATCGGATCAGAGTATCGTTAGAGTATCGTTCTTGATACAACCCAAGAAATATCCTATCAGGGTATGCTCTTCTAGCCACTTACATGCATTATCAAACTCAATAACAAGAATTTCAACAACATGATTGACATTGTTACCTCGAGGAAAAATTTTGGCATGAACTTGCGGGGTCTCTTCCTTGGCACCATTCCTTAATCCAAAAACCATTAAAAGGACGAATGCAGATTCCCAGCTCCTAGGGTTTTCTCACACTAACCTCAATAATGTATATTTTAACTATAATATTTTTCATTATGAGTTGATCCTATTTTATATTTTGTTGAAATAAAAATTTGTATAAATAATAACATGAAAAATTAAAAACTAATTTAATATTTTAATGTACACTTGATTCAATTAAAAAATTATCTTGTTCAACTTAGTTATTTTAGGATTAATCTCTATTTTAAATATTTCACGCAAATAAGTGATTATTATCAACTCTTTTCTTTGATTTTTTTTTATTTACTTGAATAATGAATCTTTGCTATTTGAAATTTTTCAATGTTTATGTGTGCATGGCTTTATTAAAAGCCACTCAAAATTTAAAAATTGTCATTTTGAGAAGTGTGGCCTTAAATGTTTAAATTATTTTTTATTTATTTGAGTTATTGTAGTTTTCATTTATTAAAAAGATGTGTCAAATCATATTTTCTTCATTTATTATAATCCAACTTTATTCAAAAAAATGTTTTATTCTTTGTTCACATTCTTCATCACATAAATACTATTTTTTTCTTTTATATTAAAATGGTTTCTTTTTCTTAATTAAGTTTTCTATTTTTATTTCTCAATTTGATTCAAATTAGAAAAGTAGTTTATATATATATATATATATTCTTATTAATTTAAAATAATTAATATTCTTTATTCAATTTTATTTTAGTTTAGTATTATAAGTTTTTGATCAGAATTTTCATTTCATTTTTCAGTAACTATTACGTAAAATTCCTTCAATATTTTTTTTTTTTAAATACATAGCACGTTACCTGTGTTTTGTTGTATGCCTTTACGTTCACTATAAGACCTTTAAAAAAAATTATATAATAATTTATGTTATGTTATAATTTTATTTATTAGAACCATTTATAGTATTTATTTTTATATGTGATGGATTATTGAATATCATGTTGTAGTGATGAATCATCATTGAATTCTTAAGAGGATAACATTAATGATATGGTTTTTAATTTTATGATAAGCATTCATTTAATTCTTAGTAAGATAGCATTTCTATTATAACGATGAATGCTTATTTGATTAGTAACATAACATTATAAATATGATTATACTTTTAGATAAACAATTCTTATAAAAATGGTTAATTATTTTTTTAGTCTAAGATGGTAGATGGTCAATAATGGTATGATAATGAGAAAAAATCATGTGCACATTATTGAATTTAATATTTTAATGTTTATCATTTTTATAAATTATCTTCATACTTGCACATACTTTAATGAAATTTACTTAGTGGTATACATCAATTTTTTTTTTTTAAATCATAAATTATTTAGGTTGATGGAACACCACCCTTGAGATTAGATAGACCCTCTTGTTGGTTTAAATGAATTTTAAACCTTAGTTATTGGAATTATTTGATTAAACCTTCGAAGGTGGTAGAAAGCATATGTGAAGGGGCCTTAGGAATTATGAGTTCTAACCCATGCTTGAATAACCAAATGTTAGGCCAAATAAGGAACTAAAGGTTGACTAGAGAAGAGTAGATTAAGTGTCCTAATTAAGGTTAACACCCTAAGCATATAGAATCCCTTTCTTTGTGCACATCTTCCTTTTTACTATTTTAGGCTTGGAGGAGAGAGTAGGTCTAACTGAATTTGTATTTCTAAGAAGAAGTCCATGGTTCTACCTTTTGATAGTTATGTTAGGATCACTTCCATCCATGTGTTGAATTTTGTGTAACCTATACTAGATTATTGTCTTTTAAATGAATTTTGTACTAAATTTGAAGCCTATTATAAGAAAATTGATATTACAATCTCCTTATAAATATAAGCTACCACTTAATAATTAATATTACTCCCATATTAGATATTTATTTTTACTCTTGATGCCTTTTCCAAGAGAGGACTAAGTTGTACTTTTAATGTTGTTTCTAACAAGTGACAATCTCTAACTTAAAAAAATTAACAATTGTTGGTAGATGGGATTTTAATTACAATAATATTATTTTTATTAGTGGTCATTTATTTTAATAAAATACTAAATATTATTGTTATTATTATTTGCAAGGATATTTTAAACAAATATGCACATCTAAGTGATATTAATAATATGTATAAAATTATCTAACCTAACATGTAAATATGAGCATCTTCAAAGGAATACCACAATGGAAAAATTCATTGGGCTCTCTTAAGAGACTCAAGTTCAATTCACAGGAAGGGTGGCCCCTGATATGCCCTTGCTTTTCAACCTCTTAAAAAAAAAATTTAGTATGAGCATTTTCATGCAAATATGTACTTTAGTATGATAATGATTTTGGTATGTATAGTGTTTGAAATTAATGCAATATCTCATGATTATCATTAATATAAAATTAGAATACATTCTATTTAGTATAAAATTAAAAATAAGCATTAGGATGAAATTCATAGGATTTATTTTAAGATTTATGACACTTAGAAATTATGATTTTTGCAAATTTATATATGAGATTTAATAAATTGAAGTTAAAGATCAATTATAAATATAATTATTTTAATAATGATAATATGGCATTAGGTAATTGTCATGACCCTCCCTTGGAAAAAAAAATTATATAGATGGATTTATATTTTGATGTATGGTTCTATTCCAGGAATGATTGACCCTTTCTTGGTTAATGAGCAATACATACTTGATGTGGAAAAATGATATATTCTATTTAAAAAATGACTTATTATTTTATGAGTTGAATTATATATGACATATGCCTCATGGAACTAATATTTGATCTTGTTTGAGATTGTAGGGTGTTGAAATGAACCTAACACCATATCGGAGCTCTTACCAATTTACCATACTTATTTTAACTTGGTATTATGGACTAATATTTTACCATGACTTTAACAAGAAGAGAAGACTTCAAAATGGACAATTATCAAAATGAATGCTTCTACACATCTAGAAGAGAAAACTTTCGAAAAATGAATCTTTGGTTTTCCCCATGATGAAAATGTTCAGTAAAAAAAAAATGCAATTAACCAAGTTGGTTCCATTGGATTCGTCCAAAACATCATGAGACTATCAAATGAGATTCGGTATGGTTTATAAAATGAATTGATTATTAATCGACAATGGAAGAGATCAAGGTGGGACAAAGTGAAGAAGATCCAATGGTGAATGGAGTGAGGGAGTAACTCCACTATTATCGAGGGTACGTTGGAATAAAATAGAGGATCATACAAGGGAAATGGGAATCCGAAGGAAAAAAAAGGTGAAAAGTAAGGTGTGGAGTTCGTGTACTGGAAGGAATAAACATAGGGGATTGCATTGTAACAACCCAAGTCTGCTCACCTAGTTGTGCCACTCTAACATTTTTATCAAACATAGCATTTTTTTTTTTTAAACAACATATAACATATAATTTTACCTTCATTTTCATAGCAAACATAACTTCACCCAATTATAATTTATCACAAATTTATCTTAGCATAGGCATATTACACCACTTTTGGGTTCAAGACTACTATAGACAGTCACCCAAGTGGATGAGATCAGCCATATCCCGTAAGGGTGCCATTAGTGGAATTGACTTATCTCATTTAATGTCCTTGTGTTTTGGCATGAGGATCATTCCATGGTAGGGGTTATCCTCTAGGGCCCATAAACCTAGAGGGGGATGCTTGCTTCCCTATTCCTTATCATTATGAACCTTCGACTTATCGTCGTACTTGTTCCTATATCGAATGTAAGGAAAATAGCGTACTTATACCTAGTGTCTAACCGATTGCCCTCTACATGGGGTCAGTTAGAGCCATGCCAATACACTAGCCTTGGACTTAATCCCTCATGCTCTTTATGACCCTCATTAGTATGTCCCATACCATACAACGAGGCCTAACCAACTTAGTCAAAGATACATGGGATCTATCATAGTACTATCCTAGATGCAACCTAGAGAAGGTGTCCCATACTATCCCTCATTACCAATTTTGACCTAGTCATTTCAAATCAACCATTCTTGTCAATTTATAGTTGCTCTAGGTATTATTGTGTGTCTACCCACACCCCAACAGTATTTGGGTGATTTTTGAGCATTCTTCATTCTCAATGCTCTATTTTATGTTTTGTTTAGGGCCTCTCACCCATAATTAATTGTTTTGCATTCAAGCTCCACTAATCCTTTCCACTAAGGTTTCCTAACCAACCTTACAAGTTTAGGCTATCATAAAAATATTGTCTTCTCAAGAAAACCTACAAGCAACTCTAAGGCTTGGAGATTTGTTATAGTTTTCTTTGATTTTTGATATTGCTATATTATATTAGGTTTTATGAAGTTAAAGTTATGTAATTTGTAAAAATTTTGTAAAGTATGATAAGGCTTGGAGAAAAGTAGTAGTCTTTCTATTTTTTTTGTAGTATTTCAATACAAGCATAAGCATATAAATAAACTCATTTTTCAATAAATAGTCCTAGCTCATATTTTTCTAACTTTAAATTTTCAAGTTCAGCATTATTTTCAATAATCAAAATGCAAGGACTTTAATATGATTTGCTATATAAAGCATACTTTCTCTTTCATCCCTATCTCGATAGCCGACAAATTATCCTCCCAATACTTTAAGAAAATAATGCAAAGTATTGAGTTTACCAATGTTAAAAATATATTAATCTCATTGCATAATACATACCCTATTTGGAAATTATAACACACTCAGGTTTTTATAACATTCCAAAGGAAATGGTGCGCTAGCCCCAACATGGCAAAAGACGCAACAAAAAGTAAATAAAACACTTTAACCAAATAGAAAAACCCACAATCTTATCTTCGCACAAGACGTCTTGAAATTTTGAAAGGGTAACTCAGAAACGTCTTATTACACATACTTTCATGTTGTAATAATTCACCCATGCTATTACTACTCTAATTGAGTCTCTCGACATAAATATTACATAGAATTCTTACAAGAGCTAGCATGGTGTGCGCTATCCCACCCGCACCTCTATTATAGTGATAAAACCTTGAAATACAAATATTAAGAACATGACTACCAAAATTCTAGGCATTTATCCAAGATAAATAACACAATAATTCAAAGTAAAGTTTACATTCTTTACACTAGTAATGAATGCATAACCAACTACACAAACCGAAGGAATCACTTTGCTTAAACCAACATGCCTGGTAGCTGAGCTCTTGATATAAACACAATAATAATTTCCTTGAATAGACACCACAAAATTCACAGTATAAACTTACATCATAAATCAAGACGATCTAAACATAATTTAAACATTTATCCTCACATTGCACAAGTAAGGAGAAACACAACACATAATTGCTGATTTGGTAACCTAACAGAAACCATCTACTACGATTAGATGAGCTCCATACTCAGGTAACATTTAGGCTCTCAAATTCCATCATTTACAAAATAAAGATCTCAACTCCGGACTGGGAGTTATTCTAATACTATTCCACTCAAATGAGCATACCCAAAGCATTTATGAAATTCATAAGACTTTCATCGATGAATTTAGAAAATAGCTAATTTTTGACACAATTTATGCAAGCATCTCTATGGCTACCGAAACCCCTTTAGCTGCTACCACCCTGGCTGGACGTTCCACGCTATAGCTGAAAATTCACTCTTGGTTGAGATAATTTGATGCTTAGAGATATAATGGGATCATATTCTAGCTCTACACCATATGAATGTATTTCTAATTTCATGCAGTATACAAACACACAGATGTATTCTATAATTCTAATGCATGTAATTTCTCTTAAACATCTTCTCTTTTTTGGATAATGGTAGCATTCATAATCCAAACAAACTTATATCTAATTATGAACAACATGAAGCAATCACAAGGATGCACTCTCTATTTTACTCTTTCTATTTCTTTTCACATAGGAAAGACAACAAAATTTACAGGTGCACCTCCAACAAAGCTTCCACCATGTTACATTCACACAGGAAAACAATACATCCCCATTCAACAAAATTCCATATTTATTTTAAAATAACAAAGATCAAACAAGAGAATTTCATTTGGAACAAACTACCTGGAGTCCTTTGTGAACCTTCTTCTTATTTTTACCAATGTACTTCCAATTTTTCCACTATTCTCTCTATTCGACGTTTGTCTTCTTCCTCTCGTTCTCTCTTCCCCACTATACTACCAATAAAACTATATATTTTTTAACTTTTTTAACTCCCTTCCTCCCTTCCTAGTTTGTGGTTATGGATAGAGTTAAACACAATCATTATTGCAACTTACACCTTACACCCATACAGTTGGGTTGGTCTCTAATCCATCACGATCACCATTCCATGATGGAGAAAAAAACAAACCTTTTAATTTACATATTTGCTATCATTTATCATAGCTCAATTTACTTATATTAAAAACATTTCAAATATAAAATTTACCTATTATTTTAAGCAATTGATGTCCACAATAATACATTTGCTCTCGGACCTCTTAAACCATGCGTTCATACATTTATTTGCATATCTTTTTAATATTTATTTTATTTTAATTAAAACTATTTGCATATAAATAAAATAATCAGTGGCTCCCATCATCATCGCCACTCAACCAAATGCAACACTCAAACAAACATAAAATCTACATGATATGCAAGCATGTGAGCGTCCATGTACTCACGAGCCGAATCATCACTTCCCTTATTACCTTTTCCGTCGACTAACTTCTCTTTTCTCAACGACTTTGAACCTAGTCCTACATACATAGTAGCAATCAACAATACCACAATTCACAAGAAAAGGTAAAGTTATTACCAATTTTCTTATCTACAATTATCCATGTGAGGAGGGTCGTTACATCCTTCCCCACTTAGGACAAACACAATCCCTATGTTTTATGCAAAATTTAAATAAGTAATATCTTGCATAAGGATTTAGTAAATGCCAAAGTAATCAAATAAAATTATGATTTCCATTTCATACATAATATCCAATTCATCATAAAATCATAATTATTTTAACATGACATATAGCTAAATCATACAACATGCCATATTGTATTCATCCAAAATATATATATATATATATATATATATATATATATATATATATATATATATACTAGCACATGTACAAAATCTCCTTGCGTAAATAACACAAACCAAAATCAAGCTACTCTACTCAGTAACTCAAGCCAACAAAATCTACTCTACTCAGTATTCAGTTTTCATATTCGATGCAAATAAACATATATCATCGAATCACATAAAAGTTTTGGAAATTTTAAATCTACTCAAACAAGTAAGGAAATTGTTGCTGCATATCTGCCACGTCTTCCCATGTGGTATTTCTGTCTGAATAGTGGTCCCACTGGACTCAACATTGCTCTATGCTCCTCTTCCTCAGGTTCTTGGTTCTAAAACCAAGTATGCAAACAAGTCAAACTTCAATTTTGAGGGGGTCAGTCATCTACAATTTAGACACATCCAAGACATGAGTGGGATCAGAGACATATTTTCTAAAGAGGGACACATGGAAGACATTGTGAATTTTGGATAGGCTTGGTGGTAAAGCAAGTCTATAAGCAACAGGGCTTATCCTAGCCACAATTTCAAATGGACCTACATATCTGGAGTCCATTTTAGAATATTTTATATAAATTTTAGTTGGTTTCACCCTTAATAATACCTTGTCTCCCACAAAATATTCCCTCGGTGACCTTTTTAGGTCCGCATAGCTTTTCTGGCGATCTGCGACCTCTTTTAGCTTCTGTTGAATTCCTTTCAATTGTTCTTCCATTTATTTTATCATTTTTGGTCCGATCACTACCCGATCCTCCGGATTATCCCAAGACAAGGGAATTCGACACCTCATTCCATATAGGGCTTTGAAAGGTGCCATTCCTAGTGATGCATGATAACTGTTATTATAGGTAAACTCCACTAGGTATAAATAATCTTCCCATTTTGCATGTTGATCCATGCAGTACATTCTTAACATATCTTCCAAAACCTGGTTTACTCTTTCTGTCTACCCATCAGTCTCAGGATGATAAGCAGTACTAATATTCATTTTGGTTCCTAATGCCTCATGCATTGCTTGCCAAAATTCAGAGGTGAAACAAGAATCTCTATTAGAGATTATGACCTCTAGAAAACCATGCAATCTTACCACTTCTCTGGCAAACTTACTCGCTACTGTAGGAGTGTCATATTGAATATTGCCTAGTATAAAATGTGCTACCTTGGTTAGCTTATCTACTACTACCAAGATTGTGTCATGCCTAAACCTTGTTTTAGGCAATCCCACTATAAAATCCATTGATACCACTTGCCATTTTTGCGTAGGTATCTCATGTGGGTATAGCTTTCCAGCTGGATGTAAATGTTCCACTTTCACTTTTTGGCACTCTAAACATCTAGCCACATAGTTAGTGATATTTTTTTTCATACCTGGCCAAAAATAGGTTTTCCTCAAATTCTCGTGCATTTTTGTCCCTCCCAGATGCGTCGAATAAGGCGTATTATGCGCTTCCTTTAAAATTGTTTCTTTCAACCCTCCTGAGCTTGGGACTACCAATCTATTCTTATAAAGTAATAGATCATATTTGATCACAAAGTTTGTAACCTTTCCAGATTCTTGTTCAATTTGAACCTTACAAGATTGGCAAAATTCATCCTTTGCTTGCAATACTTTAATTTGATCTAACAGATCATATTGGCATTTTATAAATGAAGCATATGCACCCTCTCCTACTCAGAGCATCTACGATCTTATTCTCCTTACCCTTGATATACTCAATGCCAAAATCATACTTAGCTAAAAATTCCATCCAACATCTTTGCCTGGCATTCAATAAGGGTTGGGTGAATATGTACCTAAGACTCTGATGATCTATTTTCAATTCAAATGGTTTTCCTAGTAAATAATATCTCCAAATTTTCAAGGCATGAACCACTACTACCAATTCCAAATCATGAGTGGCATAGTTAACCTCGTGCCTTTTAAGTTTTCCTAGACTCATAGGCAATAATCGCATCACCTTGGGTCAAGAATCCCCCTAACCCTTCAATTGATGCATCCATGCATACTATATACTGCTTATCAAGATCAGGTAATTGCAAGATTGGTGCAGATATCAAATAATGTTTCAAAACTTGAAAAGCTTCTTCACATTGTTCTGTCCACTTAAAGGCTTTACCTTTTCATTGGATATTTGTAATAGGTTGGGAGATTCTTGAAAATCCTTTGACAAATCACCTATAATACCCTGCAATACCCATAAAACTTCGCACCTCTGTCACACTAGTAGGTGTTGGCCACTCAATTATTGCTTCAATTTTCTTGGGATCTACTGCAATCCCTTCTGCAAAGACAATATGACCCAAATATTGTACTTGTGGGGTGTAAAAATCACATTTTGATAGCTTTCCATAAAGCTGATTCTTTCTCAGAATCCCAAGTATAGTTCTCATATGTTGATCATGTTCCTCCTTGCTCTTGGAATAGATCAAAATATCATCCAAAAACACAAGCACAAACTGGTCCAGTTGCTCTCTAAAGATACTATTCATGAGATTCATGAATGTAGCTAGGGCATTAGTCAACCCAAAAGGTAGAACAGTGAACTCAAAATATCCATACCTTGTTCTAAATATCGTTTTAGAGGTGTCTTCTTCTCGTATCCGCAACTGATGATAACCAGATCTCAAGTCTATTTTTGAGAAGATGGTTGCTCCTCTTAGTTGGTCAAACAAATCATCAATTCTAGGTAACGAATACCTATTTTTAATAGTTACCTTATTTAGCATTCGATAATCAATGCACATTCTCAAGGTACCATCTTTTTTCTTAACAAACAGAATAGGAGCTCCCCATGATGACACACTTGGCCTGATTAACCCTTTTTCCAATAAATCTTGGAGTTGTGTTTTGAGCTCTTGTAGCTCAATAGGAGTCATCCTATATGGTGCCCTTGCAATAGGTGCTGCCCCTGGTAGCAACTCTATTGAAAAATCAAATTCCCTCTAAGGAGGTAATCCTAGATCCTCAAGAAACACATCCCTAAATTCTTCTAATATTGGATATTTTTGGAAAAGATTAGATTCCACTTTTATCTCCTCTTTCCTATTCATTTTAACTATGAAGACCATCCCCTTCTTCCTAATAACTTTCTTTATCTGCATTGCAGATAGTAAATGTGGTTTAACTTCACTTCGACCACAACAAATTCTAACCCTTTGGTTAGACTCATCCATAAATTCTACCCATCTCTCTTCAAAATTTAGAAGAGCCTTATGCGCCTTCAACCAATCAACTCCTAGAATGATATCAAACACATGCAAAGGTGCCACATACAAATGCCAATTAGTTGTTCCTTGTGGTAAAGTAATGTGGGGGTCAAACAAACATTGGTTGACTTGGTATGTTTGCCTTGACCCATACTCTACCTTCCAACCCTTGGCCAAAAATCTAGGTCTAACAAACATGTCCCTCACTATCTTAGTAGATATAAAATTGTCATTTGAACCACTATCTATCAAAATTTGAACATTTTTGCCAAAAATTTTCCCATTTAAAAATAAGGGTGTAATTTTTCCATCAATTTTAGAATTACCTATGGCTGCAAAGATCTTATGAGTTGCTTCATCTGGAGCATTCTGACGTAAATCAACTCTATGGGGACATTTACTAGCATAATGAGCTCCTTTACACACATAGCATCCATTTGGTGGAGCTCTATTTGATCTATTACTATTGTCATTTCTATCTAGAACTATTGTATCCTTGGTCCTATCTTGACCTGCTGGTTTCTGTTCCTACCTTTTGGTAAATTCTTTACCATCCCACTTGAACTTACCACTCTGGTAATTAGATTTATTTTTGCCACCTTGCCTACCTTGCTCTCCTCCTTTGGGTTTCTTATTTTGATCTTTCTCCCATCTCATAAACCCAACACTTTTTCATTTCCTGAGTTCATATTTTTCTTTTTCAGATAGCTTTTGATAGTTAAAATATGCTTTTCTAGTTTCTTGATTCACTTCTTCTTTTCTTTCCAGATCAAAGGCTACAGGCAGGTTGTCAGGATTGTGCATATTTACCACCATCATGATTCTAGGATGTAATCCCAAAATGAATTTTTGAGTCTTCATTTCCTCATTGCTTTCATATTGTGATGCATATTTCAATAATTGAATGAAATTTTGGTGGTATTCTCGCACCGACACATCTTCCTGATGCAAATTAGAAAATTCTCCAAATTTCTCTACATAATATTGCTTAGTCAGGAATCTATCCCTGAATTCCTTGACAAAATTTTCCCATTTGAGGTCTGAAGCTTCAACTTTATGCCCTCTCTTATATGATTTCCACCAATCAAGGGCTACCTCAATCATATTCATAATTGCTAAAGCAGTATTAGATTCAGAGGATAAAACTACTAAAGAGAAATATGACTCTAGTTCATTTAGCCAATTTTCTGCTAAATCTCCATCACCCTTTCCAGTGAACTTGGATATAATGACCTTTCTTAGGTTCCTATCCAATTCTTTACTCACCCTAGCCCTTCCGACACTGGTTCCATCAGGTTCTCTTGATACTTCTTCAGTCCTACCTAAACCAATGTCTCTTTCTCTAGCTAATTCCTCTATCACCCTTTGTTGTTGGGTAATAAATTCTTGTTGCTAGGTCATATGGGTTTTCTGTTGGGCCATTTCTTCCCTTTGTTGCTCCATGTGAGTTTGCAATATTTGAACAACTTTTGCAAGATTCTCCCCTTCCTTGACAGGTTCATTAGGTGGAGGTTCATTCAATCATTTCATCCTTCTTTCACGTTGAGGGCCTTCTCATCTTAATCCTGACCTTGGTCCCCTAGTAGGTATTTCGATGGTTTCTTCCTCCCTGCCTCCTATAGGATTTCCTAAAGATCCACCTCGTAGCATTCTTGCCATCTGACCTGAAGGTGAAAGAGGTAATTTATTAGTTTAATTCAAATTCACAATCAGAGTACACAACTCAGATCTACTTTTGCTCTGATACCATATGTAACAACCCAAGTCTGCTCACCTAGTTGTGCCACTCTAACATCAAACATAGCATTATTTTTTTATTTTTAAACAACATATAACATATAATTTTACCTTCATTTTCATAGCAAACATAATTTCACCCAACTATCATTTATCACAAATTCATTTTAGCATAGGCATATTACACCACTTTTGGGTTCAAGACTATTGTAGACAATCACCCAAGTGGATGAGATCGGCCATATCCTATAAGGGTGCCATTAGTGGAATTGACTTGTCTCATTTAACGTCCTCATTTTTTGGCATGAGGGTCATTCCATGGTAGGGGTTATCCTCTAGGGCCCATACACCTAGAGGGGGGATGCTTGCTTCCCTATTCCTTATCATTCTGAACCTTTGACTTATCATTGTACTTATTCCTATACCAAATGTAAGGAGAATAGCATACTTATGCCTAGTGTCTAACTGATTGCCCTCTACACGGGGTCAGTTAGAGCCATGCCAATACATTGGCCTTGGACTTAATCCCTCATGCTCTTTATGACCCTCATTAGTATATCCCATACCATACAATGAGGCCTACCCAACTTAGTCAAAGATACATGGGATCTATCATAGTACTATCCTAGATGCAACCTGGAGAAGGTATCCCATACCACCCCTTATTATCCTAACCTAGTCATTTTCAAATTGATCTTACTTGTCAATTTGTAGTTGCTCTAGGTATTATTGTGTGTCTACCCACACCCCAATAGTCTTTGGCGAGCATTCTTTACTCTCAATGCTCCATTTCATGTTTTGTATAGGGTCTCTCACCCCCATTTAGTTATTTTGCATTCATTTTTCTTTAAGCCTTCACTAAGGTTTCCTATTCAACCTTATAAGTTTAGGTTATCATTGAGACATTATCCTCACAAGGAAACCTACAGGAAACCCTAAGGCTTGGAGAAAAGTAGCAATCTTGTTTTTGAAAGAATAAACATAGGCATAAGCATATAAACAAACTCATTTTTCAATAAATAGTCCTAACTCATCTTTTTCTAACTTAAAGTATTCAAGTTAGGCATTCTTTTCAATAATCATAAGCAAGGACTTTAATATGATTTGTTAAATAAAACATACTTTCTCTTTCATCCCTATCTTGGTAGCCGATAAATTATCCATTCAAATCCTTAAAAAAAATCAAAACCTCATTGTATAATACATACCCTATTTGGAAATTATAACACACTCAAGTTTTTATAACATTCCAAAGGAAATAGTGTGCTAGCCCCAACATGGCAAAAGATGCAATGGAAAGTAAATAGAACACTTTAACCAAATAGGAAAAACCCACATTCATTTGTCTTTGCACAAGACATCTTGACATTTTTAAAGGGTAATTTAACAAAGTCTTAATACACATACTTTCATATTGGAATCATTCATCCATGCTATTACTACTCTAATTGAGTCCCTTGGCATAAAAATTACACAGAAGTATTACAAGAGACAACACGGTGTGTGTTGCCCCACCTGTGCTTCTATTATAGTGATCAAATCTCTTAATACAAATATTAAGAACATGACTGACCCAATTCTAGGCATTTATCCAAGATAAATAACACAATCATTCAAAGTAAAGTTTATATTCTTTACACTAGTAATGAATGCATAACCAACTACACAAACCAAAGGAATCACTTTGCTTAAATAAATATGCCTGGTAGCTGAGCTCTTGATATAAACACAATAATAATTTCCTTGAATAGACACCACATAAACTTACATCATTATTCAAGATGTTCTAAACAGAATTTAAACTTTGTCCTAACGTTGCACAAGTAAGGAGAAACACAACATAAAATTGCTAATTTGGTAACCTATCAGAGACCATTTGCTACAGATAGATGAGCTCCATACTCAGGTAACATTTAGGCTCTCAGATTCCATCATTTACAAGATAAATATCTCAACTCCGGACTGGGAGTTATTCTAATACTATTCCACTCAAACGAGCATGCCCAAAGTATTTATGAAATTCACAAGACTTTTGTTGATGAATTCTAGAAAATACCTAATTGTTGTCACAATTTATCCAAGCATCTCGGTGGCTACCGAACCCCCTTCGACTGCTACCACCCTGGCTGGTCGTTCCATGCTACAGCTGAAACTTCACTCTTGGCTGAGACAATTTGAGGCTTAGGTATAATGGGATCATATTTCGGCTCTACACCACATGAATGCATTTCTAATTTTCATGCAGCACATAAAACAAAGATGTTCACCTGAAGTCACATTGCATTCTATAGTTCTAATGCATGCAATTTCTCTTAAACATCTTCTCCTTACTGGATAATGGCAGCACTCATAATTCAAACAAACTTGTATCTAATTATGAGCAACATGGATCAATCACAAGGAAACACTCTCTATTATTTTCTTCTATTTCTTTTCACACAAGAGAAACAACAAAATTTATAGGTGCACCTCCAAAAAATCTTCCACCTTGTTTCAATCACACAAGAATACAATACATCCATGTTCAACAAAATTCCATATTTTTTTTTGAAAGAACAAGATCAAACAAGAGAATTTATTTTGGAACAAAACTACCTGGAGTCCTTCGTGAAGCACCTTCTTATTTTTACCAAAAAAAATTTGGCACTTCTAGATTTTCCAAATCCGTTCACCACTGTTCTCCCTTTTCGAATACTTTTTCCATTTGTCTCCTTCCATTCTCTCTTGCCCACTAATACCAATAGAACATTTTTTTATTATTTTTTAACTCCCTTCCTTCCTTCTCGATTTGCGGTTATGGAAATTTAAATACAATCATTATTTCAACTATCACCTTGTGCCCATACAATTGGGTTGGTTTCTTATCCACCATGATCACCATTCCATGATGGAGAAACAAACAAATCTTTTAATTTAAATATTTGCTATCATTCTTCATAGCTCAATTTACTTATATTAAAAATATTTCAAATATAACATTTACCTATTCCTTTTAAGTAATTGATGTCCACAAGAATATTTTTGCTCTCGGACCTCTTAAACCATGTGTTCATACATTTATTTGCATATATTTTTAATATTTATTTTCTTTTAGTTAAAACTATTTGCAAATAAATAAAATAATTAGTGGCTCCCATCATCATCGCCACTCAACCAAATGCAACACTCAAACAAACATAAAATCTACATGATATGCAAGTATGCAAGCATCCATGTACTCATGATCTAAATCATCACTTCCCTTATTACCTTTTTTGTTGACTAACTTCTCTTTTCTCATCGACTTTGAACCTGGTCCTGCATACATAGTAGCAATCAATAGTACCACAATTCACAAGAAAAGGTAAAGTTATTACCAATTTGCTTATCTACAATTATCAATGTGATAAGGGTCGTTACATGCGTGTTGGTGAATTGGGAGTGTCTTCAACTTGAATCTTCTAGGTAAGGTATGGTTAATTATTTTTAATATTTGATAAACGTAGTTGTCCCAGTGCTATGGATGAACAATGCTATCCTTGTATTCATTGATTTTAAATGATTTTACTTCTAAATAATTGAAAAGGTTAGATCATTCTTAACTGGTAGAAAAATCTGCTCACTAAAACTTATTCTTTGAACATTTTTGTGTGATAATATTTCCAGCTTAGTAGCCAAACCTTGGTGTAAACCTTCGTTGATAGTAGTATAACAACCCAAGTCTAACTACTCACCTAGTTGCCCGATAAAAAGAACAATGAAAAATCCAAACTATTTTTTTTAAAAGAGTTTACTATTTAACCTAAATTGTTTTCCTACTAAACCAATTTTTCTTTCAAGTCAACAACTTCTTGGATCACTCAGAGGTTCTTATTTATATTTACAAAAAATGTAGCACATGTACAACATACCACTTTTGGGTTCAAGACTGCTACAGCTAGTAACCCAAGTGGACAAGATAGACCAAATCCCATTGACATGGTATTTTAGTGGTAATGGTTATTCTCATTTATCACCTGCATATTCTAGCATGAGAACCAAACCATGGAAAGGGTTATCCTCTAGGGCCCATAACACCTAGAGGGGTATGCTTATTATCCCTTATCTTCTCAAAATGTACCTTTGACTATCTAGTCAACTTATATTAAACTCAATATGGAATAAGTTAACGTATTTATGCCTTAATGACTAACTGGTGGTTCCCTTGACCTAGTGCCATGTCAATTCTCTAACCTTGGTCTTCATTACACATATCCATCGCAACTCATAGTTGTTTATCCCATACCAAACCCTATGGTCGAACTAGCAAAGTTTGACGAATATGGTAACTATCAAAGTGCTCTTCGAGTACAACCTGGAAAAGGTGTCCCATACCACCTTCTCGTTCTGACCTAACTGAGTCTTTCTTTTATAGACCAATTTTTTCAGTCGTTAGCTATCCCGAATCTTGTTGTGTGCATACTCACACCTCAACATATTTGGATGATTATTTGAGTTAATCTTGGGTCAAATCTCCCTAAGAGTCTCATGGTTTTAACTCTAACATACCCTTCCAAAACAAGCATTTAAACTAACTTGAGTAGGTAATTTTCAAACCAATTTAAGTTACGTAAAAATATAATTTTCAATGCACCTAAACGATATGCAAACACAAAGTTTTCATGTGCTCGCGAGCCGATTAATCACTTCCCTATCTTACCTTTTTCCACTGAATTTATTCCTTTCATTGTCATCTTGCAACTGTCTTGCACTCAGAGACCGTTCGTAGTACCTTTTTTTACAAGAAAATGTAAGTATATATATATATTTTTTTTTATTCTCTTTAATTAATCATGTGAGGGGGGTTGTTACGTCCTTCCCCACTAGAGATAAACATAGTCCAAATGGAATCAAATACACAAACCCATCATGGTCCAAAATATATTACTTAGCAATACCAAAACATAATCTATAATCACATCATAGATTATGTCAAAATGGAATCAAATACACATACCCATCATGGTCCAAAATATATTACTTAGCAATACCAAAACATTTACAAGCTACTCTACTCAGTAACTCCACTAATATATTTTATACACATCACAAATTTGTAAAAATTTTATAATAAAGTATTTATCTAATCAAAAAAATAAGTAAATAATTTTTGCATGTCTACCATGTACTCCTACATAGCATTTCAATATGATTAGTGGTCCCATTGGACCCAACATTGCTCTATGCTTCACTTTCTCAGATTCTTGGTTCGAAAACCAAGCAGACGAAGAGGTCACACCTCAATATTTAATGGATCGGTCATCTGCAAGTTGGAAAATTTTAAAACATGAGTAGGATCAGATATGTATTTTCTAAATAGGGACACATAAAAGACATTATGGATTTTGGATAAGCTTGACAGTAGAGCTAATATGTACGCAAAAGGGCTTATCTTAGCTATTATCTCAAATGGACCCATGTATCTAGAGTCAAGCTTGAAATATTTTATTGAACTTTTAGTTGGCTTCACCCTTAAGAATACTCGGTCTCCCACTAAATATTCCCTCGGTGTTCTTTTGAGATCTACGTAGCTCTTCTTATGATTTGTGTCCTCTTTTAGCTTCTACTAAATTTTCTTTAACTATTGTTCCATCTCTTTTATCATTTACGGTTTGATCACTACCCGATATTCCATATTATCCCAAGTTAATGGAGTTCTCCACTGTCACCCATATAGAGCTTCAAAATGTACCATACCTAGTGATGCATGGTAACTATTGTTATATGCAAATTCTACTAGGTATAAGTAGTCTTCCAAATTTATGTATTTTTCCATGCAATACATTCTTGGCACATCTTCAAGAACTTGATTCACCCTCTCAGTCTGTCCATCTGTCTCAGTGTGATAAGCAGTACTGATGTTCATATTAGTCCCTAATGCTTAATGCAACACCTGCTAAAATTTAGAAGTAAAACAATAATATCTATCAAATATTATTACTTCTAGGAAACCGTGTAGCCTCACCACTTCCCTGGAAAAATTAATTGCTACTGAGGGTGCATCATCTTGCACATTTTTTGGTGTAAAATGTGTGACTTTAGTTAATTTATCCATAATTACTAAAATTGCATCATACTTGAATATTTTTTTAGGCAGTCCCATTATAAAATCTAGTGATACTACTTACCACTTTTATGTAGGTATCTCATGTGGGTACAATTTTCCAGCTAGATGCAGATGTTGTGCCTTCACTTTTTTGCATTCCAAATATTTGGCCACATAGTTAGTAATATCCTTTTTCATACCTAGCTAGAAATGGGTTTTCTTTATATTCTCATGCATCTTTACCCCTCCTAGGTGCATATAATAGAGAGTATTGTATACCTCCATAAGGATTTTTTCCCTCAATCATCCTAAATTAGGTACTATCAACCTATTCTTGAAATATAGTATATCATATCTGAAGCCATATTTCACATCCTTATCCATTTTTTGTCCAACCTGACCAATACAAGATTGGAAAAATTCATCGTTTTCTTGCCATAATTTAATTTGATCTAACATATCATATTTGCATTTTTTCCATTGCGGTTATTTGTTCTTTCTTGCTCAAAGCATCAACAACCTTATTCTCTTTACCATTAATGTACTTGATGCCAAAATCATACTCCACTAAGAACTCTATCTACCCTCGTTGCCTATAATTTAATAAGGGTTGGGCAAATATATACTTTAGACTCTAGTGGTCCGTATTTAACTCAAATGGTTTTCCCAAAAAATAATATCACCAAATTTTTAGAGCATGCACTACCTCTACCAACTCTAAATCATGAGTGGCATAATTTACCTTGTGCCTCTTAAGTTTCTTGGACTCATAAGCAATAACCGCATCATCTTGGGTCAAAATATTACCTAACCCTTCGATTGATGCATCTATACACACTATAAAATGCTTGTTAGGATCGAGTAATTGCAGGATTGGTGCAATCATAAACCTTTATTTTAAAACTTGAAAAGCCTCTTCATGCTGCTTTATCCACCTGAAGCCTTTCCCTTTTCTCTAAATATTGGTAATGGGTTGAGCAATTCTTGAAAACCCTCAGATGAATTATCTATAATACCCTAAAATTCCCATAAAACTTCACACCTCTGTAACATTAGTAGGTGGTGGCCAATCAATGATTACTTTGATTTTCTTAGGATCTACTGCAATTCCTTCAACAAAGACAATATGTCCAAGATACTGCACTTGTGGAGTATAAAACTCACACTTGCTCAAAATTCCTTTAATAGACACCACAAAATTCACAGTATAAACTTACATCATAATTCAAGATGTTCTAAACTGAATTCAAAAATTATCCTCACATTGCACAAGTAAGGAGAAACACAACACAAAATTTCTAATTTGGTAACCTATCAAAAACCATCCATTACAATTAGATGATCTCTATACTTAGGTAACATTTAGGCTCTCAAATTCCATCATTTACAAAATAAAGATCTCAACTACAGACTGGGAGTTATTCTTTTAATATTCCACTCAAATGAGCATACCCAAAGTATTTATGAAATTCACAAGACTTTCTTCGGTGAATTTACCAAATAGTTAATTTTTGACACAATTTATCCAAGCATCTCGATGGCTACTGAACCCCCTTCGATTGCTACCACCCTGGCTGGAAATTCCACGCTATAACTGAAAATTCACTCTTGGATGAGACAATTTGAGGTTTTAGGGATAATGGGATCAGATTCTAACTCTACACCATATGAATGAATTTCTAAATTCATGCAGTATACAAACACATAGATGTTCACCCGAAGTCACACTCATTCTATAATTCTAATGAATGTAATTTCTCTAAAACATCTTCTCTTTTTTGGATAATGGCAACATTCATAATTTAAAAAAATTTACATCTAATTATGAACAACATGAAGCAATCACAAGGATGCACCTCTATTTTACTCCTTTATTTTCATTTCACACAAGAAAGACAACAAAATTTATAGGTGCACCTCCAACAAAGCTTCCACCATGTTACATTCACACATGAAAATAATACATCCCCGTTCAAAAAAATTCCACATTTGTTTTTAAAATAACAAAGATCAAACAAGAGTATTTCATTTGGAACAAACTACCTAGAGTCCTTCGTGAAGCTTCTTCTTATTTTTACCAATGCACTTCCAATTTTTCCAAACCCGTTCGTCTCCTTCCATTATCTCTTACCCACTACTACCAACATAACTTTTTTTTATATTGTTTTAACTCCATTCCTTCCTTATCAGTTTGTGGTGATGGAGATATTTAAATACAATCATTATTGTAACTATCACCTTGCACCCATATAGTTGGGTTGGCTGCTTATCCACCATGATCACCATTCCATGATGGAGAAAAAAACAAACCTTTTAATTTATGTATTTGCTATCATTTATCATAGTTCAATTTACTTATATTAAACATTTCAAATATAAAATTTATCTATTCTTTTAAGCAATTGATGTCCACAAGAATATATTTGCTCTTGAACCTCTTAAACCACGCGTTCATACATTTATTTGCATATCTTTTTAATATTTATTTTCTTTTAATTAAAACTATTTGCATATAAATAAAATAATCAGTGGCTCCCATCATCATCGCCACTCAACCAAATGTAACACTCAAACAAACATAAAATCTACATGATATGCAAGCATGCAAGCACCCATGATATGCAAGCATACTAGTTTCCATTTACTAGGTTTAATTAACCCTTTTTCAAGCAAATCCTGAAGTTGCATTTTTAGCTCTTGCAACTCTATGGGTTTAATCATGTATGGTGATCTTGCAATTGGTGTTGCACCAGGTAACAACTCAATTGAAAATTCAAATCCTCTCTGATGAGGTAACCCCAAAAGATCCTCAGGGAATACATCTTTGAAAGCACCCAATACCAAGTGTTTTTGGAAGAGGTCAAATTCCTTTTCAAACTCTTCTTTTCTATTCATCTTAACTATGAAGATCATACCCTTCTTCCTAATAACCTTTTTAATTTACATTATAGTTAATAGATGTGGTTTAACTTCTCTTTACCCAAAATTAATTCTAATCCTTTTATTAGGTTCATCCAAAAATTCCACCCACCTCTCTTCAAAATTTAAAAGAGCCTTATGTGCTTTTAACCAATCAACTCCTAAAATTATATCAAACACATGCAAAGGCACCACATACAAATGTCAGTTGATATTTCCTTGCGGTAAGGATATATAGGGTTCAAATAGACATTGGTTCACATGGTGGGTTTACCCTAATCCATACTCCACTTTCCAACAATTGGCCAAGAATCCAAGTCTAATAGGAAAATCCCTCACTAATCTAGATGAAATAAAGCTATCAATTGACCCACTATCAATCAAAATTTGCACATTTTTATCAAACATTTTACCATTCAATAAGAAAGGAGTAATTTGACCATTGAGTTTAGAACTACCTGTGGCCACATAAATCCTGTGGCTAGCCTCTTTTGGGGCTTTAGGTGGTAGATCAATTCTGTGGGATAATTTATTGGCATAATGAGCTCCTTTACATACATAGCATCCATTTGGTGGAGCTTTATTTCCTTTATTGACATTTTCATTTTTGTTCACAAAAGTAGTTTTCCTAGCCCTCTCTTGACCTACTAGTTCTTGATCTTGTCTTCCAGGAAAATCCTTGGCCTTTTTCTTAAACTTAACACATTGGTAATTGGATTTATTTTAGTCACCTTGCTTATGTTGATATTCTCCTTTGGGTTTCTTATTATGTTCCTTCTTCCACCTCATAAGGCCAACACTTTTTCATTTTCGAAGTTCATCATTTTCATTTTCGGATAGCTTTTGATGATTAAACCATTTTTCCTCATTTCCTAATTAGCTTCTTCTTTTCTTGCTAAATCAAATGCAATAGGAAAATTGATGAGATTGTGCATTTTTACCACCGTCATGCTTCTAGGACGTAATCCCATAATGAATTTATAAGTTTTTATTTCTTCATTTCTTTCATATTGGGATGCATATTTTAATAGTTGAATAAACTATTACTGGTAATATCGTACTGACATATCTTCCTCTTGTAAATTTGAGAATTTTCTAATTTACTCTATATAATACTACCTTGTCAAGAATCTATCTCTAAATTCCTTGACAAACTCCTCCCATTTGAGGTCTGGAACTTCTACTTCATATCATTTCTTATAAGATTTCCACCATTCCAAGGTCATTTCAGTCATATTCATAAATGCCAAAGCAATCTTAGATTCTGATGATAAAACCACCAAAGAAAAGTAAGACTCTAGTTCACTTAACCATTTTTTAGCTGATTCACCATCGCCTTTACCATTAAACTTAGATATTACTACCTTTTACAAATTTTTGTCCAACTCTTTACTCACTCTTGCCCTCCCATCACTAGATCTCTTTGGTTCCCTTGATACTTCCAATGACATTTCCAATCCATTTCCTCGTCCACTAGCTAAGTCTTCTATGACCCGCTGCTATTGGAAAATAAATTCTTGTTGCAGGTCCATGTGAGTTTTTTTTTGGGCCATCTCTTCTCTTTGATATTCCATATTTATTTACAATAATTGACCTACTTTTGCAAGGTTTACTTCCTATACACTAGTCTCACTCTCATTCTAAAAAATCTCATTAATCATTCCTTCATGTTGAGAACCTTTTTGTCTTAAATTTTTTCATGACCTCCTTATAGGTTTGTCAGTGACTTCCTCCTCCCTACTACCCGTAGGATTTTTTGAGGACCCACCTTGCAACATTTGTGTTACTCAACCTATAAGTGAAAGAGGTATTGTATTAATTATATTAAATATTTTATTTCACATGCAAATTTCTACAGCTTAGAATCATTTATGCTCTGATACCATATGTAACAACCCAAGTCTAACTACTCACCTGGTTGTCTGATAAAATGAACAATGAAAATCCAAATTATTTTTTTAAAAAGAGTTTACTGTTTAACCTAAAATATTTTCCTACTAAACCAAGTTTTATTTCAGGTCAAAAACTTCTTGGATCACCCATAGCTTCTTATTTGCATTTACAAACAATGTAGCACATGCACAACATACCACTTTTGGGTTCAAGACTGCTGTAGTCAGTCGCCCAAGTGGACGAGATCGAGCAAATCTTGTTGACATGCAATTTTAGTGGTAATGATTATTCTCATTTATCATTTGTATATTCCAACATGAGGATAAAACCATGACAAGATTTATCCTTTAGGGTCCATAGCACCTAGAGGGGTATGCTTATTATCCCTTATCTTCTCATAATGTATCTTCGACTATCTAGTCGACTTGTATTAAACTCAATATGTAAGAAGTTAATGTATTTATACCTTAATGACTAATAGGTGGTTCCCTTGACCTGAAGTTAGTTAGTGCCATGTCAATTCCTTGATCTTGGTCTTCATTACACATATCCATCGTAACTCATAGTAGTTTATCCCATACCAAACCTTGTGGCCCAACTAGCAAAGTTTGATGAACATGGTAACTATCACAGTGCTCTTCAAGTACAACCTAGAAAAGGTGTCCCATACCACCTTCTCATCCTAACGGTTGGATATTTTGAGTCAAATTTGTCATTGATGTCAAGAAATGAAGTTGTCATTGATGTCAAGCAATAAAATACTATTGATATCAAAAGGTCAAGAGGAACAATGCAAATGTTAAAGGCAAAAGAGCTTCATAATATTTTTAATATTATGTGGAAACATAAGTTAAGAGGGTTTTCATTAAAACCATGGTTGAGCAAAAATAAAAGGTTTTTCATAAAAAACCAAGGAAGCCCAAGGAGGTTTTAATATTTATTTTATAAAATATTTAAATTCAAATTGAATTTAAATTTTATAAATAAATATTATTTATACAAAGTGGTAAAATCAAAGAAGGCTTTGATAAATCCAAAAGGATTTAAAAGTTAATTTATAAAATTTAAATTCTAAAGAATTTAAATAATTTATAAATTAATTATTCAAATTTCGAAGGTGCCAACGTTCAAAATTAAAGGAGGAAATTAGTATATATACTATATGCCTTAGTGGTATTTAAATTATCCTTCATTTGAAATAATAAAGTGTGTAATTGTTGTTGTGAGAATTCGTGCGAGGAAGAAGACAAACACCTTGTCTTAAGCGCCAACAAAAGGGTTAATATTATCATGGGCTAAACCGTCATATCCACCGAGGTAGCATGGCCTAGTGGCAAGTGGACGAAGTGCTAAGGCATTTGTGGGTGGAGTGATCCACGATCGATTTGCGACAACAGCATTTGGTGTGTGTGTTTTCAATAATCAAGGAAGCGATGCATTATTTGTTATTTTAGCGCATGCAGAGAGGAATATAGAGGACATTGTGCTCTTGCTCTCCAAATGAGTGCCTAGATCGTGTGGTGGTTGGAGTCATGGCTAGGATGCTGGTAGAGGCGACATCATGAGTTCAAGTTCCACCAAGGCAAAGGTAATAAAAATTTTCATGTGTTGTGATGCCTAATGTTTTGACATAAGATCCTAGGGAGTTAAAAGGATTAGTTAAAAAGGTTTTTAATTAATCATTATTTTTGGTTAATTGGAGGAATAAGGAGTTGGCTTTATTTTTTAAATAAAGTATTTTTGACATGTTGGTTTATTGAAGATTTATAGTGTTGAGAGGACTTCTTGCCATTGAGTTATTTTTAAAAGGAGATTGTATTGACATTATTTTTGGTATTAAATATTATTTTAATTGGGAGATTATAAGGTGTATTTGGTCAATCATTTTTGTATATGTTGATGGATGCTTTCTTTAATATGGAGTGATAAGGTGTATGTGTGCTTTGATATTTGCATTGTATATTTGAGATAGTTTATCATCCTCTAACTTCTTTTAGCTTGAAAAAGAATTATTTGTGGTTGTGGCAAATATTTGAGGTTCCTTCATCATCAAGAAAATGGTATGAGCATATTCTTCCATAGTTGAGTTGATTGGTTGGTTTTTTGGAAAATAATTTTGGAGTGAAAAGGACTTGATTAGGGTTTCCTTATTGAATATGTTGAGTTAATGCTTCAAGATTTTCTGGAATAAAGAGTTGTAGTTAAAACTTTGTTTTATAAGCATTATTGTTGAAGCCATTTGTTGTGTGAAGAAATTGAACTAGGGTTTTAAAATAACAAGAGCATCATTGTTATGTGTTTCTAAAAGAGTGATTGAAAGTAATTGAGCATTGAGGTGAATGTGAAGCATATTGAGTCTCTAACAATTCTCTATATGTTTCTAAGAGAGTGATTGAAAGTGATTGAGTATTGAGGTGAATGAGAAGCATATTGAGTCTCTAACAATTCTCTCTATGTTTCTAAGAGAGTGATTGTGATTGAGCATTATGATGAGTATAGAACATATTTAGTCTCTAACAATTCTCTATATGTTTCTAAGAGAGTGATAGTTATTGAGAATTGTGATGAGTGTAGAGCATATTGAGTCTCTAACAATTCTCTTTATGTTTCTATGAGAGTAGACAAGTTCTAGTGTGGAATTGTTGAGCAGATTTGAGGTAAGTCTTTGAGAAGACTTATGGATAGATTTGGGTAAGTTTTTGTGGAAGCTTACAATACAGATGGAGAGTAGATTTGGATAATTTCTTATGAGGACTTATTGAGCATATTGGACAAGTTCTAGAGAGGACTTGAGGACAAATTGGTGTGATATTTATTGGAAGCTTACAAAGCATACTTGAGAAAAGTCTTTGAGAAGACTTGTGAGCAGAGTTGATTGGTTTATTTGTTCAAACCTTGAGTTAAGGTTTAGGGCAGATCCAGCAAAGTTTATTTGAGATTGAGTAAAGCTTTGATTTAAGGCTTGAGGATAGATATTGAGGATGAGGATGGATTTGTGCTAGACCTAATGACTATGTTTAGTACATATTCGAGGATAGATTTTGGTACAGATTTTATGATAGGTTTGTGCCAGACCAAAGATAGATATTGAGGATAGATTTATGCTAGACCGAAGAACTGTGTTTAGTGCTGATTTGAGACAGAGCTTTGGAGGTGACAGAGTTGAGGACAGAGATCTCCAACTAGAGTAGGGAGGATAGGTGTCTTTTGTGGATAGAGTTCCATTTGCTAAGGGTAGTGGAGGCAGAGGTCTTCTAGAGGATCACCAACTAGAGCAGATTTAGGATATTGGTGTCTCCTATGGATAGAGATCCACAAAATTGATTAGGGGATTGGTGTATCCTTTGGAAAGAGGTCCATAAACATTGTAATAGGGAAAGGATTCCCAAGAGAATTTATTTGAGAAAATATTAGTGAAATATTTTCTTCGTGGAGTAGCCCACATTGGGTGAACCACGTTAAATTGGTGTCTCTATTGTGTGTGATGATTTGTGCATTGCTTTGGTTATTTATATTGATATTGCCATTGATTATATTGGATAATACTATTTGGGAAAGAAAAGTAAAAAGTGATCTTATATTGTTCCCCCCTCTCAGTATAAGCTTGTTTTCTTCAATTGGTATCAGAGTTGGTTCCTTCGAAAAGGGTTTAACGTCTTGAAGGAGGATCTTACAAGAACACAAATGGAAAAGAAAGGTAAAAGTAGAACCATGAGACATAAGAAGAAAATAACACACATGGTCATTAAATAAAAGGAAGATAAATTCAATGTTGTTGTTTTCGGAGGAAGAATAGAAAGAGATTCAAGAGATGAATCAAGCAATGGAGAGATAACTAGATTGATAAATTTTTGTACCAGATGTAGGAAGACAGGTCACCTTGTAGCTCATTGTTCATAAGAAGGTGAAGAATGTTTTGTTTGTGGTCAACTCGGTCATGATGCAGGTTATTACAATGGCTTTAGTAGTGGTGAAGATGAATATGATATTTTCAGAACTGAAGTCTTAGAGGATGGTTCAGAAAAAGATAACAGGGACAGTCAAAATAGGTATGAAGAAAAAACTCTACTTTCAACAATATAATAAAATGTTCCTATTGAAGATAAAATAAAAGAGATAAATTTAGAAAAAGAAAAGGAATAAGCTACTCTTAAGGAACTTGTTGAGTTGAAAAATAAGAACTTATATTTAAAGGCTCAAATACAAGAGGATGAGAAATGTAAGACAAAGCTTCTACAAGATCTCTCTAACTTGAAAGTTAAGGTTGAAAAGGTAAGGAAAGCTGAAAAAATATATGGCTGAACAATCAGAGGTAAAAGAGAAAGAATGTAAAATACTTAGTGTTGATCTCGAAGAATTAAAAATGTAGAACTCAAGATTAAGGTTTCAAGCTCAAGAAGATGATAAAGCAAAAGCAAAATTTCTACAAGAGCTCACCAACTTCAAAATTAAGGTTGAAGAGGCAAGGAAAATTGAAGAAGGTATGACTAAAAATTAACTACAAAAGATCTAGAGTGTGAAATATTAGAACATGATATAGTTTCACTAAGGATGGAAGTGAAATACTCTAAGGACAAGCTACACAATTTTGAGAAAAATTCAAAGACTTTGAACAAAATTATCAATGCACAAATATCATCAATCACCAAAACAGGACTTAGTTTTGAAGAAGAACAAGGGAAACAAGAAGATTCAAACTCAAGCACCAAAGAAGAAGAAGAGTAAAAATAAGAAAGTAAAAGAAAGAGTGAGACTTTTGAGGATAATTTGGACAATAGAAAGTTCAAAAAGGAAAGGAACAACGCACAAGTAAGGAACAAATGGAACAAAAATTAAAATATTTTAAGAGATACTAAGAGACCAATGAGGTAAAGGTAAGGAAACTTCAATGGATGATGTTTCTCATGTCACATATTCGGGTACATGGCTTCAGAATGCAAGACACATGAAAGACAAGAAAATGGGAATTTTAGAAATAGGTAGCTTTTCCATGGGTATTGCTACTCATGTAATCATTTTGGTCACAAGTAAATGAATTACAAGGTTCATGACAGAAAAGGATATGGCTTCACTAGGAGAAATCCTAAGACATTTGCACCTCCAAGGAATAATAACATTAAGTGTTATAAGTACAATAATGATAGACATACAACAAAGTGGTGTAGAGAAGACATTCCAGAATCAAGCATGAACAAGAATAGTAACAAGAACAGGAACAGGAACAAGTATATGGATATGAATAGGAACATGAATAGGAACAGGGATATGGACATGAACAGGATCAGGAATATGGACATGGACAAGAACAGTAACAGGATATGAACAGGAACATAGACATAAATAGGAACAGTCAAAGGAATCAAAAGGATTAGATGAGAAGGAAATATGACAAAGGTAAAGACCAGTGCTTGTTGGGAGTAGAAATACTCCCACCCCATAATTAACCACCTCAAGAGGAGGTGGGGGAGGGGCTAAGATAAGAGACTCATTCTTAGCCCCGAGCCCCAAAGGTGACCCTTTTTCATTTATGTCAAAGGGGGAGATATTTGAGTAAGGGGAGAGAGATTTGGTATTTGCGTAAAGAAGAGAGATTTGAAAAGAACATTGAACCAAGAAAAGTTTATGTTTTTGGTAAAAATAATTTGGGTTGCCATCAATGACAAAGGGGGATATTGTTAGACATTTTGAGTCAAAGTTACCATTGATGTCAAGGAATAAGCTACCGTTGATATCAAAAGTTCAAGAGGAATAATGCAAATTTTAAAGGTAAAATATCTTCATAATATTTTTAATATTATGTGGAAGCATAAGTTAAGAGGGTTTTCATTAAAACCATGGTTGAGCAAAAATAAAAGGTTTTTCATAAAAACCTAAGGAAGCCCAAGGAGGTTTTAATATTTATTTTATAAAATATTTAAATTCAAATTGAATTTAAATTTTATAAATAAATATTATTTATACAAAGTGGTAAAATCAAAGAAGGCTTTGATAAAGCCAAAAGGATTTAAAAGTTAATTTATAAAATTTAAATTCTAAAGAATTTAAATAATTTATAAATTAATTATTCAAATTTCGAAGGCATCGATGTTCAAAATTAAAGGAGGAAATTAGTATGTATACTATATGCCTTAGTGGCATTTAAATTATCCTTCGTTCAAAATAATAAAGTTTGCAATTGTTGTTGTGAGAATTCGTGCAAGGAAGAAGACAAACACCTTGTCTTAAGTGCCAGTGAAAGGGTTAATATTGTTGTGGGCTAAACCGTCATATCCACCGAGGCAATGTGGCCTAGTGGCAAGTGGACAAAGTGCTAAGGCATTTGTGGGTGGAGTGATCCGTGATTGATTCATGGTGGTAATGTTTGGTGTGTATGTTTTGAAACATAAAGGAAGCGACACATGATTTTTTATTTTAGCGCATGTAGAGAGGAATATAGATCATGTTGTGCTCTTGCTCTCCAAACGAGCACCTAGCTCATGTGGTAGTTGAAGTCACGACTAGGGCTCTGGTAGAGGTGGTGTCGTGAGTTCGAGTCCCACAAGGAAAAGGTAATAAAAATTTTCATGTGTTGAGATTCCTAAGGTTTTGACATAAGGTCCTAGGGAGTTAAAAGGGTTAGTTAAAATGTTTTTAATTAATCATTATTTTTGGTTAATTGGAGTAATAAGGAGTTGACTTTATTTTTTAAATAAAGTATTTTTGACATGTTGGTTTATTGAAGATTTATAGTGTTGAGAGGACTTCTTGCCATTGAGTTATTTTGAAAAGGAGATTGTATTGACATTATTTCTGGTATTAAATATTATTTTAATTGGGAGATTATAAGGTGTATTTGGTCAATCATTTTTGTATATGTTAATGGATGCTTTCTTTAAGATAGAGTGATAAGGTGTATGTGTGCTTTGATATTTGCATTGTATATTTGAGATAGTTTATCATCCTCTAACTCCTTTGAGCTTGGCAAATAAGTATTTGTGGTTGTGGTAGATATTTGAGGTTCCTTCATCATCAAGAAAAAGGTATGAGCATATTCTTCCATAGTTGAGTTGATTGGTTGGTTTTCTGGAAAATAAATTTGGAGTGAAAAGGACTTGATTAGGGTTTCCTTATTAAATATGTTGAGTTAATGCTTCAAGGTTTTTTGGAATAAAGAGTTGTAGTTAAAACCTTGTTTTATAAGAATTGTTGTTGAAGCTATTTTTTGTGTGAAGAACTTGAACCAGGGTTTGAAAAGAACATGTGTATCATTGTTATGTGTTTCTAAAAGAGTGATTGAAAGTAACTGAGCATTGAGATGAATGTGAAGCATATTGAATCTCTAAAAAATCTCTATATGTTTCTAAGAGAGTGATTAAAGGTGATTGAGTATTGAGGTGAATGAGAAGCATATTGAGTCTAACAATTCTCTATATGTTTCTAAGATAGTGATTGTGATTGAGCATTATGATGAGTATAGAGCATATTGAGTCTCTAATAATTCTCTGTATGTTTCTAAGAGAGTGATAGTGATTGAGTATTGTGATGATTGTAGAGCATATTTAGTATCTAATAATTCTCTTTATGTTCCTATGAGAGTGGACAAGTTCTAGTGTGGACTTGTTGAGCATATTTGAGGCAAGTCTTTGAGAAGACTTGTCGACAGATTTGGGTAAGCTTTTATGGAAGTTTATAATACAGATTGAGAGCAGATTTGGATAAGTTCTTCTGAGGACTTATTGAGCAGATTGGACAAGTTCTAGAGAGGACTTGAGGACATATTGGTGTGATCTTTTATGGAAGCTTACAAGGCAGATTTGAGACAAGTCTTTGATAATACTTGTGAGAAAAATTGATTGATTGATTTGTTCAAACCTTGAGTTAAGGTTTGGGGCAGATCCGACAGATTTGATTTGAAATTGAGTCAAGCTTTGAGTTAGGGCTTGAGAACAGAGATTGAGGATGGATTTGTGTTAGACCTAAGGACTATGTTTAGTACATATTCGAGGATATATTTTGGTGTAAATTTGAGGACAAGTTTGTGCCAGACCAGAGATAGAGATTGAGGATATATTTGTGCTAGATCAAAGAACTGTGTTTAGTGCATATTTGAAATAGAGCTTTGGAGGTGATAGAGTTGAGTATAAAGATCTCCAGCCAGAGCAGGTAGGATAGGTGTCTTCTATGGATAGAATTCTATTTACTAAGGGAAGTGGAGGCAGAGGTCTTCTAGTGTATCACCAGCCATAGCAGAGTTAGGAGATTGGTGTCTCCTGTAGATATATATCCACAAACTTGATTAGGGGATTGGTGTCTTCTTTGGATAGAGGTCCATAAACATTGTAATAGGGAAAGGATTCCCAAGAGAATTTATTGGAGAAAATATTAGTGAAATATTTTCTCCGTGGAGTAGCCCACATTGAGTGAACCACATTAAATTTGTGTCTCTATTGTGTATGATGATTTGTGCATTTATTTTGTTATTGCTATTGATATTACCATTGATTATATTGGATAATAATATTTGGGAAAGAAAAGTAAAAATTGATCTTATACCGTTCCCCCCCTCTCAGTATAAGCTTATGTTCTTCACTGACTTGACTAAGTATTTCTTTTATAGACCAATTTCGTCAGATGTTAGCTATCCTTAGTCTTGTTGTGTGCATGCTCGCACCTCAACATATTTGGATTATTATTTGAGTTATTATTGGTTTAAAGCTCGCTAAGAGTCTCATGGTTTTAACTCTAACATACCCTTCCAAAATAATTTTTTAACTATCTTGAGTGGGTAATTCTATATTTCAAACAGCAATTAGAAATATAAGGAGAAATTACACTTTAAAGTAGTTTTCTAATCATATCAAATATTAACCTTATTACCATTCTAAGTTTAGGTTTTTCCTCTAAATAAATGTGGGTTCCAATGTTTTCCAAAAGAGAATTTTGAACACATTTACTCACTATTTGGTTTAACTATTTTGCACTTAACAATGCAGTCTTTTAACATTAGTCTATTCCTTTTAAAACAAGGTTTGAACAAATATTTCACGGTTACCACCTCCATTTGATTTTCTCATTCTAAATATTTTCTTTTTTAATAAAATAAAGATAACATCTTGGTTGCCTCCCAAACATGGTGACACCAACCAATTTTCCTTGAAATGGTTAAAGCAACATTTACTAGGCCACCTATAGCTTATTAGCTACGTTAATTACTTTTAAACATAACCAATGACTATTGAAATTCCCCATTATTCAACAAAATGAAACTATGGTTTATTTAATTGATAATTAAATAAAACTTCAAAAAGTAAAGCTTGGAAGAAGTTCATAAAGCAGAATATATATATATATATATATATATATATATATATATATATATATATATATTCCCAACATGATTTTCAAAACATAATCACATAAACTAGCTATGCCATTTTATCGTATCACAACCTTCAATACACAGCTGAATTAATTCGCCCCTAATTTTGTTTTTCACATGGAAGAGTTTCAATATTTTCTAAGGTTCTAAACTATCATTTAAATACAACTTAGACCACTCTTACATTCGATGCTAATATTGCAGACGATTGGGCATCTATCTAGGTTCCTATCAACCAGACTCCATCTCATAACTGTTGTTTAGTTCTCTAGTAATTGATTTCATAATTTCTAGGTCCGAGTCCTGGGCGTTTTTAGCGGAATGGATACCCCTGCCTCCTTGGGTCTTACCCGAAAGTGGCATCCCTTTTGGGATGTTTTCCACAAATAAAAAAAAAAATTGATTTCACAATTATGTTTTGGTTTGTTATTCTTCATCCATGAGCTCTCAATGCTACCAAACCTGTGCATGCTTAGCATATTTTGGTTCACTGAAAACTTACAATATTGGCTACTCACTTGAAGTCTAAAACCACATAGAGCACCCATCCATCATTAATAGGGATCATATACGGATCGTATTATGATCATACAACTATTATGCACACATGTAATTCTAGACTAACATGGAAACATATAGACGTTTCACAAAATCTCCCTATTGGAGACATACTCAAGATTCCAATCCGTTTCATTTATATTATAAATTAGAGTACCTATTCTTCTCAGGTTGAAATTGCACATCACCTATCCAAGGGATCAAGAATTCTAAATTTATTTTCTTTCAATTCATAAAGAACAAATTCACTCATAGCAAGAACATTCTCCCATTCTTTAAAAACACAGGATCACACAATAATGAACAACACTTCCACGACATTATATTACTTTCAAATATGAATCCATATAGTAATAAAGCAATGTATTTAATTTTAGCATAAAAAAAATAACTTAATGGTATGGCAGTATCTTTTAGCATACCATTGCCTTCGATTATGAAACACAATAACATCATGGAATTATTTTTCCAAACAATATTACTTCTCAAATTTAAAATAATATAACATTTTTATAAACCACAATATAGGAAACTCAACGGTTTCCATATTCAACATACCAAGCAAAAACAAGCACATGCAAGTGAAACATTATGGAAACCTTCAGCATACTAAAGTCATTTATAATAACCAACCTGTATTCCACACTTCCCAACTAGCACAGCTTGTTGTTCTCTGAATCCTTCTTCTATTCCTTTGATTTCTTATCATGGTTACCAATGTTTTTCTTCTCTCCCATTTTCATCGTGCTTCTTCGTCCCCTATCTCAATTGGTCTTCCCACTACTTCCAATAACGTTCTCCACAAAACTTGATAAGTCATTTTCTCTTATCCCATGTGTTGTACCAAATCACCGAACCATTTATTCCTCAATATCATGCTCTTAATATTTCATCATAGCATTTCCAACATTCCTAGCATTTTGCCTTAGCTATTAACAATATAGGAAGTGTATCCCACCAACACGAAGTTCTAACAAACTTTGATTTGTTGATTATCAACCATTCCATTAATATTCTAAACAAAGCAACATCAATAATAATATGAACTATTTCACACATACTTCGAACTAAGTTTATAGATATGTGCAAGATCCAATGTAGAAGGAGTTTCATCCACCACTCAACACACATCATTCACCATTGTGGCTATACATGGAAGATTCAACTTTCTTCTACTTTAATCATCCAACACCATAGTTATTTTAATATGAAATGTAGAGCAGTACATTGCAAGCCATTACTCAATTGCACAAGGTTTCTCTTGTTTTAAACAAAATAATTATTTTACTTTATATTTTCTATTCCTTTTATAAAATTACCTTTCCATTAAATCATGAAAGGATAAGGAAAAATATTTTCAAATATTCACTCAAGAACATCAAGGGTGGATCCCATGATTATGACATCTTCATTTCCACCTCTAATCACACAAGCTTACTTCATTAAAACAATAGATAATTGCAAATCTTGTTAGTCTCACTATGACACTGAGAGGGGGGGTGAATCAGTGTAGCTCTTTAAAAACTTAAATCTTCAATTCTTAATGCTGAAACAATGAAAGCTTAATACTCAATAAAGCAAATATACCAAAAGAGCATCACACAACACAAGATGTACCGAGGTTCACCAGTTTTGGCTACTCCTCAAAATTGACTGTTTGGACTCCCATCCAAATCCAGCCATTGCAAAATATCAATTTTACAATCAATTTACCAACACCCACTAGAAGGAGCACCAACCCCTAATTTATCTACACCAACAAAAAGGAGCACCAACCCCTGATTTATCTGCACCAACAGAAAGGAGCACCAACCCCTGATTTACGCACCAACTGGAAGGAGCACCAACCCCTGATTTACTAGCACCAAGGAAGGAGCACCAACCCACGATTTACCAAGACCAACTGGAAGGAGCACCAACCCCTGATGCCAAGCACCAACTTGGACTTCTATTCTGAAACTAGATGATTGACATAAAGATGCCTTCACTTTTACAAGACCTTGACTGGTCTATTGCTTTCTCAACATTGCCCACTCTTCACACAACACACACCCTGCTCGCTCTCCTCTTGCTCCCTTCGCAAGATTAAATCCGCCTCGCTTTAATCCCAAGCGCTTTCACTCTTTTTAGCAGTAGTTTAATTCTCCATGCAGACCTCCTTTTATAACAAAGTTTTGACTCTATTTTTAACTTCCATATTCTCGCATGCAACCCGTAACTAGCCCTGTAACTATCGTTCTGACTTCTGTTCATTGTTCTTATTTTAGCTGCATGATATTTCTTATGTAACAGCCCCTGTAACTATCGTATAACTTCAGTTAACTATTCTTAATTTAGCTGCATGATTTTTCTTTGTAACTGCCCCTGTAACTGTTGTATACCTTTAGTTAATGGTCACATATCTTATTTTGGTTGGGTTCTCTTCTTAGTCCATGCCAAGGTGACTTGTCACGAAATCGTGACACTTCTGCCTCTTTGTCCTCTTCTCGGCTTGTACCCGAAAACACAACATGTCGCAATATCGTGACACTTTCGCCTCCTTGCTGCTTTACTTGGTTCATACCCATGAAAACACAACATGTCGCGATATCACAACACTTTTGCCTCCTTGCTACTTTACTTGGTTCATACCCATGAAAACACAACATGTCGCGATATCATGACACTTTTGCCTCCTTGCTACTTTTGTTTGCTTGTACCTACAAAAACACATGTCGTGATATCGTGACACTTTCACCTCTGTACTCTTCCTTTTTACTTTTGTCGCGATATCGCGACACTTCTACCTTCTTACTTTCTCTCTCCTCCTAGAGTCACGAAAATGCGACATGTCGCGATATCGCGACACTTTTTCTCCTTTGCTCTATCTCTTGCCTTCGGGTCGTGAAAACGCGACATGTCACGATATCGCGACACTTTTTCTCCTTGGCACTTTCTCTTACCTTTGGGTCATGAAAACGCGACATGTCGCGATATCGTGACACTTTTTCATTCTCTTCCTTCCTGCTCTCTTCAAGTCGTGAAAATGCGACATGTCATGAAATCGTGACACTTTTCCTTCTCTACCTTCCTGCTCTCTTCAAGTCGCAAAAATGCGACATGTCACGAAATCATGACACTTTTCCTTCTTTGCCTTCTTGCTCTTTTCAAGTCCCAAAAATGAGACATGTTGCAAAATCGCGACACTTTTCCTTCTCTGCCTTCCTGCACTTTTCAAGTCACGAAAATGCGACATGTCACGAAATCGTGACACTTTTTCTTTCGTACAATCTCTCTTCGCTTTGGACCACGAAAATGAAACATGTCGTGAAATCGTGACACCTTTTTCTCTCTCCTCTTTCTCTTCGCTTTGGACCATGAAAATGAAACATGTCACGAAATCGCGACACCTTTTTCTCTCTCCTCTTTCTCTTCGCTTTGGACCACGAAAATGAAACATGTCACGAAATCGTGACACCTTTTTCTCTCTCCTCTTTCTCTTCGCTTTGGACCACGAAAATGAAACATGTCGCAAAATCGCGACACCTTTTTCTCTCTCCTCTTTCTCTTCGCTTTGGACCGCAAAAATGAAACATGTCGCGAAATCGTGACACCTTTTTCTCTCTCCTCTTTCTCTTGCAATATGTCACAAAATCGTGACACTTTTTCTACTTGTCTTTTTCTCTTCCAACATGTCACGAAATCGTGACAGTTTTTCTTTCTTGCTCTTTCTCTCCAAACATGTCGCGATATCACGATAGTTTTTCTTTCTTGCTCTTTCTCTCCAAACATGTCGTGATATCGTGACAATTTTTCTTTCTTGCTCAACATGTCATGATATCATGACAGTTTTCCTTTCTTGCTCAACATGTCGCGATATCGCGACAGTTTTCCTTTCTTGCTCAACATGTCACGATATCGCGATAGTTTTCTTCCTTGTGATTTTCTTTTGATTTTTCTCATATGGGCCACTTCTATATTTTGGAAAATCATTGTACATACTCTGAAGATCCTCTTAACTCCTGTCCACTTGCATCAATTGATCTATCCGATCGTGTTGATAACAATGACAATACTGTTGCTTGCACCTTGCTCATCAATCTCCCCCTTTGGAATTGTTGGCAACACACATGCAATTTCCTGTAATTCTTCTCCCCCTTTGACAATAATACCAAAGGGCTGCTGCAGACTCCCCCTGAGTCCATGCACAACATTCTCAGGCACACGTTATGACAGTTAGCAAAAATTACAAACATGAGCAAAAAGATAATCAAATATATGAATGCTCCCCCTGAGAATGTGATCCCTATAGCTAGTCAATTCTTGGGAAGTGTGACCACTCGACCAATATTTCTCCAATATAGAATGCACCTCCACTGGTACTCTTTCTATCATCTACACATCCTGCCCAATCTGCATCTGGAAATCTATCCCAACACTGTCCTCAAATCTGTCCCAACATTGTCCTCAAATATTTCCCAAAGGCCTTCTTCAAAGGCTCAATCAATCATGCTCAAGTAGTACTCAAAATGAACTCAACAATGAATGACAATCTCAAATCAAATGCACTTCATAGAAGCATAAAGAGAATTGTTAGAGACTTAATATCTTCTAACCTCAAACTCAACTCAACATAGAATGATGGAATAATTTATTTCATAGAACTTTAAAAATCACTTCACACATAACTTGACTAGGCTCAATCAAATCAACTCAACCAATCATCACCAGGCTGGAAACCATCTGGCTGCTCATTATAAACCTCTTCTTCAAGCTTCCCATTCAAAAATGCTGATTTCACATCTGTCAACAAAATTGACAAGTGACTCACACTTGTACCAACTTTTGTCCAACACTGTACCAACACTGCAATTTTACTGCCAACTCTGTGCAAGCATCAAACATAGTACCACAACACCAACCAAATCATCTGAACTATTATAATCCTTAACTTTTGATAGTGGCAGTAAGAACCATCACCAGTACAACAATGACATATAGCAATACTACCAATAATGACAACTCTCAATTTAATCACCACACTTCACGACACTTCCACAAACTACATGAACTGAAAACATACTTCGACAACTATACGACAACTTCCCTGACTACTTGCCTTTCATCCTCAGGTAATCAAACAAATACATAGGAGCATTAAAATGAAACTTCAAGATTGCTCCCCCTGAGGATGTGCTACCTGGAGTTGCTTAGTGCAATAGCGGAGTAATCTCCTTCAGTCCAAGGAGACACGATTTCCTCTCTTCTTTCTTTCTCCAATATTTCTTGAACTTAGGCTGAAGGTTTTCAACTGCATCCCTATTTTGAACCTTTTCGTGAACTTGAACATTTCTCTTGGGTGGTTGTCTCTTGTACATCCTTGATGGATGATTATTTTCCTTTCTTTGATGCTCATGATTTCTTCCCTGTCTGTGTTGCATTCTTTGCGTCTGATGAAATCTACTGTCTTGCCATAGATTAGATACAAAAGTTCTTGGACAAGACCTTGCTATGTGCCCATGACCATTACATTTAAAACATTGCACATGGTGTTCAACAGATGTATTTCTACCAGCATAACTCTTTGATCTATTATTCAATCCACAATACATTGCCTTGTGACCATAAAGGTTGCATCTAAAACAATAGCCATTACAAGCATTATTATGAATAAAGTGAGAGTGATAGAACCTCTTTTGTTGTGGTTGCTTTGTTGTAGATCTCCTTTGAGATTTTCTTCCTTTTGAAGTTTCAGCTTCAAACGTTTCTTGCTTTGATCCTTCAGTAGTGGACTTCTTCTTCTCTGTAGATTTAGAAGATGAAGGTTGTTCCACTTCATATCCAAGACCAAGCTTAGACATGGGGTTTCTTTGTTGCCTTATCATTTTATCTAGCAACTCTGTGCTCTTCTCAAATTTGAGATTTGTATTGGCCTCTTCTAGTTGTCTCCTCAATAAAACAATCTCCTCTTCTTGTTTTCCGCAAACATCGCTTTTATCATCCAGGTGTGACTTCAAAGCTTCTTCTATTTTCTTGGCTTTCTGAATTTGCAAGAAGAGATCTTCAATATTATCCCCATATTCTTCCAACTTCTTGGATAGTCTTTTGTTCTTTTTCCTTTCTATACTCAACTCCTCAAGTGCAGCGATCAACTCACCTTCTAGATATACTTCAGCCTCAGCCTCAAGTTTTTTATTACATTCATGTTTTTCCTCTATTTTTTCTTCTTCGAATGCCATGAAAAGAGCTTCATCTGTTTCTTCTTTAGAATCCTCACCGGAGCTGTCTTCTGATGAACTGACATTCTTGGAGATGAAACTTTTCTTCCTGAAGTTGTTGTTTCGAAATTTGGTTTTTTCTTCCAGTCACTTCTTTCTTGGTGCGATCCTTCATCACTTTCGTCCTTCTCATTAAGTGGACATCTAGCTGCAACATGCCCAATGCCTCCACATCTGAAACACTTAAATGGTAGCTTTCCTCTGTATTTTCCTTTTCCCCTTATTAGTTTTCGAACAAATTTTGCTTCCATTTCATCTGATGTCTCTTCTTCCTCAGATTCTTGTTTTGCTTTTATACTTTTATGTGCTTTAAAAGCAACTTCTCTTTCTGTGGGTTTGGTTTTTCCTATTCTCATCTCATATGCAATCAAAGAACCATGCATCTCATCCATACTAAAAATATTTAGATCTTTAGCTTCTTCTATTGCTGAAACTTTAGAATCAAATCTTTTGGGAAGAGATCTTAGTACCTTTTTCACGATGACAACATCTTCCATTTTCTCGTCGAGTCCTCTAATCGCATTAATGATTCCATTAACTCTCAGCATGTATGCCTCTATGTTCTCATCATCATTCATCTTTAATGCTTCGAACTGAGCTCGATGCATTTGTAACTTGGCCTCCTTGATCTTATCATCTCCTTCATGAATGCTCCTCAGTTTGTCCCATATTTCTTTTGCCATTTTACAACCCATAATTTTTACTAGTTCACTGTCCATTAATCCGCACATGATAGCATTCTTTGCTTTTGAGTTATTCTCAAACAATTTCTTATCGACAACATCGGTTGGAGAAGTGGTGGGTATTGTGTATCCACTATCTATCGAATCCCAAATGTCGTATCCCAAAGCACAAAGATATGTCTGCATCCTAAGTCTCCAAAATGTGTAATTAGTTCCATCCAACACTGGTGCTTTGTTTGATGAGAATCCTTCACCACCTGCCATTGTCTCACTTCCAAGATCAACCCTAGCTGATTTAGCCTGACAAGGGAAACTAGCTCTGATACCAATTGTTAGTCTCACTATGACACTAAGAGGGGGGGTGAATCAGTGTAGCTCTTTAAAAACTTAAATCTTCAATTCTTAATGCTGAAACAATGAAAGCTTAAAACTTAATAAAGCAAATATACCAAAAGAGCATCACACAACACAAGATGTACCGAGGTTCACCAATTTTGGCTACTCCTCAAAATTGACTGTTTGGACTCCCATCCAAATCTAGCCATTGCAAAATATCAATTTTACAATCAATTTACCAGCACCCACTGGAAGGAGCACCGACCCCTGATTTATCTGCACCAACAGAAAGGAGCACCAACCCCTGATTTATCTGCACCAATCGAAAGGAGCACCAACCCCTGATTTACCAGCACCAACTGGAAGGAGCACCAACCCCTGATTTACCAACACCAACTAGAAGGAGCACCAACCCCTGATGCCAAGCACCAACTTGGACTTCTATTTTGAAACTAGAAGATTGACATAAAGATGCCTTCACTTTTACAAGACCCTGATTGGTCTATTACTTTCTCAACATTGCCCACTCTTCACACAGCACACACCTTGCTCGCTCTCCTCTTGCTCCCTTCGCAAGATTAAATCTGCCTCACTTTAATCCCGAGTGCTTTCACTCTTTTTAGAAGCAATTTAATTCTCCACGTAGACCTCCTTTTATAACAAAGTTCTAACTCTATTTTTAACTTCCATATTCTCGCATGCAACCCGTAACTGCCCCTGTAACTGTCGTTCTGACTTCTGTTCACTGTTCTTATTTTAGCTGCATGATATTTCTTCTATAACGGCCCCTGTAACTATCGTATAACTTTAGTTAACTATTCTTAATTTAGCTGCATGATTTTTCTTTGTAACTGCCCCTGTAACTGTTGTATACCTTTAGTTAACGGTCACATATCTTATTTTGGCTAGGTTCTCTTCTTAGTCTGTGCCAAGGTGACCTGTCACGAAATCGTGACACTTCTGCCTCTTTGTCCTCTTCTCGGCTTGTACCCACGAAAACACAACATGTCACGATATCGTGACACTTTCGCCTCCTTGCTGCTTTACTTGGTTCATACCCGTGAAAACACAACATGTCGCGATATCGTGACACTTTTGCCTCCTTCTTTACTTGGTTCATACCCATGAAAACACGTCACGATATCGCAACACTTTTGCCTCCTTGCTGCTTCTGTTTGCTTGTACCCGCAAAAACACATGTTGCAATATCGCGACACTTTCGCCTTCGTACTCTTCCTTTTTACTTTTGTCGCGATATCGCGACACTTCTACCTTCTTACTTTCTCTCTCCTCCTAGAGTCATGAAAATGCGACATGTCGCGATATCGTGACACTTTTTCTCCTTTGCTCTATCTCTTGCCTTCGGGTCGCGAAAACGTGACATGTCGCGATATCGCGACACTTTTTCTCCTTGGCACTTTCTCTTACCTTCGGGTCACGAAAATGCGACATGTCGCGATATCGCGACACTTTTTCATTCTCTTCCTTCCTACTCTCTTCAAGTCATGAAAATGCGACATGTCGCGAAATCGTGACACTTTTCCTTCTCTGCCTTCCTGCTCTCTTCAAGTCACGAAAATGCGACATGTCACGAAATCATGACACTTTTCCTTCTCTACCTTCCTGCTCTCTTCAAGTCGTGAAAATGCGACATGTCGCGAAATCGTGACACTTTTCCTTCTTTGCCTTCCTGCTCTTTTCAAGTTGCGAAAATGCGACATGTCGTGAAATCGTGACACTTTTCCTTCTCTGCCTTCCTGCACTTTTCAAGTCGCAAAAATGCAACATGTCACAAAATCGTGACACTTTTTCTTTCGTACAATCTCTCTTCTCTTTGGACCACGAAAATGAAACATGTCGTGAAATCGTGACACCTTTTTCTCTCTCCTCTTTCTCTTCACTTTGGACCGCAAAAATGAAACATGTCGCGAAATCGCGACACCTTTTTCTCTCTCCTCTTTCTCTTCGCTTTGGACCGTGAAAATGAAACATGTCGCAAAATCGTGACACCTTTTTCTCTCTCCTCTTTCTCTTTGCTTTGGACCGCAAAAATGAAACATGTCGCGAAATCGCGACACCTTTTTCTCTCTCCTCTTTCTCTTCGCTTTGGACCGCAAAAATGAACCATGTCACGAAATCGTTTTCTCTCTCCTATTTCTCTTGCAATATGTTGTGAAATCATGACACTTTTTCTACTTGTCTTTTTCTCTTCCAACATGTCGCGAAATCGTGACAATTTTTCTTTCTTGCTCTTTCTCTCCGAACATGTCATGAAATCATGACAGTTTTGCTTTCTTGCTCTTTCTCTCCAAACATGTCGCGATATCGTGACAATTTTCCTTTCTTGCTCAACATGTCGCGATATCGCGATAGTTTTCCTTTCTTGCTCAACATGTCGCGATATCACGACAATTTTCCTTTCTTGCTCAACATGTCGCGATATCGCGACAATTTTCTTCCTTGTGATTTTCTTTTGATTTTTCTCAAATGGGCCACTTCTATCTTTTGGAAAATCATTGTACATACTCTGAAGATCCTCTTAACTCCTGTCCACTGCATCAACCGATCTGTCTGACTATGTTGACAACAATGACAATACTGTTGTTGCACCTTGCTCATCAAATATTAGACATATACACACATGTCTAAATAAGTAAACAAACACATGCCTTTCCAAGCTAGTGGATCCTGTAATCATCGCCACCATAAAAATATTTCTCATTCCTTACCAATAAGAAATATTCAAACCAATTTAACTCATGCATAAATGCAATTTTCAATGCACCTAAATGATATACAAATGCATGTTTCCATGTGCTCGTGAGTTGAATCATAACTTTCCTTTCTTAAATTTTTCTACTGACTTACTTCATTTTATTGTCATATTGCAACTGTCCTGCACTCATAGAGACCATCAGCAGTACCTTGTTTCACAAGAAAATGTAAGTATATATATTTATTCTCTTTCATTAATCGTATGAGGACCATTACAAGTAGTGATGATAGAGTTTCAAAATTAAGCCTTTTAGCCATCAGATTACCTATAGAGAAGATCGCCCAATTCATTTGATTTAGTGGAATTCTTGAGTCACCATGGATGACTATCCCTGGGTAGTATAGTTGGTTATATGGCTGATAGGGCTACTGAGTTTGCTTTGATAAGAGAGAGACTTACAGTAGAAGTTGATTTAACCTACCAAATCTAGGTTTACTATGGAATGGCACCCTTGATGAATGCTCTGACATTGCGATTAGATACTATGACTTTTCATCGAATATCCTTAATAGATTTGGGTATGGAAAAGTCATAATAGATTATCATAGCTTTAAATTATTGCTTCATGTGTGAGTAGTTCTTTGGGTATAGATTATGGTTGTTGTGATCATCGATAGAAAATATGCTTAGATAGGAGTACATTCCTAATAAGCATTGGCATGAAACATCAATCATAGTATAATTATGGCTATAGTAGTTGAACATTACTTGGTAGGTAATAATAGATGTGAATTCATGTTATGAATAAGCATCCACATGAGTGTCAATCACAGTGCAAGTGTGGTTATAGAAACTAAGGTGTAGTTGCTAAGATAATTAATAGATGTGAATGCATGTATAGATAAGCATCCACATGAGCATCAGTCACAATGCATGGGTGGTTATAACAGCTAAACCTTAGTTGGAAGAGGTACAGATATATGTGAGTACCCATTTTTATAAGCATCCTCAACGATGTCAAACATAGTGTAAGAGTGGCTATAATTTTACTGGAGCTTAAGCTAGGGAGAAGTGTCAATTAGTGACTATGTCTTCACATTTCAATGTATGATTGGTAGGATAGACAATCCTTGTAACGTTGGGTGATTCCTATTGATATGTTATAGTTACCAACAGATATTTGGTTATTGTTATGTAATACTAAGATCTTCAGTCATTCAAATCATGAGTAAACTATGGTAAGCACCATGAAATGAACTGGATTTGAGCTAGATTCCTAGCCAAAAATGAGTTGTAATAGTTCTTGTTGTGTGTAAATAGATGTATGGATTTTGTATAACACTGGGTATGTTACCTCATGTAATAGAGCTAGCCTATAGTCATGAATTGAAGGAATAATTTGTGGTGTATATGTATCGAGTAGGTAAAACTCCAATAGAACTCAGAGTTACTAGGAAAAACTCTAGTCCAATGTAAAGGTTGAAATTATGAATTAAAAGAACGACAGATATTTCAGGTTGGGTCTCCCTATAGGGGTTTCTCCCAAGGTAAAATAAAAGTGTTATGTGTGCTTGTTGTGTTATATTTTAAATGGTTGAATGTTGTAATGTGTTTCCAATGGATTCTGGCAATAACATTGTTTACCTTGTTTAAAAAGAAAGATAGTGGGATCTCATAGATGGATGATTTTAAAATGGAAATTATGGATTGGTGTGAGATCTAAATGCTTATATTTTATCGTATGGATTTGTTGTTCCTTTTTATTTATAGATAGTAAATTTGAATATGTTAAAGGAATTTTTTTATATAATATGGACCCACATCTTGGATCTCTCTTTTACTTTAAGGGAAGTTGCTTATTATTAACTATTGAACAAAATAAATGGGAATTGTGTTATGATAAGGTAATTAAAGTAATGGGGATCTAATATTTTTATTTGTAAAAGAGTGGGACTGCAATAAGACTATGTTAAATTGGATATTATTCTATGTTGTCATATGAGATAATATTCTAAATGAAGAAAAAAATGGTTTTAACCCTTGGAAAAAAATTAACCTCCTAAACTATGTGCCTACTACCCTATAACTTACTAAAAGACTTGTATGAGTGCTTCTTCATACATAGAGTTGGGTCTAAAATAATTGATAAGACCTAATATGAACTAAACTAATAGAATAGTTGGTTATGATTCCTATGATGGGTTTTAGGAAGACGAGGCTTGTTGGGGTGTCTAGCTCAAAAGGATTTGAGATAGATGGACAAATCCTACATGCTAAAACCGCTTGCATAAAAGGATCTATGTAGAGTGAAAAATAAAGTGTGCACCTTTCAAAATAATGAAGGGGAGGTCAATGCTAGCTCATTAGGATCCATGAGTAAGGATAGTTTTGACCTAACGACGCCTTGTGATCTTATATAGCTAGAATTAATTTAAGGTGTAGGTATGGGTGTACCGCAAGAATAATCTAGATAGAGAACTATAGAAGTGATGATGTAGTTGCTTCGAGGTTTAGATTATATATATGTGGAAAACTTATATTGTGGAATTTGGTATCAGAGAATTTGGTTTGTATGGATACAAGTTTCCTTACGCAATAATAGATAGGATGCTATAGGAATTGTGCATTATAGAGGCTAAGTCTACAAAAGTAGCAAACTTACTAAAGGTAGACATTGACTATATAGACTGAACAACTAAGAATATAGTTGATAGTAGGGGAAGCAATATAGAGATGAAAATTATGAACTGACTCCTCCTATCTCTCCTTGTGTGTGTCCAGGGACAAAGCTACCCAAGAGAAGAAGAGGGGGTGCTACCCCACCACCAAGGTGAACATAACAAAATAATGGAGATGATGGGACTATAGATATGTTGTTAGAAAATTCTATAAATATGTGATCTCGATACCATAATGGATTTGCTTCACGAATAGGTGGAAACACAAAAATAATTGTTTGAAGCTATGTTTAATCAGGAAGCATAGGCTAGAATCTCTAGAGGTAGGTGAGATGATAAATCCTTGTCAAAAGCATAGCTAGATCAAATAAGGTTAGAGGTAAAATTGGGCAGGGACATGAAACATCTTAGATCCTCCATGTTCAATGGAGAGGAAGGTTGCAACAAAGTTGAATCTTGGTTGAAAGAAATAGAAACATATTGTAATATGAAGAACTATTCCACTAGCACTCAAACATCCTATGCCACACTACATCTACTGGGTATTGACCTAGATTGGTGGGAAACTTATAGTAAGGAACAAGAATTTGAGATAGCCATTGACTTGAAATGGGAAGATTTTGTCATAGCCTTTAAGGAAATATTCCTCACGAAGCACTTTTATTTCCAAAAGTTTGAGTTCACTAAAATTCAATAGGGAACTAGTACAGTGGAAGCATACTATCAAAGATTTATCAAGCTACTACAATTTGTGCCTGCTTATAATGAGAAAATGAAGATCCATAAGTTTATACTGGGAGCAGATCCTAGGATAGGGTAAGAGGTAGATATGTGGGAACCTACTACTTTGCAAAAAGCTTATGATTTGGCCAAAAAATTTAAAACATATATCAAACCTTATTTTGATTATAAATATTTAGATGAGTAGGGCAGAGAAGCACTAAGGAAAATAAATAGTGCATGTTTTGTAAAATGGGAAAAGGAGCAATCAAATAGAAGTCCCTCTAGATGGGACAAAGAGAATAGGAGGAATTAGAGAAATTTTAGGAAGAGTTTCCAAGGAAAATATTGTAATAATGGGAATAACAGGAACCCATCATAGGGACAGGTCAATCTTCCTCTAGTAGTAAAAATAGAAGAAGATCAAAAGAATAAAACTCATCCTAGACCTAAATAAGGATGCTACAATTGTAGAGGACCTCACTATGCCAACCAATATTTGTACAAATTTGAATTGAATTCAAAAGGAAAGGAAATCACATACAAGGATACTGATCAAAATGAATCTACACAAAATTTATTCAATAATAGAGAGTCAAAATTTGGAAGGTCAATCCACTCTGCTTGTGATAAAATATGATGAATCCTGAGGCTATAGAAGTTAAACCAGTAAAAATCCTTGAGTTCCATACCAAATCGATGAGGAAAGGAACCTTGGAGCAATGCAAGGTCTAGTGGGACCGTTATTTCAAAAAGAATGCTACTTGGGAAAAGTAGCTGATATGCAAAGAAATTTTCCTTTTTTTTTTTTAAACAATAGGTAATTGTTATTCTTCTTTTATGTGAATGGATTAGTAAAGACACAAAGGACTATGTTAAGCTTAAGGGGGGGAGGATGTCATGATCCTCCTTTGGTAGATGTTTTTGTATATGGTAGGATTTATATTTTGATGTATGGTTTTATTCCAAGAATGATTGACCCTTTCTTGGTTAATGTGCAATACATACTTGATGTGGGAAAATGATATATTCTATTAAATAAAATGACTTATTATTTTATGAGTTGAATTATATATGACATATATCTCATGGAACTGATATTTGATCTTTTTTGAGATTATAGGGTATTGAAATGAACCTAGCACCCATCTTGGAGCTCTTACCAATTTACCATACTTATTTTAACTTGGTATTATGGACTAATGTTTTACCATGACTTTAACAAGAAGATAAGACTTAAAAATGGACAATTGTCAAAATGAATGCTTCTACACATCTAGAAGAAAAAATATTTGAAAAATAAATCTTCAATTTTCCCTATGATGGAAGTGTTCATTTAAAAAAACAAACAATTAACAAAGTTTGTTCCATTTAATTCATCCAAAACATCATGAGACTATTGAATGAGATTAGACATGGTTTAGAAAATAAATTGATCATTAATGGATAATGGAAGAGATCAAGGTGGGACAAAGTGGAGAAGAGTAAATGGCAGACCGAGTTGGGGAGTAACTCTACTATCACTGAGGGTAGGTTGGAAGAAAAGAGAGGATCAAATGAGGGGAAGGGGTTCCAAAGGAAAAAGGTAAAAAGTGGGGTGTGGAGTCGATGGACTAGAAGGAATGAACACAGAGGACTATGTGCTGGTGAATTAGGAGAGTCTTCGGCTCCAATATGCTAGGTAAGGTATGGTTAATAATTTTGAACATTTGAGAAACGTAGTTGTCCTAGTGCTATGGAAGAACAATCCTATCCTTGTATTCATTGATATTAAATAATTTTACTTTTGAATAATTGAAAATAATAGACTATTTTTAACTCGTAGAAAAATTTTGTCATTGAAATTCGTTCTCTAAATATTTTCATGTGATAATCCTTCTAGCTTGGTAGTCGAACCTTAGTGTAAACCTTTGTCGATAGTAGTAATGATAGATTTTTTAAATTAAGCCTTTCAACCATCTGATTACCTATAGAGAAGGTCTCAAGTTCATTCGATTTTAGTGGAATGTTTGAGTTACCATAATAGACGAATATCCTCGGGTAGTATAGTTGGTTAGATGGTTGATAGGGATACTGAGTTTGCTTTGATAAGAGAGAGACTTATATTAGAAGTTGGTTTAACCTACCAAATCTAGGTTTGATGTAGAATGGCACCCTTGATGAATGCTTTGACCCTGTGATTAGATGTTATGACATTTTCATTAGATATCCTTAGTAACTTAAGGTATGGAAAAGTCAGAAAGGGTGTATCCTAGTTTTAAATTATTGCTTCAGGTGTGAGTAGTTCTTTGGGCATTGATTATGGTTGCTATGATCACCATGAGCAAATATGCTTATATAGGAGTACCTTCCTAATAAGCATTGGCATGAAACATAAATTACAATGTAAGTGTGGATATAGTAGTTAAATCTTAGATGATAGGTATTAATAGTGTTGGAAATTTTGAGTTATTTGTGTTGTCATTGATGTCAAGAGTCAGTTTCAGGAATCAGTGTAGGACTTGGCAAAATAAGGATTAAAATTTTATATTTTAAGCCCAAGAGATTTGGTTTAAGAGCTCCACATGATTGGTCAAAAGGATGGTTAAATACCCTGAATAAAAGGCCTAAAGGAAATAATATTATAATATTTATTATTATAATATTAAAGACGGTCAGAAAAGGTCTAAGGGCAAAAGAGAAAAACACCTAGGCCAAATGAAAATAATATTATAATATTTTATTATAATATTAAAATTTTAATTAATGCCTAAGGTAGTTTATAAATAATTTATAATATTTATATTATAAATTAATTTATAAAAATAATAATTTGTTGACCCAAAGTTGGTTTGGGAGCCAAGTTTAATTTAAATTTCATATTCCTCCACCGACGTTGAAAAATAGAAGCATATGGTATAAATACCATAACACTTACCTCACAAAGGTAAGTCTCCCAAATATTGTGCATGTGATTTGTCAAAAGAGAAGGCGAATAATTCATGAGAAAACAAAGGAAAAGGTTTTAATTTTAGATTACCCCTAAAATACATGAAAAACAAAGCCACTAGGGTGGGAAGATTCAACACTAACCAACTGATTGGGCTAGCGGTGAATATGAGGTGTGTAAGGCATTGAGAATGCATAGGTGTTGCGTTCGAGTCTCAGCGGTGACATAGAGACAAAGCCTTTTGGCTTTTGGCACGGGAGGAAGATACAAAGTGCTCAAGGCACTTTTGCGTCCCATGTGAGTGCTTAGCTCATGCGGTAGGGTAGCCATAGCCAAGGTGTAGCTGGCACTTCGACTATGTATCGAGTCCCACAAGGAGTACACACGAGGTATTTAATATTTTGATTAAAAGTACATAGTCTATGGTTGTTGGTGGCGCTTGAAGCGCATGATTTAATTTTTATACCTGGGTTAATGTGTATAGTGGGAATGTTATGAGCGTGTGTTGTATTTGATTTCGTTGAGTTCTTAGGGAGTTAAAAGGGGTAAGGCAACTTATTTTTACCTTAGACAAAAAGTGAGAAATATTCTTTGAAAGTTAAAAATAAATTGCATTGTTTTATAAAGTTAATTATTTGAAAATGCAATTTTGAGTAGGGAGACATAAGTAGGATTTTGGATTACTTCATGCATTAAATTTCTGAAAGGGGTTATAGTGAAACTGAGTGATTGAAATCTTTATTTGATAAGTTTGGAGATAATAAGGTGTACTTGAGTTTTGTTAATTTTGTAATGTTGAATTAATATTGAGAGAATATTTGGGTGAATATTTTTGCTATCTAACCATTGAGATTGGTAAAGAGATTGATTGTGATTGAGACATGTTTTGAGGTCAAATATTCTTCAAAATAAAAGGTATGGGTATATCATCCTTGTGAGTGAAATATTATTGAATGTTGTGAAGTGCAAGTTGGAGTGAAAAGGTTTTGTTTGATAAGCATTGTTGGGAATGATTGAGTGAGTTTTCACATGCATGTTTGGTGAATGTTTGTGAAGACAATTGAGTGTGAAATTGAGAACTATCTTGAACTAGGGTTTGTGCAAGATCATGAGTATCATTGTTATGTGAGATTGTTTGATAAGTATTGTTGGAAATATTTGAGTAAGCTTTCATGTTCTTAACTAGGGTTTGTGAAATATCATGAGTATAATTGTTATGTGAATTTGGAATCATATTGAGTCAAGGTTGAGCTCCATAGTGAGATTTGTTGGAAGTATTGTGAAACACTTGATTAGGATTTGTAAGCAAGTTGTGTTTCATTGAGTGAATTGTTGAGTGAAGTTGGATGAGCATAGTTGATTGAAAGTGTTGGAGTGATAGTTCAAGTTCTATGAAATAAATTTTTCTTTATTCTAAATTGATTTGAAAAGAGTTTGGAAGTGATTGAGTGTTTGTGAGTGAAACATATTGAGTCTCTAACAATTCTCTATATGCTTCTGAGGTTAAACAAAATTCTGAGTGAAATTTGTTTGTGTGATTAAAGAGGTTTTCTGAAAGATATTAAGTTGAGTTTTGTGAGTGTGTTGTGAGTGTGAAACATATTGAATCTCTAACAATTCTCTATATGTTTCTAAGGTTAAACAAGATTCTAAGTGAAACTTATTTGAGTGATTGAAGAAGTTTTCTAAAAGAGATTGAGTTGATTTTTGTATGCAAGTTTTGCAATTGATTTGAATAAGATTTTGTGAAAGCTTATGAGCTGATTTGAGCAAGTCCTAGAGTGGACTTAAGGACAAAGTTGAGGAAGCTTTTGTGAAATATTAAGGACATATTTGTGTGAGCTTTTATGGAAGATTACAAGTAGATTTAAGGTAAGTCTTGGTGAAGACTTGGACAAGTTCTAGTGAGGACTTGTTGAGCAGATTTAAGGTAAGTCTTAGTGAAGACTTGTTGAGTAGATTGGAAAAGTTCTAGAGGGGACTTTTTGAGAAGATTTGAGGTAAGTCTTGGTGAAGACTTGTTGGGTAGATTGGATAAGTTCTAGTGAGGACTTGTTGAGAAAATTTGAGGCAAGTCTTTGTGAATAATTGAGAGCAGAGTTAATTGATTGACTTGTTCAAACGTTGTATTAAGGCTTGGGGTGGATCTAGCAGATTTGATTTGTGATTAGATCAAGCTTTGTGTTAAGGCTTGAGGATAGATTTGAGGGCATATTTATGCCAAACTAGAGACAAATATTGAGCAGATTTGTGCTAGACCAAGGACTGTGTTTAGTGCAGACTAGAGACATATATTGAGAAGATTTGTACTAGGCCGAAGGATTGTGTTTAGTGCAGACTAGAGATAGATATTGAACATATTTGTGCTAGATCAAAGGACTATGTTTAGTTTATATTTCAGAAAGATATTGAGTAGATTTTTTCTAGATCAAAGGACTGTGTTTAGTGCAGATTTGAGACAGATATTGAGCATGGCTAAGAGTAAGCTTTGAAGGTGATAGATCAAATGATAGTAGTCTCTAGTGGATAGAGATACATTAGCCAGGGTAGAGAGTACAGAGGTATTTAGTGGAGAGAGATCTATAAGCCAGAGCAGTGGAGGCAGTAGTCTTCTAGAGGATCACTATCCAGAGCATAGGAGAATAAGTTCTCCTATGGATAGAGATTCATGACCCTGCTATGGAGATTGGTGTCTCCTATGGGTTGGTGCACACAAACCATATTAGGGGATTGGTGTATCCTTTGGATAGATGTCCATAAACATTGTAATAGGGAAAGGATTCCCAAGAGATTTGTTGAGAAAAATTTAGTGAAATATTTTCTTCGTGGAGTAGCCCACATTGGATGAACCACATTAAATTGGTGTCTTTATTATGTGTGGTGATTTATGCATTTCTTTGATTACTATTGTTGACATTGCATTGATATATTGGATAATATTGTTTGAGTAAATAAAAGTAAAAAGTGGTCTTATAATGTTCACCCCCCTCTCATTATAAGTTTGTGTTCATCAAAAAGATGTGAATGTCTATTATAGATAAGCATCTACATGAGCATCAATCACAATGCAAGTATGGCTATGAAAACTAAGGCGTAGTTGCTAAGAGAATTAATAGATGTGAATTTCTCTATAGATATGTGTCCACATGAGCAATGGCCACGATGCATGGGTGCTTGTAATAGTTAAAACTTATTTGGTAGAGGTGTATATATATGTGAGTGCCCATTTTTTATAAGCATCCTCAGGGACATCAAACATAGTGTAAGAGTGGCTATAATTTGATTGGAGCTTAATTTGGGAGAAGTTTCAATTAGTGATTGTATCTTCACATTTCAATGTGTGATTGGTAGGATAAACAATCCTTATAATGTTAGGTGATGCCTACTGATATGTTAAAGTTACCAATAGATAGTTGGTTATTGTTATGTAATATTGAGCTATTAAGTTGTTTGAAACATGAGTGAACTATGGTAAGCACTATGAAATGAATTGGAATCGAGTTGGGTTCCTAGCCAAAAATGAGTTGTAAGAGTTCTTATTGTGTGGAAACAAATGCATGGTTTTTGTATAATAGTGGACATGTTACCTTATGTAATAGATCTAGTCTATAGTCATGAATTGAAGGACCAATTCATGGTGTATATGTATGAAGTAGGTAAAAATCCAATGGGACTCGGAGTTATTGGGGAAGACTCCAGTTCGATGTAAATATTGAAATTATGAATTAAAAGAATGATGGATATTTTAGGCTGGGTTTTCCCGATAGGGGTTTCTCCCAGGGTAAAAGAAAAATGTTATGTGTGCTTGTTGTGTTATCTTATAAATGGTTAAATGTTTTAATGTGTTTCCAATGAATTTTGGCAATAACATTCTTTACCTTGTTTTAAAAGAAAAATATTGGGATCTCGTAGATGGCTGATTTTAAAATGGAAATTTTGGATTGGTGTGAGAGATCTAAATGCTTACATTTTATCGTATGGATTTGTTGTTCATTTTTTATTTATGGATATTAAATTGGAATACGTTAAAGGAAATTTAATATATAATTTGGACCCACATCTTGGATCTCTATTTTACTTTAAGGAAATTTTCTTATTATTAACTATCAAACAAAATAAATGGGAATTGTGTTATGATATGGTAATTAAAGTAATGGGGATATATTCTTTTATTTTCAAAAGAGTGGGACTGCAATAAGACTATGTTAAATTGGATATTATTCTATGCTATCATATGAGATAATATTCTAAATGAAGAACAAATGGGTAGTAACCCTTGGCAAAGAATTAACCTCCTAGACTATGTGCCTACTACCCTATAACTCACTAAAATACTTGTATGAGTGTAGTTAAGAGTTAGGATTAAGACTTTGCTTCTTCACACTTAGAGTTGGGTCTAAAAGAATTGATAAGACCTAATATGAACTAAACTAATAGAATAGTTGGTTATGATTCCTATGATGGGTTTTAGGAAGACAAGGTTTGTTAGGGTGTTTAGATCAAAAGGATTTAAGTCAGAAAGACAAATTATTTGGGGTGTCTAGATCAAAATAATTTGATACAGATGGACAAATCCCACACACTAAAACCGATTGTATAAAATAATATATATAGAGTGAAAATTTGGGTATGCACCTTTTGAAAGAATGAAGGGGAGGTCAATGCTAGCTCATTAGGATCCATGAGTAAGGATAGTTTTGACCTAATGAAACCTAGTGCTCTTACATAGCTAAAATTATGTAAGGTGTAGGGATGGGTGTGCCTCAAGGATAATCTAGATAGAGAACTGTAGAAGTGACGATGTAGTTGCTTTGGGGTTTAGATTTTTTAAATAAATATATATATATATATATATAGAGAGAGAGAGAGATGCAAGACTTCGGTTGTGACAGTAATATCCCATAAGATATGAGTATTTAATTGAGATCTATATGTTAAAATTCTCTTACTAAAATATATCATATGTTGCTCCAATGAGAGGGTTGTGTTCAATATATATATATATAAATTCCTTTGGTAAAACTTATAATGAGATTTGATGTGTCGAGAGAGAGTGCAAGCTAGGAGTAAGGATGAGGTGTGAGTAGGAAGCAGTAATCAGAAGGAGTTAGTGCCACTTATTCTAATTTTGGATATTAGGAGAAAGTAAAAAACTAAAGGGTTAATACGAATAATATCTAGGTAAAATAGAAATAAAATCCTTATTGAAATGCCTTACTAGAAGTAAGGATGCCCTAGTTAGAAGTATAGATGCCTTGGCTATAATAAGAGAAAGATCAAATCTATAGAACACCCTATCTAGGTATTAGATGCTACACCACAAATTATTATAAAGGATGAGATGATCAAGCATGATATAGTAGTTCTTAAAATTAGAGGGTTAATATGTAAGTCCCATTGATAGTGGTCATATTTTTTTTAGGTTCAAAATTAGGTCAAGTAGAAGTGGGGGTTGAATTCAAATTACTGTGTGACTTGGTTTAAAAATAAGGGATAAAATAATTGGTGGCAGTCCTTGCTTTAAGGCCAAAGGTACATTATATTTAAGACAATAGAGTGAAAATTTTTCTATAGATATAAATAATATCAAAAGGCTCTCAATGTGGATTAGGATTATTGAAATTATTTTTCAACTCATCATTAAGGAGGTTGTGAATAATATTGGAAATACTACATGTGAGTTCATCCAATAGGTACCAACTACTATGGTGAGAAGACATATTGTATACACTTGAATATAAATTGGCATGCGTATTTTAAAATGTACATCACATTCCATTAGTATTAAATATAAATCAAGATAATGGGATCAACAAGTAGATTATGAAAACATTAAATTTCAATGTCATAAATATCATGAAATCAGACACATGGCAAGAGCTTGCAAAATTAAAATGATGGAGAAAGAGATGGAAAATTTTGGTATGAGACAAACTTCAATATAAAAAAGGATATTATATGATATTTGGGGCAAATTAAAGTTTCTCCACTCCCAAGAAAGTGGCAAGAAAACCCCTTCACATAATCAAATGACAAAGGTTATTATAGTTCACTTAAATGAACCATTAGAAGCAATAAGAATGCAATGGATAAAATAGTACATTATACATGTTCAAATATAGGAGTTAAAAGTGCTAATGGATATGGGGAAGTAAATTTTAAAGAAGAGGAATATTTAGAGGTAAATTTGAATGTGAATGAGGTGAAGGATTTTAAGGTTAATCTAGGAAAATCATCTTCATTTTTCTCAAGTAGAATAAACTCTTATCCTTGTAATACAAATGAAATTATTATAGAGTGTATTTTTTGCACTTTAAGGTTTCAAGATAAATGCAATAAACAAAAGCATATGAGGATATCCAAGAAAATTTAGGATTTCTAGGATAGCATAAGAAAATATGACTATGGAGGATCATCCATGCACTTTAAGGTTTTTGGTGTAACATAATTAAGAAGGTGTTTGTGAGGCTATTACTTGCATTTTAGGTTCTTTAGGACATCATAAATTTAGAAGATATATCTCATTATAAATAATATGGAGAAATGGATTATATTGATGAATATAAAAGCATTGGTGGGAATATAAAAATGAGAGGAAGGACAACAAACCATAAAGAAAGTGAAAAGAAAAAAACTCAAAGGGATATTGATTTAGGAATCCAATTTAAAATATTACATGTGTTAACAAGAAGTGGGTTTAAGTCAATCAAATGGCATTAGCCATATAGTTATATTTCTCAAATTTTAGGAGACCCATATTTGAATCTTGTCGAGCAATACATGCATAATTGCAAAAAAAAATTGTAATACCACTATGTGATCATGATGTAATATGGGTGGGGCCCATTTCAATCCCATATAAGCAATTAAAAGAAAATAAACTTGGGCTAATCCCACTAATAAAAATAAAAAGTGATGATGATAGAAATGATATCATGGAATATTAAGGATATGAATAACACCCCTAAACAAAGAGGTATTAAGGATTAAATAAGTTGTTATAGACTTACCTTTATTTTAATACAAGAAATAAACTTAAGTATATTGGAATACAAAGATACTTTTAGAAAGATTTGGAATATGAGTGATTGTCTAGCTATATGAGCTTTAGGTGGTATTTTAAAAATATGGGATAATTACATATGTGATGGACAATTGTTACAAGCAAAAAATAATTAGGTTGCTAGACTATTTTGTAGGAAAGAGGAAAACATCAAAGTTGGTGTTATAAATGTTATGCTTCAATGATAGTTACTCCACATGAAATATGTTGAAAATGTCTTAGCTTATATTTTCAAACATAATGGTGATTCATAATTACGATATATGGATTCTTGGGGATTACCTTTGGAAAAGAAGGTTGGTACTTTGGGATGGTCTGAATCAATGCATTTTTTTCTATATTTTTCAATTCAAATGGTCTTTAGGGTATTAGTCTTTCATATTTTTAGTATACATGGGATAAAGTATGCATTGGGAAAAATCATATTGTACAAAAATATTGGATAGATTCTTGTTATCCAACACATGGTTACAAATAGAGTATACAATCTCTTTAGATATTTTATTTTGAGCAAGATTGGGTCACAAACCCCTTATTTTTACATGTGATTTATCCAATAATAGTCATCCAAAGCCACTTTGATCGAAGTTAATGCTCCTCGAGAACCCCCATTTATTCTAGATTGTTATGTTATGGTAGATGAAGAAAATTTTAAAGGATCATATACATACAAGTTATTTCAAAACATGACATATTTAAAGGAACAAACAAATATTTAGAATACTAAAAATTTTGGTAATATTTTTAAAGAAAATAAAGAAACTAGTTTCAAGATAACAAATTTAAAAGAGATAGTAGAAATAAATGGATGGATCAATATTCTTATGTGAAAGTAAAATAATTACTTTCTATTTATCATAATGCATTTAAAAATGAGTCATATTGGTTCCCAAACTTTAGGCATAAATGGATGAAGGAAGGAGATACAAATATAGAAAAAAAATCATGTGAAACGAACAACAATTATTTATTTTTATCACCTAAAAAATACTTTATAACTCTAGGTGGAATAAATATTGAGGAAGATGCAAATTTAAGGAAGCAATAAACTATTTGAATAATATCTTATTAGATACTGGGAAATATAATGAGGCACAAGATAAGATTTTACAAAATACTCCATCAATCATCACACATGGATAAATGAATGTTTGATGAAGAATATGTCTAAGAAGGAGCTACATAAAGTGGTTTTCTCTTTCCATATTAACAATTCACCTAGCCCCAATGGATTTCCTATAATTTTTTTTTCAATAAAATTGGGATTTATTGAAGAGTGGTATGTTGGTTATAGTTGAAGAGGCCTAAAAAGGAAAGGTTGTAATAAGAGAGATCAATACAATTTCTATTATATTGGTTTCCAAGAAATAAAATACAATATATTTTCACAATTTTAATCCAATAAGCCTTTTCAATATGATTTATACAATTATTTTAAAAATTATGGCAAATTGGTTGAAAGGTATTCCAGATTTTGTTATCTCAAATGAACAACATGGTTATGTTTATTTCATGAAAAAACTAGGCATGCTTATGAAATTAGATATGAACAAAGTATATGATAGGGTTTACTGAAGTTTTTAAAATGATATTCTCAATTTTTTATTTTGATTGTAGTTGGTGTGAATTAATTAAATTTTGTTATAGCATAACCAAATATATGTTTTTTATCAATGGTTCTCCTGTTGGTTACTTTAAGTCATGTTTTGAACTCCACTAAGGTGATCCACTATCTCCTTATCTATGCATTATTCTTGTAGATAAATTAGGGAGATCTCTCTCAAAGGTAAAATGGAAGGAAAAATTAAAGGTATTTAGGTTGCAAAAAATTATCCCTTTGAATCTCATCTCCAATTTGTTATGATATTTTTATTTTGGACCATCCCTCATTGAATGATGCCATGGAGTTTGAACTAATAATATCATTGTATGAGAAGGCTATTGGAAAGTTGGTTAATAATATAAAATATAGGATTTTTCATTAACACTACCCTAGATTTACAATGAAATATCATAGATAATTTAGAGTTCAAAATTAAGGACTTTCCATCAACCTACTTGTGTATTCCTTTTTCTCATAATGGAAATAAAAATGAACTTTAGATATCTTATGTGAATATATTGAAAGCTTGTTTGGTAGGTTGAAAAGGTAATTCCTTAACCATGGTGGGAAGGCTACAACTCATAAATACTACATTATTATCCATCCATATTTATTGATGTAACATTCCAGATTGTAAATAGGTATAGCATAAAAATTTGATAAAATTCAAAGAGATTTTCTTTGGAAATGATGAAAGAAAAAATTTAAGTTTCCTCTTTGTTTGTTTGTAAAGGAAATAATATTGAAGGAATAGGCTTGTGTAATTGTAGACTTAGATTTTACCCTTAGGGGTAAATATTTGGTGGAGATTATTTAAATATCAAGGAAATAATTGAGGCAAAAATGCTACTTAAAAAATATATAGGTTCTCTTGATGTAGTGAAATTATATAGGAAAATAACCTTATCCAAAGGATCATCAACATGGAAATTCATATCAAGTAGTTTACAATTAGTAAATAAATATATTAGATGGTCATTAAATGAGTGGAATTATACAAATTTTTGGTTTGATGCTTGGTTGAAGTGTTATCTTCTTATCTCCAACTTATAATTGTAACCATTGGCTCAAGCATTCCTCGCTTGTAAAGGTTCAAATCTCAATGATTATATTTATATGAGAAAAAAACTCCAAATCATGGATTTCTATTAGTAACCTAGTTGAAGGAAAATAACTCAAACAAGTTACAAATGAACTTCAAAACATGCTTCAAGAGTTTTCTTTGTCAATTCTTACATGAAAGGATGTAGTGGTTTGAAATATGTTAAAAGATGATTATGAGGATTTAGAGCAGTTAAAATTTCCTACTCCTAAATTTTTTTCTTGGAATAATGTTTGGTCATTGGAGGCTCCTCTTAAGGACTGAAGATTCTTTTGGTTAGCAGTTCAAAGTAAAATTCTTACATGAGATAGTCTACAAAGAAGAGGATTTTATGGATATTTCATATGTGCCTTGTGTGAGAAGGATTTAGAAACATTAGACCATTAACTTTCTCACTGTATCTTTGTTCACACGTATTGTTTTAAAAATATAAAAATATATTGGGTAGCTCCATCAAAATTGAAAGAGTTAATAAAATGTTGGATTAATTATTTCAAAGCTAAAGAATTATTTGTTTTATTAAGGATTGGTCTTACCATTATTCTTAAAATTTATATATTGAAAGGTATAATATAATTTTTAAAAATAAACCTCAAAATCATGCCTAGGTTTAGAATTGTATTATTGCCTCTCTTGCATAATGTTTATAGATATGGTGATCATCATAGAAAGTCTCAAATACAAGAAAAGATGTGGTAACAACATGGTTATAGTATTTGAACATACATCAAAGTTTCATCTATGATAATGACATTAAAACAAAGGATCTACTTTAATCTAGGGTAAAATAGAAATATCTACAAATTGGGTTTATCAAAATAAATTTTGATGGTGCTTCTAAAGGAAATATGGAAAAAATCAGTGGATGTGGTTTTTTTATAAAAAATAAAGAAAAATATTCAAAAGGATATGGAACTTCAACTAAAAACTATTCAATAGCTAGGGAATTTCTTATAGGGATTAATATTGCAACTAAAAAAGGATGGAAATATATTTAAATTGGGAGGGATTCACAAATCATCATTAATGATATCAACAAAAGTCATGTTGGGATTGGATAAAAAATAATAATATTGTTGATGTTCATAATCTATTATTGGAGGCAATCTCTTGATAATGTGAGCATATTTATATAAAAGTAAATCACGTAGTTGAAAATTTAGCCAATCATGGTATTGTTCTTCATTTGGTGAAATTTAAATTTTAGAAGGCAACTGGTCAAATGAGATTTTATCTTTTTATGAAACACATGTCAAGGAGTTTATTGTGTAAATATAGCACTTTGAGGAAGATGAAGAATATATTTTATAGAAAAAGAAATTGAAAAACATAATTAACTTTTTTTTTAGATTAAGAATATGTTGTAAATGGTTTAATTAACCTAATATTTTGGTATTTTGATGGGAGTGACCTATAAATAGAATCCCAGTATAACTTATTAAGAAGACTTATAATGAAGGAGGATATTTTTTTTTATAGATTATTTTTCATTGGTTAACCTTTTAAATTGTCCTTGTCTTTACTATTTATATTTTATCAAAGCTACCTATTTTAGTAGAAACATATATTAAATATAATTTTAAGAAATAAACTTAAATATAATTTATAAATAATTTTTTTATTGGAACCAACAATTATATTCAATAAAAAATAAAATAATTTACAATAAAAAAAGACTTAGAAAAATCATAGCTCGGGGTGCAAGCCCACCCAAACGATCAACATCGTAAAGACGAGGTCCAAGGCCAAAAACAAAATCAGCCCCTAAAAGGGTGAATAAACAACATAACTAGGCAAAGGGAGCCACTCCTAGAGGAGACCAAGCCCTATTGTGGGTATTGACATAATGATCCCAAGCCCTATAGTGGATATTGACAGAACGACCTGAGGCTAGATAATGTCACCTCCTTGACCTGCTATGTTAAGGCCTCAAAGAAACAAAGGGATCTTGAGGTGGAGGGAGTTTAGATGAAACACTACTAATAGTTCATGGAGCCTCATACCAATATTTGATAAGATTTATCAAATGCATCAACTCATGAGTCAACTTGGAAGCTTGCAAATGGATCTGAACAGTAACAACAGAAAACACTGTAATCTTTTCATGCATAGAAAATTTACTGGAAATTGAATCTCCAAAATAGATAGCAGCATTTCTAGCTTTCCAAAATTGAAAAAAAATTAATAGCACAAAATAAATTCCACAAAGCAATAATATAAACAAGTCAACAACTATTATCTCCAAAAAATATCATCTACCATCTAAAGAATTCAGGATGAAAGGGCTTGAACAATGAGTGAATCCAAGACTAGGTAGACTGAGCATGAGGGCAGAACTAAAATAGATGTTTAAAAGTCTAAAAATTACCACAATACAAATACTTAGGATTAGGAAGACCAACCCTACTAAGTCTCTCTCCCATAGGAATACCTTGATAAATAAGATACCAAAGAAAAAAGGTAATCTTGGGTTCAAGGTTAGATTGCTAGATATGGTTTAGATGAGAAATCCAAGTATAGGAGGTAGAGTGAGTCTGCCATCTCTCATTAATCTTGTCAACACTAGGGAAAGCAGGACTAAGAAGCTTATAAAGTAAGGAAGAAAAGTAGTTCTTGAAAGGAGTATTCACATTCCAATGTCAATCCCTCCACCAAGCACTCAAGAGTTGAAGGCTAAGCTTATGAAACATGAAATAAAACATAAGCTCTTGAATCTTAAGAATAGAAGAAATATCTGAATTCTAAAGATTAAATTTACATTTAATATTAGGACAAAGAATCCTGTCTCAAGAGTGCACTAAATATTTAATAAAGCAAATGCCTTTGCGAAATAGCCTCAAAGCTTTAATCCCTAGTGTATCAGTAAGAAGACCTAAAGAATTAGACAAAATAGGATACCACCAGATATTCTAATAATTGAATGAAAGGTCGTTATGAAAACCATCATCAATATAAAGAATATTAGGTTTCACCACCTCAATAGCCCACCAAATACTTGTAACAACAAAGGAACCCTAAAATTTAACCAGAGTAGAATTAATGATGAGAGTATGGAGGTTGATATTATTCAAAGCTTTGCACCCATAAGGTAGACCTAAATAAATACAATGGTGAATCAAAATCTTCCAAGCTTCAAGGCCTTAAATAGCTTTAACCACCCACTTAGCACACAAATAAATGCTTTACTTGTAATTATCAATAATGCCCATCCCGCCCTTATCAGTAGGTGTGCAATAGATATCATAAGCAACTCAATAAAAATCACATGAATTCTTCTTCTTGGTCCAAATAATATCCCTAAGGAGTTTGGACAACTTATTAAAAGAATTATTAGAAGAGGCCCAATAGGAGGAGTAAAAAACATGGGTGGCAACAAGAATCGTAGTGCAAACCTGAAACTTACCAACAAGAGAAATGGGATGTGAGGCCCCACAAGAAATATTCTTTTCAATTTTGTTAATGACATATTGCTAGAGTTTAGAGTACGAGTTGTAAAAAGCAAAGGGGAATCCTAATGATTTAAAATGCTTACCCCTCTAAATCTAATGCCATGAAAAATGTCTAATCCAAGTAGGCATAGAAGAAGAAGCAAGGCAGAAATAAAGAGACTTAGACCATTGGATGTTAGATCTTGAGGTCTTACAAAAAGTGTTCAAATAAACTAAAGTAGTTGAAACTGAAACCTCATCCTCGTTGATAGTGAGAAAATAATCATCTACAAAGTGCCCATTAAGCTAGTTGGACATGTCAAGCAAAATAATACATTTGATCAACCCTATAGATGCTTGATTGGAAATAAGATAACCATAAGTTTTAGTAGCAAGGATGTAAAGTGAGGGGGCCAAAGTACATCCCTATTGAATAGAACAAAATAAACAAAAAACCTCTAACCTATGTCCATTAATAGTAATACAAGCCAAAGCATCAACAAACAACATACTAACAACCTTGATAAAAAAAAGGGGCCAAAGTCAAGAGCTTGGAGCATGGTGAGAATGAAATGTCACTCAATATAATCATAAGCTTTCTAAAAGTCTAATTTAAGGGAAAAGGGGTTGTTGACAAGAGATATGAGCCCATTCTAAATCATCCCAAACAACAATAAGACTATACAAGATGTAACACCCTTTAATGAAACCCATCTACTTTGGTCTGATAATAATAGAGATAATGTTGTGAATACAAAGAGCTAAAGCTTTAGCCAAAATCTTGTAAGAGACATTAAGCAGAGTAATAGGTCTCCAACTAGTGATAAGCTTAGTATTACCTACTTTAGGAATAAATTAATGTTTCCATGATTGATAATATTACCCAAAGAATTATTCGCTAATTCTTCATTGTAGACATTGAGCAAATCAGGCCTAGTAAAATTTCAAGTGGATTTATAAAATTCACAAGGAAATCCATTAATACTATGGAATTGTCATACGACATAGTTATAAGAGCATTATTAAGCTCAACAAGTTATGGAGAAGCCTTAGAAATAATTCTATCATAAGCAAAAGACTTAGCAGCAACAACATCAACATATTGCTAGTGTCATTGAATGTTCTAGAGAATCTTGATACACTTGAAAGACAAGATTATAATGATCTACAAAGTATGATGTAATATCAAGAAGATAAGTCATTCTATCATGAGATACTTGAATAGCCTTGATATAGATCCTAGCCTACCTGGAATAAAGATATTTGAAAAAGGCTTTGGATGGATGATCACCAACCCTCATCCAATGCAGACGAGCCTGAATATGATCCCCCTTGGCTTCATGTTTTTAATATACTATAAGTTGATTGTGAAGACCAAGAACTCTGGTTTGCAAATAGTGATCATACGGATCATTTTCTAGCAATAGTAACAACTAAATGAGCATGCTTTCTGGCATGTTCCACCAATATACCAAAGTGTCACATGAAAGAGGTAGTACAAACAATCACCTCATTCCACCAAAAATCCAACTAAAATAGTGAGGAGGTCGAGGTAATAAATTCTAGTTTCTCTCAATCACAAAAATTGTGATAAGGTGTTGCAATAAAGAAGTATTTAAATAAAATGGATTACATGAAAAATTAAATTGGCAACTACTCCACTCAATCTGAAAAGAAATCAAGAAATGATTTGACAATAGGAATTGATCCCAAACCATCATAATCTTATTATTGATGGAGGAGAATAAAAAAAATTTGCTTTGACATCATAACTTGATCAAGGTGCTTGCAGACTTTATCATTACCCATAAGAAAATTATACCATGTGAACTAGGGTGCGAGCGTGCAATTGCACTAGAAAAAAAGGGGATCAAAAAGACCCCATATATATTTTAAAAAAATCTAGGCCTCATGCTCTCCAACACAAAAATGCATCAATATGTGGCTAATTTTATCTTCAACATGCTCAACCATATTAAAATCACCACAAAAATGCAAATACGCCATTGGTAAGTGATCATCTAGGTAGCACCAAAGGGTAGAGCGACTAGGCCCATCATTAGATGCATAAATTTTAGCAATGCCCAAGGTGTTCCCATTAACATCCAACAAAATATAGACCACATGATGAGAAGTATCCTCGCCAAACCCAAGTAGACAATCGTCAAGTCTAGAGGAGATAGAAATAGAAGCACCATCCCGACCATCTTCATGGTGAGTAGTTAAATGCATAAAAGGAACTACAATAAAACTGAGAGAAAAATATAACAAAAAACCATATATCTTAAGTTCTTGTAAATAAATAATATCAATATGGTCAATACTTTGTAGAGTGGATCGAATAAAAATTTTCTTGACTCTATAATTCCCAAAACATTTCATGAAAGGAAATTCATGGAGGAATATCCATGGAGCTTTCTCCTAGAGGGCTTCCCCCACTGTCAACCAACACTAAAGAACTATTAAATACAAAGGTATGAGAAGGTTGGAATAATTTGCCAACAATCAAGGGACTGCCCACACTATCTGCCAACACCAAAAACCTATTAAATAAAGAGTTTAAATAAGGTTTTAATAAGTCATTAATAGTCGAATGATGATGCTTAGCCTCCTAGCTTTCCCTTGATTATGGTAAGCCTTATTGAGATGGACTACACAATTTTTTGGAGGGTGGAGGTACTGGCAGTGAATTCCCTTCATCTGAGGTTGATTTATTTCTCAATAGGTAGAGCTTGAGAATCCAAAACAATATGAACTGGAACAATAGGAGGCTAATATGGTGGCTTCACAACCTTATCTCCATTAGAAAGCATTGACTTAGGGTTGGTCACCCCCTTATTAGAAATTATGATCCAATCACCCTCAACAGAGGTTTTGGGAGGTGCAAGTGTGGTATGAGAAGTAGGGGCAACCATTGAATGTTTTCAAGTAACCAATGGATAGTTTTTGATACGATGCATGGTGTATTAGGTAAATTAAAGTAGATAATTTTTTGCATAAAATGCTCTATACCAACCTGAATGTCCATAAATTCTCTGAGATCCTATGTGAGGTCAACTTCAATGCAAACTCTTTTATTAGGTCATGCTAAGAAGAACCACTCTTCTTCGTGATATATCACCTAACTAATGAGTTTAACAATATCAGCAATAAATGCTCATAAGAGTAACAAAATACCATGGAGTTCAAACCAAACTGACACTTTTAAGGCAACTTACTCTGAAACTTAGAAAGGAGTCCAAAGAGAAACAACCATCAAAGTATTGCGAAGAAACCAACAACTAGACTTAGAAACCATAGTTTGCACTTGTGAGGGTTCTTTAAAGGAAAGCAAAAAATATCTTAGTAAGATTGTGGGTACCCACAACCACAACACCCTAAGCTTCCCAGTGAAGTTTTAGCTAATTTTGAAGATATTTTTATGGTGGGGTTTGACCAACAATAATTCTCATACCATTTTACAACTGGATAAATATCATACAAAGAGAGCACAACATCTGTAGAGGAATCATTACCTCATCCACCACTTTTAAAATAAACTTTCGAGCTTGCTTTGGCCCCATGAGTCCCACTATATGTAGCAACTGTTACACCTACAGACTATGAAGCCATAAAAAAGGAAAGTAACCTCCAAATTGGTAGTAATATCAGTATTCAACACCAAAGGATCTAAATTTATGAATTGTAGTAGACCCAAAACCTAGCAGAGCAGTTTTTCCTCATCAAACCCTAGTAGAGCTTCAAAAATGATCTCTAAATAATTTTTATTAATTAAAAATAAATTAATGATAATTTTTAAATCTTTAACAAGATTTGAGATAGGATGAGAGGAAGAGAGGAAGGGAGGCTACAAGGGTGTGGAATTATGAACCTCTCTAGAAGGAGAGGTTTTTCCCTATTGAGGAACTTTTTTTTTAGATCTATTTTTGGTGTTCTAGCAGTTTGGAACCTATGGCTATAGGGATTTGAGTGTGTTAGAGTAAGAGTATATTACATCATTTGGGTCATGTAAATATACCACCTTTGGTACATAGTTAGAGTAGTATATTACTAGGGTTATGCATAAGGTGTAGTACCAAAAAATTAATTATAAATTCAGGGTGAATCAAGGTGAATTGTGTATAAACTTTGGGGTAAATTTTTCAAAATTTTGCAGAAAATTTATCAAAATATGGCAAATTTTCAAAAAATTTACACATAAATTATAAAAAAAAAAAATGGGGGCACTTTTGACCTATTAAATCATCCTAAAAATTCATAAAAAAACCACCATTATATCGGGCTTGAAAAGAGCTTTCCAACGAGTACAAATATATCTATGTTTGGATATATATTGATGCCTAAAACTATAAAATTATTGTCAGTCACCTTGTGACAGTCATTTGTGTCAGTAACCTTGTGACAGTCACCACATGGTGACTATCACATGGCAATTTAGTCACCATGTAGTGACTTTCACAAGGTGACTGACACAAACGATTGTCATAAGGTGATTAACAATAATTTCATAGTTTTAGGCATCAACATATATCCAAACATAGGTATATATATACTCATTGGAAAGCTCATTTCAAGCCTAATCTAATGGCAATGTTTTTATGAAGTTTCAAGATATTTTTAATAGGTTAAAATCAATTCCAAAATAATATTGCTTCCTTACCACCATCTTTGGGGCCACGTTTGACCTATTAAATCATCTTGAAACTTCATAAAAACACCATTATTAGATCCAAATCGAAAATATCTTTCCAACGAGTACAAATATACCTATGTTTGGATATATATTGATGCCTAAAACTATAAAATTATTATCAATCAGTTTGTGGCAGTTGCTTGTGTCAGTCATCTTGTGACAATCGCCACATGGTGACTGTCACATGGCGACTATTACAAGATGACTCAAGGGGACTATCACAAGGTGACTATCACATGGGGACTATCACAAGGTGACTTTCACATGGTGACTATCACATGGAGACTGTCACAAGGTGACTGTCACATGGTGACTAATAATAATTTCATATTTTTAGGCATTAATATATATCCAAACATAGGCATATTTATACTCGTTGGAAATATCTTTTTGAGACTGATCTTATGGTGGTATTTGTATGAAGTTTCAAGATGATTTAATAGGTCAAAAGTAGCCCCAAATATTGTGGTAAGGAAGTAATTTTATTTTGGGATATATTTTGACCTATTAAATCATCTTGAAACTTTATAAAAATACTACCATTATATCGGGCTCAAAATGAGCTTTCTAATGAGTACAAATATGCTTATGTTTGGATATATTAATGCCTAAAATTGTGAAATTATTATCAATCACCATGTAACAGTCACCTTGTAACATTCCCCTTGTGACAGTCACCATGTGGCAACTATCACAAGGTGACTGACATAAGCAACTGTCATAAGGTGACTGTCACATGGTGACTATCACAGTCATCTGTGTTAGTCTTGTCAGTCACATTGTATCATTCGCTTACTTTGTATCGTTCGCTATCAAAGAAAATTAATGTTTTAATTGTATGAGTATTGCTATCAGGGTTACCTATGTATAATGGGGTACAAGAGATGAATTGGGCAAGATAATTTTTTTTTTTTTAATTTTAAGGAAAAAATTAGGTGGGAAACCTTATGGTACCGAGGTGAATTTACCCTAAAAAAATTTGATCCCATAATTTTCAGGTGAATGGGCCGACCTCTAGGGTCCCAAAATTAGCAAAATAAAAATTGTGAAATTCCTAAAATTTGTTCTAAATTATGAAATTTGCCACTGTGCTTAACCTTGGAGATTACTTTAGGGGGAAGTTAGCTAGTTACTTCAAGAAATGTAATAAATGCACAAATGGAAATGTGCAAGGTGTCCCCTTCTACAACTAGGTAGAGTGTTGGCTAAGGAATTTATCTTCCTATATAAATGGCCTTGTAGATACATATCACATATCAAGTGCATTGTAGTAGAGAGTAGTAGATAGTAGTAGAACTCTTGTATGCAGTACAATGTAGCTCTTTAGCTTGTATTTATGGAGTGAAAATTACCTCCATCCTACATTGTATTTTCATCATTTCTATTTATAGTATATTTTAGTCATACTGTAAAATTATTTTCTTTCATATTTTTTGCATCCTATTAGGACTTGTGTTAGATATCTCTCACTACATATATCCTCAAAAGCTAATAGTGATATCAGAGCCACGGTGAATCGAGATAGGAATAGGGAGATTCACATGGGAGGACTAAAATAAATCCTAGTTATAGAAATTATGAGATAACATCTGGCTAGAGTCTTTCCACAAAGTTGCAGGAAAACTCATGAAGACTATGACTCGTAATTTCATTCCACTAGTTTTATGGATCAACTAGTGAATATTACTGATCTCAAGAGATCTAGATCTTTGTTGATCATTATCTAAATTTCTTTGTTGTAGGAAAACAAACATTGCATAAGAGACTCCAAGAGTAGATTCTTGGTGAATTTTGAAGATTGGAGATCTCCATTGCTAGATTGAAAAACTTCAAATTGCAAGAAAAAATGCCATAGAAGCCTTGATCCAAAAAAAAGGTCATATAAGCCTTGATCTAAAAGAAAGGCCATGGAAGCCTTGATCCATAAAAATATCATAGAATCCTTGGTTCAGAATTATAAATTCTTCCATTCCAATTTTTAACAACTTGTTACAAGAAAAGGAGATTCAATAAAAAGGTTGGGAGGCTTCCTATAAGAGAGCTAGGAATAATATCTTCTTAGAATCATTCCAGCACTTGCAGCAACAAGAAGAAGATTGAATATTTCAAATATCTTGAAAAAAAGTATCCCATTAAAAGAGTTGCAAATCGATAGATTGCATAAGTGAAGAAAATGCCACATTAGCCTTATAGAAGACTCAAGGAAGAATAGACTCCAAAATTTAAGTCAAGAATAAGATAGGAGATTGGTGATCTTCATTCAATATCAATACCTATAGAGTGTACAAGTAAATAAGGTCATAGAAGCCTTAATTCTGAAGAAGACTTTAGAGAAGAATTCCTGATTTAGAAGATGAATTCTTGATTCAGAAGAAAGACTCCAAAGAATAGTTCCTGAAGAAGATTTTAGAGAAGAGTTCTTGATTCAGAATAAGAATCCAAAGAAGAGTTACTGGAGAATAATCTAGAGAAGAGTCCAAGAAATACGAGATTTGTTATCTCATTTACTGATTAAAGACTTCTTTTAGAAGAAGTTGAAGAGATCCAAAGTAGATCTCATTAGAAAAACTTCCAATTTTGGAAGAGATAGAAAGGAACTAATAGAGATCTATTCCTAATCAGAGTAGTAGATTTCAGAGATCCTAGAAGAAGATCTCAACATCAACACATCCAAAAGTATAAGGTTGGAGGAAAGGTCTTAGTTGGAAGACCAGATAAGTTGCAAGATAGAATACCATGGAGATATCTCAAAGAGGAAAAAAAAAGCTTGGAGAGCCTTTTTGTAGAGCTTGTGGAAGCATCATCAAAAGAGTTCCTAGGAGAACTCATTGGAGAAATCCACTACCAAATATAAATCTCCTGATCATGAAGTAATTGGGACAATTGTCTCCATCTGACAACAAGCCCAAGAGAAGAAGAATCCAGTGAATGCCTCAAGACGTTCATAATCTTAAGAAGAAGAAGATCTTGTTTGAAGATAGAATTCAATAATAATATTGAAGGAGGATTCAGATAGAAGAAGCCTATCAAATCTAAAATATTTGGATATTACCTCTCACAACAATAAGACATAATTCAGAGAAAATAGTTCTTTAAATCTATAGTAGAAAATAGAAGATCACTGGAAGGATTAGGTCATCAAACCCTAGACTCGAGACATAAAGTTCAAGACCACAACTTGGTGAAGCAAGAAGTTGTTCAGGATAGTCAATAAGAAGCTACAAATTCATCAACTACAAGGCAGTAACTTGGTGATTCAAACACCAAGATCTACATCTACTTTAGAAGCCATTAAAGGTAAGAAACTAGGAAGCAATTAGTTGAACTTCAAAATAGGGTTCATTATCAAATTCTATTAAGCACCATATTTGGATTAAAATTTGCAAGAAGAAGAACCCATATTATAGTCTTGAAGAGAGTTCAAAAATGAGAATTAAATTTAGGATATAATTGCACATTTAATAGGAGTTAGATATTTTTAAAAGAAATAAAATTATCACCTACCTATTATCTATTTAGAAAGAAAGAAGACTACATCCTACAATATTGATTGCAAAATACTCATTAAGGGCTCATTACAGATCACTTTTGAAAAGTTGTAGAAGATTATTAAGTGCATTTAAAAATTATTTTAAGATTTTATTGGAGCAATAAGGAGATATTATTATCACCATTAAAGTGCATTATTAATCCATTAGCACTACACTAGTTAATATTTAACTAGTTACTCTCAAAAGGATTAGTTTGTGTTTGTTGATTGTTAAATATCAAGGACACAAAAACCAATAGATTATAAAAGTATCTAGAGAAATTATTTTGTGCATAAAACCTGCAGTATTTCATGGTCAAATAAGCCACCAAAAATTAGATCATATTCCTCCAAGGAAGTGGAGAAGAAAACCACCATAAAATCATCAAAAGAAGCTTTAAACCGAGACTTGGTGAGTCTCAGATTCAAAGTGCACTAAAGGCTATTTACAGAAAAAAAAAATAGTGCAAAAATTACTTCTACAAAAAGCTTCTATCTATGTGGTTATTAGCTTGTATTTATTACCAAAGTAACCAAGCAAAGGAAAGAGTTGTCTAGCAAAAGATACCACATCAAATAAGCCCTTGCCTACAAGAAATCCACCATTAAAACCAAAAGAATAGAGTGCAAAAGGAGGTGTAAAAAGAAGGTATTATATTTACAAGTTTGTTTATATTATCTTGCACCATATCAATATATCCTACGAAGGAAGAAGGGCAGAGTTTAAGTGCCACAAAGGCACATTCTTCACAAAGGTAAAACAACTCAAAGTGGTTGTGTAAAGAGCATTCTCTAAGCAAGGTAGAAGAGTCTCTCAAAATACTCATATCTTCTGTGTTTTAGATAGTCAAACCTGCAATTAAATAAAGCACATTACAAATAAATAAGAAGCATTATATTCAAGGGCAATATTATATATAAAAGGGATTTCATAACAAGTTGAAAAAATAATGGAAACAAAGCATAAAAGATTACACTAGACATACATACAAGGAGCATCATTGGAGTATTTCAAACTCCACCATAGTAGTGCTTGTAGCCTTCAATATCATTGCTCAAATCCTAACACCAAGTATCCAAAGGCGTTGCTCTCCACTCAATCTGGAACCAACTCATACCAAACACCATAGAACGAAGGTAGAGCTAGTCATGTTGCATTGTTAATAAGGGTATTGCAAAGATATGTTGAAGAGGCATTACATAGAAAGCTCATGCACAAAGGGAAGGTAACACTTGGCACCTAGAAGGAAATCCTAACGTTTTCCACACAAGCGCCCATCCATTGCAAATTTTACCAAATAAACGTTATAAGGAAGAAGGTTGGTGTGTTAGAAGGAAGAAGAGACATGTCATCAAAAATAATGGGCGCTCATCCAAGACTGTAATGTTCATCCTTTACCTGGTAGAAATTTACAAGTGGCAATAAGTATCTTCTCATCCCTCAAGTGCTTAAAGATAACCACCATGACACTTGTCACATATTTCAATATTCCTTTTCTATAAAAAGGTGCCAAAGACCAAGGAGGCCAACATTCATAGTCGAATTCATAACAACATTCATAGTTGTATTCATAGCACATTCATAGTAGCCTAAGTTGAGCGTGGAAGAAAGGTGAAGAGCATTAAAGGCTCTAGTCAAAGGAGGTCAAATAATCCAGAATTGAGGTGCCACCATCCAAGCATTGAATCCAAGAATCAAAGTATTCCATTGGCTATAGCACCCAAAGAAAGGACATAAATTTTTTTGTCATCTAAGACTAAATTCAACGTCGAATATTTCTAGTTTCCAACATTACAAAGGTAATAATTTACCTTATTATTATTTTATTTCATTAATAGGAGTTATATAGGTATAATATAAGGTTGAAAACTATAGGGAAATCAACCATATTTGAAAGCAAAATTAAAGGAAATTTATAGCTTAATATTTGCAAATTAAACTTAGGAGAAATAAGGATTTCTACCTAGAAAATTAAAATTCCATTATTGCAAATATTATTGTTTTCTAATATTCCAAATTAGGGAGTTATAAGGAATACTACACCAAAGTAGGATATTGGAATTTAGAAACATTAAATAAAAAATATCAAAATCTATAAAAAGAGGTTTATTAAGAATTATCAAGAGTTGGAAATGAATTGGTATTCTTGTCTCAAAACTACATTAAAGGGGCAAAAGAAATCCAACCATTAGAACCTCATCAAATTAGAAAGTACATATTTCAATTGGAGAAATAAGGAGTAACAAAAGTTGATTTTGGTATTTACAAAAATTTACAAAATCAACCTAAAATTGAACTATTATTCACAAAAAAGCACTCATACAACATATTCAAAATCACTAGGGAGACATAAGGCATTCTATAAAACTTGATAATAATAGCATTCATTCAAAATTTATCAAGTACCCAATCTATTTGGGAGTCATTAGGTCTATAATAATTTTATCTCTTAACTAGGGAGATATAAGGAAGCCTACAAAACCTAAGCTCTAAAAATATTCTATCAAATCAAATTTACATACTCTAAATTAGGGAGTCATAAGGTAGACTACTTCAAATATTCAATTTAGAGTATTCAAAGGACTACTATCAAATACATATTTACAATTCTAAGGAATAACAAGAAACACTATCTCAAAACCTATCAAGAAAGAATATGGATGAAATAATAAAAAATGCCTTTATTAATAAAGAATTATTTCATGAAATAGAATTATATTCTTAAAACTTGGTAAATACCCTTGAAGGATATGAAAATCTATTAACTAGCGATAAGGAGAGATTCTCCGTAATTCTTAAAGAAGCAAAAGAGGGTAGCTTTGAAGCATCAATTGGTTATCTTCATGAAAACCTCTTTAGGACATGGTGGAATTCACAAAATATAGTTATTTCGAGGAGTGTTTGATTATTTACCTATCCTTAATTGTGTCTGTACTCACTCAACACATGAAGCAAGCTAGCAATACAAATCAATATTATTGTGATGATAGACTAATTCCTCATTCAGCAAAAATTCCACTAGTATCAATGCAGAATCGTAGGAGAAGGAGAAAAAGGAAGAAAAAATATGCTAAAAGAGATATTAGCAAAGAAGACATTAAGAGAAAAGAAATAAAGACTGAATAACCCTCAGCTACAGATCTTTTTGCATCATATGAAGACACTAACTACTTGCTTGACTACATTATAGTAAGAAATGAAGGAGAATACAAGTTCTATTTTGACTCCAATAAATAAAAATAAGAAGAAGAAGAACAAATTCAAGAAGGCATATAGTGCAATGTGAATACAAAGGACTAGATCAATCTGAAGAACATCTGAAGACAAAAATCCATATTGAATGAAATCTTCAATACCCAAATAATGTAATACAAGGGGTGTTAGAGTTAGAGTATATTACATCATTGGATCATGTAAATGTACCACCTTTGGTACATAGTTAGAGTAGGATATTACTTTAGAGGGAAGTTAGCTAGTTAATTCAAGCAATGTAATAAATGCACAAGTGGCAATGTGCAAGTTGTAATGTGCAAGGTGTCCCCTTGTACATCTAGGTAGAGTGTTGGCCAAGGAATCTATCTTCCTATATAAAGGGCCTCATAGAGACATATCACATATCAAGTGCATTGTAGTAGAGAGTAGTAGATAGTAGTAGAACTCCTATATGGAGTACAATGTAGCTCTTTAGCTTGTATTGATGGAGTGATCATTACCTCCATACAACATTGTATTTTCATCATTTCTATTTATAGTATATTTCAGTATTATTGTAGAATTACTTTCTTTCATATTTTTTGCATCTTAGTAGGACCTATATTAGATCTCCCACATTGCATATATCCTCAAAAGCTAACAGAGTGGACCTGCCTCCCCTATTTTTGAGATTCTTGGAAAGGTTTATTTGGTTCTCACCTCATTGGATCCCATCTTGGGTAGGAAAAAAAGTTTTTGTTGGTCTAGTTCTTGGTCAATATTTTGGTTGATGGAAGGAAATCTGTTGTTAGTAGATGTAGTTCCTGATTGCTCATTTTAGTTTTGCATGAGATCTCAATGGATCCTAGAGTTTCTTTGTATAAGAACCTATATCTCTGTGTGGATATTGAGAGGTTCTTATAAACTATCATTTTTATGGCCTTTGGGCTAGGCATGAAAAAATTACAAAGTCTAAATACTTATTTAAATAAGATTTTGTCTATTGGGTGTCTTTATGTTGGTCCTAGATATATTTTGTTTGAGAACATGGATCCTATTTTCTTGGATATTATATGGTTCTTGTAGGCTATCCCCAATGTGGCATTTGTGCTAGAAGGGATAAAGACTCAAATTCTTAATGCTAATATGAGCAGGTTCTAGCTACCAGGGATTCAATGGATGTTCTTAGAGGTATCTTTCCTGAGTTCATGGATCTGGTATTTTTGGGTCGTAGGAATCTTCTTCAAGTGGTCTTTGTGTTGGGAGGAAGAAATGTTCAAATGATATTGGGTGATGTTAGCCAATTTTTTATTGAGTTTTTTCCCCCATATTTCTATCTTGGTGATGTTTTTTTGTGTCATTAGGTGTGGATCTTGTTGCTTTTGGAGTGGATTCTAACCCACCTATTTTTGGATATCCCGAGAAGTATTCTTAGGAGATCTCTATCATGGTTTTCAGCCTGGCTAAAATATTTTATTCAAATATCTATGTTAAGAAAGAATGAGATCTTGATTGATAAGGGAACGTCTAGTAGAAGTGTATTCTTGGCAGCTTCCCACTTTGGAGATGGAATTTCTATTTTTTTGGCTTCTAGGCTCACTAATTTTGGTGTTCTAAAGGGTCTGGATAATTTTGTTTTAGGGGGAATGTGTTTCCCCCTAAAACTATGGTTTTTGGATTAACTTATATGGATTTCCCTACTAGTTGGATATGTGTTCATCCCTTTTTGTCCTAGGTAAGAAAAGCCTTCCAATGTTTTGGTTTAAAATTGAGCGAGACCTTGGTAGTTGGTGGCTACTAGCTAGATTTGTGTTCATCCCTTTTTGTCCTAGGTGGGAAAGCCTTTCAATTTTGGGGTTTAAAATTGAATACAACCTTGGTGGATGGTGGTTGTCAGCTACATTCAAGCAATTTCATGTTTGGTTAGGTGGGAAGGCATTTCAAATTTTGGTTCCAAAAAATGAGTTGGAAGTTTATGTATTTTTTAAATTTAATTTGAAGTGGGTTTTTGGTTGTAAGGGTCGATCTTGAATATCTTCTCAGGATTATCATTTTTTTTTGTTTTGTTTTATGTTGAAAGTTTAATCCGGATCCTAGGAGGTCCAATCTTTCTTTTGGAGATCTATTCCTAGATCATGTGGTCGGATCTCATTGTATCTTACTCTATTTTTCTTCTTTGTTTCTCTTGTGGCCATCGTTTTGAGGCTCCTTTTCTGTTGTTAAATATTTAAGGACCCACAAAACTCTTTCTTTAATTTATAAAAGGTTTGGAGTCCTTTTTAAAACCTCTTCTTTCAACTAATAAAATAATATAAAAAATATTTATAATTATTTAGTTTTTTTTTGGTAGGTAAAAAATATTTTATTTCTTTACGGGTTGAAGGGTCCCGTCCCTATTACATCAGTAGCAAAATGAGACACCTGAGGCCTCCATTGGCAACAACCAAAAACCAGCTTACCAAATACAATTCCACCACATACAACATATCTTATATTCGAAAGACAACCCTTAAGATAAGTGACACAAAATAAAAAGATACAGCTGAAGGACATACACCAGACAGTCCACCTGTCAATATGACATCCTCTCAGGTTACTGGTATTTCTTATTCTTATTTTTTTTTGTCGAGCAATGTCATCCTGATTAACAGAGAGTCAGCTTTCCACATCCTAATTCGCTTGGGAGACAACTTCTTGAGGGAAATCTTCTTCCCAGATGATCAAGTTTGACTAATTAACAGCTTTTTTTGTGAGAATTTCAACCACTTTGTTGGCTTCCCTAAGAACATGGTTGATCTGACTTTGGGGGTTGTTGTTGAGGAGTAATTGGCACTCCTAAATTATATTATGAATGTTCTTCCCCCCTAAGTTGTTGTTGGTAATGTGGCCAATAATCACAGATGAGTCGCCTTCAAAGATGATTGGCTTGGGAAAGGTTCTACTTTCCACAATGCTCCTCCATAGGGCTCTAGATTCTGCATAATTATTGGTTTGGGTCCCCAAATTTTTTGAGAATGATTTTATTATGCTTCATGTGTGGTCTCTGATGACACCTCCTGCCATAGCTCTCCCTGGATTTCCCTTTGAAGCACAATCAAAGTTGACTTTGACCCATCCCTGTGGGGGAGGGGTCCATTTAGCCAGGGTTTGGGAGTTACCAGTCTTTTGGATTCTACTACAGTCTATGGGAATCTTAAGGGAAGCAAAAAGAAGGGATTCCAAACCATATTTTGGAACCTCTTCACACGAAATCAGACTACTATTTTTGATAGCTAGGGATAGTGCTCTGTTGACAACATCTTTCGAATTCTTGGTATCCTCTTTGAATATGTGGTTATTACGTTCCAACCAAATTTGCCAGATCGCATGGTGAAGCATGGAACTCCATAGGAATCGAAGTCTAGAGTTTTTGAAAATTCTTGGCCATTGAATGAACATTTCAGCAACAGTCTTGGTCCAGGTCCAGCAGACCTGGAATTTGTTGATCAAAATGGATAACACATTATCGGCAAAGGGGCAGTCCAGGAGGAGATGTTGTATGGATTCCTAAGCTTTATTACAAATGTAGCACCTATTGGGGACTATAATTCCTCTACGAACCAAGTTTTCAGTGGTCAAAATTTTGTTATGAGCAGTAAGATAGCAAAAATGTGCCACTTTTGGGATCAACAGCTTGAGCCACACACTCTTGGCTAGAGTCTGGCTGTCATCTTTCTTGGTGCCAATAAAAGTGTTTTCTAACATCTGGGCAATAGTTTTGACCGTGAATTCTCCATCACTCGACCCCTTCCAAAAATGTTCATCCTCCTTCAGGGTTTGGGGTATGAAGTTATCTTTGAAGATTTCCATGAGTGTGGCAAGGCCTTTGTTAATCACATCATTCTTAATTCTAAACTAAACCTTTTTCCAACCATGGTATCCTTGGTCAGAAGTGATTAAATCGAGAACATGAACTCCATACTTCCTATTGATGAGGTGCTTAATGGGGACTAATTTGGGATCACTGATGAGTGGTTCTTTTCTGGCCCACGCATCTTCCAAGAAATTGATGGTCTTACCATCTCCTAGTTGCCACCAAGATCCCTGTTGAACCAGCTGCTTAGTGTGGCTGATGGATTTCCAAAAGTGGGACCCATAGCGAGGGGTCTCTATTTCAAGGAATGAGTGTTGTTGCAGGTATTTCCTTTTGACAATGGTCACCCACTTTGTTTTAGCATTTGTAACCATATTTCAAGTCTGCTTAGCCAGGAGGTCTTGATTTGTGATGGTTATACGTCGCAATCCCAGACCTCCCATGTCTTTAAGAGAGTAGACTTTGTTCCAGGCTACTAAGTGAAACTTCTTGTGATTAGCATTACCCGACCATAGGAACTATTTTTGGAGTTTTTCAATAGCTTCTCCTACCACAGCAATGATTTTGAACACTGACAAAAATTAGGTGGGGATGCTTTGTAGGACCGACTTGACCAAAGTCGCTTTGCCTGCACTGGAGAGTAGGGCCCCCTTCCATCCTACCAACTTCTTATGAATCTTGTCAGTGACATTGTTCCACATTTTTTTTTAGGCTTCCCCATGAACATGGGTAGGCCCAGATAAGATGTTGGAAAATCAGCAATGGAGCACCCCAATATGCTTGCAATATTGACCTATTTTCTAGAAGGGGTGCTGATGAAATGAAGCTTACTTTTGGTGTAGTTGATCTTTTGCCCAGCTGCTTCCTCATACATATTGAGAATACCCTTGATGTTTTTCACTTCAGAGACTAAAGCTTTAGTTGTCAGCAAGGTGTCATCCACAAATTGTTGGTGGGTGATGGGATTTAAACCTGATGCTGGCTTGATACCAGAAATCAAGTTTCTGTGACAAGAATTCTTAATGATTATGTTGAGACTCTCCGTCAGGATGATAAAGAGGATGGGGGAAAGAGGGCCCCCCTGTCTTAGCCCCTTGGTGCTAGTCCGGCAACGAACCCATTCACCAGGACTGAGAACCAAAAAGAAGAGACACAATTAGAAATTAGATTTACCCAAGATTCATGGAAACCAAATTTGAGGAGGATTTTGAATAGAAATTCTTGATTCACTCTGTCAAAGGCCTTATTCATATCAAGTTTCAGAAAGAAGCGGAGTTAGCATTGTAGGCAGAGTGGATCAGCTCGTGGATGGTGATAACCCCGTCCAAGATGTTTCTGCCTTTGATAGTACTTCCCTGGCAGTGGTCAATGATGGTAGGAAGGATCCCAGTGAATCTATTGGCCAGGGCTTTGGACAAAAATTTGTAGATTACATTGCAGAGACTGATGGGCCGATAATCAGACAGAGACTGGGAATTGGACCCCTTGGGGATGAGGACCAAGAAAGTGGAATTAATGTCTTTGGGAATGGATCTATAATTCTACATGTTAGAGATGGCCAGACACAGGTCAGGTCCCATAATGTCCCAAAAGTTTTGGAAGAACCTTGGGGAAAAACCATCGGGTCCATGAGCTTTGTCAGGCTGCATTGAGAAGAGGGCTTGGTGGATTTCTTTGTGTGATAGGGGGCTGAGGAGGAACTCATTGGTTTCATTGGGAATGGTATTGGAAATGTTCTCAAGCAGGGAATCCATGGCCACGGGGGAGGAAGTGGGGGGGGAGGCAAGGAGGTCTTTAAAGTGGCTGACGACTTCATCCCTGATATGGTGGATATTAGAGATAAGGGTCCCATCCTGCTTAGTAAGGCTTTTAATCCTATTATAGCCCTTGCACCTTAGAGTGGATATGTGAAAAAACTTGGAGTTGGAGTCTCCTTGCCTGAGCCAGAGATGTCTCGACTTTTGGTGCTAAAATATTTCTTCCTTACTCAGGGTGTTGTGGTATTCAGAGAGTCGTATCCTCTCTTCACTTCTGAGACTGTCATCACCCTAGCCTCTTTGAAAACTATCCTCAATTTGCCCTAATCTAGTTTTGATGTTTTACTTGATTTCAAAGATGTCTTGGAAGGTTTCTTTATTCTAGAATTTGAGATTCTCTTTGACCCATCTGAGTTTCTGTATAAACTGGTTAGAGGTTTTCCCTGGAAAGCTTACCTGCCACCATTATGTTATTCGATTTCTAAGATCTGGGTGGTGATTCCACATGGATTCAAACCAAAAATGGGTCTTGAACTGAGGCTTGCTACCAGTCTCGAAGAGGAGTGGGCTGTGATCAGACCTAATCTTTGGGAGAGCCTACAGACTGGCATCATCGAAGAGGGGGAGGACTTCTTGGGAGAGCAACACCCGATCAAGGTGCTCTTGGATAAGATTGTTTCCCATTCGTCTATTACTCCAAGTGAACCTATGGCCTTGAATCGAAACATCCATAAGGGCATTACTATCAACAAACTATCTCAAGTCCTTTATATCCCTGTTAGTAACTGCATTTCCTCCCTTCTTGTCATAGAATTGAAGAGGGGAGTAAATCCCCTGCTAGAACCCATGGAATATTGGCAAAGGCCTGTCTCATCTGGGTGAGGGTGTTCCACAACATCGTTCTTCCTGGAGCAGTATTGGGAGCATAGATGTTGGACATAATCCAAGAATTCTGGGAGCTGAGGTCGTGAAATAGGATATTAGACAGCCTGTCATGACCAAAAATAAATCTACCCTTGACTACGGATGGGTTCCAAAGGCACAAGAGCCCACCTGCAGTGCCAGAAGCTGGGGAGTAGACAAAATCGCAATTTTTCCAGATGATTTTGGCTATCCTAGGTGAAATTTGATTGTCCAATTTAGTTTCTTGAATGAGAAAAATTGTGGGGTTGTAATCTCTCCGCATGGCTGCAGCCAATATCTGCTTGGCTACCCCATTCAGTCCTCTCGCATTCTAGGAGAGGACTTTCATTTGGAAATTTTAGAGGCTTTCTTGCCCCCTTTGCCTTGTTGTGCAAGGGGTTTGGGTCTTTGGTTTTCATCCTTGATAGAACTGACATTTTCTTGGAACAGGGTTCTCTATGTACCATTTGCTATATCCTCGATTGTGTCCCAATTTTGGCGTTCAACGTCGAAAGGCCTACCTTTCTTTCTGTCTGCTCCCACATCCATTTGGGACCTTCTGAAGCTATGCGTTTGTTTGGGACTTTGACGGTTATGGGATTCTGAGGTGGACTGATTGCTATCAGAATTGACATCGATAGAGGAGGATAGGGAAGTCGAAAATCCAAACTCTTCAATGGGTTGGTATAGGGCTATGGATAATGGCGATCAGAGGGGTTTTTGTGATGGGCTCTAGGGGAAATTGTTGGACTTTGGGATCTGCTCTTGAAGGGGAACATGGAATATTCTGAATGGGCATGGGGTCAGGGGGTCCCGAAGGGGAATTGATATGTTTTGGGGATGGAGGGACGGGAATTTCACCTTTTTCAAAGACCTCATTGGTTCTAGAATCTTTAAGTAAATCAAATTTATTAGCAGTGGTGAAAGAGGAACTTGCCTTTTGGAGAGCTTGAGCTTGATCTTGAAGCGGCTGGTTCTGCTGTGCATTCCTCCTGGCTTGCCATTGACTACTAGTTTCCTTTTGACTGGTTCTTAGCTGCAGATGCCCACTTGGCTAGGAATCTTCATTAGGGTTTCTGCACTTATGGCATTGAGAAGGGAGGTGCCCTTGCGACTGACAATATGGAAAAAAAGCAGGTTTGTTTTCGAAGATCAGCGGCTGCCTTCGCCTGAAATCCTCATATATAAGATTGAGGTGATCTGGAAGTTGAGATTCCAGATTCACATTTACACAGATGCGGGCCCGGGTTAAGCGTGTTCTGGCACGGGTAGCTGGGTCAATAGCTACCAAATATCCAAAAGCCCTAGCTAGGCCTCGAAGAGCATCCTCGTAGAAAAAACTTGGGGATGCGGACCCAAATGGGAGTGAAATTGATGTTCTGAGAGTCGGGGTCAAAATTTGGTTCCCATTTTTTGAGGAACAGACTTCGTCTTCCAAAGAACCAAGGACCTCCAAAAAGAATACGCTCTGCATCCTCCCGGGTATTCAACTAAATCATAAAAAAACCTCTGGTCATTGCCAAAAGACCCAAATTTCCCATAACTTTCCATTTCGAAGTAGCCCACTGCCAAATCGCATCCATGTCTGGGTGCCCTCCTACGAACTTTTCCACTAATGAGAAGGAATTGCAAGATGCATAATCTTCCATGAGGTGTTTAGGGCACAACACATCGTTGCCTTGCAGAATGAAATCCATCGATCCGCTAGGGAGCAGTCTAGGATTTTGTTGCAAACTTTCTATGTAAGATTTTTTCAGTCCGCCCAATTTATCGGGAGGTTTTTCCCCCGTTCAATGTCATTGTGGGAGGCTCCATTTTTAGCTGCACTCCAGTCAAACCCTGTTGTCGTCGTGGCGTTGCGAGCTTCTTCCTCCTGCGAAACCTGCTTCTTAGGGTTCCGGTCTTCGATCATCGAAACCATCGCTCGCTCCTCCTTCCCATTGTACTGGTTATTCCGGGACATACTCAACAATAATTATTTAGTTTTAATTACCTTTTAACAACATCAATAATTAATATTAGTAAAATTATTTAGTTTTAATTACCATTAACTTGTATTAATAAGTCATTAATAATAACTCTTTTGTATTAATAAGTCATTAATAATAACTCTTTGAAACTTTGAATAGAGATTCAAGGTTTGAAACTTGAAAGGTAAAATTGTATACCATGCTTTAGTAATGGTGATATGGTTAAAGATAACCATATGACATATAACCTATGATCTCTTATAGGTTAAAAACTACTTTAACAATAAGACCATAGTTAAAGATTAAAATAAATCATATGATAATAACAACCTTTCCAAACCCGGTCTTACCATTAACTATCTTTTTAAATATTATTTTTATTCTCTAAATAAGCGCACAACAAAAATTGTTGTTGAACATTACATCTCGGGAAACCAAAAGAAATGAAAGAGTCTGCACATCCTAATAAGGGCAGGATCTATCTTGCTTATGTAAGGTGTTCATATGATTGTTATGCACGTTTACCAAGAAGGTAAATTCAGCTTTATCCATAGTAATCCAAGTAATAGTAATCCAAGTCATTACTGTAGATTTATTAAATAATAATAATAATCAACTGAAGTGCTCTTGTTGCGTGCTGACTCTTTTAGCCTTTTCAATGCCAGTGTTTTTCATGCTGCTGACTCTTTTAGCCTTTTCAATGCCAGTGTTTTTCATCCTCATGTTGAAGAGGGCATAAATAAGATAAAATCTAGAGGATAGACTTAACAATGCTGAACAGGGCATAAATAAGAGAAAATCTAGAGGATATACTTTAAAATGCTAAAGAGAATTTAGCTTCTCGTTTGTGGTCTTAAGTTGTGCATGGTATTTCTGTTTTTAGTTAAATGAGTATCTGTCAGCCATAATTCACGTCCTCTTTACAATTGGTTGATACCCTCACACTTAAAAGGTAACCTTATAGGAGGACTGGCCTTCCATGACAGTAATGAAATTAAAATATAAATACAAAAACATGAAAATAGATGTCCTCCTTTCCATGTAGTATATTATTCAGATTCTAAACTTTTAATTAATTTTATGAAAGGCTCATCAAACATTTGTATATTCATTTTGGCCTAGAGGGCAGATTCCCTCGTATAGGTCATAGGCGGAATAATATGTATGGGCATTTTTTTATATAATTTATTTATTGTTTGTTTGTGGTCTAAATTTTTTAGGTTAGGTGAGAGCTATTTATATGTGTTAGGATTAAACATTCTTATCTTATGTTTTTTAATGTTTTTTTATTAAATATAAATTTTGAAACCAAACTAGTACAAAAGTTAATAATTGGATGCTTGTTTAAGAAATATGAAAGCCAGATAAAGAAGGCACAAACCTGCAATGTTTTTTTTTTTACCCTAGCAAAACTAAATATTTTTGTAGTTGATAAAACTTTTTAAGCATAGTAGCAGTTATGATTGACTTATAAGATTGACTTACAAATGATTTGTATACCTATACTTGCAATAATTTTTCTTACCATTATTTTATAACTATGATTATTATTGTATGTTTTTAAATGTAGGGGTGTTCAATGTTTCAAGGAACACTTTTAATTCATAAATCTTGGTGTCTATCTAGACACATTATTAGATATGTTAGTTCCAAGTAGTCATATGGTATCTAACTTCAACATTGTACCAACTCAACGTATGTTGACATAACTTTGTAGCACTATTATTTTCTTGGCACTAATTCTAATAACACCAATTCATAGATATAGACAAACATGTGCTGGCAACTCCATGTGTCCTCATTCAACATCAAACTACATAGAAGACCTTATAGTGCCAAGTGTCATGCACATCATTACACAACCAATTAAGCCTCGTAACACTTCAAAGACTATTGTCAAATGCAAAGGAAGAAAAAGAGGAAGTTCTCTAATTATTTTCAACATTGCTTATTTATTAGTTGAAAACCAAAAAAAAATCTAACTTTATAATTGACGTACATATTGTATAAAGTATAATACATGAACCTTTTTTTTTTTCTTATGTTCCTTCCATTTTCCCATTCCTATTCATATCCTTCTCATTGTTACAACCACAAGTTGTTCCTTTTCCTATGCAAAGTAGATATCCCTAAACCCTATAGAATTAACACCATATGTATTCAACGTTTACACAATTGCATTATTTAATACATGGTGCTTATATTCTATGGTATATTTATCCATGGTATATTTCTTCATTTACATCTTTATCTTTCATTGAGTTTGTTATCTTGTGTGATGTGTATTTTTTCATCTTCAGAGGGAGGGATTATTATGCCTTACCTCTTATTGTACAACTCTATAACATAATTTTTAGGTAACATAAACTAGTTTAGGTAGTTATCCTCCATACCATCACATCCTGGGCCTTGTGATGTTGATCAAGTGGTAATAGACCTATAATACTCTTTGATTTCTTGAATTGAATAATCTTTCTTGTAGATGCCCTTATTTGAAATATAGTCTTTCGATAAGCTTGATCATTCGATGTCCACTCATACATGTTCTTGATACATGAAGCAACTCATCACACTAGGTTTTTTGTCCAAGTATCTTGAAGAGCATCACATTTATAAATAAATATCAAAAGTAGAGAACTCTATAGCACATCTAAAGATAAAATTATAGGATGTTAATAATCTCATTCAAGAAGTACTGGAAGAAGAGATGAACACACTATATAGGTCTAAGTTCCTATCATAAATGAGGGATCCCCATACTTGACTATTAACTCCACACCATTCTAGATTCATAACCCTCTAAAGTTGCATATTTATGCTTCAGTATTTAAGGTTAGATCAATGTTGAAGATTTTGGTACATGGATTTAATAACCTAAGGCTTACTCTACTATAGTCAATTTTCTAGATTTCAAAAGATTACCTTCATAGGGTTAAAGATGCAAAAATCATTTTCATGTCTATGGGAAACCACTAGAATAAATCTTGCAAATTATGCATAACATGTCACCACATGGAAAACCTTTACTAAGTTGATTTTGAAAGGTTCTACCCCTTACACCACTATGAAGATGAATACATACACTTTCAACAATTGTGCCAAAGGAGAGACTAGCTTGTCTAATAATATAATGATGATTTCAATGAACTTCTCAATCACTTATATATAAAAAGTGATGAAAAGCATCAAGTTCTAAAATATGGCTCCATTCGAAGATAAATTTCCTTCTAGTGGACTCCTTGGAACAAGTCTTACTTCATGTCCAAACTGAAGAGTTTGATAAACCTATTCTAGAAATATAATACAAAAGAAATTATAAAATTAAAGGAAACAATGACATACATCCACAATAAACACCATGATTTACTTTGGAAACCCTTGATAGGGAAAACCAGCAAAAACTTAAAGCCACGCCTCTTACTTATATATACAGGTATTCCACAAAATCAAACAAACCTAAATCACTAAGTGGTATTAGAATACAATAGATATAAAACCATGGGCTAAAACCTCCCATACGTAATAACTAATGAGCCTTTATAATTAAGGATACCAATCATGCTAAGGTGTATAATATTTTCTTGTGAAGAATATAACACATCTAAAAATCTCCCACTTGTTAAATACTTCATAGTGGGGTCTATATAAATCACAAAATCAGCTACTTGGGAATCCAAGCCCATTGTCTCCCTACATCAAAAAAATTCTTAGTACTCATAGACTTAGTTAATGAATCTGTAAATATTTTTAGGTCATCAACTTTCTTTAGTGATACCTTCTTGTATTAAACCATGTCTCTTATAAAATGGCACTTCACAACAATATGCTTTGTCTTAGAATGATAAGTAGGGTTCTTTCTAGAAATATTATACTTTGACTATCACAATTTATCCTTATAGCTCCTTCTAAGAACTTAAAATTAGTACACAATCATTATAACCATACTACTTCCTTACTTGCATGAGTGGTTGCCATGTACTTAGTTTTTATAGTTGACAGTGCAACTACAACTCATTTCTTCATGATCCAAATAATTGATCCACCAAATAAGCTAAACATAGAACCACTTGTGCATCTTCGAAGATCAAGATCTCTAGCCCAATCTACATCAATAAAACTATATACACTCAATATCTTATTTGCTTCAACCCTTCCTTTATAGTGTGTTGCATAATATGATGTGCCACACAAATATCTAAAAATTTACTTTACATGAGCTCATTCTAAATCATCCTAGATAGCAATAAGATTATCCAATATGTAATGCCCTTTAATCAAACTCGTATACTCTGGTTTGATAATCATAAGGAGAATATTGCTAATACAAATAGCTAAAACTTTAGCCAAAATCTTGTAAAAGATATTAAGAAGAGTAATAGGTCTCCAATTAGTGATAATATTAGGATTGCCTACTTTATGAATAAGTTTATTATTTCCATAATTGATAATATTGCCTAGATAATTGTTGGTTAATGCTTCATTGTAGACATTGAGCAAATCATGCCTAGTAAACTTCCAAGTTGCTTTATAAAATTTACATGGAAATCCATCAAGCCCAGGGTACTTGTCATACAACATAGTCATTAGGGCATTATGAAGCTCATCAAGTGAAATAGAAGCCTTAGAAAGAAGTATATCATAAGCAAATAACTTAGTAGGAACAACATCAAGATATTGTTGGAGTGTCATCAGATGTTCTAGAGAATCTTGTTGCACTTGAAGGATAAGCTTATAATGATTCACAAAGGCCAATGCAATATTAGGAATAGAAGTCATACTATCATGAGATATTTGAATAGCCTTCATCGATCCTAGCCTACCTAGAATGAAGAGATTTAAAAAAGGTATTGTATGGGTCATCACGAACCCTTAACTAGTGTATATGAGCTTGAATATAAGCTCCCTTGGCTTCATGTCATTCATAGACTATATTTTGGTGGTGAATACTAGCAACCTTGGTTTGCAACTATCGATCATACAGACCATTTTCCAGCAATAGTAAATTTCATTGATACTCCTTTGTAACAACCAAATGAGCATGCTTTTTGATATGTGCCACCTATTTGTCAAAGTGTCGTATGAAAGAGGTAGTACAAATAATAACCTCATTCCAACTGAAAGAGTGAGGATGTCGAGGTAATAAATTCTAGATTATCTCAATCATAGAAATCATGACAATGTGTTACAGTAAAGAAGTATTTAAATAAAATTGATTACAAAAAATTAAATTGGCAACCACTCTACTCAATCTAAAAAGAAATTAGGAAATAATCTAACAACGGGATTTGATCCCAGATCATCATAATGTTATTATTGATGGAGGAGAATAAAAAAAATTATTGCTCTAACATCTTAAATCGATCAAGGTGCTTGCAGACTCTACCATTACCCTTAAGAAAATTGGACCATGTGAACCAGGGTGTAGGTGTGCAATTGTGCTAGCAAAAAAGGATAAAACAAACCCCATCTACATTTTATAAAAATATAGTCCTTGTGCTCTCTAACACACCAGTGCATCGATAGGTGGCCAACTTTGTGTTCAACATGCTCAACCATATTAAAATCACCATAAAAAATCCAATATGTCATTGGTAAGTGAACAACCAAGTAGCACCAAAGGGCAGAGTGACTTGGCACATCATTAGGCGTATAAATTTTGGCAATGCCTAAGGTGTTCCCATTGATATTCAATAAAATCTAAATCACATGATGAGAAGGATCTTTGTCAGACCCAAGCAGACAATCCTCAAGTTTAAAGGAGATAGAAATAGAAGCACCATCCTGACCATCTTCATGGTGAGTAGTAAAATGCATAAAATGACCTACAATATAGATGAGAGAAACATCTAACAAAAAACTAGAGATCTTAATTTATTGTAAATAAAGAACATCAACATGGCCAATACTTTGCAGAGTGCATCGAACAAACGATTTTCTAGAGGACTCTTAAGTTCCTAAAAATTCCATGAAATGAAATTTATGGAGGAATATCCATGGATTTGTCTCCCATAGGGTTGCTCAAACTGTCAGCCAACATCGAAGATCTATTAAATGTAGAGGTATGAGAAGGTTAAAATAATTCACCAACAATCGAGGGACTGCCCACACTATCAACTAGCACCAAAAACTTATTAAATAAAGAGATCAAAGAAGTTTGAACTAAGTCACCAATAGTGGAAGGACAACACAACCTCTTAGCTTCCCCTTGATGATGACAATCCAACTCAATATGGACTACATAAATTCTTGGAGGGTGGAGGTACTGGCAGTGAATGTCCTTCTTAGGTTTATTTATGATCGAGAGGTTTCTCAACAAGTGGAGCTTGAGGAGCCAAAATAATATGAATAGGAACAATAGGAGGCTAGGATGGAAGCTTCACAACTTTATATCCATTAGAAAGCATCAACTTAGCATTGGTTTTTCCTTATTTTTAGAAACCATGATCTAATCACCCTCAACATAGGGTTGGGAAGGTGTCGGCATGGTATGAGGAGAAAGGGAAACCATCGAAGGTTTTCAAGCAACCAACGGATAACTCTTGATACGATTTATGGTGTATTGACATCGAAAATAAGTATTAGGTAAAAAAAATTTGGTAAATCAAGTCTATCATTAAACCAGGTTTTAACGGTTGACCCAAAACCAATTTACAAAAATTAGCCCTTGGCTAAGGAACCCCACCATGAACCAAACTGAGGAAACTTTGTCCTCTAACCTGACGCTACTGCCTATCTAGAAACCAAAACAACCAGACCATACTACCCACCATAGTCGACAACCCCCTTAACAAAAAGGGACACAGGTCCTATCAGGACCCTAACTACCCCAAGCACCCACACTTCGTATAGGAGGTCACCCATAAGACCGTAAGAAATAAAAATCCACTACCACAGCCAACACAATAAAACAAAACGTAGAACATCCAGCAATAGTATAGGACAATCGAAGGAAGACCCTAGTCCTCATCCTTGACCTCCTCTTCCTAATTTTCATCTTTGTCTTCTTCATTTTTGTCAGTCTCTAGGTTGTAGACCATCGGCTTGTTGCTCTGGTATCCTTCGTTGAAGAAAACCTTGGTCAAAATCTCCTGTAATTCCTACATATACTGATTTATGTTGGCCATCGTGTTTAGGACATACCTTTTCAATTCCATGATTTTAGGGTTAGGACCATCATCTTTAGATGTAATCTCCATGATTTTGTTGCTCCCCTGAACGTGCTTGTTTTTTAGCCTCAGGGAAGACCTAATGGGCTAGTCATCAATTCTCAGCTTTTTACTTGTTGGGCCTCCCTTAGCGCTAGACTCACCCTCATGCTTCGTGATATGGGAGGGTTTTTGGAGACCAAGGCTCTCACATCCCCTCAAAATTTCACCATGAACCATCGAGGGATCCTCAGGAGGAGGTGCAGGGACATGTTGGGGAGCATGGAGAAGGACGTATTTGTAAATGACCTTGAGAAGGCCTTTATGCATGGGCATGGAAAAGCATTTTTTGCTATGGGAATATGTGATGGTGTGGTTCAAGGATTTCATCAAAAATTGGGGAATGCTTATGGGGTTAACATTTCAAAAAATGTTGACAAAGGCGTAATGGAAACTGAGTAAATTTTTACCAGGGTCCTCTGTCGTGATGAATTCTAGCACATTCTTCATAACCACATTCTAGGGATTCGGTAGGTCCATCCTTGTGAGGTAATTCTTTGCCTCCATGTATAATTTTGGGTTATCCTTAAACTCTTTGAGCTCCACCTCCCAGTGGTGATTTTGTCAGGGAATTGACCTTCCCTTGACCGATTGGCTGGTAATTTCTACCAGCAGCTGAACATCAATGACAAATTCATGACCCCTGAACTCCATGCGACCATTCTCCCATGTTTTCATCATAACCAGTGTAATTTCATCTTCCGCACCCAAAAACAGATCAAAAAACTGGTTAAAACTACTATCGGTTAGGATAGCCTATGCAGTAGGCTCCATGACCACCATGTTGGGCTCAATGTAGATCATGTTTGATAAGGTAACTATCAAATTTCTCTCTGAATTATCTGAAAGCTTCCCACTCATGGTTCCTTCAAAAGACTCTAGTATTGAATGATTAAATGTGGTGGTTTCTTCGCTTGACGTATCCACCCATTGCTAAGTCCTTAAAACCCATGCCAAAACTGGAAATGACTCGCGAGGCACCTTTGCCTTGATAATCATGTCAAATCACCATGTGGATCATGTCGTCGTAAGCATTGACCCCACTGATAGGATATATTTTCTTAGTATTGATGTGGATGTTAGTACCAAGACCCCTCACAGGGAACCTACTCCTCTTGGGGAAGGTTGGTCCATGTCTCAATGTGTTTGGAAATTTGCACCTCCCCCCATGGTGCACCCTCCTCGCATAACTATCCTTTTTATGAAATACCACCACCACCTCGTAGTCTTGCCACTTATGAGTATGAGTTTCCAAGCTAGCCTTGGGTTAATCATAATCAAATTCCAACCTAACTGTAGCTAATAATAAAAGCCTTCTGCTTCGGGTATTTTTCCCCTCATGATAGTGATCCCCGAGGTAGATGTGACTTGCCATCGTGATAGCCTCGTTGTTCCACTCAGTATTTTTGATTGAATGATATTTTCCACATCACCTGGAACCTCATTCATCCACGTGATCAGCCCATCAGCCTCGATCTGATGTTCACCAATTTGTTCACTGCATTATTGGCTTCACGGAACACGTGTTGGACGATAAAATCTTCCCTCACATCAGAAAGGATCCTTGCTTCATTGATGATGGACTCTATCCTCAAAGGAGGTTTTCTTTTTTTTTTGAGGAGGTTGAAAATATTCATGGAATCCCCTTCCATGTAGCAATTACCTTGAACCTTGTGGAGAAGATGCAACCCTATCCACAGAGCTTCGGCTTTGACCTCATTATTGGTTTTGATCCCTAAGTTTTCTAGAAAAGGCTAGCACGACCTGTCCTTGGTGGTATCTCACCAGGCCTCCCGCTCCAGCTTTTCCAGGGTTGTCCTTGGTAGCCCCATCAAAATTGAATTTGATCCATCTAGACTCTGCCCTTGGATGAGGTTTGCACACTCCTATGGACTCATCTAAGGAAATATCAAGAGATTTACCAAGGATTTTCTCATGTAGAGGGATGGATTGGGAAGACGAAGGAAGGATGCTAATATTTTCTTTGGCAAAGGCCAAAATTTTGGTAATGACAGAAAGCAGGTCAAGAATAGAGTCACTAAGGGCTCTAAAGACTCTATGGTTTCTCTCCAGCCAAATATGCCATAGATAGTGATGGAGGCAAATATTCTATAGGAACCTCAGCTAGGAACTGATGAAGGGATACGACCATTTATGGAACAACTTAGGAACCGTGGTAGGCATTGCCCACAAGATGTTAAATATTTGAAATACCCCATTTAGGATGGCTACCGACCAAGGTCATTCTAGAAATATGTGATGAATTGATTCCCAATTTTTACTGCACAAATAACATATGTTAGGAAAAATCATACCTCTTTGTATCATGTTGTCTATGATGAGGATTTTTCCTTGAATGGCAACCCAGGCAAAGTGAGCCATCTTAGGGATCAACTTGTCGATCCACACCACTTTGGAAAGAAATGGTGGATCCTCATTGTCAAGAAGCAATCTGTACACAAATTTCATTGAGAATTACCCACTTTCAGTCGCTGCCCACCTCATATGATCCTCATACACATTCATAGGAATGAATTATTGATATAACACACCTTTAAGTTCCTTATATTTGTCTTGTAGTCCCTGCACCTTTACAGACTTCCACCTTAGCTTATTCCCCTCCTATCTTAGGAAGTTTGCAACCATGGGTCCAAAATTTTCATCAGTGAAATGCTTGATTCTTGCTAACCTGGGGTCTGTTATAAGGGCCTCCTCCCTCACCCATATATCCTCCCAAAATTTGATCCTAGTGCCATTCCCAACTATCCATCTCATGCCTTTCTTAAAAATCTCCCTACTCACCAAAATTGCTTTCTAGAATGTTGATCCTCATATCGAAATAGGAGTGTTTAGAAAATCATAACCTTGCAGGTATTTCCTTTTCATAATGGCTATCCACTCATTATCTTGGATTGATAGGACACGCCATGCTTGTTTGTCTAACAAGGCTGCATTCAGGTGGGAAACTCTCCTCAGGCCAAGGCCTCCCCCATCCTTGGGAAGGCACACTTTGTCCCATCCAACTAGGTGGATCCTGTGCTTTTCTTTCGATCCTAACCACAAAAAGTTTTTTTGAAGTTGTTCAGTATTTTGGAGGACACGAACCGAGGCTTTAAAAATTGATAGGAAGTAGACAGGAATGCTTTGCAACAAAGCCATGGTTAGGGTAGCTTTTCCTACTTGGGATAAAAAGTGACATTTCCATCCTTCTAACCTCTTCTAGATTCTTTCCACCACATTGTCCCACATAACTCGTAAAGGAGCCCCAATGAAGAGAGGTAGGCCCAAATAAGACGTTGTAAAAGTAGCTATGGAACATCCCAAGATCCCTGTAATCTTGATCTATCTCTGAATGGGAGTGTTGAGGAACAATATTTTGCTTTTGGTGAAATTGACCTTCTGACAGATAGCCTCCTCATACAGGGTAAGGATGTGTTTGATTCTTTTGGCTTCTACCACTGAAGTAAGAGATAGCATCAGTGTATCGTCCACAAATTGTTGGTGCATGATAGGGGATGTTTGGGAAGTTGCTTTGATACCAGAGATAATACCATATGAAAATTCTACTTTGATGGTTCTGCCCAAGGCTTCGGCCACAATGATGAATAGAATGGGGCTAATAGGATTCCCTTGTCTTAGACCCCTGCAACTTTGAAAGTACCCTACGAGGGATCCATTAACTAACACAGAGAACCAAGGCTTATGGATACATCCTCGAATGAGTTTTACCCATTGGGGATTAAATCCAAATTTAATCAACACTTTTTTGCATAAAATGCTTTGTACCAACCTAAATTTCCATAAATTCTCTGAGATCTTGTGTGAGGTAAAATTCAACATAAACTATGTTATTAGGTCATGCTAAGAAGAATGACTCTTCTTCATGATATATCACTTGATCAAAGAGTTTAACAATATCAATAATAAATGCTCATAATGGCAATGGAAGACCAAGGAGTTCTAGCTAAACCAACACTTTTAAGACAACTTACTTTGAAACTTGGAAAGGAGTTGTCCAAAGAGAAAGGACAACCAAAGTATTGTGAATAAACCAACAACTAGACATAGAAACCATAGTTTGCACTTATGAGGGTTTTTTAAAGAAAAGTAAAAAAAAAACTTTAGTGAGATTGTGGATGCCTGCAACCACAACACAGTAAGCTTCCCAGTGAAATTTTATCTAATTTTGAAGATATTCTTATGGTGATATTTGACCAGAAAAATAAGATATAATACAATGATTCTCATACCATTTTACAACTAAAGAAATAGCATCAAAATATAGAACAACATCTAGAGAAGAATCACTACCTCATCCACCACTTTAAAAATAAAATTTTGGGCTCGCTTTGGTGCCATGAGTTCCACTATTTATAACAACCATTACACATGCAAAAAATGAAGCCACAAAAAAGGATATTAGCCTCCTAATTTATGGTAATATCAGTAATCAATACCAAAGCAGCTAAATTTATGAATGGTAGTAGACCCAAACCCTAGAAGAACATCTTTTCCTCATCAAACCATAGTAGAGCTTCAAAACTGACCTATAATTTTTTTTTATTAATTAAAATTAAATTAATGATAATTTTTAAAACTTTAACAAGCTCTAAGAGAGGATGAGAGGAAGAGAGGAAGGGAGGCTAAAACGGTGTGGAAGGGTGAACCTCTCTGGTAGGAGAGGTTTTTCCCTACTGAGGAACTTTGATTTTAGATCTATTTTTGGTGTTCTAGAAGGTTTGAAGCCTATAGGGATTTTAGTGGACCTATCTCCCCTATTTATTAGACTCTTGGAAAGGTCCTTTTGGTTCTCCCCTTATTGGAGCCCATCTTGGGTAGGAAAAATATTTTTGTTGGTCTGGTTCTTGGTCACAGTTTTGGTTGATGGAAGGAAACCTATTGTTAATATAAGCAGTTTCCAATTGCTCGTTTGAGTTTTGCATGGATCCTAGAGTTTATTTATCCAAGAATCTAGATCCTTGTGTGGATCTTGAGATGTTCTTATAATATATCCTTTTTACGACCTTTGGTCTAGGCATGAAAAAGTTACAAAGTCCAAATACCGATTTGAATAATATTTTGGATATTGGATGTCTTTATGTTAGTCCTAGAGATATATTTTTTTAGAACATGGATCCTATTTTCTTAGATCCTCTGTGGTTCTTGTAGGCTATCCCCTCCATGGTCTTTGTGCTAGGATGGAGAAAGACTCAAATTATTAATCTTAATATGAGCAAGTTATAGCTACTAGAGATTCAATGGATTTTCATGGAGGCATCTTGTCTGAGTTCATAGATCTGGTATTTTTAGGTCATAGGCATTTTATTCAAGTGGTCTTTGTGTTGGGAGGAAGAAAGGTTCAAATGAGATTGGATGATGTTAGATGATTTTTTATTTTGAGTTTTATTCCCCAAATTTCTATCTTGGTGATGGTTTTTTTGTGCCAAAAGTTGTGGATCTTGTTGTTTTTGGAGTGGATTCTAACCCACCTATTTTTGGAGATCTTGGTAAGCATTGTTAGGAGATCCTTGTCATGGTTTTCATCCTAGGAAAATTTTTTATTCAAATTTCTATGTTAAGAGAGAATGAGATCTTGATTGATAAGAGGATGTCTAGAAGAAGTATATTCTCAGTAGCTTCCCACTTTGGATATGGAATTTCTATTTTTTTGGCTTCTAGGCTCACTAATTTTGGTGTTTTAAAGGGTTTGGATCCTTTTATTTTAGGGGGAATGTGTGTCCCCTAAAACTATGGTTTTTGGATTGGCTTATCTAGATTTCCCTACTAGTTGGATATGTGTTCATCCCTTTTTATCCTAGGTGAGAAAAGCCTTCCAATATTTTGGTTTAAATTTGAGCGGAACCTTTGTAGTTGGTGGCTGCTAGCTAGATTCATGTTCACCCATTTTTGTCCTATGTGGGAAAGCCTTTCAATTTTCGGATTTAAAATTGAATAGAACCTTATTGGATGGTGGTTTTTAGCAAGATTCAATAAAATTCATGTTTGGTTAGGTGGGAAGGCATTTCAAATTTTGGCTCCAAAAAATGAGTTGGAACTTTATGTATTTTTCAAATTTTATTTGAAGTAATTTTTTGGTTGTAAGGGTGGATCCCGAATCTCTTCTTGGTATTATCATTTTGTTTTTTTTTATATTGAAGGTTTAATCTAGATCCTAGGGGATCCAAATCTTTCTTTTGGAGATCTATTCCTAGATCATGTTGATCCCATTGTATCTTGCTCTGGTTTTCTTCTTTGTTTCTCTTATGGCCATCATTTCAAGGCTCATTTTTGTTGTTAAAGGTTTAGGGACCCTCATAACCCTTTCTTTGATTTATAAAAGGCTTGGGTCCTTTTAAATCCTCTTCCTTCAACTAATAAAAAATATAAAAATTATTTTTAATTATTTAGTTCTAATTACGCTTTAACAACATCAATAATTAATATTATTAAAATTATTATTTTTTTAATTACTATTAATTATTTGTGGTAATAAATAATTAATAATTAAAATTATTTAGTTTTAATTACCATTAACTATTTGCATTAATAAATAATTAATAATGACTCTTTGAAACTTTGAATAGAGATTCAAGGTTTGAAACTTGAAAGATAGAATTGTATACCATGCTTTAGTAATGGTGATATGGTTAAAGATAACCATATGACATATGACCTATGGCCTCTCATATGTTAAAAACAACTTTAACAGTAAGACCATAGTTAAATGGTTAAGACAATTTATATTAAGAAAAAGATAACCTTTCCAAACCCGACCTCACCATTAGCTATATTTTTTAATATTATTTTAATTTTCTAAATAAACATAGAACAAGAATTGTTGTTGAACATTCCATTGTGGGGAATTAAAAGAGATCAAAGAGTTTGCACGTCCTAATAAGGGTAAGATTTATCTTGCTTATGTAAGGTGTTCATATGATTGTTTCATACATTTTTCAAGAAGGTAAATTCAGATTTATCCATATTAATCCAAGTCATTACAATCAATTTATTAAATAATAATAATAATCAACTGAAGTGCTCAGTCTTCCTGTGTTTCCTTTTTTATTATTATTAGTTGGAAAAAATGAGTTTTGAAAGGACCTCAAAATCTTATAAAAAAAAGAATCTAATATCTATCCATAAGGAGACTGAGGCACTTCAAACATTAAGTCAACCAGCCCTTGGACATAACTACCTACACCCAAACCAACATATACTAGTCAAATAGACCCAGACACATGATCCAAATAGATACAAAAGTTGGGCATGTAGGCCCGCATGGATAAATAGAGATAAAAATTGGGCACGCAGGCCTGACAAAAACATTCAGAAAGCAACATCCAATGGGGAGGGTTCTAGCCACCTACCCTAAGTATTTTGACTCAAGTTTGACATTTGCCTAAATTCATTGTCCAATGATCTAAGGCCATCTAGGAAATTACCTCTCCAAATGTGAATATATTGTTGCATAAGACCTTAATTAGTTAGGAAGTCCATAGCTTTGTTACCTTTCCTGAACCTGTGCTTGAAATGGACTTCTAAATTTTGAATCATTCTCTTGGCTTCAATTATAAAATTTGCAACAGTCCAAGAGGGATTTTGGTTACCATTAATCATATTGATAACATTGAGTGAATCTCATTCTATGATTAGTTTCTTGAAATTCACCCAGTTCAGTTGGGAAAAACCCTAAAATAATGTCGAAGCTTCAATGAAATTGTTGGCTTGTGTAGGCAGCAAATCCACCTCCCAGAAGAAGAAAAGGTGATTTCCTAAACTTTAACAGTTTTGGGATGATTTGCTCAAGTTTTTGGAAATCGTACAGTGGGAGAAAATCGTATAGGTGATCATACAACTGAAGTGGAAAATCATACAGAACAGTGGCAAATCATACAGGGCACACCGAAATTCACTCTAATGTAAAGGAAATGTAATTTTGGGATGAAATGTCGCATTGATTTGCTAACCTAAGTTGTAAACTTAGGAAATTGCCAAAATAATCTATTCAGTTGTAGATGGGTAGTTGTGAATAATGGATTGTCTTAGGAACCACTTTGGAATGGCATGGGCAATGATAAATAAGGCCCTATTTTTGAATTTGTAGGTCTGGCTACTAGTTTACTAGTTATTAGTTACTAGAGTAGAGAGTTAGACATATTTTTGAGTTATTGTAATTATTGTGAAAGAGTTTTTCATATTGTAATTGAGTTGATAACCATTAATTAGAATAAAATTCATTGTGTATGATAGTGTACGATCATGTTGTGTATGGTTGATGCATTGTGGATGATCATTGTGTAATTGAGTTTCTTCCTTACTGTTATATATTAGTTGTAGGCTTTGTTGTAGATTGTGAGCAGATTGTTACTAGTGGAATCATGAAGAATGATCTAGGAGTATGAGGATGTTGGCAAATATGTACTGAAGCAGACTGTATGATTTTTGGGTGTAATTGTTTGGATGGAATCTCTCACTAGTCCGGATTGGATGGTTTGTTTATGAATGAAACTATCTTGTTTAGGCTATTAAACCTTTACAAAACATCCCAGAGAGAGATTGGAGTAGAAGAGTATAGTAATTAAAATCTTTCTGTACCTTTGTATCATACAGATCTTACATCGTACATTGTACAAATTGTACAAAGAATTATTACCCAATTTGGTAAAACAAGTGATTGACAGGAACTTACTCGATTTGGTAGTTTTGGTAAGTCGGCTTGAATGATTACAAAACTATGTACGACAGCCTCCAAAATAGCATCTATTAGCTTTTCTGAGTGCAAAATCATACCATATTGGTCACTGTATGATCTGAGATTGTACAGTGTATGTATTTGAGGTTCGTACAAGCAATTGATAGATCGTACAAGGGTCATTTAAGGAATTAGAAGACTATTCGATTTGGTAGATTCAACCTAGGGATCATTCTTACCTCTAGAAAACACCTCCCCATTAGGAATACTCCACCACTATGTTACATTTGGCGTCTTTGCCTTATCGAATCTGGCATTTTTGTTAAAACGGGTCGAATTTGACTAAAAAAAATTGGAGGTGATTTTTTATGACGGACACCAGTACACGAAGTCGTGGGAGAAGAGGACCACGAGAGAAAATTATAGTAAGAAGGAGCATAAGGATTACTAAAATAGGAAACACGAGTAACTCAGATCAGTGTACGCATAAACCAAAGATAGGGTAAGTTTGGACATTCGAAGAGGGAGACTTTGAGATGTTGTTGATTAAGATAGAAGACAAGGAGGAAGACCCACCGATCGTACAGGATACGGGTGATAAATAGAAAGTGCACGATGATGGAGAGTGGATGGTAAGACCTGAGGAAGTAGCAACAAGGTTGCGAGAGGGTGCAGAGGATCAAATTTAGACACCAAGGCAACAGGACACAGGAACTCAAGAGGATAGACCAAGACAATCTCCATCGCACCAGCAAAGAAAGTCGTAGAGTGAGGATGCACGTGAATTTGGTCATTGAGTGACGGGACATAAAAGATACCTAGAATTGATACTTTTGACGACAGTGAAAGTAGGACACCCCTAAGGAGGAATTTGACAGAGATTCTACGGGACATCTCAAGTGAGAGTGATGAATCTCCTACGATGGCTAACAGAGCAGCCAAACAAAGATGTCCACCATTTTTAGGTGAGGGTAAGGAAGACCCCACACAGCATATTGGAACTTGCATAACCATTTGGATGGAATATGGTGTAAATAGTAAGGTTGTCACTAGTGATGTAGTTTATGATACTCTTCATAGTAATAAAAGATACAGAATATGGTATGACATGGAATATTTTGACATGGAAGATGTTGTCATGGAAGATGTTGACATGGAAGATGTTGACATGGAGGATGTTTTGATGGAAGACGTTATGGAAGATGTTTTCCACATAGAAAAACCCATCATACACTCAAAATTCCCTAAGGAAGAATGGGATTGTACAATTTTGTAAGAGGGCATTGTACGTTGGTTGGGTGAAATCGTACAGTGGGCAGAGATTGTATGATTTCAAGTCAAATTGCACAATGTGAGATCATACAAGAAGAAATTATGCAAAATGAAATCGTACAAGATGAAATCATACAGAGTAGAACCATACAAAGTTTTCCATCAGTGGTTAAGAAAAAATAAAAGGGATTAAATGTTGAAATGTTTAAGGAGGTTGAGTAAAGAAACCCAAAGTGCTAATGAAGGGAAAATTTTAACTTTGATAGTGAAGGAACACACAAGGGACACTGTCCCTTGACCTTGCAAGGGGGTTCCCACCCCCTTGACCCCATCAGATGTGGATATGGGCATTACCCATCATGTTGATGATGTTGTTCATCTTGAGCATGTTTAAGGCCACATGGTGGTGTAAGCTACAAAATGAAGAGATGCTAGTTGTAGCAGACCTTTGGAACCATCAAAAGCCAAAGGATCCTGACAAGCCATAATAGTACAGTGTTTATAATTGGAGTGAAATCCAGAAATGGCAGCCCCTTATGCAACAAAGAAAGAGAAAAAGAAAAAAATGAAAAAAAATTGTGCCTTTGTTGTGAAAATCCCTTGGGACGCAATTAGGAAGGGCGAGGTTGAAAACTGAAAAAGGTGACCTTTCCAGAGGAAAGAAATAAAAAATTCCTCTAAGTAATGAAATCATACAATGAAAAGAGAGAATCGTACAAAGTAAGAATGACATACAAATCATACAAGAGGTTGTACGATATGGTTTATATTGTATGATGTATGATTTTCCAACTAACCCATTTCATGTGGCATGCACCAAAGCAATAGTTGGAGGAAAAGAAGAGGGAAAAGACAAAATTTTGAAACCAACTGTTGAGTTGTCAATCATCTAGCAGTGGAGAGGGAAAAAGCATGCAACATGGCACTTTTTTTTAAATTTAGGGTTTTATTAGGGTTTTTGAAAACTTGCTTTAAAAGGAAAGGGACTTAACCATTTTTTCACCAAGCAGGAAAAATCAAATTTTTTTAGGATATTGAAGGGGAAAAGCATACATACGTAACATAAAACTACATGGGTGAGAATTTTTCATTGAATTGCAGATCCATTACTAACTTTGTACCAGGGAGTTATTTTCTACTTCGAAGAATTAACCCGAGAGAGGGAAATTGAGGGTTTTCTTCATAGAAGGGGGGAAATTCAAAAAATTTCAAGAGATTACAGCCAAAGATGTTAGAATATGTCATCGTACGGATTTTGAATGAAGAAATTATTGATTAAAGCCAGAGGAAGCAGATATTGGCGGTGGAAATTAGGGAAAGTGTAAGGAAATGGAGGATTGAAACCCTAAAAAGCTGAGAAATCTGGCAAAGGCAAGTTGGGAGACATGAGGAGGGAAAAATCTAGACTGTACAATTGTATAGTACAGCCAAAATTTTGTCAAAGTAAATAAAATTATGCGCGGAGTGAAGGAGTGGAATATTTGTTGAGAAAAAGCACGGAAGGATAGATCGGGCCAATTTGGCAACTGGGTCAGTGGCAGAATTGGGAAAGGAGACCAAAAATCCAATATTTTTCAGCAGTGAGGGTTAGCAAAGATGTATTGTATGATTTGAGGGCAGATTGTATGATTTCCAGGCAAAAGGGTGCAAGTTGAAGGGGTTTTTTGCCATTTTTGGCAGTTTTTAAGAGATCGTACGGAAGCATATAGAATCGTATGAATTTTAAAGGGGATGGTAGCCAATAGATAGCAATGTATGAAGTACTAGTAGCTCGTATGATTTTAGACCATCGTGGTATGATTTGACAAAAAAATGACTATTTGAAGAATTGACAGGGTAAAAAGGAAGAACTGCTAAAAGTGTGTACGATCTGGAAGAAAATGGAGGACGATAAAACCATACACAGGACTTAGAACCATACATTGTATGCTTTTACTAAGCTTGTATGATTTTTGGTATGTTTTTAATTATGAAGGAGGAAGTTGAGTAATCGACGAGATGTTGGAGGAATGATCTCAACATAAGATTTTGGACGTCGATTAAGGTGGATTGCAACACATAGAGTGGAGATATCACTAGGTCCACTACACGAGAGAGAGGTATACTCACAGCAGCACTCTGGGCATCATATTCAGTCTCGCAAAAGGCATGATAATCATCTATGGAGGAGAGGAGGATATCGGTCATGGAGGTGACAGAGCCATTGGTGGGCACACCTGGATAGAACACCATCGAGGCACAAAGAGGCAAGAATGGCCCAAGACACTACCTCACAAAGGGAATTGAGGAGTGAAGTGCATGTGTAGCAGTAGGAAGAACACCTGAGCAGTGGGTAGGAGGAATGCTAGGTGGAATTTTCAAATATTAAATTCGTACAGCATGGAGCAGAAGCATGCAAGAAATGGTGGAATTATGAGAAGAATAAGTCTCATCCCTAGAAGAAAACATTTGAGAATGCACAAGTGTCAGTCATTGCACAAATCCCACTATTTCATCGAATATTCTTCTAGAACTATCTTCTACAGATAGTTCAAGCACATAATGTGGTGACAAGGACAGCCTACATCAATGTGGGAAAGAGGTTAGTGAAGGTGGAAGTTTCGGCGAAAGCATTTAGAAGAACATTTGGGCTATCGATGGAGGGCATGGAGATAGTTAAGAAACTGGTAGACCCAATTGAAGCACATTGCTTGGTGACCACCATTACCACTATTAAATCACTAATAGAGGCAAATATTTTTGATGCATGAACACACAGAATAAAATAGAGCTAGTTGCGAAATGACCATTGGGCATGTGCAATGAATACATTCATGGCTCGACTATCAGGTGATATAAGGACAACAGATATGCCAATGTGGATGGCCCAGTATGCAGAAGGTATTACCCAGGGGATTCCATACGATTGGGGTACCTATCTGGAGAGAATAATGCACGATGCATTGATGAAGAGACCAAAGAATTTTGGGATGGCCTTTCAGGCTATAGGATTACTTCTGAATATAATCACATAAGTGGGAATGTAGTTCCCAGGGTTGACATCACCTAGAGAAATCAGGCAGAGCCAACCAAAAATATTGAGATGGGTAAATACTATACCCATAGCTAATATTACTTCAAAGAAACCATGCACAAGGAGTGAGTGACACAGGAGTTAAGCTCAAGAATATACTTCTATAGAAGAGGATGTCAATGTACATCATTGAAGAAAGTGTTCTAGACAGTTGGAACCAGAACTAGAACAACAAGTACCTGCACAAAGGTAGCAGGAGTAGCCTCTCGAGTAATAAAATGAGAGTAGTCCTATATAGATAAGGACAATGAGGCAGTGAGAAATAATGGTAGGGAGACCAACTCCAGATGTACAGATAATGGAATAGTCAAATTCAGAAGTGACAGAGCTGGATGAGTTGTGTTGGGTGGAGGTAGAGAAAATAGTATGCTCTTTGAACATTTTTGATCATTTTGAGAGGATGGATGCCTCTAAATTATTTGGAGGAATTGTGGTAGGGCATGATGGAGTAGCCAATACCCAGGAAGAAGTGGAATTTGGACCAAGTACCGTAGTAGTAGATCCTAAGAAGAAGACTCGATACATAATTGTATTAGGAGGCTCTAGCAAGCAAGAAGTCCTAAAATATATAGAAGTGCCACAAGGAGAAGCACTTATTTCTCAATAGGTCACATTTGGGGATGCATAGAAAACTCAAGAGGAAATGGTGACAAAGGAACAACAAGTGGATGGTAGGGACAAGGAAGTAGCTCGAGAAAACATAGAGGAGCCACAGGGAGGCTCAACCAAAGCAGGAAAGGCTCAGGAACAAGTTGAGCAATGATCTTAGGAAGAGATCATAAATATTATGGATAACAAGGGGGAGGATAAAAAAGAGAAAGAATATCCACCTCAAGAAAATATAGATACCAAGAGAGCACTTAGAGAGCTTGGAGGAAGCTCTAGCCACCTTAGAGAAGAAGAAGAATTTAGGTCTCCCATAGAAGAAGAACGACGAGGATTGCAATCTAGTTATCTCTTAGAGATACCGGTTCGAGAGAATCACAACAGAAGAGGAGACATGTGTGATAGAGGATAAGGTGGAACACTTCTTCACTCAGTTAGGCCACATGATAAATAGTACCAAATTGGAATTCTGTATTGGCCATGTAGGATAATTGAAGCTATGGAAGCAACAAGTATCTCTTGAGTTGGAGCAGATAATAGAATGGGTGAGTAGTGTAGAGCGAACAAAGAAGATAATAGATATCCATGCATAGCATCCATGGAGGTTACCCAGGGAAGAGGTAACAACGATGTTGGGAACATAATACTTGCCAGAATGGATGATCACAAACTACAAGAAGAACCCAAGGATTTATTTGGACCGAGTGAGTCATCCAACCTACCCAACCAATATGACAGATCGTAGAAGAGACCGTAGCCACTCAAAAGGAATTGGCTGCAATAGAATATGAACTACAAAAAAGTAGAACTACGGTAAAGGAGAAAATAAAGAAGTTGGAGGAAGATCTGTCAGGCCTAAGAGTAGAGTATGAAGCCAGGATTGCAATGCTTGAATAAGAGAAGTGGCAGATTTTCCAGACAGTATAAGATAGGATTAAGGAGTTGGAGGCACAACTCAAAGTGAAGAATGAGCAGCCAACAACTCAGTTTGCTGAAAATAATGAGCAAATGGCTACATGGGCCAAGCAGATAGAGGATTTGATAAGAGATAGCAAGAAGATCAATGAAATGATCATTGAGAAGCAAGCTCAAGCTAGGAACAAAGAAGATCATATTCGAGCTCTAGAAGCTGACATCCAACACCACTTGGAGACCATTGACAAGAAGAATGAGGAACTCCAAGCGATGGCTCGATCAGAAGCTCATTGGAAGGGGAAGTTGACAAAGAGTACCTCTGAATGAGAAAAGTAGACGATGTACTTCATGAAATCTATCGAGGAAAAGGCTAACCTTCATGGAGCCAAAGCCATCGAGATGGGGAGCTATGCAACCAAGCTAAAGAATGAACAAGAAATGTACAAGACCCAAGTCAAGGACTTGGAGGCTGAGGTAGCTCGACTGGAAGCCCAACAAAAGAAGTAGAACGAGTCATCGAGGACGACAACTAAAATAAAGGGGAGGGTAGATGTAGGTATCAAATCCACCTCCCAAAAGAAGAAAAGGTGATTTGCTAAATTTTGACAGCTTTGGGATGATTTGCTCAAGTTTTGGGAAACCGTACAGTGGAAGAAAATCATACAGGGGATCATACAACTAAAGTGGTAAATCGTACAGAGCAGTGGCAAATCATATAGGGTGCATTGAAATTCACTCAAATATAAAGGAAATGTAATTTCGGGATGAAATGTCGCATGGATTTGCTAACCTAAGGTGTAAACTTAGGAAATTACCAAAAATATGTATTCATTTGTAGATGGGAAATTGTGAATAATGTATTGTATCAGGAACCACTTTGGAATGGCCTAGGCAACGTTATATAAGGCCCTATTTTTGAATTTGTAGGTTTGGCTACTAGTTTACTGGTTATTAGTTGCTAGAGTAGAGAGATAGACATATTTTTGAGTTATTGCAATTACTATGAAAGAGTTTTCCACATTGTAACTAAGTTGATAACCATTAATGAGAATAACATACATTGTGGATGACAATGTACGATCTTGTTGTGTATGGTTGATGCATTGTGGATGATCATTGTGTAATTGAGTTTATTCCTTACTGTTATATGTTAGTTGTAGGCTTTGTTGTAGATTGTGAGCAAATTGTTACTTGTGGAATCATGGAGAATGATCTAGGAGGATGTTTTCAAATATGTACTAAAGCAAACTATATGATTTTTGGGCATAATTGTTTGGATGAAATCTCTCACTAGTCCAGATTGGATGTTTTTCTTGTGAATGAAACTATCTTGTTTAGGTTGTTAAACCTTTACAAAACATCCCAGAGAGAGATTGGAGTAGAATATTATAGTAATTAACATCTTGATGTACCTTTGGATCATACATCTTAATATTGTACAAAGAATTATTACCCGATTTGGTAAAACAAACGATTGATATGAACTTACCCGATTTGGCAATTTTTGTAAGTTGGCTTGAACAATTACAAAACTATGTACGGAAGCCTCAAAAATAGCATCTGTCAGTTTTTCTAAGTGTAATATCGTACCATCTTGGTCACTTTATGATCTGATATCGTACAGTGTATGTATTTGAGGTTCGTACAAGCAATTGATAGATCTTACAGGGGTCATTCGAGGAATTAGAAGACTGTTCAATTTGGTAGATTCAACCTAGGGATCATTATTACCTCTGGAAAACACCTCCCCATTGAGAATACTACACCATTGTGTTACAACTTGGTGACCCAATTTTTTAGCAAAGGCAAGAAGTATTCCACCCTCCAAGTTTCTAAACAAACACCTTGCACCCATAGAACCTGGGTTCCCTTTAGAAGCTCCGTCAAAGTTGTATTTCAACCTGTTAGTCTCACAATGACACTGAGAGGGGGGGTGAATCAGTGTAGCTCTTTAAAACTTAAATCTTAAACTCTTAAAGCCGAAACAATGAGAACTTAAAACCAAATAAAGCAAATATAACAAGAGAGCATCACACAACACAAGATGTACCGAGGTTCACCGATTTGGCTACTCCTCAAAAATTGACTGTTTGGACTCCCATCCAAATCCAACCTTTGCAAAGCAACAACTTTACAATCAATTTACCAGCACCCACTGGAAGGAGCACCAACCCCTAATTTATCTACACCAACAGAAAGGAGCACCAACCCCTGATTTATCTGCACCAACAGAAAGGAGCACCAACCCTGATTTATCTACACCAACAGAAAGGAGCACCAACCCCTGATTTACCAGCACCAACTGGAAGGAGCACCAACCCTTGATTTATCTACACCAATAGAAAGGAGCACCAACCCTTGATTTACCAACACCAACTGGAAGGAGCACCAACCCTGATTTATCTGCACCAACAGAAAGGAGCACCAACCCCTGATTTATCTGCACCAACAGAAAGGAGCACCAACCCCTGATTTACCAACACCAACTGGAAGGAGCACCAACCCCTGATTTATCTACACCAAGAGAAAGGAGCACCAACCCCTGATTTACTAGCACCAACTGGAAGGAGCACCAACCCATGATGCCAAGCACCAACTTGGACTTCAATTCTGAAACTAGAAGATTGACATATAAATGCCTTCACTTTTACAAGACCCTGACTGGTCTATTGCTTACTCAACATCGCCCACAATTCACACAACACACACCCTTCTCGCTCGCCTATCGCGCACCTCTCGCTCTCCTCTCGCTCTCTTCGCAAGATAAAATCCACGCTTTAATCCCCACGCTTAATAAATTCTCCAAGCAACACTCCTTTTATAACCATCCTTTCTCTTTGTAACTCCAGTTGTAACTCCAGTTCTTTCATGTAACTCCTTTTGTATATATTGAGAAGGCATTTCGTCAAACACGTCACATGCAAAGAATTGACACCATATTCTCCTACCATGACTGTTCATCTTCTCGGTCATGACTATTCGTTTTCTCCTTTGTGCATGCATGCGTTTTGGTTTTCAAAAAATATTTTCATTTCTATTTTGATGACTATTCATTTTCTCCTTCATGATTGTTCATTTTCTCCACATGGGCATGCATCCTCTTTTTCATGATTGTTCATTTTCTCCTTCATGACTATTCATTTTCTCGATCATGACTGTTCTTTTTGAGTCACGAAAATGTGACATGTCACGATATCGCGACACTTTTGTTTCTCTCCTTCCTGCCCTTTTTGAGTCGCGAAAATGCGACATGTCATGATATCGCGACACTTTTTCTTTCTCTGCCTTCTTGCCCTTTTTGAGTCACAAAAATGTGACATGTCGCGATATCGTGACACTTTTGCTTCTCTGCCTTCCTGCCCTTTTCAAGTCATGAAAATGTGACATGTCACGATATCGTGACACTTTTGCTTCTCTACCTTCTTGCCCTTTTTGAGTCACAAAAATGTGACATGTCACGATATCGTGACACATTTTCCTTCTTGCTCTTTCTCTTCGCTTTGGACCATGAAAATGCTACATGTCGCGATATCGCGACACTTTTTCCTTCTTGCTTTTTCTCTTCGCTTTGGACCACAAAAATGCTACATGTCGCGATATCGCGACACTTTTTCCTCCTTGCATTTTCTCTTAGCTGCAAAAATGCAACATGTCGCGATATCACGACACTTTTTCCTCCTTGCATTTTCTCTTCGCTTTAGGCAAAATGCAACATGTCACGATATCGTGACAAATTTTCCTCCTTGCTTTTTATTTTCTCTTTTGGCCGCAAAAATGCAACATGTCATGATATCGTGACACTTTTTCCTCCTTGCTTTTTCTCTTCTCTTTTGGCCGCAAAAATGCAACATGTCGTGATATCGTGACACTTTTTCTCCTTGCATTTTCTCTTCTCTTTTGGCCATAAAAATGCAACATGTCACGATATCGTGACACTTTTTTCTTTTGCATTTTCTCTTCTCTTTTGGCTGCAAAAATGCAACATGTCGCGATATCGTGACACTTTTTTCTTTGTATTTTTAGCATATGGGCCACTTCGGTCTTCTTGGACAACCTGTAACAACTTCACCCAAACATCAAAAACATCCTCATAAGCATTTAACATCACTGTACATACTCTGAGTAACCTCTGAACTCCTGTCCACTGCATCAACCGATCTATCTGACTGTGTTGACAACAATGACAATACTGTCGCTGCACCTTGCTCAACAATCTCCCCCTTTGGAATTGTTGGCAACACACGTGCAATTTTTTGTAACTCTTCTCCCCCTTTGACAACAATACCAAAAGGGCTGTTGTAAACTCCCCCTGAGTCCATGCACAACATTCTCAGGCAAAAATTATTACACTTAGCAAAAATCACAAACATGAGCAAAAAGATAAACAAATACACAAATGCTCCCCCTGAGAATGTGATCCCGATAGCTAGTCAATTCTTGGGAAACGTGACCACTCCCAATTTATTGCGAAGGTACTCAAAGACTTTCTTGGGCAACTGTTTTGTGAAGATATCCGCTACTTGCTCTGTTGTTGGAACAAAATCCAACTTAACCTCACCTTCCGCAACTTTCTCCTGCGTACAACACGTTGTCGCTGCAATATATTCTGCCTCTGTTGTGGATAAGGAGACTGACTCTGGTTTCTTACTGTGCCACGCGACCAACCTATCTCCAAGATAGAATGCACCTCCACTGGTACTCTTTCTATCATAAAGTCTTCTTGGATAAGCACTCTAATCTCTGCTCATCATATTATAATTCTTGTTGTACCTTGCTTTTACTTATTTAGTATAGTTTGATCAACACGCAACTCTCAGCTGCGCAAAAGTTACTCCCAAATCAAAAGTGATCGACTCTCCAAGCAGCCTATGCATAATTTCTTTAGCCTTTTGACTGCCACCTCCTCCGTGACTGATGACTTTGCCTCGCATCCGTTGTGCAGCTCAATGTCTCTGGTTTCTAATGGCTGCCATGAATGTTTTCATCATCTGTGCAGGTATTGACAGTGGACCGTTACATCTAGCATTGGAACCTCAATCTACGTGTAGTCATCAACACTCAGTATTCTGCTTCTTGCTAGGGCATATGTCAGGGCTACTCAATGTCTTAGGCGAACGTTCTTCACGTGATTCCAGGGAGCATTTCTCCTCGCTGCGATCAAGGGATTCCTCAGGAAATATCTCGCATTTCTCAAATAATGCAAGACTTTCTTAGGTGCATGGGCATCTTGTCCTCCTTGGCGCTTCACCACCTGGGCGCTATTCTCTCAACGTCTCTGCCTTGCATGTGCCACTTGGCACTCTTGACGAACTGGGTGCTAGTGCCACTGTTTGCTTTGACTCTGGCATCTCTTTGATAATGGCTACTTCTTTAGAGAAAATTAATGCTCTCTTATACCAAACGATGTGTTGTATTTTTGGTTAAGAAACGCACGCCTTCCCACCTACACGTTGGCAGTAATTTTCATAACGATCATGAAGAGCTTTACCATAGTCCTCCCTCGATATTGGTAGATGAATTGAGACGTACTCACAACATGGATTCTATTTTATCTACAGATTGGGAATGTTACAGGCTTCAAAACCAGCACCTGCCAGCTTATGCTTCCATGACACGATGACCTGTGCTGCATGTTCTATCTCAGATAATGCCTATCAGTTGCTGCATCAAAAACCTAGTTGTTCACCATGTTGTTCTGTTGAAGCACATCAGTTTGACACTATCTGCTATTGTAACCGCCATCACCAGAGAGATTTTACAATAATAAAAAGATGGCTCTGTCAAGCCAACGTCTCATGCTCCTGCTTATTACCTCCACAAACATCTACATGAACTGAAACACATTTTGACAACTATACGACAACTCCCCCTGACTACTTGCCTTTCATCCTCAGATAACCAAACAACATAGGAGCATTAAAATAAAACTTTAAGATTGCTCCCCCTGAGGATGTGCTACCTGGAGCTGCTTAGTGCAATAGAGGAGTAGTCTCCTTCAGTCCAAGGAGACACGATTTCCTCTCTTCTTTCTTTCTCCACTCTGGTTTGATTATAGTTTTGGGCTCTTGTTTTGACTTTTCTTTTTCAGTAGCTTGTGCATGTTTTTTGGGAAATTTTCTATTTTGTCTCATTCCATTTGGTTGAAATTTTCTTCCCTAAAATTGATTTGATGCAAATGTACTTCGACAATTTCTTGCAATGTGCCCAAAATTATGACAGTTATAACATTCTACTGCATAATCCATCAAAGGTGAAAAAACATTTCTACTTGGTGGTTGTCTCTTGTGCATCCTTGATGGATGATTATTTTCCTTTCTTTGATGCACATGATTTCTTCCCTGTCTCTGTTGCATTCTTTGTGTCTGATGAAATCTACTGTCTTGCCTTAGATTAGATACAAAAGTTCTTGGACAAAACCTTGCTATGTGCCCATGACCATTACATTTAAAACATTGCACATGGTGTTCAACCGGAATAACAGATGTATTTCTACCAACATAATTCTTTGATCTATTATTCAATCCACAATAAATTGCCTTGTGACCATAATGGTTGCATCTAAAACAATAGCCATTAAAAGCATTATTATGAATAAAGTGAGAGTGATAGAACCTCTTTTGTTGTGGTTGCTTTGTTGTAGATCTCCTTTGAGATTTTCTTCCTTTTGAAGATTCGACTTCAAGCTTTTCTTGCTTTGATCCTTCAGAGAGTGGACTTCTTCTTCTCTGCAGATTTAGAAGATGAAGGTTGTTCAACTTCACATCCAAGACCAAGCTTACACATGGGGCTTCTTTGTTGCCTTATCATTTTATCTAGCAACTCTGTGCTCTTCTCAAATTTGAGATTTGTATTGGCCTCTTCTAGTTGTTTCCTCAATAAAACAATCTCCTCTTCTTGTTTGCAGCAAACAATCTCTTTCTCATTGATCTGTGACCCGAGAGTTTCTTCAATCCTTTTGGACTCTTCTACTTGCAGACTTTAGATCATTAATAACTTTGTTAGATTCCTCTTCACGTTTGCTACATACATCGCCTTTATCATCCAGGTGTGACTTCAAGGCTTCTTCTATTTTCTTGGCTTTATGAATTTGTAAGAAGAGATCTTCAATATTATCCCCATATTCTTCCAACTTCTTGGATAGTCTTTTGTTCTTTTTCCTTTCTATACCCAACTCTTCAAGTGCAGCGATCAACTCACCTTCTAGATATACTTCACCCTCAAGGTTTTCATCACATACTTCAGAATTCACTCCTTCTATCTTTTCTAGTTCAATTTTCTCTTCCACAGGAACTGAAACTGACTGAGATGCCTTATTTGAGGAGGATCTATTCTTCTTACCCATTGCATACTAATCCAAGATCAACCCTAGCTGATTTAGCCTGACAAGGGAAACTGGCTTTGATACCAATTGTTAGTCTCACAATGACACTGAGAGGGGGGTGAATCAGTGTAGCTCTTTAAAACTTAAATCTTAAACTCTTAAAGCCAAAACAATGAGAACTTAAAACCAAATAAAGCAAATATAACAAGAGAGCATCACACAACACAAGATGTACCGAGGTTCACCGATTTGGCTACTCCTCAAAAATTGATTGTTTGGACTCCCATCCAAATCTAGCCTTTGCAAAGCAACAACTTTACAATCAATTTACCAGCACCCACTAGAAGGAGCACCAACCCCTGATTTATCTGCACCAATAGAAAGGAGCACCAACCCCTGATTTATCTACACCAACAAAAAGGAGCACCAACCCCTAATTTATCTGCACCAATAGAAAGGAGCACCAACCCCTGATTTACAAGCACCAACTAGAAGGAGCACCAACCCTTGATTTATCTACACCAACAGAAAGGAGCACCAACCAATAGCACCAACCATTACCAAAAGGAGCACCAACCCCATTTACAACACCAAGAAGGAGCACCAACCCCATTTATCTACACAAACAGAAAGGAGCACCAACCCCTAATTTACCAACACCAACTGGAAGGAGCACCAACCCACGATGCCAAGCACCAACTTGGACTTCAATTTTGAAACTAGAAGATTGACATATAAATGCCTTCACTTTTACAAGACCCTGACTGGTCTATTGCTTACTCAACATCGCCCACAATTCACACAACACACACCCTTCTCGCTCGCCTGTCGTGCACCTCTCACTCTCTTCGCAAGATAAAATCCACACTCTAATCCCTCGTGCTTAATAAATTCTCCAAGCAACACTCCTTTTATAACCATCCTTTCTCTTTGTAACTCCAGTTGTAACTCCTTCTAACCCCCCCACTAACTCCTTTTGTATATATAGAGAAGGCATTTCATCAAACACGTCACATGCAAAGAATTGACACCATATTTTCCTACCATGATTATTCATCTTCTCGGTCATGACTATTCATTTTCTCCTTTGTGCATGCATCTTTCTTTCAAAAATCTTTTCATTTCTATTTTGATGACTGTTCATTTTCTCCTTCTTCGACTGTTCATTTTCTCCACATGGGCATGCGTTCACTTCTTTCCATGACTATTCATTTTCTCCTTCATGACTATTCATTTTCTCAGTCATGACTATTCATTTTTGAGTCACGAAAATGTGACATGTCACGATATCGTGACACTTTTGTTTCTCTGCCTGCCTACCCTTTTTGAGTCACGAAAATGCGACATGTCGCGATATCGTGACACTTTTTCTTTCTCTACCTACCTACCCTTTTTGAGTCACAAAAATGTGACATGTCGCGATATCACGACACTTTTGCTTCTCTGCCTTCCTGCCCTTTTCAAGTCATGAAAATGCGACATGTCGCGATATCGTGACACTTTTTCTTCTCTACCTTCCTACCCTTTTTGAGTCGTGAAAATGTGACATGTCGCGATATCGTGACACCTTTTCCTTCTTGCTCTTTCTCTTCGCTTTGGACCACAAAAATGCTACATGTCGCGATATCGTGACACTTTTTCCTTCTTGCTTTTTCTCTTCGCTTTGGACCGCGAAAATGCTACATGTCGCGATATCGCGACACTTTTTCCTCCTTGCATTTTCGGCCGTGAAAATGCAACATGTCGCGATATCGCGACACTTTTTCCTCCTTGCTTTTTCGCTTCTCTTTAGGCCGCGAAAATGCAACATGTCGCGATATCGCGACACTTTTTCCTCCTTGCTTTTTTGCTTCTCTTTTGGCCGTGAAAATGCAACATGTCGCGATATCGCGACACTTTTTCCTCCTTGCTTTTTCACTTCTCTTTTGGCCGCAAAAATGCAACATGTCGCGATATCGCGACACTTTTTCCCTTTGCATTTTCGCTTCTCTTTTGGCCACGAAAATGCAACATGTCGCGATATCGCGACACTTTTTTCCCTTTGCATTTTCTCTTCTCTTTTGGCCGTGAAAATGCAACATGTCGCGATATCGCGACACTTTTTTTCTTTGCATTTTTAGCATATGGGCCACTTCGGTCTTCTTGGACAACCTGTAACAACTTCACCCAAACATCAAAAACATCCTTATAAGCATTTAACATCACTGTACATACTCTGAGTAACCTCTGAACTCCTGTCCACTGCATCAACCGATCTATCTGACTGTGTTGACAACAATGACAATACTGTCGTTGCACCTTGCTCAACACAACCAACATGATGGAGGGGTTCCCAAATCATGTTAGCTCTATCCTAACTCACCTTGCTCATTTTATTCTAAGGCTAAGTTAAAAAACCCAACAGTCTCTCCAAACCAATCTCCCCTTCACAAGTTATCGAATCGAATTTTAAAGATTTCACATTTTCCATTGTATCTAAAATTGCCCTCAAAGAGACCGACGAATGAGGATGGAAAATATTTTTAAATGTGCAAGAATTCCTTTCCTTCCACACCCACCACCAAATATGGGGTAACCCAGATTTCCAAAACTGGCATAGGTGAGGAGAGGAAAAGGGGGGACCCATTGAACAACTAGGTCCTCTAGGGATTTGGTAAGATACCAAGCAACACCCAACTCCAAAAATAGCTGATGAAAAACTTCAAGGGTATAGGCACAATGGGAAAATAAGTGGAAAGGAAATTCAAAAGCCCTACCGCATAGGAAGAACCTATTATGGAAAATCATTTCCCATTTTTAAATATTATCAAGAGTAAGGCACTTTCCTTGAATTGCCAACTAGAAGAACACATTGACTTTAGGCATCAGATCTTTAATCTAGACTTGATTTTTTGGGAACCAGGGATTCGAATTATAGTCCAAGTAGCCATAAGCAAACTTAACTAAAAACTGGTCATCTTTCTCAGGATCCCAAACCAGCCTATCATGAAGACTAGTACTTGGGGTTAAGAACCATTTTATGGAGTTTTTTAAATTTATAAAAGCAAGTTTTTTCTCCTGAGAAATATTTAGAAATTCAGAGGACTTCCATTGGAGATGAATAATTCTAAAAATTTAGAAACTTTGGGACCAAATAATCTATCTATGATTGGCTTCAAACAGGTAAAGGTCGGACAATATTCAAGAGGGGATGTAAAGGCCCAAGAATCTCCCCAAAAATCAATGGAATAACCATCACCCACCACCCAATGAAGGCCTTTACGCACATCCAACCAAATACCAACTATGTTGGACCAAAAATCATACCCCACTAGGAGAGATTCAGATTTCAAGAAATTGTTGCCACCACCAAGATACTTAGCCTTCACAATCCTAACCCAACTGACATTGTCATCCTGAACTAATTTCCAAGATTGTTTTGAAATTAACTCTCTATTCAATGTTATCAACCTTCTCAAACCTAAGCCTCCTTCTTCTCTCCTACTAAATACTTGATCTCATACCACTAGGTGGAATATCTTCTTATCTTTAACCCCTAACCACAAGAAGGACATTTGGATTTGCTCTAACTTATCGATAACTTTCCTTGAAATCTTGAACAATGAGAGGAAGTACATCGGATGCTTTGTAAAGTGGATTTAACCAATAAACTCTTCCTTGATTGACTTAAAAGGGCACGTTTCCACCCCACTGACTTATTTCAAACTCTTTCAACTACTAAATCCCACAGTAATGGTTTCAATGCACCTTTGAACAATGGTATCCCAAGGTAAACCAAGGGAAGGAAACCAATGCTACACCCTATAATATATGCTATCTTCCTCTACCTATCAACTAGGGTGTGAAAGAAAAAAGTAAACTTTTTTCTAAAATTCACCTTCTGACCTACCGCATTCTCAAAATCCACCAAAATTGATTTAATCACTTTATCCTAAGGGATTCATACCTCGAAGTAAAGCAAAGTGTCATCAATGAATTGGTTATGGGATATGGGATCTATCGATTGGGCTAGCTTCAAACATTGAATAACCTAATTAGCTTTGATTAACCTTCCCAATGCCTAAACCATAAGAATAAAAAAGTAGGGTGATAAATTTTCTCTCTAATGCAGACCTCTATTGCTACGAAAGTAGCCCACCAGGGATCCATTAATAATTACTGAAAACATGGTTAAATATATACAGGATTTAATCAACCTCAACCAACACTAGGCAAAGCCAAACCTATCAAGGACCCTAAGAAGAAAATTCTAAGTCACTCTATCATACGCCTTGTTCATTTCCAACTTGAGAAGAGTCTCAGGCCTCCCACTTTTATCATTAAAGTGGATGATCTCATGAGCAATAATAACACCATACAAAATTTGTTGTTGGGCATGAAACCACTCTACTGATCATTAATGATTGAAGGGATCAAAATTGTAAGTCTATTGGCCATGGATTTAGTCAAAATTTTGAAAATCGTATTACACAGGCTAATCGACCTAAAATCCATAATCCTTTGGCACCCAATGATTTAGGTATTAAAACTAAAAAGCTAGAATTTACATCGACTGGGATAAAGTTAGATCTTTGGACCTCTCTGATTGCATTACAAATATTAAGACCTAGAATATGCCAAAACCTCTAAAAAATATATAGGCAAGAAACCATATAGACTTGCAGCCTTAAGACCTCCCATTGAGAATACCGTCTTTCTGATCTCGTTTTCATTGAATGGATCACATAGGATCTTGTTCATATCTTCAAATATCAGCACCAGGATGTTACAGAGAAGACAATTTTCTACTTACAATTTTTTGGGAATTGAGGAGCATAACAAATCTTTGAATAACTCCACAATACCTTCCCTAAATTTTTTAATTTCCTTAGTAACCTCACCATCCACATTTTTTATTTTATTTATCCTCTTGCAACTCCTATGCCTCAATGTGGATGTATGAAAAAAATTATGTTTCGATCTCCTTATTTGAGCTATAAATTCCTTGATTTTTGAATCCACGTAATATCTTCTTCTACCAAGACATTGTGCAAATCCATAAGTAGACTTATTTCTTTGAATTTCACTGCCTCTACTACCTCTGACCATGAAATGGCTTCCACTTCTTTGATGTGCTCAATGAGTTCATTTTTCCTAAATTAAATATACCAAAAATGAATTTATTCCATTTCTTTAACTTTGTCTTAATATACCTCAGCTTTTATGCAACTTGAGAAATAGGATGGCCTGAAAATCCCTTAGCCCACCATTCCTTGATCTTTCCTTCCAATTCTAGGTGATGGAGCCACATGACCTCGAATCTGAAGGGCCTAGAAAAAAATAGATAATTATAGACTTGCTCTAGCACCAGAGGATTATGATCGAAGGCCACTTTAGGAAGAGACTGTAAAGATAAATTTATAAAAAATGAAGCCCTTCCTTAGATATGAGGATTCTATCTAGCCTGATCTATATATTTTGGCATCCCAATCATCAATTTCTCCATGTATACCTAGATCCCTTCAGCTCCAAATCCATAAACTCTTGGGAATTCACAAAATTGGTAAAGTCTTCCATGCTTTTGCAAACTGGAGTCCCTCATTTCTTATCAGACAGGTATAAAGGGGTATTAAAGTCTCCCACAAAAATCCATGCTTCCTTATTAAAAATCTCTCATAACTCGCAAGGAGTCCTAGAATACCAACCTATTCTAAGGAGAGTTAGGGGCATAAATATTCAAAGTAACCCACTTGACCCCTGAGACTTTGGAAGAAAATAAAATATTTATAACTCTATCAAAACTAGTAGTGTCGATACTTCAACATATTTAAGGTTCCACATACATAACAGACCTCCTCAAGCTCCATTTGCTGAGCTGGCAACAAAATTTGACTCTCTCCAAATTTTCTTTTTAACTAATTCAGCATTGTAACTATCCATTTTTGTTTCCTGTACAATAATAATATCCAGTTTAAACTCTTTCCTTAGAGAGGTCGGTGCTCTTTATTTAGTAGTACTATTTAGGCCTCTAATATTCCATGTGATGAGTCTCATTTATGATATTTGGAGCAATTGACCCCCTCAAGAGAATAGGGTGAATGCCAAAATGAATCCAATTTAAGTTGCTTTTCTTTAGATTTTCTCAAATTTCAACTGGCTTTGCAAGCCATCTACAATATCTACTTTTGCCTCCCTATTTCTTACATTTTTGTTAAAGGTTTTACCCATATTCCTGGGCACTCCAATATCAGTCAATCCCTTTCAAGAACTTATTTCTAGATGAGAATATTTCACCCTTGACGAACCTTCTCCCCACTCTGGTGACTTGGCCATATTCATCTTGGGAGAAGAGTTAGAGTCTTTTACCATATTTTGAGGTGATACAATAACCTCTGGCTCATCTTGATTTCCTTTCTTCTCCTGAGGGTTAGCATCTTCAATATTTAGGCATTCAAAGGAATAATGAAGAAAATTTGACAAGATACCTATTTCAGTCACTAGATCTACTATGTCCATCTATGGGAGGCTAGAATAAACACTGGACTGATTGATAGAAATTAAATCTAGGTTTCTAACTTCCATTGCCCTAGAATCATTCACAATTGGTTGGATCTCAAGTTCTTTGAAGCAAATTGGTTGGGTCCTGAGGCCTCAGACGATCCTGATTGATGATGGTCTTGAGTCTTAAAATTTCCCTACTTTCTAACCCAATTCCCCTTGGGAACCTCCTTTATGGCTGGACACAAACTCCTACAAATTGAACACTTAAGAAGTCTATTTTCATAGACTATCGTTTGAGTCCATACACCATATTTGGAAATAAGATCGATGTGACCTGGCAACTCCACCTTGGGCCCACCATTATGCATATTCGAGCAAAAATCATTCTAGATTTTGCTCTGGTGGCTGATTCTATTAATAATTACTCACCAATCACCTTAGCTATACCCCTTAGGATGTATTCATGCCAGATATGGAAGGGAAAATTATGAAGACATACCCATAGAGGAGCCAGATTGATCTTCTAGGTTCGTGGATTAAAATTTGGCCTCCACTTACACAAAAACAACCCTTTTCTTCCAAAGAACAAATGAAACCCTCAAAGAATCCACTTTTAGTCCTCCTCGTAATTGATTTTAATCAAGAAGAATGCAATAGAAATTGTAACAATGTCCAGATAAACTTTCAGTTTCTATTTGGCCATCGCCCATCTCCTTATGGCATCAATATCAGATTTGGCCCCATGGAATTTTCCAATAAGGTTCCATGAGCCCTCCTCCATGGTGACTGCTATAATATCATCCAAAATTACCAACTTATCTCCAGTACAAGAGAGGTCAAAAAGATAATAAAAATTTTGAGACCCAAAACCCTTAGCTATGATCTCAGTAAATGATAGCTTACCTATCTTGAGGAAGGTACCAAAAATTAGGGATCCATCTGTATCACTAAAAAATAAAGTCTCATGAACCATTGAGCTAGGAGACTCACCACTGGAAACAATTACATCAATTGTTAGGCCCTTAGAGCCTGACTTTCTAGGTAAACTCACCTTCCTAGGAATAATCACCTGCTCACCATTCTCTACCTGCTAGCAACTACCTGACCTCCTGAATCCTAAAAATCGGTATTCACTCCCTGACCTACCATCACCTATAGATTTCTAATAACCTTACCCTTCTACCCATTATTGAGCTATTCCTGCTCCCTCAATTGCTTAATTCAAATTATCGAACTCTCATTGTAGGAATTCTAGCTCAACTTTGTTTATTTGACTATCCTGTTTGAGGAGAAAGACCTGCCATCTTAAGAAATTCTTGTCATGAAAATTAAACCCTAAAACCCATATGTGGATCTCTACAATTCTTTCACTCCCTTTGCCACTTAAGCTACCACAAAAAAATAAACCCTAAAAATCCATCTGTGGATATCTGCAACAATGTAATTCTTTCACTCCTGTCGTCACTTGAGCCATCGCAAAAAATTCTTTCACTCCCTCCTTTCACTATTTCCTCTGCGGATTTTGCTTAAATATATTTTATTTAATGTCTAATAATTTTATTGATTCTCCTATATTCCTATGTTTCTTATTGTGTGTTTATTCCTTTAGCATTTTCAATGCCAGTGTTTTTTCATGGTCATGTTGAAGAGGGCATAAATAATCTAGAGGATATACTTAAAAATGCTAAAGAGGAATTTAGCTTCTCTTTCGTGGTCTTAAGTTGTGTATGGTATTTTTATTTTTGGTTGAATGAGTATCTGTTAGCCATAATTCACGTCCTATTTATAATTGGTTGATAGCCTCACACTTCAATTCTAAAATAAAAGGTAACTTTATAGAAGAACTGGCCTTCCATGACAATACAAATGAAATTAAAATATAAATATAAAAATGTGGAAATAGATGTTGTCCTTTTGATGCAATATATTATTCAGATTCTAAAGTTTTAATTAACTTTATGAAAGGTTCATCTAGCATTTGTATATTCCTTTTGGCCTATAGAGTAGTTTTCCTCATATAGGTTATAGGAGTAATAATAAGTATGGTAATTCTTTATGAACAGATTAAGGTATACATATATATATATATATATATATATATATATATATATATATATATATATATATATATATATATATATATATATATATATAATTTATTTATTGTTTGTGGTGGTCTAAATTTTTTGGGTTAGATGAGATCTATTTATATGTGTTAGGATAAACATTCTTATCTTATTATTTTTATGTTCCTTGTATTAAATATAAAATTTGAAACCAAACTAACACAAAATCTAATAATTGAATGTTTGTTTAAGAAATATGAAACCCATATAAAGAAGTCACAAACATGCAATGACTTTTTTTCCCTAGAAAAACTAGATATTTTTGTATTTGATAAAACTTTCTAAGCATAATAGCAGTTATGATTGACTTACAAATGAATTGTATACCTATACTTGCAAATAAACTTTCTTACCATTAGTTTATAGCTATGATTATTATTGTATGTTTTTTAATGTAGGGGTGATCAATGTCTCAAGGAGCACTTCTAATTCATTAAACTTGGTGCCTATCTGAACACTTTATTAGATATGTTAGTTCCAATTAGTCATGTGACATCTAACATCAACATTAAACCAACTCAACTTATGGTGTCATGACTTTGTAACACTATTATTTTCTTGGCATCAATCCTGATAGCACAAATTCATAGATATAGATAAACATGTGCTGGAAAATCCATGTGTCCTCATCCAACATAAAACTACATAGAAGACCTTATAGTTCCAAGTGTCATGCACATCATTACACATAATAAATTAAACCTCATAACACTCCAAAGACTATTATCAAATGCAATGAAAGAAAAAGAGGAAGTTCTCTAACTATTTTCAAAATTGCTTCTTTATTAGTTGAAAGCTAATTTTTTTTCTAAGAACTTTATAATTTGCATACCTATTATATAAAGTATAATACATGAACTTCTTTGTTTTTTTATGTTCCTTCCATTTTTTCATTCCTATTCATCTCCTTCTCATTCTTACAACCACAAGTTGTTCTTTTTCCTATGCAAAGTACATACCCCTAAAAACTATAAATTTTACACCATATGTATTCAACATTTATACAATTGTATTATTTAATACATGGGGCTTATATTCTATGGTATATTTTTCCATGGTATATTTCTTCATTTGCATCTTTATCTTTCATTGAGTTTGTAATCTTGTGTGAGGTGTATTTCTTCATCTTAAGAGGGAGATGTTGATATGCCTTACCTCTTATTGTACAACTCTAAAACATAATTTTTAGGCAACATAAACTATTTTATGTAGTTATCCTCCTTACCATCACATCCTAGGCCTTACGATGTGTATCAAGTGGTAATAGAGCTATAATACTCTTTGATTTATTGAATTAATTAATCTTCCTTGTAGATCCTTATTTGAAATATAGCTTTTCAATAATCTTGATCATTACATGTCCACTCATATATGTTCTTGATACATGAAGCAACTCATTACACTAGGTTTTATGTTTGAGTATCTTGAAGAACGTCACATTTATAAAGACATTTTAAAATTTGTAATGATCCCCTCTCGCATGATCTTTTTTTATAGATTAATTGATGAATTTTATTGCCTTTTCCATAGAACAAGGTATTGTTGATGTATGTTATGTATATAGAATCAGGTATACTCTCGATAATTCAGGGTTGTTTTGGTGGAAAAGGTAATAAGGAAGTGATGATTCGGCTCATGAGTACGTGGAATGCTCACCACATATGCATATCATATAGATTTCATGGATGATTTGTTAAGTTTGTGTGAGCCTTGTTTCAAAAATATTGCATGTCTTAATTGGCAATGAAAATGCCTAGGGCATGGGAGCCTTTGGCAATGAAAATACCTAGGCATGGGAGCCTTTTTATTGTTGTATGCTTTACAAATTAAAAGGGTTTGTGTGTTTAGTATTGGACTTTAAAAGAAAAGGAAAAATAGTTAGAAATAGTTATATAAATGTAAAATAAATAAAATAAAGTAAATTATAAATAAATACTAATAGATTGTCATAGGAGGGAGTGTGCATATTGGTAAAATACTCTTTTCAGATCTATTATTTTTCAATTTAAAGTGTGCGTGTAGCAATTGCATATAAAAGTTGAGTTGAGGCATGCACCAGTCATGATTGGTTTTAATAACCTCCACCATCATGAAAATGAAAAAGGTGGAAGTGATGCATGTAGGGAGTGGTGCATTCATTATATCATGGGATAGATTGTTATGTCATCTTTATCTTCAGCCACCAAAAGAAAAAGGGGGTTCTTTGGGTGTTTTGGGGGAGACGATTGTTTTCTAGATATTACTGCTACATGATTGCTGGTAGAAGACATCAAAATTCCAATATCAAATAAAACCAGGTGTGTTTACCATATGTTGTCATATGTTCACATTTTCTGGAAAAGTTGTTTTGAAATTGTGCTTAAATATGATGGATTTAAGTTGAGCAATTCTTGTGAATGTCGTTGAAAATTTTGTGGTTGTTTTTGATGTTGTACGTATGTTTTGGAAGCATTAAACTCAAACTAAAATAGAATACCTTTGTGTGTCTTCAATAGATAAAACAGTGAGACACTTTCTTATAAATTAAAAGAAACTAAATGTTCTGAGAAACGTCTTGCAGTGTTGTAGGCATTGATGAAAGATTATTTGGTGGATGTTTTCTTATTATACATGTATTGGTATATGAAATAGTGAATTGTGTATTGTAATGTTGGGGAGACTCTGGCCCAAGAAAACAATACTGTTATGAATGAATTGGTATTCTGTGTAAAGGAACAAACATATGTTGTAGTATGAAATTATGATATTTGCGTATGTGTTTGCCATGATTGATTATGCATTATTGTTTGGAGAAAGCCTGCATGCATGAGGTAGATGAGTAGGCATAATTATTAAGGAGCCATAATCTGATCCCATGTTGACAAAGAAAACTCTAAGCTTCATAAGGCCACCATGGCAGCCGAAAATGAAGGCTTGGAGGTCTACTGTAGCGGCTGGGAGCGTGGTCTTTCTGCAGCCAAACTTTTGGAATCAGCTCTAAAGGATTTGGATGTAATCTCATTAAAGGAGCTTTAGAGAAGCCTCGAGTTGGGAGGCAGGCATTTGTGCTATTATTAAAACTATTGTAATCTTCTATTAGTCAAAATAAGACTTGTATGTGGTTTCTAAACCACCAAAAGATGTAGAGGATAGCCAATTGCAAACACTTATGTTAAATTCAATGATTGTTGTTCTTTTACCGAAGTGAGCATAACATCTTATTATGAACCCCATTTGATTACCATTAGGTAATTTTAGCCAGGTTCAGGGAGAAAAGATGTTCAAAACCTAAAATATGTATGTGTATGGAACCTCTTTGGAATTTAAAGATCATTGAAACAAAGATAAATTGTTATTATTATCTTATCTATGTTCAGCAGGATTTCTGTGAGAAGCCATTTTGTTGTCTTTAATTCACATATGCTGGAATTCATCTGCCTAACGAGTAATTGGAGAGTAAATCTGTTGAATAACTCTATTTCGTCCTCTGTGACAGAAAATCAATAGATATTCCAGGCAGTGGTGCTTGGTCTTGATTACATTTCTCCGAGCCTTATTTAAGCCATTACGTGTTCCATTTAATATGTGAGGTAGTGGAACTATGATTAGTTCATAATGTAAATTAATAAATTGGAATAAAGTGTGTTGTATGAAACTTAGTTCTTCAACTCTAAGTTTGACCATGAATATCAGTGGCAAGGGGTAATTTTATTTTTAAAAAAGAGAAACTTAGATACTGGCAAAATAACTTTCAATCAAATGCTTTGAACTTAAATTTTGTTAGAAAATCTGTTATAACTGTGTGAGATTAGACGTAGCACTTGCTGTTGAAAGGTTGAACTAGCTGCCGGTAATATTTCCATGACAGTCAATTTCAAATGATCAAATGGAAGAGACTTTAACTAATACATGTGTACTGTAATTATTGTTGTTGCTCTAGTCGACTTAGACTTGATTATGGGCATTTGACTGAGATTAGGGATTTTTACATTTTAATCTAGAACTTAGTTCTCGGTTGAGAATTTGTATAATATAAACCTTATAAAGGAAAAAAAACTTGAGGTGGTCCATTGACCTAAATGTTTCTTAATAGAATTATTTGGTTTTTGAAAATATTGCAATGAGAACTTGGGTTGCGTAGATAAGTTTTCTAGTCTAATGTGAAACACAAACCAAAACTCAATATAGCAATTGATTGAAGCCTTATGGAAAGCTGAAAACTTAGATGTTGATTAGAATGTGAGTAGTTTGGTAAAGAAACTCTTAATATTATATGTTTTAAATAGTTGTTTTTTATTGCTTTAATGATTAGATGTTGAACCCATTAAGAAAGGGGATTACCTTAGCTTAGCAACATGTTGAATGGGGAACTCTAGTATTGAGAGTTGAACCTATTATTCCTGCATTATATTAGGAAAAACATTAATCCATGTGAAATAATCTTGAAAACCTCAAATTAGTTTATCGAGAAGGGTAAACCATGGTTATTTCCAATGAAAAAGGATGGCTTAAAAATACCCAAATATGTTGAATTATGAGTAGGCACACAACAAGTCTAAGAGAAATTGTAGACTAATGAAATTGATCAAAAAAAGTGACTAGGTCAGATTTGATAACAAGGGGCGGTATGGGATGCCACCTTTAGATTGTTGCTCGATAGTACTATGATAAATCCCATGTTCATTTGACTTAGCTAGACTAGCCTCGATGTTTGGTATGGGATAAACGATCATGAGTCACAATGAGCATGTGTGATTATATAATGAACCTCTCTTCCTATTCCATAAACCTTTCAATAATACATCAAAAAATCTAACATGCATCCTCAAATAAATTAACTGCACAATAAAATATATATTGATTATACCCTTGAGGTAGAGCAACACCATACAATGCTCCTTGAGGAAGGAAGCCACTCCACAAGATCTCTAGCTCCACGAGCCAATACTTCTCCAAGAATACATCATAGATTTACCTCTTTTACATTGGGAGTACATCTCTCTTTATACAAGAGTGTGATGGTTCACTTTCCATGAGTTACAAAGATCACCCATGTGGTGGTTCACCTTTAATGAGTTACAAAGTGCATAATGATATGATAATATTCCTTGCGGTTACATATGATAATATTCCCCAATGGTTACATATATGATTCTATGACATACCTATTTCTAATTTGATATGTGGCCTTCCTTACTCAATAATTAATTTATGGATCATACCATTATACAATATAATATTAAATTATTAAATATTAAGTACCTATCTTGGGTACCTAACATTCCACCCCCCTTACAAATGTTTCATCCTTGAAACATTAGAAGAGGCTAAATAATATGATCTTTTAAGCCATGTTGTGTATTGGTACCAATCTCGATCATCCATCCATCCCAATGAAACAATGATTGGTGGTGGTCTTCATTGATGCCAATTCCATGTGTTGGAAGCATAAATTTCATCTTTTTTCATCCATACATGCTTGTATTTATGACTTGTAGCATATCCAAAGGGTTGGATCCTTTGGTTCCTTGTATGTTCCTCATTGTTCTTATGTTACCTCAAACCCTGTCTCCATGATTGTTGCCTCTCATGGTGGTGTGGATGGCAATATACTTCAACCTTAGCTCGATGTTCAACATGTTTTTTTCTCTTCTCTCTTACTCGCTTTCATTGGTTCTTCTCTTAATTTTGCTTCCTTGAATTTTGTGACTGCCTCCTCTTGAGATTCTATTTTAGGTTCTATTGTTTGCTCTTCACTTTGTTCCCCTGCAATAGCTATATGTTTTTCCTTACATTAAGAAATGTCCTGTAATATTATATTCTTCTTTCGATACCATAACTTCATGAATTTATTTTGCACATTAATGTTAATATTACCCAAAGAAAGCACCCAAGGATAACCAAGAATAATATCTACATCATTCATTTCAATAGCATTAAAATGTGAATGTAAAACATATTTATCCATGGTGAGCTTTAAATCTTCAAAAATTTGAACATTGTCTCCCTCAATTTGTATGTCTTTGATTTTCTTTGTTTGAACTTGCAACCTCTTAGTCAAATACATATTGATAAAATTATATTTGCTGCTAGGGTTAATGGAGACAATAATTTTTTTATTTTGAATGCACCCATGAACTTACAAAATAGAATTTTTACATTCAAACAAATATTTTTTACCATTGTTTGGCCTTGACACAAAATATGTAGTTTCTTTAGCTTGCACATTATTATCATTTTTCTTTGATCCTCATTTTCTTAAAAATGCAACTTCAAATTCTTCCTGTGTATATATAAAATTATGGGCATGAGAAAAATTCTCAAACCAAGATAAAACTTCCCTGTCTAAATAATCATAAAGCCAATATCTCCATAAAAAATTAGAATTATTGGAAGACTTATAAAGTTTCCACCATACCCCAACATCTTTATCATCCTCTCCATTGAATTTTGGCAACTCCATGATTTTTTTTAATAAAGTTGCTAGGATTTGAAATGATCGAAATTTCTCAAAAATTAAAATTTTTGAAATCTCGTCTACACCTTTGCCCTTCTTCAACCATTAAATCTAAAAAAAATTCTTCAAAACAAAACAAACGACAACTGATTTGCTTACTCAGATTGAAAGTTATGAATTTTTTTCCCTTTTTGTTGGTAACCCAAAAAACAGCACCAAAAGCCCAACTTGCAATAGCTATAACTTCCTCAATACTTATCAAAATTTCACAATTGAATAGTCATTTTTGTAGTAATCAAAATAACCTACATGTTGATGCAAAAATATTCTAAAAAATTACTGCTACAAAATTTAATACAAATTTTTTCTTTTTGAATAAAAATTTACGCAGCCAAAAAATAGCTTGAACAACCCAACTTCAAACAACTATACTCTCTCAAAACTTATAAAACTTCCATAAATGAGCAGTCCTTTTTATAGTACCAGAATAATCTATATGTTGGTGCCAAAATCGTCTACAAATGACTACTAAAAAATTTAATATGATCTTTTTTTTGAAAAAAAAATGCACAGCCAAAAAATAGCAAAAATAACTCAACTTTAAACAGTTTTCTCAATAAATATCAGAATTTAATAAATGAGTAGTCATTTTTGTAGTACTCAATAATATTTACATAATAGAGAAAAAACCTTCTAAAAATAACTACTAAAATATAAAAAATGGCCTTCATAAAATGTGATGTTTTTCTAAAACAATGTGCCCTAGCTCTACAAAAAAACCCACTTTGCTCAAATCGTTGATCTGGTACCAAATTTAATGAACCTCTATTCTCATTCCATAAATATTTCAAAAATATATCAAAATATCCAACATGCATCCACAAATAAATTAATTGCACAATAAATTGCTCAATAAAATAGAGATTGATTATACCCTTGAGGTAGAGCAACACCATACAATGCTCCTTTAGGAAGGAAGCCACTCCACAAGATCTCTAGCTCCACAAGCCAACATTTATTCAAGAATACATCATAGATTGACCTATTTTACATTGGGGGTACATCTCTCTTTATACAAGAGTGTGATGGTTCACATTCAATGAGTTACAAATATCACCCATGTGGTGGTTCACCTTCAATGAGTTACAAAGTGCATAATGATATGACAATATTCCTTGAGGTTACATATGATAATATTCTCCAATGGTTACGTATATGATTCTATGACATACCTATTTTTAATTTGACGTGTGGCCTTCCTTACTCAATAATTAATTTATGGATCATATCATTATGTAATACAATATTAAATTATTAAATATTAAGTACCTATCTTGGGTACCTAAAAATAGAGGATAACCCCTACCATGGATGGACCATCATGGCAAAACATAATGATGTTAAATGATACAAGTCAACTCCACTATTGGCACCTCTACAAGATTTAGCCAATCTTGTCCACTTGGCTGGTTGTCTGCAGTAGTCCTGGACCTAAAAGTGGTATAATATACTTGTACTAACTAAAGTTTATATTAATGTATTATTGGGTGGAATTAATTTACTATAATATTGAAAGCACTCTTGTGAACAAAATTGTGGTTTGGAAATAAAATATATATACCCTAAGATAGTGTTGGTGGTACAACCAAGTAAGTAGACTTGGGTTTTTACATATGGTATCAGAACAAAAGTGATTCTAAGTTGTAGACTCTGATTAAGAGATTTTTTTAGTTTAATGTAAAACTAATAACTTACCTCTTTCACCTATATGTCAAATGGTATGAATTTTGTGAGGTGAATCTTCAAAAACTCTTGTGGAAGGTAGGGAGGAAGGAACCACCAAAAGATCTACTAGGGGATCAAGGTTTGGTATAAGACGAGAAGGTCCTCAATGTGAAAGAAGGATGAAATAGTTGAATGAACCTCCACCAAATGAGTCATATAGAGAGGAGGGAAATCTTGTAAAAGTTGTAAAATTATTACAAACACACATGGAACAGCAAAGGGAAGATATGGTCCAACAAAAAACTTGCATGGACCAACAACAAGAATTTATTATCCAAAAATAGTGTGTCATATAAGACTTAGCTAGGGGAAGAGAAACTGGAATAGATATGGCAGAGGAAGTGCCTAGTGAACCTGTGGGATATAGTACTATTAGGGTTGAGGTGAGTAAAGAATGGGATAGGAACCTGAAAAAGGTTGTAATCTCCAAATTTAATGGGAAATGTGATGGTGATTCAGTAGAAAACTGGCTAAATGAACTAGAATTATACTTTTCCTTGGTAGTTTTATCATCTAAATCTAAAATTACTTTAGTAGTTATAAACATGACCAAAGTAGCCCTATATTGGTGGAAGTCTTATAAGAAAGGGCATAATATAGAAACTGCAGACCTCAGATGGGAGGATTTTTCTCAGGAATTTAGAGATAAAATTTTGACTACACAATATTATGTAGAGAAGTTTGGGGTGTTTTCTAATTTGCATCAGGAAAGCTTGTCAGTGTGTGATTATCACCACAAGTTAATTCCACTATTAAAGTATGCATCTCAATATGAAAGCAATAAGGAAATTAAGACTCAAAAATTCATTTTGGGATTGCATCCTAGAATCATGTTGGTAGTAAATATGTACAATCATGGTAATCTTCCTACAAATTTTAATTTGACAAGAAAATAAGAAGCCAACCAGGAAACTAGGAAGGCATTTTTTAACTATTAAAAACTATCTAAAAAGGAAAAATATGAACTCAAGAATAGGAAGAGTGATGGATTTATGAAATGGAAGAAAGAGCAAAACAAGAAACCTAAATGTGGAGATCAAAATAGATAGGGAGGTAAAAATAGAAATACCTTTCAGAATAACAAGTTCAGGAGGGATGGCAGAGAATTTTCTTAAATACAAGATCAAAGATCAAAAAATCAAAAGACGGTTATGGAAGGTATACCTAAGGGAAGAAACAAGAATAACAATAGATAAAACAAATCTCTAGCAAATGGATGTTACATATGTCAAGGAGCACATTATGCAAACAAATACCCCCACAAAGTTGATCTACGTTAGAATGCTCAAGCAGAGACCACCCACAGGATCTTTATGGCCATAGGTAGTTCTAAACTTGATGGTCAAATTATTTCTTTCTTATTAAATGGAAAACTTTTTGATATATATGTGCATATTTTGATAGATAGTGGATCAACTTATAACTTTATTTCTATTAGATTAATGAGGGATATTCCTATAAGACCTAGGTTTTTACCCAATGGTTGTAAGGTAACCAAGTTAACCAATGTTTATTTAACCCTCACATAACTTTACCACAATGAAATACTAATTGGCATCTGTATGTGGTACCTTTGCATGCATTTGATATCATACTAGGAGTTTATTGGTTAAAGGCACATAAGGCTCTTCTAAATTTTGAAGAGAGATGAGTGGAGTTTATGGATGAGTCTAATTAAATGATTAGGATTTGTTGTTATTGAGGTGATTTTTTTCCATATTTATTGTCTACAATGCAGATTATGAAAGTTATTATGAAGAGAAGAATGATCTTCATAGTTAATATGAATAAGAAATAAGAAACTGAAATGGAATCTAACCTCTTCCAAAAGCATCCTGCGTTGGGAGAACTCAAGGATGTGTTTCCTAAGGACCTTCTGGGGTTACCTTCTCAGAGGAAATTTAATTTTTCTATTAAGTTATTACATGGAGCTGCGCCTATTACAAAAGCACCATATAGAATGACTCCTATTGACCTACAAGAGCTCAAAATACAACTTCAATATTTATTGGAAAAGGGTTAATTAAACCAAGTGTGTCTCCATGGGAGCTCCTGTCTTGTTTGTTAAAAAAATATGGTACCTTGAGAATGTGCATAGACTACCAGGTGTTGAATAAGGTTACTGTTAGAAATAGTTATTCATTACCTAGAATTTATGATCTATTTGATCAATTAAAATGAGCAACCATCTTCTCAAATATTGACTCACAATATGGTTATCATCATTTAATGATACAAGAAGAAGACACCTCTAAAATAGCTTTTAGAACAACGTATGGATATTTTGATTTACTATCCTACCTTTTGGGCTAACTAATGCACTAGCCGCATTCATGAATCTCATGAATAGTATTTTTAGAGAGCATTTGGATAGGTTTGTGTTTGTATTTTTGGATGAAATACTAATATATTCTAAGAACAAGGAGGAACATGATCATCATATGAGAATTGTGCTTGAGATTCTGAGAAAGATTCAATTATATGGAAATTTATCAAAGTGTGAGTTTTATACTTTGCAAGTATAATATTTGGAACATATTATCTTTACAAAAGGGATTGTAGTAGATCCCAAAAAAATTGAAGCAATTATTGATTGATCAACACCTACTAATGTGATAGAGGTGCAATTTTTTATAGGGATTATAGGATATTATAGGCGATTCATCAAAGGATTTTCAAGAATTGTGTAATCCATTACAAACCTTCAAAGGAAAGGAAAAGTCTTCAAATGGTAGAATAGTGTGAAGAGGATTTTCAAGTTTTGAAAAAAAAAATTGACAATGGCATCGATTTTATAACTACTTGATCCTAATAAGTAATTTACAATATGTAATGATGCCTCCATTGAAGGATTAACAGGGGTTTGACCCAATATGATGTGGTCATTGTCTATGAATCTAGGAAACTTAAGAGGCATGAGGTGAATTATGCCATTCATCATTTAGATTGTGTAGCTATTGTACATGCCCTTAAGATCTGAAGGTACTATTTATTGGAAAAACCATTTGAATTGAAGATAGGTCACCAAATCCTAAGATACATATTTACTAAACCCTTATTGAATGTCAGGCAAAGATGTTGGATGGAATTTTTAGCTGAGCACGATTTTGGCATTAAGTATATTAAGGGTAAGGAGAATAAGGTTGTTGACACTCGAATTAGGAGAGGGTGTATCACTAAAATGACAAATGCTATTATGATATGTTAGATCAAGTTAAAGTGTGGAAAGGAAAAGATGAATTTTTTAGTCTTGTAATATTTACGTTGAGCAAGAAACTAGAAAGGATACATATTTTGTATACAAAGACGATCTATTATTTTATAAATATAGGTTGGTAGTTCCAGAAATAGGTGGGTTGAGGGAAAAAATCCTTAAGTAGGCTCACAATACTCCTTATTTTGTGCACCTAGGAGGGGTAAAAATGTGCAAAAATTTAAGAAAAGCTTACTATTGGCTAGGAATGAAAAAGGATATCACTAATTATGTGGCCAGATGTTTAGAGTTCCAAAGAGTGAAAGCAAAACATCTACATCTAGCTAGAAATTTGTACCCACATGAGATACCTATGAAAAATAGAAGTGGTATCAATGGATTTTATAGTGGGATTTCCTAAAACAAGGTTCAGGCATGACATAATTTTGGTATTTGGGTTACATATTTTATACCAGGTAATGTGTAAGATGATGCACTTGTAGTAGCAAGTAATTTTTCTAGATAAGTAGTAAGATTGCATGGGTTTCTAGAAGTTATAATCTCCAATAGATATTCTTACTTTACCTCTAAATTTTAGCAAGTGTTGCATGGGAATAAAATTGAATATTAGTATTGCTTATCACCCTAAGATAGATGGAAAGACTAAAAGAGTGAATCAGGTACTAGAAGATATGCTAAGAATGTACTACATGGATAAGCATACAAAGTGGAAAGACTATTTATACCTAATGGAATTTGCATACAATAATGGTTATCATGCATCACTAGGTATGGCACATTTTGAAGCCTTTTATGGGAGATGATGCAAAATTCCCTTATCTTGAAATAATCCAAAATTTTGAGTAGTGATCAGACTATAAACTATGAAAGAAATGGAAGATCAATTAAAAAGAATTTAGCAGAAACTGAAAGAGGCCACAGACCGCAAAAAGAGCTATGTGGACCTTAAAATATCACCGAGAGAATGTTTTGTGGGAGATAGGGTATTCTTAAGGATGAAACCAACTAAAAGTTCCATAAAATATTCTAAACTTGACTCCATATGTGGGTCCATTTGAAATTGTGGACAAGTTAAGCCTTATTGCATATAGACTTGTTCTACCGCCAAGCCTATCCAAAATCCACAATGTCTTCCATGTGTCCCTCTTTAGAAAATTTAATTTTGATCCACTCATGTTTTAGATACTTCTAAATTGTAAATGATTGACCCACTCAAAATTGAAATTCGACCTGTTCGTATACTTGGTTTTAGAACCAAGAATCTGAGGAAGAGAAGCATAGAGCAATATCAATTCTAATAGGACCACTACTCAGATAAAATCCATGTAGGAAGACATGGTAGATATGCAGCAACAATTTTCTTACTTGTTTGAGTAGACATAGACATTTTTTAAAATAAAAATATTTTATATGATTTGATGAAGTATATATATACATATGGGCATGAGACTGTATACTGAGTAGAGTAGTTTGTGTATGCTTTGGAATACTGGGTAGAGTAATTTGCTTATGTGTTGATGTATATTTTGGTTGTGTATGAATATATGGTTTTAAGTATTGTAGAACATCATGTAAATGATTATCTAGACAAGATCAAATTGCTAATAGGCTTTGTATATGTATGTTTACATGATGTATGAAATATGAATACCATTTTCTATTGTATTTTCTAGATACATATATGAAAATGTTGTAAGTTTTATTAACCATGCCATAAAACATAGGGACTGTATTTATTTCTAGTTGGGGAGAATACAACGACCCCCTCTCATATAATATTTGTTTACAAATTAATTGATGAAGTGTATTACCTTTTCCATAGAAGAAGCTACTACTAATATCTATTGTTTATACATGATTAGGTATACTCTCTTGAAAAGTCAGGGTTGGTTGGTAGAAGGTAAGAGGAAAGTGATGATTCAGCTCGTGAGTATGTGGAACACTCACCACATATGCATATCATATAGATTTTATGGATGATTTATTAAGTTTGTGTGAGCCTTGTTTCAAAAATATTGTATGTCTTAATTGGCAATGAAAATGTCTAGGGCATGGGAGCATTTGGAAATGAAAATGCATATGCATGGGAGCCTTTGGCAATGAAAATACCTAGGCATGGGAGCCTTTTTATTGTTTTATGCTTTACAAATTAAAAGGGTTTGTGTTTAGTATTGGACTTTAAAATAAAAGGGGAACTAGTTAGAAATAGTTATATAAATGTAAAACAAATAAAATAAAGTAAATTATATATGAATACTAATATATTCTCATAGGAGGGAATGTGCATATTGATAAAATACTCTTTTTAGATCTATTATTTTTTAATTTAAAGTATGTGTGTAGCAATTGCATAATAAAATTTGAGTTGAGGAATGCATCTGTCATGATTGGTTTTTAATAACCTCTACCATTGTAGAAAAAAAAAAGGTGGAAGTGATGTATGAAGTGAGTGGTGCATTCATTATATCATAGGATAGACTATTATTTCATCTTTATCTTCAGCCATCAAAAAGAAAAAAAATGTTTCTTTGGCTTTTTGAGGGGAGACAATTGTTTTCTGGTTATTACTATTGCATGATTGTTGGTAGAAGATATCAAAATTCCAATATCAAATAAAACCAAGTGTGTTTACCATATGATATCATATGTTCGTATTTTCTAGAAAATTTATTTTGAAATTGTGCTTAAATATGATGGATTTAATTTGAGCAATTCCTACTCAATATATGCAATAGAAATTTCATGAAATTGTGCTTAAGGTTGAACTAGCTACCAATAATATTTCTATTATAGTCAATATCAAATGAATAAATGGGAGAGACTTTAAGTAATACATTTGTACTATAATTAGTGTTGTTGCTCTAATCAACTTAGACTTGATCATGGGCATTTGATTGAGATTAGGAATTTTTAAATTTTAATCTAGAACTTAATTCTTGGTTGAGAATTTGTATAATATAAACCTTATAAAGGAAAAGAAACTTGAGGGGGTCCATTGACATAAATGTTTCTTAACAGAATTATATGGTTTTTGAAAACATTGCAATGATAACTTGGGTTGTGTAGATAATTTTTCTAGTTTAATGTGAAAAACAAACCAAAACTCAATATAGCAATTGATTGAAGCCTTATGGAAAGCTGAAAACTTAGACATTGATTAGAATGTGAGTATTTTGGTAAAGAAACTCTTAATATTATATTTTTTAAATAGTTTTTTTCTTGCTTTAATTATTAGATGTTGAACCCATTAAGAAAGAGGATTACCTTGGATTAGCAACATGTTGAATGGGGAACTCTCTAGTATTGAGAGATGAGCCTATTATTCCTGCAATATATTAGGAAAAATATAAATCCATGTGAAGCAATCCCAAATTTTATAAACTATTTTATCGAGAAGGGTAAATCATAGTTATGGCCAATGAAAAAGGATGGCTTAAAAACACCCAAATATGTTGAAGTGCGAACAAGCACACAATAGGTTTGAGAGCAATTGTAGACTAACAAAATTGGTCAAAAAAAATGACTAGGTCAGATCTGATAACAAGGGGCGGTATGGCATGCCACCTTTAGATTGTTGCTCGATACTATTGTGATAAATACCATATTCATTTCAATTAAGTAGACTAGCCTTGATTTTTTGTATGGGACAAATGATCATGAGTCACAATGAGCATGTGTGATTAAGTCCAAGATCAGGGTATTGATATGGATCTAGCCAATTCTGGGTAGGAGACAATCAGCTAGACACTAGCATATGTATGTTGATCCCTTGCAAAATAAAAATAGAATTAGTTGACAATATAGGTCATGGATTCACAAATTCTAAGGGATGGGGAAAGAAATAATCCCCCTCTAGGTGTTATAGGCCCTAGATGATAACCCCTACCATGGATTGACCCTCATGCTAGAACACAAGGATGTTAAATGAGACAAGTCAACTCCACTACTGGCACCTCTACGGGATTTGGACAATATCATCCACTTGGGTGATTGTCTGCAGTAATCCTAAATCCAAAAGTGGTATAATATGCATGTACTAACTCAATATTATGTTAATGTATTATTGGGTGGAATTAATTTTCTATGATCTTGAAAGCACTCTTGTGATTTTATCTATGGTTTGGAAATAAAAAAATAAATCCTAAGATAATGCTTGTAATTTTGGTGGTACAACCAAGTGAGTAGACTTGGGTTGTTACAAAAGTAGAGAACACTATAGCACATCTAAAAATAAAATCACAGGATATTAAGAATCTCATTCAAGAAGTATTGGAAGAAGAGATGAACACATTGTATAGGTCTAAGTTCCTATGATAAATGTGGGATACCCATGCTTGACTATTAACCCTACACCATTCTCAATTTATAACCCTCTAAAGTTGTAGAGTCATATTGATGCTTTAGTATTTAAGGTTGGATCATTATTGAAGAGTTTGATACATGGATTTAATAGCCCAAGGCTTACTATACTATAGTTAATTTTCTAAATTCCAACAAGATTGCCCTCATAGGCTTAAATATGCCAAAATCTATTTCATGTCTATGGGAAACCACTAGAATAAATCTTGCAAATGATGCATAGCATGTCACCACATGGAAAACCTTTACTAAGTTGGTTTTGAAAGGTTCTACCCCTTACACATTATGAAGATGAATACATATGCTTCCAACAATTGTGCCAAAGGAGAGACTAGCTTGTCTAACAATATAATGATGAGTTAAATAAAATTCTCAATCACTTATGTATAAAAAGTGATGAGAAGCATCAAGTTCTAAAATATGGCTCCATTCAAAGATAAATTTCCTTCTAGTGGACTCCTTGGAACAAGTCTTACTTCATGTCCAAACTGAAAGCACGAGGATACGGAAACAAAAAGGAATATGCCACAAGAAAAGAACAAGAAAGAACATATACAAATTGACACAAGATAAAAGCAATATGAAATATGGTAATCTCTTTATTGATACGCTTTTTAAATTGTGTTACAATACGTCTCCTTCCTTTTTAGGGGATAGGAGCGTCAAATATGTTTCTCGTCACAACATCCATGGATAACAATCCTTCTTCCGCGTGCCCACATGTAAGATGGGCGGACCAAAACGTCGCCGCCGCTATTGTATGTGATTCTTTGCTCTTTCCTGCTCCTCTACTATCAGAAACCTGCGTTCAAAGAAACAGAAAATATTAGTAGCACCTGCAGACAGAATGAAACATGTATTTCCCAAGGCCTACTGTCAGTGTATGCATGAAAATAATAAAACGACTATCAAATGACCTCTGATTGACCTAAAATTTTGACAGAAGCATAAAAATATTATCAGAAGACCACTGCAAAAAGAACAGTCTGGAAATTCCTCACAGATTTGTATTCGCTCCAGGGTGGGACGAATAGGACTATGACAATTTGTCAGAAAGCACCCTATTCAATGTCCTGCTTAGGAAGCTCCAAAAGACCTACAAAGTTGGGGTTAGCTAATTGGGGGTGTTTTGGGAAGACCCAGATGGTCATATTTCTCCAATTTTGCCTCTAGGATCCAGATTTTGTTGGTGTCATCTGCAAGTTAGTGAAGGCGGGAAATAACAAAAACCTGGTCAAAATTGCTCAGAATGAAATGAAATTTGAACTGTAACCTATTTAACCTATCTAGAATCAAATGCAAAAGAAAAACTAGAGAAATCTATCACAGATTTCTAATCATCCCGGGGTGGGGCGAATAGGATTGTGATAGTTTGGGGAGCGCCCGGGGGCAGGACGCCCACCGTTTGGGACACTGTTTTGGCACCAATCCACTTGGGATGGGTCCAAAACTGATTATGGGGTGTTGTCGACAAATTTTGTGGATAGTTGTGGCCAAAAATTGGGTTTTGGGTCCAGATTCGTGCTTCCAATAGTCACCCAATAACCTCCCTTTCGAATGAGAGATTAAGGATGTAAAAGCACAAATCGCAAGTAGGTATGTAAATTGGCAGCACTTCGTTGCTCAAATGCTCCTTCTTTGTATATCTTTTGGGTGAGAAAACTCACCAATTTATAGACCTTAGGGTCTCCTTGTTTGAATTGCGCATGCGAGGGCGCCACTTGAGTTAATTGTCCTATTTTTAGAGAAAAGCTAACTCCCTGATTAAAAATCTCCTTGCATGAGGTTTCTAAAATAAAGACACTCATCACTGAAGTCTCTCTTCTTGAATAAAAGCTATTCCTCGCAATTGCATGGCCTGAAGCCTCAGTTAACTGGCGGAGTTACCGAGGTTTGACTTTTTGCCAGTCAAACTTGCTATTCGCCTCACCCTGGGGCGAATGCTGCTATTCGTCCCTGGGTGGGACGAATGCCAGTTTGTATTCGTCCCGGGTGGGACGAGCAGAGAGCAAGGTGCCAAAAAGGTGCCAAATTGACCTCTGACCTCTAAAACTACTTTTGGAAGTGGTTAGGACCACTGTTTAACCTCTGGGGGCTGCCCTAGGGGTTGTGTGTGTCAATGCGATCAGCGCTTGTTGTCACATAATCGGATTGGTGTTGTTTTGGTGTCTATAGATGCCCCTTTTTGGGAAGCACTGTGCAAGGCGCAGCATCGAGCAAAAATAGATAACCAAAGCACTAATGATTAGGGTTTCTCAGTAACCTAACCAACTCTTGATGCCCCAAGTATGGAAAGGGCACGCATTCTTGAATCCTTGCTTCTGACGAGCTAAGGAACTTAATTCAAGTGTTAACCTTGTTCGGTGAGGTGTTACTTGAGCTTGGACATTGATCAGTCATGAATAGGCAAAGGGCGCAACCTTTTGTCTGTGGGAACCTTGAGTTCATGATTCATGAATGCCAAGTGTTTGATCAGCTTGTGATAATTGCTTGTTTGCTGCCCCAAGTAGGGGCACGATTGTCTTTGTCAATGATCCTTTGAATGCGTGTCATTTCCATGATTGGGTATATTGTTGTTGATTGGCGACTAAGTGTGACTACCCCCTCAAGCGACGAATCGATGAGGGAATGACCGACATGAGAAAAGCGACGAGTCGCTTGACCCAAGATGACTTAGGTAAGGGTGCCTTCAGTTGTTTACCATTGAATGCGAAAGCAGTTTTCGAACATTCTGACCTATTTTTGGTGGGTTTTAACCCTTTTTGTGACGCATTTTGGAGCTGAAATTGACAAAAATCCATCCTCCCGTGGAGCGGTCCGGCTATGGTAGCCTTCTTAGGGAGTAGGATAGTGACAATTTGTAACCCCAACATCTATTTTGGATGCCAAGAATGTCAGGCGCAAAAGCGCCTTCGTTCGGCAATGTTATTGCTATTTTTGGATGGGTTTTGACCCGTTTTGGTGACGTCATTTGGGGATGAAATTCTCAAAAATCTGTCTTCCCGTGGAGCGGTCCGGCTATGGTAGCCTTCTTAGGGAGTAGGATAGTGAGGATTTGTGACCCCGACATCTATTTTGCATGCCCGAAATGTCAAGTGCAAAAGCACTCTGATCGGACACTTTTAGGGCTTGTTTTGGTGCATTTTTGTGCATTTTTTTGCTATTTTTGAAATTTTTGCTCTGTATTCATCCCTGGGTGGGACGAATTCCTATTTAGTATTCATCCCAGGGTGGGACGAGCACTAACCAGAGCGCTCATCCCAGGGGGGAACGAGTACAAGCTCAAAAAGCCTATTTAAAGGCCAAAACTGAGTTTTGGGCTCATTTGCATTTGTTTTTCTTGGCGATTTGGAGCTCTGAGGAGGAGGAGGTCAATTCTACGAAGCGAAGCACTGCCAAAATTTTCTTGCGACCATGAGTGCTCATACCGGATCGAGCGGCGGAGCCGAAGCGATACCAGTGAGTGCTCGTCCTCTTTATTACTTTGTGTTGCAATTGGAAAATCGCATTTTGCTTATTTCTTATGTTTTTGTTTTTGTTGTTGTTTATGGTTTAAAAATGAAAACCCTAGTCTATGAACACTTAACTGAAAACTTAATTTAACCCTAGTTAAACACAGATCAAAAGTTTAGTTGAAAACTGAACTTAGAAACTTAGTTTAGAACATAACTTAAAACTGCGTTGAACCTGAATGAAACCAAAATCTAAACTGTAGGTTAAAAAACGTAGGGTACAACTAAGCGGAAAGCATAGCATGAACCCTAGTTAACTGTTGTTTTTTTTTTTATATCAGTTAGAGTTAAAAACCCTAGATCCGACAAATTAATTTTTTTTGTTGTTTTTATTTTTTTGTTAATTAATCGTTTAGAGTTAAAAACCCTAGGCTGACAAATTAATTTTTGAATTTTTGTTTTGTTTTTGAATTTATCAGTTAGGATTAGAAACCCTAGGACTGACAAATTAATTTTTTTTAATTTTTTGTATTGTTTTTGGTTGTATAGTTTTAATGCATTATTGTATATACATGTTAGTGTTGTACAGTTTTTCATTGTTTTTAATGTTTTTGTGTTGTTTTCTTTTGCAGGTTGTGAAGAGCCGGTATCGGGTGCCTACTATTTTTACTGAAGCGCATGCGGCGCTGACCTTGGCTGACTGGGACTAGCTTGACGCCCTTGGGCTCAAGCAGGTGACTCGACTGGAGCCGGTGGTCGAGGATCGAGCCTATCTAATGGCCCTGATCAATCTGTGGGATCCCTGGACCAATACCTTCCATCTCCCAATAGGGGAGATAATGGTGACCTTGGAGGATGTCTATCGGATTCTTTGGATTCCAATAGATGGACTACCGATCCGGACGATGCCACGAGATCGAAGGACAATGGTACTGATACGCTATTTCGGGCATGGAGAGGAGTTGGGTGTGGAGAGCCCCATGGAGAGGGTAGAGAGCGATTGCCAGATTGGTGGCATACTGGTGCGATGGTGGCTAGAGAGGGGTGTGTTGGGAATGAGGCATGCATTACTCATGGGCCTCATTTCCAACATGCTGCTCCCCGACTCTTCTAGTGCGAGGTTCCCGTGGAACCTGCTAGAGGTGGTGTTCAGGTTGGTGGAGTGTCCGATAGATGCTCCGATGATTATGAGATGGGGACAGACTCTACTGGCATAGCTCTATGATGAGTTGTACGAGGTCCGCTGTCGAAAGTGGAAGGGGATCGGTTGTAGCTACTTGTTGCAGTGTTGGGCTTGGCAACACATAGTAGTGGAGAGGCCGATGGGGCTGCCCTAGATGACACGGGAAGAGATGGCAGACCGAGAGATTGGATATGGGGTACTATGGTGGAGGTCGGAGGAGCAGGGACAGAGTCGATGATGGGCAGGTGTCGTAGGGCACTATGTCGATGCCTTCGCTCGGCTTACTCCTGGAGAGGTGTTCTGGCGCCCCTACCGAGACTGTCCAGCCTAGCCTGAGGCTGGAGAGTGGCTCCGATGGGTACGGAGGGGGTGGTGGCTGATTGGGAGGCATGGGATGGAGCAGGAGTTCTTCCCATAGGGTCGGGTGACCTAATAGTTCGGGGTGCACCAGGGGATGCCTGGTGAGCCCGTGGTCTATCGACGTCGGGGGATGAGAGGACTCTGGACCGGCCAGTCATTGCACCACTTGGCGAGGATTCAGATATGGTGATTGACATCCCGGATGTGGATGACATCGAGGTTACTACTGAGTATGAGCAGTGGTGGACTCTATGATGATGGCGAGGTGAGGGGCCTCTAGGGGGTGCGTGAGGAGGGGGATGAGGGTACAGAGGTACCAGATGAGGGTTGGGGTGCTCCGATGATGATGCAGACATGGTAGAGGTTGAGGATGTTGGAGGGGATTTTGGGGTACCGGATCAGCCAGAGATGTAGGACGTCCCGGAGCAGTGGGAGCCAGAGCAGGCTGCTATCCCGGATTCGCCTATGCCTCAAGCAGGTTCGAAGGATGTGGAGGCAAGACATAGTGCTGAGATAGCATGATTGGAGGACCTACTATGGAGATGAGATGGGGAGCTAGGAGAGGCTTTGTAGGAGAGAGATCTCCTATGGACTCAACTGGCAGAGCGGGAGAATGCATGGGCTGCGTCCCATCGGTAGGAGGGGGATACCGATGCTGCATGGGAGAGGGATCTCCTACGGGTGCAGCTAGCATAGCGCGATGATGTAGTAGCTTACTACCATCGGTGGGAGGTAGAGTGGGGTCGACGGGAGGCAGAGTGGGGTCGGCATTGGCTAGATATGGAGGGAGAGATTATCCGCCTTGGTGGGCGGATACCTGAGCCCCCTGGAGGTGGCTCTTCACGTCGGATGAGAGACAACGATACTGAGCAGTCAGCATCATCCCATCATAGGTGGCTAGATGAGGGAGGCACTAGTGGGCGTGATGCAGGGGTGAGCAGTAGTCACCCTGAGAGGTCCCATAGGACCCACACCATGGGGGGTAGTTCCCGTCGCACCGATCCTACGTGATCATGGTGGCCGACGCCCTAGGCTTGGGGGTTTTTGAGTTTTTGGATTTTTGTTGCGGGGTCAGAGGACCGGTTCATTGTAGCCTACGGGCATTTTTGTTATGATATATATACAGATGACTCTTTTTTGGTGTTTATGCACTTTTCATGGTTTGTTTTTATGTACATGTATTTACATTGATGTATGCAAATGCGATTATGAATGCGATGTTTCTAATTTGTATGATGTATGCATATGGAATGAATGAAATGAGTTGTTGATAACTTGTCGATGGCACCATAGACTTGTGCAAGATTTGACTGACTTGTTGTACTAATGGGATGACTTTGTGGAATGACTTTGCATGTGAAAACTTTGTTTTTGTATTTTGCATATTTTTTGATGGTGATGTACGGAATGAAATGTACCAGTTGTTTTAAAATGTAGTTAAGCTTTTCCGAGATTCAGATATTTTAACTAACTAGCCAAGACTGTACATTTATCTCGCAAGACTTTTGAACAAGGTATAAATCCGACTTGAATTTAACCAAGTTATTTCACATCCCTGTGTGTGCAATTGAGTTCGTTTATGTGGTATTTGTCAGGATACCGCCAGTGCCAGATAGGCTATCAACCAAACCTGTACTGAGGATCACCTAATTAGCTCCACTAACTCCATTGTTGTATTTAGTAAGATTAATCCATGAGACAATCTAAGGTACCATAAGCTAGCTCATCCACATGCAAACATTGGTCTATGCACACGCAAAGCTAATGTGACAGACATATCGTCATGCGGTTAGGATACCACCATTGCCAGGTAGGCTATCAACCAAACCCGTAATGAGGATCACCTAGATGGTTTTTCAAATGCTGAGAATTCCAGAGATTCAAGTTCAGGCTGTGTGTTTGCTCAATGGTTTGGGATACTTGCTCGTCTATATAGTGATGAAAATCACTATTTATTTTTCTCTTTGTTTTTCTTTTTGAGCAAGGATTTTGAATAGTGGTGATAACCACTGTTATTTGATTTTGTATTTTGAGCTTTGTAAGGTTGAGCTTGTGAATGGCCTTGATCCTGTTGGCCTTGGGGATGACTACCCATCCTGTTCAGGGACGTGTAGTACGAATCCTTATGACTTTGGGAACCAAGGGGATGATGGAGATTATGAAGTAAGGGCATTGATATTTTAGGCCTTGGGGATGACTACCCATCCTAGTCAGGGACGTGTAGTACGAATCCTTACAACTTTGAGACCAAAGGTGAGTGGAGATGGTTGTGATGATGGTTTGTTGGAATTTTGTTTTTGAATGGCATTGATCCTTTTAGGTCTTGGGGATGACTACCCATCCTTGGCAGGGACGTGTAGTACGAATCCTTACAACTTTGGGGACCAACTATGATTGGGATTTGTGGGAGTGGTGAAAACCACTATTTATTATGGGGAATGGATAGGGAAGAGCTCGTCCTTTTGTCAATTCTCAGCATTCTGGAACCATTCGCACAGGGGGATGAACAGGCTAATCTTTCACCTATGGTACCCTAGACTGCTTTGTAGGTTTCTCTTGCGTTCACACAACTTAGGAATTATTTTATGTGTTTTAATTTGTGTTGGGATGCTACGTAACAAGGCGTGATCCAAGTAAAACTTTCCCGTGTAAAATCTGTTTAACTATGTACGGTTTTGGCTAGAAATTTAAAGACAGCTGAATGACGAAAACCCTATATACATTAGGAGACAACTGACTATGCTAAAAATGGTGATGGTGTTATTCTGGATGTATGCGTTTATGAAAATGGATTTGATGTGGAAAATGATGGAATTGCCAAGTAATGATAGTCTATGGTGCTTTTGACTTGTATGACCTAGCAAATATGCAATGTATGGATGCGATGCCTAATGCAACCTATATTTTTGTATTTTGATTTTTATGAGTATGCATGGAATTGAAATGCAATTTTTTTGTTATTTTTGATTTTTATGAGTATGCATGGAATTGAAATGCAATTTTTTTTTGTTATTTTTGATGATTTTATTGTTTTTGTTTGTTTTTGAATATTTATTTTGACCAAGCAGTTATGGTAACGCTTGGAGCTTTTGGTTTGACCAAGAGATTACAAAAATCCTTGGAGCTTTTGGGTTGACCAAAGGGTTTATAGATACCTTTGGGGCATTTAGGGTTGACCAAGAGATTATGAAAATCCTTGGAGCTTTTGGTTTGACCAAAGGGTTTATAGATACCTTTGGGGCATTTTGGGGTTTGACCAAGCGATTTTGGTCTAGCCCCGACATGTCTTTGTAGGACCATGCAAAAACCTCCTTCTTCTCTTTGAGAAGGGCAATGTAGTCGGCTTGCTCTTCGGGGGATAGACTTACCCCCAGCTTGATGATTTGCAAATTCACTAGATCTGAGCCGATGTCTACGTCAGTCATCTCCTCGATCGACATGTGGGACCCGTCCTCCAACTGGTGTGGAGTTGGGATCAAATGGATATCGTTTGCTGAATTTAGATCATCGTTTGGAACGTCAAGTTCCTCTTCAGCATGGAAGACATCCTGAGTCTGTCTTGGGGTGAAATGGAACATTCCTCTGCAAGGCCAGTACTCTGATGGGGATGGTGGTGTGTCAGCATGATCCCAGTCGATAGCATCTAGATCTAGATACAATGACCGTGTCGGGTCGGTTGGATCATGGATGGGGGCGGTTAGGTCAATGGAGATCATGTTGATGAAATGATTGTGGTCTCCATTACCATGGGTGTTATAACTCGGACATCCTAGACAATCTGTGTGCTTCGGATCTGGCTCTATGGGCACTGGCACAAATGGATCAGCCCTATGCATGGAGACGAAGACAGGGTCCGCCCTAGGCACTGATGGTTTGATAGGGTCTCCAGGTGGAAGATGCTCTCTGTGTACCTGGAGTGGCGGGTGCAGTAATTGCTATAACTACATCGGGTTGAGGTGCCACCTATGCCTTGGACCTATGTGCAAGTGTTCAAACATGTCATCTATGTCCAAAGGGTATCGTTGTTGCATCTGTCGCATGTGGTTGAGATAGGCCATCTCAGTTTCATCTTTCGAATCACTATCGGAGATCCAAAAGCCTTCGTTAGCTCCAACAGCTGCTTGCGACATATGAGGCTCATCTTGTTCGAGAAAATTGATGTGGTCCCATCGAGGTTGTTCCACTCTCTATGGGGGGACCTGATTCTCTTGAAGTGGCATGTGCTCAAATGGAGCAGCCAATGGGAACATTGTCAAGAAGCTTTCCTGATCATCATTCATGGGATATACTTGCGAATGATTGCTATCAGACTCGAAAGGATCCCAAGGGGCTACCTCGTACTCCGACTCATCCTCTGAAGACCCTTCTTGGTCTTGTCCATATCCCTCTTGTGGGTGAGTCCTTGAATTTTCTCCTTGTTCGGTCGACGGGAAAGGGTTGTTATGGTCAACAAGGTTGGTTGTTAGCAATGGGAGATAATCTCCCAATGTATAGTTTGTGTTAGGATTGGCATATGGACCTGATGCCAACCCATCCTTGTTGCCTATCCCTAGGCCTTGCATGTTTTCCACCAAGATGTCTAGGGGCAAGGGGTGGTTGAACCCTACTCCTGACTTGTCATACGACATTTGATATCTCGGTTGGCAAAGAACACGCACTCCTTGCTCATACCTACCCAACCCATATCCATGCCAATTGCATTGGCCTAGATATCTTAAAGCAAAATCAGGGTTGGATAGATAGTTGACATCCTCAACAAAGGGCTCTTCATCTTCATCTTCTTGCATACAAATCTCAACGCCATTATCCAGGCCCCCATAAACAAAGTTTGTCTGATTGGGTGGGTAGCCTAAAGGAACCATTGAGCCGATGGGGAGTCGAGGCCTCCCCATGTCTTGCATGGACTCGAGTGTGGGCGTTGCTATAATGTTCCTCACTAGATACTCCCCCAAGCCCGTGCTGGCCATTTCAACGGTGACCATTGGTGGTTGAGGGGAAGCGAATGGGAGTCCTTCCTGAGTCCACTCCATGTGGGGTGAACTAGGCGTCTCGACTTCCATTCTGCTAGGCATCTCTTCTATCGAGATGGTTGAGACTAGAGGTGGTTCTTCTTCTAAGGGTTTCTTTCCCTTGTCCTTGGATGTGGCCACCGTAGGTGGCATCATTGTGGAAGGACTGGCGGAAGAAGATGGACCCGGTTGAGGACTCGATGGATTAATCACTGGAGATGCCTACGGAATCGGACCCTGTTGAGATGGATTCAACTGAAAATCCAAATGTGTTGATGGAAGGGTCGATTGCGGCATGAATTGCACTGTATTGTAGTATTTGAAAGGCTCCAAGTCCGCTGGGACTACATGCACCTATCCTTCAAATGTATACTTTAGGCACTGATGAGCTATTGAAGGGACACACTTCATGTCCCGAATCCAAGGCCGGCCTAGCAAGATATTATAAGCCATCTCGCCTTCCAAGATATGGCACAATGTATGAATGGTCTTTTGTCCCACTTGGATAGGTAGGACAATTGTGCCAACTATCGAGCAGATTGCATCATTGAATGCTCGTAGTGTGTAAGTGGAAGCCACGATATGAGATGTTGGCAACTTCAAATGCTTCAGAGCTACTGTAGTGATGATATTACTGGATGAGCCAGTGTCCACCAACACTCTCTTATACGGAATCCCATTGACCCATGCGATAACGTGCAGGGGTGGATCCGCCACATCACCAGTCACTATTTTCAATTCATCTTCTCTAAAGGTGATGATTGGTTCTATACATTGTTTTACATGCCCCACAAAATTGTTGAAAGAGTTCGCTTCGTGGGGCTGTAGCTCGATAGCTTTTAAAATCTCCATTAGAGCCTCCCGATGGGGCGTTGATTGTTGAATTAGCTCGTATATGGAGAGCCTAGCCGATGTGGTCCTTAGACTTTGGGTAAGTCTAGTTCGAATCGTGGCCACTGGTCTAGGCGGGGGAAGTTGCGTAGGGTGTTGTTGAGCTTGTGACGTTGATGGAACCTCTCTTGTGGCTATCGTGGGAGCAGCTCCTGGGTACTTCTTGTTCCTAGTCACTATGCTTATCATCCCCACATATCCTTGCATAGGGCAATTCTGTTGCACCTCATTAACTTGAAGGGGTTTTTCTGGTGCCTCATGGGCAGGCAAGGGGTCTCTGAATACTCCCATATGTTGGTTGTTTGGCGCTACGGGGTTGTCCACCGCCAATGTCTTGTTGTCAATGAGATCTTGTACCAAACCTTTGAACTTCCAGCATGCGTTAAGATCATGTCCTTTACGCCTGTGGAACCTACAGTACAAGTCTTCTCTATACCCTTTAGGCTTCGGTGCATTGGGATCTATAGTTTGAATCTCTGGAAGGTTGATCAAATTCGCCGCTGACAAGCGGTCAAACAAAGAATCCCTGGACTCTGTGTAAGGAGTAAATTGTCGCCTAGGGCGACGCTACTGATTTTGCTCCTGCATTTGGTTTTCTCTCTCATAGTTGTTGGGAGGCACCGCTTGATAGTTAGCCTTTTGAGGCTGTGTTGCTTGTGCAAGCTTAGGGACATTGATGGCAACTTGATTAACCACAGCAGGTTTTGGTTGCGTGGTCCCTGGTTTAGTGTTCTTTGTCCATTCTTTCTTCTTAGGTTTGGCGATCTCGCCATCCTGTATCTTAATCTCCTCAATGACCCTGGCTTGTGCCAGAGCTTCCTCTAAACTGGCATATTGTTGCAGCTGCAATAGCATGGAGATTGATCTCAAACAACTTTTCGAGAACATTTGGGTCAGATCTGACATGGGAGGGAGGTAAGGCAGCTTTGAAAGCAACGTCCTCCATCGGTTCCCGTATGCCACCATGGTCTCTTCCTCATACTGCTTGAGGCTAGCTAGGTCACTCAATGATGCCTTTTTCTTAGTGTTGAAGGTGAAGCATTCGAGGAACGCGTCCACTAGCTGATCCAAGTTACTGATGCTATGTTTCGGTAATTGGGTGAACCAATCCGAGGCAGGGCCTACGAATGTGGTTATAAATGTTCTCAACAACAAAGCATCGTTGTCCTGAATACCAAAGCACTGGCTCAAGAATCTAGTCACATGCTCTTGGGCATCCTCCTCCCCTCTAAAGAGTGCCAACTGGGGCAGCTTAAAGTGTTCCGGGTATGGAGGTGCCGACACTGACGGATGCACAGGATGACTACGGAGTTGGCGTAAAGTGGGCTTTTGGGGCCCAGAAGTCTTGATCTCCATAGACTCTAAGCGCTCTAGCAATGCTTTATATGCATCAGAGGATTTAATTTCTTCCTCCTTAGTTTGCTCCCATTGTGGGTTGCGGGGAGCTTGAGGCCTATTGAGAGGTAGCTGGGTAGCACCCCCTCTACCTTGATAGAGCATTTCAGCCCTCTCTTCTTCTTGTTCATATTCCTCATAAGCTTCCTGAGGAGTGGCTGGCCGAGACCTATGCACATGGGTAGGTGCCCGCGGAGGGTGCCCATCATTGTTTCGGGGAGTGGCCTCCCGCTCAGGTCTAGGAGGTCTCGGAGGCAATACTTGATAAGGTCGCGTGGACCTCTCTCGTACCAAAGGGTTATGCCTCTCATACACTTCTACTTTGTGCGTGCGAGGGTTTGGAACCTTCGCAGGCACATTGTTATGCAGCAATTCGATTGTCTGACACTGAATGCGCTCTTTGTTAAGCCGACAAAGATGCTCTAACTATTCTTGATCTTGCCTAAGCTGCGTGATTTGTGCTTGGCGGGTGGCCTGTTTGGCAAATGCCAAGTCACTTTGTTCCATCGTCTCTTGTTTAGGAAGCCTAGATGCCTCTCCTATATGTCTACCTCGGTCGTGGTGATCCGAGACCTCTATGGGCTGCTTTCCTCTATCGAGGTTAGCTGCATTAACTTGAGGCTGTAGCCTCGATGGGTGATCTTGATACATGGCAGGCGTAGAGGTACATCGCTCCCACGCTATGTACTACTCTTGAGGAACGTGGTAATCTTCCTCGTCCTCTCTTTCATATGCATAAAAGGTGCGGGCAGAATTGTCTTGCCCTGCCTGGAAAGCTTGATACTCTGGACACTGTCTAGTGTTTCTAACAGTAATGCGAGGTAGAGGAGGGATGATGAAATCCTGTGGCCCCTCCATTTGGACCCTCTGTTGCTCTAGCACTTCATCACTAGGCCACCCATAACGGGCTTCTAAGGGAGGTCTCCTATCTACATTAAGTGCTACGTGTAGGTTGTCCTCTTGAAAGGGCCTCTGCTGAGTGGGGGTACCTCTCCAAGAGGTGCCTCTATAGTCTTGTTCTGTTATGGCATGATGTGGACTCTCTTGTGTGTCAGGCCGCCAAGGCGGGATGACTAGGTCCTCAAGACTATATCGGAGGTGACTTGTCCCCCTTGGTGCACTTTTTGCAATGCTTGCCCGTGATTGGGCTCGGCTACGAGTGAACACCATGGTGATGTGCTCCTAAAGACGAGTAGATTTTTATCTCTTTTAGGATTTTTTACGCTACACTTAAACAGAAAGGAAACACACAATCAATGCAATGGTTATCTCGTTTAAAGATTTAAAAGTGTGCCCTAAAATCTGGTTTTAGTGTGTTTTGATGTTGTTTTGAAAGATTTTTGAAAGAATGTTTAAATGCAAAAATGAGGGCTCTTATGACTCCCAAAAAATGGTCACCCCTTCGATATACCGTTGCCAGACCGATATACCAACCTCTCTATATACCCGCCCTTACGTGAGGGAAACTATTGGTACGTGAGAGCAGATGGTACGTGGAACATAGGCGGTACTGAAGGGGGATCACTCTATTTATGACACCTACCATAGAAGACTTATCCTCATGCACTGGGAATCACCCCCGCTACACTTGGTCAGCTTTCGTCAGGATTTACGTCTAGCAACAGTCGCGATCGGGGTAATGTATGCAATATCTCAAGCCAAAGTGATGATGGAATCCACCTTTGGTCTTGCTCAAGGGTTGGGGTTTTACGACCAACTCCTTGTTGTTTCAGTTACCACGTGGTGTGTGGGGTTCCTTTTAAGTTGCATAAATGAAGCACGCAAGCATTCAAACTCTCCTATGCAAGCAAATAACCAGAGAACATAAAGCAAAGAATTGACAAAAGGTGTTTAAGACCTCTACCTCTTCTCTGCCCAAGTCGGATGTCTCTGAATTTCTGCTCTGAAATAGTCCAATGTTGGAAAACTTGGTACCTGTAATCAAAATAACAAGCAACTTTAATCAGAAATTTAATCTTAAAAATCAAGGGACAGAGGTCCCACCGTGATCGCCACTGAAAGCACGAGGATACGAAAACAAAAAGGAATATGCCACAAGAAAAGAACAAGAAAGAACATATACAAATTGACACAAGATAAAAGCAATATGAAATATGGTAATCTCTTTATTGATATGCTTTGTAAATTGTGTTACAATACGTCTCCTTCCTTTTTAGGGGATAGGAGCGTCAAATATGTTTCTCGTCACAACATCCATGGATAACAATCCTTCTTCCGCGTGCCCACATGTAATATGGGCGGACCAAAATGTCGCCACCACTTGTGTATGTGATTCTTTGCTCTTTCCTGCTCCTCTACTATCAGAAACCTGCATTCAAAGAAACAGAAAATATTAGTAGCACCTGCAGACAGAATGAAGCATGTATTTCCCAAGGCCTACTGTCAGTGTATGCATGAAAATAATAAAACGACTATCAAATGACCTCTGATTGACCTAAAATTTTGATAGAAGCATAAAAATATTATCAGAAGACCACTACAAAAAGAACAGTCTAGAAATTCCTCACATATTTGTATTCGCTCCAGGGTGGGACGAATAGGCCTACAAGAATTTGTCAGAAAGCACCCTCTTCAATGTCCTACTTAGGAAGCTCCAAATGACCTGCAAAGTTGGGGTTAGCTAATTGGGGGTGTTTTGGGAAGACCCAGATGGTCATATTTCTCCAATTTTGCCTCTAGGATCCATATTTTTCTGGTGCCATCTGCAAGTTAGTGAAGGCGGGAAATAACAAAAACCTGGTCAAAATTGCTCAGAATGAAATGAAATTTGAACTGTAACCTATTTAACCTATCTAGAATCAAATGCAAAAGAAAAACCAGAGAAATCTATCACATATTTCTAATCATCCCGGGGTGGGGCGAATAGGACTGTGACAGTTTGGGGAGCGCCCGGGGGCAGGACGCCCACCGTTTGAGGCACTGTTTTGGCACCAATCCACTTGGGATGGGTCCAAAACTGGTTATGGGGTGTTTTCGACAAATTTTGTGGATATTTGTGGCCAAAAATTGGGTTTTGGGTCCGGATTCGCGCTTCCAATAGTCACCCAATAACCTCCCTTTCGAATGAGAGATTAAGGATGTAAAAGCACAAATCGCAAGTAGGTATGTAAATTGGCAGCACTTCGTTGCTCAAATGCTCCTTCTCTGTATATATTTTGGGTGAGAAAACTCACCAATTTATAGACCTTAGGGTCTCCTTGTTTGAATTGCGCATGCGAGGGCGCCACTTGAGTTAATTTTCCTATTTTCAGAGAAAAGCTAACTCCCTGATTAAAAATCTCCTTGCATGAGGTTTCTAAAATAAAGACACTCATCACTGAAGTCTCTCTTCTTGAATAAAAGCTATTCCTCACAATTGCATGGCCTTGAAGCCTTATTTAACTGGCGGAGTTGCCGAGGTTTGACTTTTTGCCAATCAAACTTGCTATTCGCCTCACCCCGGGGCGAATGCTGTTATTCGTCCCTGGGTGGGACGAATGCCGTTTGTATTCATCCCCGGGTGGGACGAGCAGAGAGCAAGGTGCCAAAAAGGTGCCAAATTGACCTCTGACCTCTAAAACTACTTTTGGAAGTGGTTAGGACCACTGTTTAACCTCTGGGGGCTGCCCTAGGGGCTGTGTGTGTCAATGCGATCAGCGCTTGTTGTCACATAATCGGATTGGTGCTGTTTTGGTGTCTACACAAACTAAAGAGTTTAATAAACCTATTTTAGAAAGATAATGCAAAATAAATTGAAAAATAAAAAGAAACAGTGACATACATCCACAATAAACACCAAGATTTACTTTGGAAACCCTTGATAGGTAAAACCAACAAAAACTCAAAGTCGCACCTCTTACTTACTTATATATATATATATATATATGATGTTTTAAAAAAGTTTTTTACAATATAATATATAGGTATTTCACAACATCAAACAAACCTAAATCACTGAGTGGTATTAGAATACAATGTATATAAAACCATGGGCTAAAATCACCCATACATAATAATTAATGAGCCTTGATAATTAAGGATCCCAAACATGCCAAGGTGTATAATATTTTCTTATGAGGAATATAACACATCTAAAAATCTCCCACTTGTTGAATACTTCATAGTGGGGTTTGTACAATTTATAAAATCAGCTACTTGGGAATCCAATCCCATTGTCTCCTTACACCAAAAAACTTCTCAATACTCATAGACTTAGTTAATGAATATATAATTTTTTTTAGGGTATCAACTTTTTTTAACGATACCTTCTTGTCTTCAACTATGTATCTTATAAAATGGTACTTCACAAAAATATGCTTTGTCTTAGAATGATAAGTATTGTACTGTGACTATCACAATTTATTGTTATAGCTCCTTGTAAGAACCCAAAATCAACACATAATCATTGTAACCATACTACTTCCTTACTTGCATGAGTGGCTCCCATGTACTTGGCTTCTATAGTTGACAGTGCAACTATAACTCATTTCTTGATCATCCAACTAATTAATCCATCAAATAAGCTAAATATAGAACCACTTGTGGATCTTTAAAGATTAATATATCTATCCCAATTTGCATCAATAAAAATATCTACATTAAATATCTTATTTGGTTCAACCCTTCCTTGATAGTGGGTTGCATAATCTGATGTGACACACAAATATCTTATAAATTGCTTTACAAAAGCTCAATGTTGTTTTCTTGGTTTTGACTTATATTTGCTTAGAACTCCCACTACATGTGCAATGTTTGGTCTTGTACATACCATGGCATAAATTAAAATTCTAATAGTAAGTGTGTAAGTAACATGAGACATTTTATTTTCCTCCATTTATGTCTTTGGATAATATTTTATAGATAGCTTTACACCCAAAAGAATGGGAATATTGATTGGTTTACATTCTTGCATATTAACTCTTTAATATTGCCTCAATAATATTTTTTCTAATTCAAATAGAGTATTTTGTTTGAATGATACCTCTTCATTTGCATATCCAAAATAAAATTCGTTGAACCAAGATGCTTCATATCAAACTGAGACTAGAATTAGGATGTTTAAGAGAAGATCAAGAATAGAAGATCGTAGGATAATTCCATGATGGATCATCTGGAGGTCAATATTTAGGCAGATCTACTGTACTTAAAATTATAATGATAAGGTATTATTGGTCCACCATCTTTGTTTATGCCTTTAAGATCACTAGTTCATGTGATAAATGCCAAATGTACACTAGTAGAAATATTGCAATGCCTCTACAGCCAGTCCAACTGGAACCACTATTTCAGTAGTGGGGGCTAGATTTTGTGGGGGAAATCAATCCTAATTATTTAATAGACCATAAATATATTCTAACAACCATTGATTGTTTTACTAGATGGGTTGAGGTGATCCCTACCAAGAAGTGTGATCAATATGTAGTACTCGAGTTCCTTGAAACTTTAATTACCAGGCTTGGCATCCCCAAGGCTTTAGTAAGTGATAATGGTTCAGCTTTTATTGGAGCTAAGTATATTTATTTTTCTAGTAGATATGGCATTTACCTAAAAAATATTCTAACTACTACCCCTAGGGGAATGACCTAGTATAATCAAGCAATAAAAATCTCCTCAAAATGCTTAAAAGGTCTTTATAATACAATAAAAGAACATGGTATTTTATAATAAATTAGGTCTTATGGGCAGATAGAATCACTATAAAAATCCATAGGCACATCTCCTTATGCTCTAGCGTACAGAAAAGAATTATTACTCCCTATCCATTTAGAGATACTAGTCTTGAGGTATATCAATGATGATAATTCTAATAAAGGAGATCCGGTGAACAAGAGACTATTTTAGTTGTTACATTTGGAAGAGCAAAGGGATGAATCCTATAAAAGGTTCCAAAAGAATTTATCACAAACAAAATATTGGTTTGATATAAAAACCACCTTTAGGAAGTTTAGAGTTGGTGACTCAATATTGAAATGGAATATAGAGAGGGTTGAGCTAGGCAAGCATGAAAATTTTGATTCATTCTGGAAAGGTCCCTTTCAAATAACAACAGTCAAACAGAATATTTTCTAGCTCCAATACCAAGATGGAAATTTGCTATCAATTTTAGTAAATGGTTATCATCTAAAACTATATCTCAAGTAAATTATTCTCTACTTTATACTATATGTATCATATTATGTAAATACTTTTATTTTGTTTACACTTTGTATTAATGTCAAAAATAAATAAAATGTTGCAATGGTGAGTCTCTTCATAGTTGTGATCCCAGGACTATCCAATATTCTTTGATTGGCCTTGATACTTGGCTACCATGATTCATTATCTTTTATAAGAATGAAGGCCAACAAAGATAGGGAATCTTTTAGATATTATTCTCATGTGGTATGCATTTTCATTTATTTAAATTACTTGGAGCTACCATTTATCCCAGTGAAAAGAGCAAACCCTAATGGAACTACTCTCGTCATCTATTATTGGATGATCACTCTAAGAAAAACAAATTCTTATTATAATTTTAACAAAGAGTTCCCAAGACTTGCTCTAAAGCTAATTAATGGATGAATTACCAAGGTGCCTAAATTGGTATATGATACATTACAAAAAAATGAGGAAGAAGGTGATTGGTATATATTGACAAAAGGGATAATTATCTACCTATACAGTTTTATTGAGAAAATATTTATGTTGCCTCATTACGTTACCAAGATAATGCTTGCTCTAGAGTATTTCTACTAGAAATATTACACCAATGTGGTCTTTGTAATAGGAAAATATAGTAAGGGCACCTACACATATCCTCTTAAAATGGAGGATATCACTGTTAACAAAAAAGTATAGTATAAGAGCATTACGAGATATATGCGAGAATTGGGATCAGTAGAACTCCCCATAGATGGAGATATAACTTGAAGAATAAATTTTCAAAAAGGGTGAATAACCCAAAAGCTAAAAATTAAAGGTTCAATGTTCGAGGTGTAGACCAAGTGGTTCGACCAAACCTTGTAAGGGGGACGAAGGTCCAAGGTTCAAATCTTGGGCCTCTTTGGATTGAACACTTGTCCCTTTCCAAGTGCTTGTAGTAGTGTAAAAGGTTTAAAAATATTGTGGCATGGTGTTTATAAGGGTGGACTATGCGAAGAACTGTGTGGTCGCTTCCAAGGTGGACAACACAAAATACTATGGCAGCCATAAAATCTGGATAGCCTACTCGGATTCATAATGGCTACCGATTCCACCATGTAAATTTAAAAAAAAAATAGAGGTTCAAAAGAATTCTTTGACCTCACTATGATAAGTTCAAAAATAATATTGAGTAGTCCAAATTATAATGTGATGTTCAAAATATGGAAGCATTACCCCTTAGAGATATTTCTATAACCATTTCATTGATTACACCCCAAATAAGGATCAAATGCATATCTATGTGGAAGATGATGTCAAGAAAATAATTAAGAAAGAATAATGGAACCTCGTTAAAATGTTTAAATTTTTGAGAATGTGGGTGCAAATGAATGCAGTTAAATCCAAGTATCCCACAAATAATGATAGAATGTTTGAAGAGATATATGACCAGCATGCTGCAAATTGGTAAGGTATTGGAAAAGTTTTAGAAATGAGCTTTAGGAAGCCTAAAAGTCAAGGAGGAGCGATAAATGATAGACAAGATGGTAGGCAGAAACTAAAGCCAATCATCATCAAAACCCCTCCATCCTCCTCATCATGTACGAATACCCCTACAAATATTTTTCCTACTAGAAAAGGCAAACAAGTTGCATTTTAGACTTCAACAAAGTAGTTACAGACATATAGGCCAGGGGCCCATCTAATGCAGAATCAAGGTTATGAAGGAGGAGTTTTAGGTCAAATGAGATAGGAAGTGTAGAAATGATTCAAGTTGAATAGATATCAAAAAGGCTAGCCCTAGGAGTATCTACTAAAGGATATATAGAACTAAGATATAGACTTGAAGAGGTTATGAATGGTACCTTCATAGTAATATTTGCATACTCCATTCCCTCCCAACAAAAAATCCAAACAGAGAAGTCACAAAGAGAATCTTAGGAACAATCCCAAGGTGAAAAACCAATGGTTGATTCTTCAAGTCATACTCATTGGTAACCTCCCTTGAAATATTTCAAGGAATAAATAAATGTGAAAATGAGAAGGAAGAAGCAGCACATGTTTCCCAAACATTGGAGCAATCATAGGCCCACAAAGGGAACAATCTAGTCTAAATAAATCTACCCATCAGTCCCCACTGAGGGACTCAGGTATGATTTCTTCTCTTCCTTCTTCTACTCTTCCCCCTCTAATTTTCCAAGAGACACTCCCCTCCCATTCTGATAAACAAGCTCAAGAAATGGAAGTCCCCCATTAACATCATCTCAAATTCCCACATCCCTTTAACCTCACTCAGTCAGTCTCCATATATTTCCATTGAAGCTCAACTCCCTCCTTCCCCTCCATAAAACCCCTATATATCATTGGTAGCATCAGCTATAATATCACTAGCAGCCCAATTTTCAACACCACTTCCAACACCATCATTGACTGAAGCTATAGTATCAACCTTTCTACACCAAAGTTCCACTATTCTAGCTTCTCCACATACTCCTCTCCCCCTTGTATCATATTTGATAGCCACATCCACCCAATCTATAGATCTTACCATGGCCCAGCATAAAAATATAGATGAAATATCTTTTAATGTAGCAACCTAGGGGAATGAGTAGCTGGAAATACCATCAAGAGAGACAACTCATAAAAGGAAGTCTATCATTGTAGATTTGATGTCTATAAAAAGAACAAAGCTCACTGCCACTCCTAAGGTAAACAAACATAGGAAGGAGATGACAATGGAATATTATGAGATGGTAGAAAATATAGTGGACATCATGCAACTACCTATTATTGATGAGCTGGTGATAGCTAAAGATCATATGGATACAGTATTCTTACAAGGATACATTTTAAGGGAAGAGAATGAAGAGTTGAAAAGCAATATACAAGAGTTGGAAGAGAGCCTTATCAATACACTTGGAGATGAGGTGAAGAAATGGCAAGATAAATACTAGGAATCTGCCAACTATAGATAGAAGGTTGAAAGTGTTCAAGCTCAAGTAAGAACTCTAACCTATTAGAATAATAACTCACAATAGTAATTATCAATAGAAAAATCTAGACTTGCTGGATTCTTGAAGGACCGTGTGAAACAAGTCATAAGAGAAATATATTTAGATATCAAGACAGAAGGGGTTGGAAGCCAAATTGGTTTTTTTTTTTTCTTGGATGAAGTGACTAATGAAGTAGCAAGCACCAAAAACACCCTCAAGAATGTACAAGAAGAGATTCAGCACAAGGTAGCTCCTACGGAGAAGATCTACAAATTGGCAAAAATGAGATATATAGTTATTGCTAGGATAGTTTCAAATAAGCAATGGTGTACTATTGATAATATATCCAAAGACATCCTAGCTAAGAATAAGCTATTGACACAATATTGGCAACTATTAAACAGGCTTGACAACAAAACAAATAAAATTATGAGGAATTTATCTTGCATTAGGCAACTTGGTTTTCTCGATTACCTTAGAGAATATCAACAATACATCAAAGAAGTAGTGTTGAGAGCCTGCTTAGACTCTATTATGGAGGATAACTCTAAAATATAAATATCTAGGTTATCCATATGATTAAGAACCTGATAGAAATTAGAGATATTATAGTTGAAGTTGGTAATGGCGGAGCTGAACCATCTTATGAAATGTTAGCAAGTTTACAACGGATTCATCAAAATATATTATTAGTACCAAGAATCCCACAAATTGGCTAGGAAGAAGATTCAAACACACTGAGCAATGTGGTCCAATTACTCAATAAAGAAGACATTAGTGAAGTAGACATCAGCATAGAAGAGATGAATGAAGATGAATTCGATAAAGAATATCAAGTTGATGAAGAGGACCAAATAGAATAAGAGGTGAAAAATTAGGAAGAGGATGAAGAATTTTAGGAGACTAAACCTAAAAATCCTGATATAGAAGTAATCCATGTTGATGAATAAGAAGAAGAGAAATAGGTCTGATGAAAGAGACCATTGAGAAACATAATTTTTGTGAAGTTTTACAGTCTGAAAAGTGTTAGAGAAATAAATAAGACATGAACCTGCAAAAGAGCCTCATGCATATAGATCTAAAATAAGAATAAGGCCACCTATAAAATAAGTCCTCCTTGGTGTAGGTCAATTATATTTTTCTTAATAAATAGTTCTTTCATGACCATGATAATCTGGATATCTTTGATCAAGAAGTTGGTAGTCATGGAGAAGTGATTTTTGAGTCATAATATTATGAAAATTCATATGGTGTGAAGTCAAAATACTGGAAGATAAATCCCCTATGAGCAAAGTTGTATTTATGTCTCTAGTCTGGTATCCATATGGATAGTTACCCTTTAATTATGTACAAATGATTGAGAGGGTGACAATATTAAGGAAATTATACTTTAAGACCTTATTTTGAAGAAAGCAGTTGGATTTTAGTCACCTCATTTGTATTCTTACACTATATTTTATCACTTCCCATTCACTTCATATTTTCATACCATTTCCAAAGTCATTCCATCCATCCCACCATTTTCTTTCATTCCATGATATTCCATATTTTTGTTTCCTTAGACTCCATAAGCCTAATGGATAAGGCTCTAAGTTCTAAAATCTTGTGAGCAAGACTCCCTGGGAGGCACCAACAATGTAGGCCAAAGTTGGCTACATCTCTGCTAAGTTCAAAATTTTCAAATTTGACTAAGTATGGATAAAATAAACATAAATCCACTTACTTTCTCATTTTCGTTAAAAACACAAAAGCACTAAAAAAGGGGTAAAATCAAATAACAGTGAATGAGCGAGATTCCTTGATTCATTTGTATTTCACGCACAAACCAAAAAGCATGAGCAAATAGAAACGCATGAGAAAATAGGAAAGCACGAGAAATGGCCGAAAAGGTCAAAGGAAGATGCACTATGATTTTTTGTCTTCTTTGTAATAAGCACACAAATAGCAAAGCGCAAGAAAATATAAAAACACTTGAAAAGAGCAATATCAGAGAATATTGAATGAGCAAGCTTCCCTACTACCTTTGTAAATCATGCACAAACACAAAAGCATGATAAAATAGGAATTCACGAGAAAAGGTGAAAAGTAGAGAAAAACATCCACACAAGATTTCTTGAAGCCTTTGTAAAATGTACATAAACCAAAAAGCACTATAAAAGTGTATGAAAGGGGAAATCACCAAGGAGAGTGTTTTACGGAGAAAGCTAACCAAGAGGCTAAAAGGTAGAAAGGTGCTATTTTATGTTTCCTTTGTTATTGTCATGCAAATTAGAAATGTGATGAGTTTGAGAGGCCAAAGGGACATGGTTGAACTTTTGATTTCGCACGATTTTCCATTTTCATGGTCAAATCTAAGAAAGACTAATCTCAAATAGCATAAAAGAGATTCAAGTGAAAGGCAACCACATGACAATCAACTACAACCATTTTATTGGTAGATCAATGATAGCTATTAATATTTCCTTGTATTCATATATTCAATGAGTTTTCACATGCTTGCTAGCTGCAAAAAGGCAGGGGAAATATGAATCAGGTGTCATAGAAACTAAATCATTATTTACAGTCCAAAAGCTTCCATAATATTTTGGTCAACAAAATTCAATTGCATATCGATGGCAAAGATGACTTTGAGATGAAGTTGATTGTAACAAATTCAAAATTTGCAACTGACTGGCACCATGGATGGCAAGTTGTCCAAAAAATTAGGAAACATTAAACTCCTTGTAATGATTAGAATGATTATCATTGTAAACATATAAATAAATGCAGTGACCTCCTTTGAAAATATTGGATCTAAAGTGTTAACTTGCACTACTATGTATATCTTCTGCAATTTAAATAAATGAAGCATTACAAGGGATGTTTACCTCAAACTTGTGCTTGTGTTGATCGGTTAGATATTATTTTGTAAAGTTGACTCTACTGTTATTGCTATGGTTAGTCTATTTTGTTAATTTGTACAACTAATTTAGAGTAAATTGAGATAATTCATACACACTTACGGGAATTATATTTCTATTAGTCAAGGCATTGATCTTATTCTATTAATTTGTATAATTAATGCTTTAGATGTTTGGAATAATTCTTGAAGTGTGCAAAATACCATTAATATAGTAATTGCATAGTTTTGAATGTTGTTAGTCCCCAATACTATTTTTTAAGTTTAATTTATGTGACAACCCAGATTTCTATCCTATATATATATATATATATATATATATATATATATATATATATATATTAGGGAGACTTAGATGCATTGTAACCTACTTAACAACCTATCTAGTCTTACTTGAGGTACACCCATCACTACATATTGTGTAAGTCTAGCTACATAGATGTACTAGGTGCAAGGTTAGTATTTACAAGTTATCCCTCGCATTGGCCCCATGAGCTAACTTTCCTTATCTTTCATTCTATCAAAGGGGTATGCTTCCAGATATCCCTTACTCATGTTCATCTGAGTGGGTTAGAGCGTATAGAAATTGACTATCCCTCTCATCTAAATATGAGCTAATTAGTTCCTCACTTGCCTCATTAAAACCCTATCCATAGGAATACCTTATATTAATTTAGATAACAATGTCGCCCATCGTAGTCAATGAGGTATTCAACTTACCTTAAAAACATCCCATAAAATTTTCTTATGATGTGTGTTTGTACTCTTATAGTTTTTCCAATGAAGATACTAACTTCATCCTAATATTCACCCATCAAATTCCTTTATGATGCATAAGAATATTTCTTAGGTTTTTACCCATTAACATCTACCAAATACAAGATTAGATATGATTCCAATATTTTAATTAACATCATCTATTAATATACCTCTTAGATGAGTATTAGCTTAATCACTCACAATATTTCAAGAATCCCAACTAAACTATCCACCACATAATATTAATGATATCATAGTTTTCCAAAAGCCATTACATTAATTTAACATCTACACCTAAGGTGAAGAATCCTTAAGAACTTTCCAAGAATAAATCTAATTCTAATCCTTTCTATCTTTTAAACATTTGTAATCAACATATTAACCCTTGTGAGAAGGCTTGGAGCATATTTGAGTAGTTTGATGAGCATATTTGAGCAAGCCTTGTTAGAAGGCTTGGAGAATATTTGAGTAGTTTGGTGAGAATATTTGAGCAAGCCTTGTGTGTAGGCTTGAAGTAGATTTGAGTAAAGGGGATTGGTGTCTCCTATGGATAGAGGTCCATAAACTAGAGCAAAGGGGATTGGTGTCTCCTATGGATAGAGTTACATGAACCAGAGCAAAGGGGATTGGCGTCTCCTATGGATAGAGGTCCATGAACTAGAACAAATGGGATTGGTGTCTCCTATGGATAGAGGTCCACAAACTAGAGCAAAGGGTATTGGTGTATCCTATGTATAGAGGTCCATGAACTAGAGCAAAGGATATTGGTGTCTCCTATGGATAGAGGTCCATGAACTAGAGCAAAGGGGATTGGTGTCTCCTATGGATAGAGTTCCATGAACCAGAGAAAATGGGATTGGTGTCTCCTATGGATAGAGGTCCATGAACTAGAGCAAAGGGGATTGGTGTCTCCTATGGATAGAGGTCCATGAACCAGAGAAAATGGGATTGGTGTCTCCTATGGATAGAGGTCCACAAACTAGAGCAAAGGGGATTGGTATCTCCTATAAACATAGGTCCACAAACTTGAGCATAGGGGATTGGTGTCTCCTTTAGGTTGGTGCCCATAAACATTGTAATAGGGAATTGGTTCCCAAGATATTTGTTGAGAAAATTTATAAAAAATATTTTCTCCGTGGATGTATCCCACATTGGATGAACCATGTTAAATTTGTGTATCTTATGTGTGTGATGATTTGTGCATTGTTTCATTATTGCAATTGTTAATATCATATAGTACTACTTTGGAAAGAAAAGTAATATTTTTATCTTATACTGTTCACCCCCCTCTTAGTATAAGCTTGTATTCTTCAATTGGTATTAGAGCAGGTTCCTTCGTGAAAGCCTAACAGCTTGAAATAATATCTTACATGAATACACATGGCTCATAAGGAAGTGTAACCATCCCGAGAGCATATACCTAAGCTATTGTACCAATAAAATGTGAGTTTAAGACATTAAACCATAATAACAATAAATTTGATAAAATAAGGAGTTCTTTGTATTAATAAATTGCCAATGGATTACAATTCCATCCCTCTTAGGGATACCAAATTTGTGATACAATCAATACAATCATTTGAGCCCCACAATGAGGTTGGTATAATCCGCAAACTCTCCAAATAGACACGAACTATTCAAGATCTATGATGACCTTCTTCTCTCCTTAGAAGAGGTATTTGTTGCCTTGAATGCTTTGATTATGGAGCACTAAAAACCTTGCATTCAAGAAACAACAAGAAACAATTAAAAATAAAGGATGCCTCTCTTGATGAGGCTTTTAAAGGAATCTTGCATAATGAATGACATAAAATCAATAAAGCATGTAAAACTATCAATCTATGCAAGAAATAATGAGATTATGATAAAGCATGCAGAAGAATCTTAAATCTATCTATGAAGCAATCTAATTAAGCATTAGTAACTTTGAAATGCATAGAAATAGCAACAACTAGTCTAATTGCTAAAATGCTAGGAAATGAAGGTGATCTAGCCTAAATCTCTAAATCTAACCTTACAAATGTATCAGAGAAGATTAATCTATGGTGAATCTACCAAATTAAATGCATAAAACCATAAATCTATGGCTAAAACAAGGGAAAATAGGGATCAAACCCTAGCCATGGGTCTAATGCACGGTGAGCACTGTTAGTCTCGACTAAGACAAAAATGTTATTGCTCTCCAAATTTGGGCTTGGATCTCTAATTCTCCGTGTTGAATTGATGATCAAGGGTCACCTTGATGACCTCTGATGGATTGGAAGATTGGATAATTAGAATTTTTTATGGAAGGTCCTCAATTTCATTCCTTAATTCTCCTAGATCTCTAGGGCCTCCATATCTTCAAATGCATTCATGATCTCCAATTGGGCAGCAAGAGGATTCCTCTCAAAAGTAGCAAGTGAGTCTACAATTTTACAGGGCTTCGCTGCGTTTCAACTTGAGATTCTTCCAAGATTTTCTCCAAATTGGAGGGGGATATTATAGCACTTGGGAAGGACTTGCCTTGGCTTCATGGAGAAGCTAATATCAAGAACCTTTATTTAGGGCAGTTGGATAGAAGATGTTATAACCTTTCGCACCCAAAACCATATAAATCTCCAATGCTCTGACCATTGTAATCAAATTTGGTTCAATCAAGATTCAAATCAATTTGAAGGCTAGCCATGGCTCTGAGGCATGACCATCTCTATTAACTACAGGTGTTAGTCGTGGTTAACCCTGATTAGGCCAAGATACCTAAATTGAGTGATTAGAACCACTACTTCACCTTGGAATCTATCTAATATCCTTCATATGGTCCTCTTGCATGTCCTATATGAGTAGTCACATCGATATGACGTATTTTCGATTTCTACATATACCCATTTTGGGATGCATTATGAGAACAAACAATTTTGAGCAAAAATGGACATCCTAAAATGATGTCATAGGCTGAATGATGATCATTGATCTGATCAACATTAGATGTACAATCTTTCCAAAGTACATGTATCTTAGAATCATTGCTTCCAACTGTAGGAAGGCTTAAATTTGCAAAGCTTTTGCAAGCTTCAGCGCTACTATAGGCTTCTATGCCATTTAGATACGAAATGAGGAGAGCTACTAACTTAACTATCATGGTTTTTATTTTCCCCAGCAAAATGTAATCTTATGATATTTTTTGGCAATGATTCATAAGATAAACATAATTTGACAAGATCAATGGATCTACGATCAATGGATCTTCGATCAAGGGATATTTTTTTGACTTTGATTATGACAATTGATATAATGACTACCCCATTAAGTGACGAGTTGATGAGAGTAGGACAATTGACTAAAGAAACGAATCGCTTGACCACTATGAGTGATTTAAATAGTTTGAAGGTTTTAAAACTTTAATTACTTGGCAAGGCATAATTCAGCCATGATTGCAATTACGAATAGTAATTGTACATCTCTATCCCATGGAGCAGTCCCGCCATTGTGGCCTTCTTAGGGAATCAAAATGATAGCAATTCCAATTAGGCTTATATTGAATCATATTGCTCGAGGATCTACTAAAAATGTCATAGAATAATTGACATGAATACTTCATTCCCATGGAGCATCCCAGCCATCTAGGCCTTCTTTGGGGTTGAAGGGAAGCATATCAATTTAGCGATGACTAATTTACCCCAAATGTCCTTATGGTAATTTACTAATCTTGTCAAATTGCATGGAGCATCAGTCGTTGTAACCGCCAAGTGTATAGGGTAAATAACTGGATACAAGGAACATTTGAAATATTGATTTTTTGTTGTTTTTATAATTTTTTGATGGTTTAAAATTATTGTTTTCATCGTTTTAGGATCCTCTTGGTTGGATTTTGGAGCATTTATTATTGGTTTCTAACCGCGTGTGTTAGATGCAGCTAATTTTTCAAATTTTCTTAGTCGTAGCTCTAACACACGATCGACAAACCCTAGTTCTGTGCCCGCAAGTGCCAAGCACGGTCAGAGGTAAAATTGAAAATATATAAAAAAAAAACCTATCATTTTTTACGTCATTATTTTCAATTACTAGCTTACAAACCTGAGAGCTCTTAGAAGTAAGTTATAAAATTTGAGATGGAATGCTATTGCAAACTCAACCTCACTACCACCTAGACTGATGGCAGACCAACCAGAAGCATCCACCAGTGGAGGCGTCAGTGCTACTAAGGTAGTACACAAACCATCATCTTTATTTGCAATTATCGGATAAAATTGAACCTCATTAAGTAATGGGTTAACTAAACACACTAAACTATCGATAACGAACCACACCCTAGCTTAGGATTAGTCTAGGTTAGTTTAGAAGGGGTGGGTTTAATTTTTGGGTTTTTCAAGATGGGAAATAGCCTCGAAAAGGGTGTTTCCCTTAGCCGCAGGTGGCAAGCATGGTCCCAAATTGGTAAATTGGGAGCCACAGTTGTCAGCCACGATGGGATTCAAATCCCAACAATCATCAAATTGATCACCTCTCTGACCGTGGGTCTGAACCATGGTTACCCAACTTTAGAAAAAAAATTATAATTTTTCAATTTTTTTCATTTTTGAGGGATTTAATTGATTTGTTTTATTATTTGAAGTGCTTTTTCATTTTTTTTGAATGTTTTCAATTATTTTTTAATGTTTTTTTGTGTTTTAAATATTTTACTGATTTTTGGGTCATTTTTTATGTTTTTGGTTAATTTTTGATCATTTATTTTTTCTCCAATCAGACTTTGATCGCGAGGGTGAGGAAATATGAGATCCTTCATAATATATGTGGTAACATTTAGGACACTAAGCGAGATTGATTCATTGTTGTAGGCTTTGGCTATGTACTACGACTACCTACTATCCAGGACGACCAGGCCTATATAATTGCATTGGCCCATCATTTGGATGCGAGGACCAACACCTTCCACCTTCTGATAGGTGAGATGACTATGACTCTAGAGGATGTCTACCACATCTTCCAACTTCCCATAGATGGTGAAGCCACCACATATTCACTTACAGAGGTAAAGGATGGAGTTTTTTATAGGATCTTCAATGCTCAAAGTGATGAGGTGTAGCATGACTTAGATCACAATGGGGTCCACATAGAGCACTGGTATCGTGAGCATGTCTTCTCACGGTGGTAGTGGTGCTCATGCATTTGATAGTGCATATAGTTCTTCCTGACACATCAAGGATGAGGTTCCCTTGGAACCTCCTAGCTAGGACTTATGACATCATAGCAATAACTACGGAGGATCCATTGATCTTATCTTGGGGGAGCACCCTGCTTGCATAGCTCTACAATGAGCTATATCATATTACACAGAGGGGCCACATGGGGATTGATTGCAGTATACTTATTTAGGTTTTGAGTTAGTAGCACATTAATATTGAGTACTTGATGGGACTACCCCTATGTATTACTACCATTGACATCGAGCGACAGTGTTATACAACATGCTAGCCATAGGAGTTCGAGGGGTTTCATAATAGGTCTCACTTGGGAGACCTCCAACACTACATTGAGTAGTTCGCATGGTTTCGATCGAGTGAGGTTTTGTGGAGGATCTAACTAGATTGTCTTGCATGGGTAGAAGCTAATAGATACCTACAGTAGGCACAAAGATAGATGGCTTCTTAGGTGTAATCCTAAGATACAAAAGTTCTTCTACTTCTCCTGTGTGACCATACAGTCTAGGATTCAGTAGGATATCCCAGTATTTCCTACCATCTATCACCACCTCATGGTAGAGAGGGATTTAGCATGGCCTTAGGTGACTTCACTAGGGGATGATGATAGGTAGGAGTTTGGGCTAATAGATGCAGGTACCACTACAGATAATGACACCTGGTGGATGACCAAGTTATGGTAGGGTGATGGCCCATTAGGTAGGCAAGCATATGGTATAGTAGTAGAGGAGGTAGAGGTTCATCCTAAGGGGTGTCTAGTCTTGCAGATGATTAAGGATAGATGGGGTGAGGATATAGCCACAGAGGAGGAGCCCCAGGTTGTAGAGGAGGGTGAGGTGGAGCTATATAGTGAGGTTGTTGAGCTTTAGGCCTAGGTTTCCAACTTACAGACATAGGTGGGGACCTTACAAACTCAACTCCTATAGAGATACACCTCCATTGTGACCCTATAGGCTCAGATGAGCGAGCTACAGGCACATTTGATAGCAGGACAAACTCAGTGGAGGGGCTACCAGGAGGAGTGGAGTACTCACCTGGCATAGATTAGTTCTGCTATGACAGCTATAGAGTAGCTTACACTTGAGTGTGATTCACTCAAGACTAAATGAGAATTCATTATAGTAGAGAGGGATATGCTTAGAGATGTAATGGGAGGTTCCTCATCTTCACAGGTTGCTCCTACTACTCTAGTTATACCAAGACTAGAAAGATTGGATCCAGGTGCAGAGATCCATCAATTTCATTTCCTCATTCAAGAGGGTAACACCCAGCACTCCATAGATATGGTCCACATCGCTCTCCTAGAGGGAGAGATCAGACTACTTGGGAGTGAGGTACCAAAGAGGACCACCACTATAGGGTTACACCAAACTAGGACACGAGATACAGGGCAATCATCAGCACCATCCAATCGTAGGACTCATATGTCAGAGAGGTCCATCGATACCAGCTTTAGGTGGACTCACCAAGAGGGTGGAGGTAATGGAGGAGCCTCATAGACTAGGGGTGTAGGTGGTGCAGGCCCAAGTTAGTACATATTTTCTATATTTGTACTATTTTGGTGTAAGGTTGAGGACCTACATAGTTGTAGCCTACGGGCATTTTAGTATAGCCCTATGTACTTTTTGACACACATATATATATGATCAGACTTTACAACTCATTACATGTGTACTTTATTTGTTTTATTTTATGTTTATGCTTATGCATATGGATGCAATGCTTTTATTGATTAGATGCTATATGATGTGATGTATGGATGACATGCACTAAATAGCTATGTGATGTATGATTAGATGTAGTGATATATATGTGTAGATTGACTACTTATGATGGGTGTATATGGATGCAATGTTTGATGTTAAAATGCATGTTTAATTTGTTGAGATTGTATGCATTTAATTTATGATGTGGTAAATGTAGTGTATGTAATGCATTATTTACATGATGATGATTCAATGTAAATGAACCTGTATGCTTTAATCACTTAAAACATAAGGAATGAATGCAATATGAGTTTAACAATCTAATGGATGACACCATAGAATGTATAATAATCATGAACTATAATTGATATAACTTGTCATAAGAATTAATCAATTAAACACCCATGTGTGCTATGAAATGATGTATTATTTCTATTCATAAGCTTTTGTAAATGAAAAGAATATGTACAACATAGTCAGTGGTCATCTAAATATCATTGTTGATATACATCCAGTATCTAACCTATATTATGAATAGTCTTAATAAATAAACTCTCATAAGAAGAAATTGATAATTGAATGATTGAAATGGTTGTTTATTTTTAGGAATTTTTGAGGTTTTCCATGAAACTCAAACACCCTAGTTGACTTATCAAAAATTTTATAATGACTATACTAGAATTCTCAGAAAAAAAGTTTTCGCTATGAAATACCAAGCTATTCATTACCCCTATGTGTGCAAATGAATATATTAGATGAGACATAAGCCTACTCCAGTGTCAGGTAGGATTCGTTCATCCCATTGTTGTATTGGGGAACCTCAAATGTCCACCTAATCCTAGGTGTGGATTTAGTTAGACTAAACCACTAGGAAATACAAGCCACCTAAAGCTAGCTCATTTGTGACTTTCTAGACCTACCCTGATGTTAGGAAGGATTCATTGAACCCATTATTGTATTGGGGATCACTCCATTTCTTTGAGTATTGATCATTTGAGGGATTCAATTTTACCCCCTTATTTTCTTCAATTTATTGGGATACTTGCTCATATATAGTGATAAAAATCACTGTTTATTTTGTATATACTCCTTTTTTTCTTTTTTTTTAGAGCAAGGGGTAGGATTTGACTCTAGGATTTTGCTCATTTTGATTTAAGCAAGGGATCTCTTCAGGTAGGGGGTGAACTTATCTTTTTTCCAATGACGTCTACTCTATACCACTACTCCTCATAGATGAGCAAGTAATAAAACCTTTCGCCTAAGGTGACCTTGACCACTTTTGTAGTGTTCATCCTTCCTTACCCTAGTTAGGATTATTAATGTGTTGATTAGTGATAATATTATGATATGCTAAGTGTTATCAAAACTAGACCTTATCCTCAAAAGCAAAGCAAGATTTATACCAAACTCTTAAGAAGACCACTAGGTATGGCTGAACTACCGAAAAACCCTAGTATATTCTTCATAGCAACAAGAAGGACTATGTTGAGAAACACAATTACTCACAAGGGTGATGGATGATGATGATAATGCATAGATACATGATTGAGACACAAACATGGTGTCATTTGTAATATTGTAAACACAAACTATCTTAATGCAAGTGTGATATATGTAAATGCCTAATGCAGTGCAATTAAATTAATGCAAGTGCAAAACTAAATGCATGATACAAATGAAGTGCAATATTTTTAGATTTTATTGCTTTATGATTTTAATGGATTTTAGACTTTTCCATATTTTTAAGTTTTTTGAATTATTATGTATGGAATTCCCTAAGATGAAGGATGTTGAGAGGTTCAAGCTCTTCAACACCTTAAATAAATTTCAAGTGATACGTTCCAGGTCCAATCTGCTCTAAGATGATGTAAGGACCTAACCAGTTAGCCACAAACTTATCTTACAATTGCGCTGGTAGGTTTGAGTTCTATTGGTTCTCTTTCAATACAAGATCACCAACCTTAATGTCTCTCAATTTGACTTTACTATTGTAAGCTTGTTTTAAGTGCTCTTGGTAAATGTTGAGGTGCTCAAGGGCATTCACATGAGTTCATAAAGAAGTGTCAATTGATCTATGTGAGCTTGTCGTGTAATTTCATCATCGATGAACTCTTTCAATGCGATGCACAGCATTGGAATCTCCAACTCTAGGGGCATAATAGCCTCAATGCCATATACTATAGAAAATAGATTTTCCCTAGTGGGCATCCGTATGCTAGTCCTATAAGCCCATAGTGCAAGGGGTAGCTAGATGTGCCAATATCTATGGTTTTCTTGTATCATCTTTCTCAAAATTGCTACCACTATCTTATTTGAATTCTTAGCTTACTCGTTTGCTTGTAGATAATAGTCACAAAAATATGTTGTATATTTTACTTAGACATTAAAGCTTTCACAATATTTTTCTTGAATGGCGTTCCATTATCTGATATTATCTTGGATGGTATCCCAAAATGACTAATGATATTATGAAGTATAAACTTCGTAATATGTGCTCCAATTATCATTTTTAATGGAATGGCTTCCACCCACTTTGTAAAATACTTAGTAGTTTTTATAATAAATGTATGTCAACCCAATGATAGATGATATATCTTTCCAATTAGATCCAAGCCCCACTAATCAAATGTCCAAGCCACTTGAATGGGATGTAAGGCCTATAATGGCAAGTGTGTAAGATTAGCATGATGCTGACATTTGATGCATTCTTGACATACATGGTGCAGTCCTTATCCATAGTGGGCCAATAATAACCCATTCAAAGGATGCACATGACAATGGCCATGCTGCTAAAATGGCCATCGTATGTACCATCATGAGCTTGCAAAATTGCTCATGCTGATTCTTGGGGCTCAAGACAATGAAGGAGAACTCCATTGTAACTTTTGCGGTATAAGATATCTCCAAGCAAGACATACTTTGTCACTTTCTATATAAATGTGTATTTTATGACACACGACAATACCTACAAGATTAGACCAAGTTTTAGGAATTCATATAATTATGACATCCAGTCCTGATAAGCTTCTGCCTCGACTGTCAAGATGACTTGTTCCCTTGACATTTCATTGTGCATAAATGCATACTGGGATACAACATTGTAGTGAATTATTGTGCCATTCTCTATAGGACCCTACAAGATCAAATACCCCTAGGACACCTTCTTGAGAAAGTCTCTAGATTTATAGAACCACTCGTGGTTTGGTTCTATATGAATCATGTTGATAGATTCCTTGTTATCAAAAGCCACATGCTACATCACGACATGTGATATCATCTTTACATGAATGGTAGTAAATTCGGTAGATAAATTTTGAGGGATTAAGGATCCTAAAGATGCCATAGTGTCTATAATTTTTTTCTATGAATGGGGGATTGCCTCGATGTTATACCATTCTAGCTAGGCTAGATATGTGTCAGCAATATCCTTGTAAGCTTTCAAGATGGGACACTGACATTGAAAAAGTCCCTTCACTTGATTGACTATGAGAAGAGAATTTTCAAAGATATTTGACCGTTTAATCTTCATGGTGATATTTGTTTGGATGCCCAAGATTAGGGCTTTGTATTCAGCATTATTGTTAGTACAAGGAAATTCTAGATTAAAAAATAAGGTAATTGGAGCACCTTGTGGTATGAAAAATACAATTCCTGCCCCACCCCCTTACTCACACTTTGAACCATCGAAGAACATAATCATATCAACTTTGTTATATGGTTCTTTTGGTTTGGGTGCTTCTGATCATGCAAATACTGTATCATCAGGAAGCTCTATGGTGAGAGGCATACTATTCTCGATAGGTACCTCAGCCATTTGATCAGCTATGACTTGTCCCTTAATGGACTATTGGCTGATGAATTCCAAATTGAATTTTCTCAATAACATGATCCACTTTGTAGTACATGTATTATGATATATCTTGCTCATTATATACTACAAAGGACTCTATTTGGATATCACATATGTTGTATGACAACATATAATGATGCAACTTCTTTGTTGTGAACACCACTACTAAAAATAACTTCTCCACATACATATAGCCGATATCATAACTCACCAAGAGACAACTGATGTAATATATGGCCTACTCTTTGCCTTGCATGTTCTTTTGGACTAACATGGTTCCCAATGCAAATTCAATTGCTGATATATATAGTAGAAAAGGCACATCTGGTCTTGGTGGAGCTAGCACTAGTGGTGTTGTCAGGTATTGCTTAATCTCAGTAAAGGTTGCTTGACATTCCTCATCCCAATTGAATGGTACTCCCTTGTGTAGAAATTGATTCATGGGTCGACATTTATCTGATAATTGGTTGATAAATCTATTTATGGATGCTACTTTTCCCTGAAGGCTTCTTAATTCCTTGATATTTTTTAGAGGACTCATCTCTAGAATGGCCTTGACCTTCATTGGGTGAACTTTGATGCCTCATTTTAAAATGATTAATCCCAAGAGATTTCCTGAAGTTACACCAAATATGCACTTCTTGGGATTCAACATGATATTATGCTCTATCAGGTAATCAAAGATCTTCCTTAGGACCTCAGCATGCTCTTCTCATAAAAATAACTTTGCCAATAAGTCATTGATATAATATTTCAATATCTTATGCATATAGTCATGAAAAATATATGTCATGGCTCAATGATATTGGCACCAGCATTTTTAAGGCTGAATGGCATAACTTTATAGTAAAATGTCTCCCATGCCATTGTAAACATGGTTTTGTGCTGGTCTTTGGCTTTAATTCAAATCTGATTGTAACTAGAAAAACCATCCATCAGGGAGAGTATCTCATGACCCATATTTGAATCTACAAGAGCATATATGTTGGGCAACAAAAATGAATCCTTTGGTTTTGCCTTGTTAAGGTCTCTGAAATCTACACAAATATGGATCCTTCCATCAGGTTTTCCTACAAGTACCATGTTTGATACCCATTCCAAATAGTCGATGGAGATAATAAACTCTATATCCAATAGCTTCTGTAGCTCGTCTTTCACAATTAAAGTGACTATTAGATGCATATTTCTGAGCTTCTTCTTGATAGTTTTCTTAGCAGGATCTATTGAAAGGTTATGAGTAACCAATTTCATATCTAGCCCCAGCATATCCTTGTATGTCCAAGCAAAAAGGTCAGGTATTTATTTTAGTAGATGGATGAGTATGGCATGCTCATTAGGAGATAGACTCTCTCCAAAATTGAACTTTTTAGGATTAGTGGGATCGTTACTGATATCCACATCAAAGGTCTCATCTACTAATATATGTGATCCCTCCTCAAGCTAGTGATGCATAGGAATCAATTGGATGTCATTAGATAGTTTTAAAGGTCCTACATCAAAATTTCCCTTAGCATGATAAACATCATGTGCACAGCTTGGCACAAAATGAAAAGGTTGTAACATTTCTTCAATAGGGAATAAATATTTAGGCTCTAGTGGTGAGTCAGTGCGATCCCAATCAATAGCATCTACATTAAGATACAAATTTTTAGAAGGATTGACTGGATTATGAAGTGGAGTGGTTAAATTAATGGAGATCATATTGATGAAATGGATTAGATCTCCAGGACCACATGCATGTGACTCTACATTGATATAACTTCCATCCTCGAGATGTGGTTTTGGGGGTATGGGGATCTCTAGATCCAGTCTATAGATGGACTCAAAAATATGATCTCTAGGCTCAAGGAGCTCCATGTACATCAAGGAACCAGGGAAGACTATATGATAAATCATATCCAAGTTAGGTGGTCTTCCTCTAAGGCATGGACTAGGATAGACTCATTGATGTCAATTGGCTCATGATGATATTAGAAATATTGAGGCCTAAGATAAGCTCTCTTAGTATCATCCTCATCATAATTGTTGTATATGATTCCTTTGCCCCAACCCACAAAAATTGGGTGATTAGCAATATGGGGCCCAAGATAGGCCCACTCTATTTCATATTCATAGTCACTATCGACCATGAAGTATTCTTCAATATCACCCATTTATTCCATGGATAACAAATGATGTAGATTTATAGGGCTTAGGTAGGACAACTCAATTTCATCCTCATATCATTCATTGTGTGAGGATAGTTCATCATCGTTTGTTCCAAAATTGCAATATGGTCCATCACTTTCGGTAATAGACTCTACTATACCCATATTCTAGATCTGCATGTCTGTATCATTGACAGCTTCATGGATTTCATTATCCAAGTTGACTCTTAGATTGTCTTCTTGATCTACCTCTACCATGATGTGCTCATGATAGATCTATAGTAGTGCTTCTAAGACATAGGTTACCAACCTATTACCCCCTCGTAGATAAGAAGGGTTAGGGTGATAAGGATTCCAATCCACATCATCCCCAAAAGTGAGGTTCATATGATCTAAAGATGCTATTAGGAGCTCATCTCATCCTCAGATATGATAGCCTAACCCAACCTATCAGCTGGTAGCTAATACTATGGCTTGATGGGAATTCTATGCCCCTACTCAAATAAGCCTAAGCCTTAACCATGCCAATGGTAATGATTGAAGTAGTGCAAGGTGAATTCAGGGGTAGATAGATAATGACCATTTTCCATGAATGGTTCATCATCATCCTCATCTATGGGCATACGATTTTTCAATTGATCTAGCCCTCCATATATGAATTTTTTTTTGGTTGGGTGGACCCCCAGTGGTACCACCATCCCTATGGGTAAGCGATGGGCTTGAGGTTGACCCATATCTTGTGTAGCTTTGATAATCGACATGAATGTCACATTCTACACAATGTACTCTACTAACCTAGAGTTAACCCACTGCATAGTCACCAACGATGTTGATGACCTTGTTGAAGATGTAGGTGAGGCAAGCTAAGGTGCCTCCTCGACTATATTTTGAGTGAACCCTCATCCGTGGGAGTTGGACCCTCGACAGTTGCTTCCTTGGGTTTTTGCTTTGACTCTTTATCACCCATAACTACCTTAAGCTTCCTATCATTTCTAGGTACTTTGGATACCATAAGTTCATCTGAAGCTACTGTAATATGCTCTGATAACTGTGGTGCTACCATTTATGGTCCCATGCACACTCCTTTGAGTTTGACTTCTAGATATATAATAGGCGACATCGATCGTATATCTAGATGCATTAAGGGGAGAATAAAATCCCCTGGCAAATCTACTAAGTTCATGTATTTGAATGACTCTTAATTCGAAGGTACCATGTGAACTAGTCTCTCATGTATATATTTTATACACTAATGTAAGATCAAGAATACGTAATGTATTTCTCTAATCCAAGGTCTCCTTGTAGCACCCTAAAATTGGCGCAGTCAAATTGGAATAATTACATTCACCTTAGTAAATAAATTTAAATTCAAATTTAACCTCCCAAACCGCGCGTTAACCGTCGAGAAACCCGTTTCCCCTTTTTCTATGCCATTTTTAGGATTTGTTGTGACCGTTGGACGATATCGTTGCCAATTAGACGATATCGCCCCAGATTTGACGATTTCGTCTGGACTAGAACGTCCAGAATATTTTGTCACAAAACTGAATTTGCATAGATAGACTCTGTTCCAACGGGTCTCCAATCCGGGCAGAAGCGTGTCTGCGCCGTTGGGACCCTCCCCCATTGGAGATCTCCCAAATTGGGAAGATCTCCAACCTCCCAACAACTTTCCCTAAGCCTATTTAACTCTAATACTTTTCCCTCCCCAACCCCTGGCTGAATTCTTATGCAAATCGACTCCCTATGTGCTAGAACTACTCAAATTTGCTTTTTGCACTATTCCTATAGTAATTTTATTGCAGGTATATCACCGGTTTTCAGCCGGAGCCAGCACCTATCGCAGCTCGACGAACTCCGTCAAGATCGGAGGCGATCCTGTCAAATTAGGGACGATCTCATACTGATGCGAGACGATCTCGACTACAACGATACATCGAGGCAATCGGTGCCCGAAGTTTGCTCTTCTCTCTTTTCTCTCGTCATTTTATGCTATAAATCGGATCATTTATTTATTTTTTATTCTACTTTGCATCTGGATTTCACCCATCTAGTTTAGATTGCACATTAAATTCATGATTTGCCATCATAATGCAGTGATCTGTTTTACTTTCTATTTTAAATTATTGCTTAGTATTCACCTTGTTCTCTAGCATATTTTGCCTCTATTTTGCATAGTAGAATTGCTTGTATTTTGCATTTGTTCCCTGTTTTGCAGGTTTTTGACGAATTCATCAAATTTGAGACGATTTTGTCTATCTTAGACGATTTTGTCTGTCTCAGACGATTTGGTCAAATTGTAGGCGATACTGTCAAATCCCAGACGATCCAGACTACTTCAAGCATCAGAAACTTCATCAGACATCCCGGATTAGGTAATCTCCATTAGCCTCCTGCAAATTCTCTATTTTTTTGCTTTCAGTCTGTTTACTGTATTCATTTAAATTGCATTTTCATGTAGTTTAAGTTAGAATCATTCGACCAAACCTAGGATGAATGTTTAAGGATAAAACGAACCCATTAAAACACATTCCCAAAACCTAGGCATGGAAACTGCCGCCAAATGTTTCTTGGTGAACCCACCATCCGTCGACAAATCACCAAAATGCACCTCCCTTGAGAGGCGGGACCTTCGCAAAGTCCTCTCGTCCGAGGTACCGCATCATCCTTTTCCCATCCTCCTTTCGGGCGCGGATCCAATAGCCTGAAGGTAGGGATGCAAAAAATTTGGAGCGATACATTTTGGTGAACCCGACGTGAATGCATCATAACCTTTTGAAAAACAAAACGAAACAAAAACAAAAAAATATATATATGTATACAAGAAAAACAAAAAACAAAATCATCATTTCATGTTTATATATTTTAGATTCTAAATAGTAGATGCTAAATATTGCTTTTAGAAGTACTAAAGAAACCATGAGTTTTTACTCAAATCAATATGAGCCCATTAGTAATGTTGGAAGAATTCAGCCAAATACATTTGTTGATTATGACCAACCTCATCCCTATTCAACATCACCTCCATCACACTTCTCTCATTTTTCATCCATAACTCAACAAAACAATCCCTTTGCCAATCCTCTTCATAACGATATTATCTATTCTCCCATATATCCATATTATGTCTATCAATCCACATATAATCCTCCACCACCTTTTCAATACTCTTCTTTCAATACAACACATCCATTTCAACAAGAAAATACTTATTCTTCCAATTCTACCATGCACCCACCTCCTACATCGCAATCTTCCTGTCATCATTCTACCCATAATAAATAAAGTAGATGTGAGAAACCATTAGGTCCTTTTATGACGAAATTCCTAAAGCATTTATCAAAAACCTCTCAAAAATATTCATCACGTAAATTTACTAAGATCAATCAACCAATGGATATAATCCTCAAGTATTTACTTGACACAAATAGGATTAAACTCCCTTCCATAAGACAACCTGATACCACATCAGACTGGTTTAAACCTGAGCTACATTGTGAATATCATAGAGTGGATGGACATATGACACAAAAATGTAAAGATTTAAGATGTGCAATTCAATATTTGATTGATAAGGATATTTTTAATATAAAGGAATTACAATCTACAACTGATGATAAATCTCAAGTAAACAATCAAACCCCTACACAACAAATACCAATAATCAATCAAGACATGGGGATCTCCCAAGAACCCCTATTCAATTGTCAACAACAAGAAACCAATCAAATATTGCATGTTAATGTGTCCCATCATGATGATATTATTAATATTGTAACAAAAACTACAAATGAGCAACCTCAAGTTCAATCAACTCAATCCGATATTCAAGATATGGATTCCTCATTTGACAAACCTTCAAAACTATCTTTGGCTCTAGAGAATGATACAAAATGGAATGTAAGCATAGAAATCTCATATTTAAAATCAAAATTTCAATCTGAAATCCCCTTTGATAGCCAACAAAAAGTGATTAATTCTCAAGCAAATATATCCCTTTTAGAAGTATTACAAATTTATCACAAGGAAATTTTGTTCAAAATACCTAGCCAACAATTTGTTCCTCATCATATTTTCTCTAAGAACATAATTAATGGTGTAAACCCTCTTGAGGTTAACCATATTTCATTCTATGATGAGGATATTCCTTCCTCTACTCTACAAGAAGACTATTATCTTTACATTACAGGATCTAGTAAAGAAACACTTGTTAGAACTATCATGGCAGATAATGACTCCTCTCTTAATTTATGCACTTATCAATTATTTCAAAAACACAAATTAAAGGAAGAACATATTAATGAATCAAATGTTATTATAAAATATTTTAACAATGAAATTCAAGAAGCTCAAGGTACTATAATTTTTCCCCTAAATATTGGATCCAAGATCCTGGATACTTTATTCTATGTAGGATATTGTCCTTCACCTTACAACCTACTTCTCCAGAGCCCTTGGATTCATACGATGAGGGTTTTCCCTTCCACTCTTCACCAATGTTTGAAATTTGAACTTGCAAATAAAATTGTTACCATACAGGGTGACCCAAAACCATTTGAAGAGTATTTAACGATTGAAACATCAAGTTTTATACATTCTTTATTGTCACAATTATCTTTTATCCATCACTTTTCTTCATCCATACATGATCATCCTTGTTTACCAAATAACACTCATGCATATTTTTCACATATACTTTCTCCATCTTATCAAGATTTGGAATATAGTGATAAGAATGAAGAACCTTCTTATCTTTCTGACATTTTACTTTGTAACATGATCAATTTTGCACATATAAAATTCAAATCTTTTGCTACATTATTCTACATTATAACAAAGTTTTTGTTATCGCTACCTTTTATTCATCACCTTTTGTTCTTACCTTCACCTCAACCAGATTATCCTTCAAAACCTCCTTTGATTTTGAAGCAACCCTAGACATGCTATACTCAAATAAACCTTGTATAGTGTATATAGATCATCTTGTATATACCACCAATTTCAATTCATAAATTAAAATCAAAATACAAAAAAAATCAAAATCCTCAAAATCTTTAAAAAAATACAAATGCAACTAAGGACCTTAAAGGTAAATTTGAGCCCAACTGGCTTGGACCATACATCATTACTGCTAAATTTGAATCAGGAGCATATAAATTATCTACCTTATATGGTAAAGAACTTAAAGAACCCATGAATATTTTACATCTCAAACGTTACTATGCATAAATTTGGTCATTTCATCCATGTATATATTTGTTCAAAGTTACTCTCTTATATTTCTTTCAATTTATAAAAAATTCAAAAACACCAAAAACATTCATAAATCTCCAAAAATCTTCAAAAACTATCTATTGCATTTGTTTAAGGCAGTTGTTAAAAATTTTTTGCTCAAAAATATAAAAACAGTTATATGCTTGACTCTTTCGAAACCAAAATAAAACAATATACAGAAAGAAAGAGAGAGTCAACATTCTCAAAACTTCTCAAAAATGTTTATATATATTTTCCTACAATTATTGCAGTTATATGTTTTCAACTTATTTTGGATAAAATTAGCATTTATTTGGCATCCCTCACTTGCACACTCACAACAATAAATATCTTGATTTTATCTGGCATGATTACTAATCTCTCTTATATCAAAGTTCACAAAATTCAATTAAATAAAGTTTGAGCATAGAGAATTGATCTTGTTATTTACTTAAACCAAACACATCTTTTCACAATAAAATGATTATATTTGTAATTTCCATGTTTTGCTACATAGTAGAACTGATTTCTTGGGTGAAAAGTTTCCCCTGCTATCCTATCATGCACATGGTCTAGAATCTTTGAGAATTGGCAAAAGGACAAGCTCACCCCTACCCAGAATAAAAATCCCTTGCTCTACAGCTAATCCGAGCAAGTATCCCTAGAAAAGAAAAAAGAAAAGAAAAATTCAAGAAAAAGAGAAAAGAAAAAAATGTTCTTTTATCATTATAGCAATGTTCCAAGCATTATCAAGCAAAAGAAATACAAAAAGAAAAATAAGCAAAATTCAAAAGCAAGCAAGAAAGCAATAAATTCCCTTTCCCTACCCTTTGAAAAGAAAAGAAGGGTTGATGAGCTTGAATCCCTGGAATTCTCAATTATTCGAAAACTATGAGGTAAGCCCCATAACAGGTGGTTTATGCCCAACCTGCTTGGCCTTGGGTAACTCCTAGTGTGGTGATATGTCTGTCACATTAGCGACCTTCTTTTGTACAGACCTATGTCTGCTTATGGATTAGCTAGCTCTTGATAATCCAACCTACATAGTAGTCTAATATGGTTATATGCATCTACATCATGGTTAATGAACACTTATTTGGTTTCTTCAAATCACTTGTATCATAGTATCTTGCTCAAATATGGTAAATGAACAATGCAATTGCACACACATTTGTATTTGAGAGATTTTTTCTATCATTATGATATATCAATATTGGCAATGAATTCACATATGCACATGGGATTCCTTATAAATCTAACTTTTGTCTTCAAAATACTTTGAAATATTATTTTTGCAACTTGTTTGGAATAAATCAAATACAGTTGTTTTCCACAAAGACAACTATATAATAGCAAAAATCAACAATTTCTTTCAAAAATATACAATTAAAAATATACATATCTGATTGACTTTCGTGACGATGGTATAGTTTCAAAACCAAAATTGGAATTTTATGCCTAGCGCAAGTCCTCATTTTCATCTTTTCTATTCATCAAAAAATCAACCATGCAATAAAACTATCCTTTTTTGGATTTTCGCGATGATGGTATAAGTCTATACCTACATATTCTATGCCTAGCGCAAACCATTGTAACAATTTTTTTTTTTTTTCCCAATTTATCAAAAATCATACAAAACATATGACTTCATTTTACACAAATTATGCTTTTTCGAAAGCAAATACACTTTCACTATGTTATGTCATTATGCCAACTTTACATTTTGCAATGACGGTATAATTCCTAAGGAATTATTCAACAATTTTATCACACTTAGGAATTTATGCCTAGCAAAAATTATTTTACAATATTTCATGCATAATATTTTTATGGAAATCTGAAAACAAAACAAACCATCATCATCATCATTTGCATTATCACAACAAAGTCTTAAGAAAGTCTCTTAAGCACTCTTTTATTTTAACAATATTTCTATTTTGGGACTAGCTTGACGACCGAGTGAGCAGCGACTCCATGAAATGGTCTATAATAGCGACAATGTCCTTTGAAATTATTGTTAGAAATCTCTTTTTATTTTTACATTTCATTACAAACAATCAATTTGTTACATCAGATTATTTCATTTAAAATATTTATAGCATGACATCCAAGTTATAATATTTTCCAAAACGACATAATTACATGAATCATCAATAAAATCATTACATCAATCAAATCAATCAATTACATCAAACATAAAAAGCATCATAAGTATCACATAAGACAAGTCATATACTCAAAAATATCTCATCTATCTATATCAACAGAATATATACATCATCAAAACTAGATTGGTATGCCACAATCTGTACCTCGGCATACTCAATCCTCTATCAATACAAGTATAATACAATATCAATAGCAATATCCCGCCCTCTAGCCTCGAGAGCCTCGAGAGCCTCTAGAGCTCTCGGCCTCATCTCCTCCCCCGCCTTGCGAAGGACGAGGTGGTCCCATCGTATTATATGTGGTACTGCGAGTCCTCATCGTCGATCGAGATGAGCTCCTCGTCGACCTTGTCCTGATAGGATCGGCTATGGTAGCCGGCAGCTGTACCCTCTGGCCCTCTGGCACCGCCTGGTAGTATAAAGCCTGATAGAATGCGGTCTAAGAAACTAACCGCAACAGCTCCTGAGTGCTCACCCCTCCGCCTCGTGCCCTGAGATGTGCATTCTTGTCTCATAGCTACGACACCTCATCCTGGTGCTGTGCAGCTGCATCTTGTAGTGTCTGCACCTGATTCTGTAGACGATCCCTCTCTACTCGGATAGTAGCCATCTCGCTACTCTCTCATGTATCCACGCCCTTGCCCTTATCGGGTGATGGTGGCCTCTATGGAGATGGGGATCTCGCCTCCCTCCTCTCCCACTCCCTCTGTTGTGGCCGCTCCTATGCCCGTGGCCTCCTCTGCTCTCTCCTGTCGTGACCCTGGGCCACCTCTATCATCGCCTGGTGCCACCTCCCTATCCGACGCACAACTACATGGATCGGACCCTGTGCCCTCATCATTCGAGGAGGGCGGATGCCTGCGTACCAGGCATCGTAGCCATCGACTACTCTTGCATCGTCCCCATCCACTGGCTGTATGGGGGCATCATCCGTGTCTTAACTCCAGAATCACTGCATATCTGGAGCCCCGCTAACCGTGGTGTTATCCCAGATAGTTTGAGAAAACTCGTAATCCCTTAGAGATGGGATCCCCTGCTGCAGATCAAACTGTCACAAAACCCGATCGTAGCGGTGGAGCTCCACCTCTCCCCTCTCCATCCTCAGCCAGTAGACTCGCCTGATGTGATCCAGATCATGTGCGTCCTCTGCCCACCCTGGATGCTACCTCCATGGCCTCTAGGTGATCTATTTTGGGACCAAGTCATCCAGTAGTCTCCGGGACATCGACAGGTTGATCCGTCGCTGTGCCCCTCTCCGGAGCCACCAGTAGAAGACTCGAGGCCTCTCCCCATCAACCCCTGTTAGTGGAAGCCCTACCGGCCTTCGCATCGCAATGTGCTCCCAGCACCAAACCTGTAGGAGCGATGTCATGACCAGACACCGCCCGCCCTTGTACACGACCCCGTAAAGGATCCTGTACAGCCGGCATAGAACAAAGCTACCCCAAGAAAATTTGTAGCCATGGTCGTGCATATTGTAGATCACATCTGCGAGCATCCACGACACCCTGCACCCGCTCTGGTGGCACAGCAGAAGTCCACCAACCACTCCAGACAAAACTCGTGTTAGTGTAGATGCCCCAGGCATCTGGCGTAGTGCCTCGATGTTCACTCCGCCCTTCTCCAGGGCGAAGCTCGGGTCACCGTAGAGTTGTCCCATCATGTAGCCCTGATTGGCCGTAGGTGTGATCATCCTCCCTTGTATGGGGATTCTAAGAATCCTCCATACATCCTCTAGTGTGGGAGTCATCTCCTCTGTCGGTAATCGGAAGCATGAAGAGCCCGGGTACCACCTCTCTGCTAGGGCTGTCAGTAGCCCCATGTCAGTAGAAACCTACGGCATCTTCGCCACATGCTGCAAGCGAGCCTATGCTAGCAGATCCCGCTCTGCTCGGGTGAGAGCGGCCAAGTCGTCTCTCGACCCACCGTATTTCCACTCTCTTGCTCTTTAGTAGTCCTCTCTGCAAACATAAACAATCAAAACAACAAACAATCATTAATAACAATTTCAGTAATCAAAAATACAACTTAAAGATCAAATTTTTGCAATTGATGATATCTCCCACTATTGGATGATATCATCCCAAATTTGAACAAAATCGTCTCCGATTTTGCGTGTCTAAATCGTCTCTAATTTGACGAAATCGTCCCCTTTTCACCGATTTCGCCCTTGGGCAAAATTGACGAACTTGAGACGATTTCGTCGAACTAGGGATGATTTCGTCCGGACGATGTCGGCGACCAAAAACAGCCACGATGCTCAAAATTCATCCTAAATTCCTCTAAAAAAGCATGTAAAATTCAAATTAAATCAATCTAAATTGAGTTTAAACCCTTACCCATAGACCGCGGCGGACCTCTGCAGATCTGTGCGCTGTCTCTACCATTTTTGCTCCAGAGCTCTAAAAACAGTAAAATGAACATTAATTAGGGTTTTACCCTATTTTTCTTAATTTTATTCAAAATAATTCACAAATATTTTTTGCTTTTCCGCATTTTTACCTCAAATGTTCGATTTGGGTAAAAACACGGAGGGGGCACCATAGTAAGCTGTCGTACGATTCGACCAAGAATCGTCGCCTAAAAATGGGAATAATTTTTTGCTTTCTCATAGATCGAGAAGAACTCTTCTTTAACGCATTTTCTTCAAAAAATTCGCTAAAGAGGGGGCAAAATGTAGCACCCTAAAATTGGCACAGTCAAATTGGAATAATTACATTCACCTTAGTAAATAAATTTAAATTCAAATTTAACCTCCCAAACCACCCGTTAACCGCCGAGAAACCCGTTTCCCCTTTTTTCGTGCCATTTTTAGGAGTTTTTTTGACCGTTGGACGATATCGTCGTCGATCAGACGATATCGCCCCAGATTTGACGATTTCGTCTGGACTAGAATGTCCAGACAATTTTTTCACAAAATTGAATTTGCATAGATAGACTCTGTTCCAAAGGGTCTCCAATCCGGGCAGAAGCATGTCTGCACCGTTGGGACCCTCCCCCATTGGAGATCTCCCAAATTGGGAAGATCTCCAACCTCCCAACAACTTTCCCTAAGCCTATTTAACTCTAAGACTTTTCCCTCCCCAACCCCTGGCTGAATTCTTATGCAAATCGACTCCCTATGTGCTAGAACTACTCAAATTTGTTTTTTGCACTATTCCTATAGTAATTTTATTGCAAGTATATCACTGGTTTTCAGCCGGAGCCAGCACCTATCGCAGCCGACGAACCTGTCAAGATCGGAGGCGATCCTGTCAAATTAGGGACGATCTCATACTGATGCAAGACGATCTCGACTACAGCATACATCGAGGAAATCAGTGCCTAAAGTTTGCTCTTCTCTCTTTTCTCTTTGTCATTTTATGCTATAAATTAGATCATTTATTTATTTTTTATTCTACTTTGCATCTGGAGTTCACCCATCTAGTTTAGATTACACATTAAATTCATGATTTGCCATCATAATGCAGTGATCTGTTTTACTTTCTATTTTAAATTATTGCTTAGTATTCACCTTGTTCTCTAGCATATTTTGCCTCTGTTTTGCATAGTAGAATTGCTTGTATTTTGCATCTGTTCCCTATTTTGCAGGTTTTTGACGAATTCGTCTGACGAATTCATCAAATTTGAGACGATTTTTTCTGTCTCAGACGATTCTGTCTGTCTCAGATGATTTGGTCAAATTGTAGGCGATACTATCGAATCCCAGATGATCCAGACTACTTCAAGCATCAGAAACTTCATCAGACATCCCGGATCAAGTAATCTCCATTAGCCTCCTGCAAATTCTCTATTTTTCTGCTTTCAGTCTATTTACTGTATCCATTTAAATTGCATTTTCATGTAGTTTAAGTTAGAATCATTCGGCCAAACCTAGGATGAATGTTTAAGGATAAAACGAACCCATTAAAACACATTCCCAAAACCTAGGCGTGGAAACTGCTGCCAAATGTTTCCTGGTGAACCCACCATCCGTCGAAAAATCACCAAAATGCACCTCCCTTGAGAGGCGGGACCTTCGCAAAGTCCTCTCGTCCGAGGTACCGCATCATCCTTTTCCCATCCTCCTTCCGGGCGCGGATCCAATAGCCTGAAGGTAGGGATGCGAAAAATTTGGAGCGATACACTCCTAAGAAGGATTTTATACTGCATGGCACCTTTGATCCCCTGACACATCACAGGTATGGTCTTTAATCCAACCTAAATCGGAATAACTATGGTACCTACCATTGATAATAGCACATCATTGAATGCTCTCAAGGTGAAAGTGGAAGGTACAATATGTGACTTTAGCAACTTTAGATACATTAATGCCTTGTTTTTTATTATGTTGATTGATGACCTTGTATCAATAAAAACCCGTTTGAAAGGTGTGTGATTAACACATGTAATTATATGTAGTGGTGGGTCCACTATAGTAGTGGATACCATCTTAATATCTTGATAACTGAATTGGATGATCGATTCACTACATTTTTGTACATGTCCCACAAATTTTGTAAATGCTTTAAGGTCCTAGTACTACACTTCAATTGATCTTAGAATATCCATGAGCATATCCCTATTCTTAGGATACTGTTGAATTAGTTCATATATTGACAACTTCACTAGAGTTTTATGTAGGCTTTGAACTAGCCTACTCCTAATGGTCACCACCAGCCTTGTAGGTGGGCCTGGAATATTTTGAGCTAGCCAAAGGTACAACATGCACTCTAATAGGATCTAGAGGTGGATTTGGTATTTCATACCTCCCTTATCTCCTGATAACATTAACCATGCTAACAAATCCTTGAGTTGGTGATTCAAACCACACTTGATTCACATGTACAAAAATTTTCCTCGATGGATCATGATTTGGTAAGGGGTTCTTGAAGATTTCCATATTCTAATTTTTTGAAACCTGAGGGTTGTCCATAATTAACTCACCTCTTTCGATCATGTTCTGTACTAAATGTATGAAACTTCAACATACTTTGATATCATGTCCTTTCACCCTATATAAAACATAGTACAGATAATCCCTATACCCCTTTGGCTTGGGTTGATTAGGGTTTATCAATTTTATTTTTGATAAGTTTATAGCATCAGCCTCACACAATTGATGGAATATCGATGTCATCAATTTTGAGAAAGGTGTGAACTGGTGAGGTGGATGTTGTTTATTATTCTTACCTTTCTTGTTATTATTCCATTGATCATATCATGCAGGAGGAGGTTGGGCTTGATAATTCTATGGTTACAGCTTATCCAATTTCTCGAGGTTTAACACCACTTGGTTGACATGGGCTGACCTGTTCATTATGATTGTGGGTGTTCTTTTTGTTCCATTCCTTCTTGTTCCTAAGTTTCAAGTTACCCTCCCATAACTTGATGTCCTCTATAACATTGGCTTGCACCAAGGCCTCCTCAAATATTTGGTACTGTTGCAACTATAGCAATAATGAGATGTGCTTCGTACAACTCTTGGTAAATATCCGATTCAGTTTGGTAGTCTAAATGGAAAATGGTAGCTTTACCATTATCTTTCTCCATATGTTGTTATAATACATGATCGGCTCGTCATCATGTTGAAATAAAGTAACCAAATTGGATAAATTAGCCTTCTTCTTAATTCGAAAGGAGAAGTGTTCAAGAAATGCATCAACTAGTTGTTCAAAATTGTTGTGTCATTTGAGTTGATTAAACCACTCCCAAGTAGGACCTGAGAGGGTTGTGATGAAGGTTCTTAGTATTAGGGTGTCATTGCTTTCAATATAAAAGTAATTATCCATAAAGCTCATAACATTCTCCTAAGAATCCTCCTCACCTTGAAACTTATCCAGCTTCAGTATCCCAAAGTGCTTGAGATACGCTATAACTGGCATCGAAGAGCATAAAGGTTCATTGTGAATCTTGTTCAAGGTAGGATTTTTATAAGCCATCCCTTGCTTTTCTATAGCTCAAACCTTCTCTGCCAAGGCCTGATAGGACTTCGAAGACAAAATTTCCTCTTCTCTAAGATGTCCATGAGGAGCCTTTAGAGGTAAATCCTTCTTCGCTCGAGGTGGGGGAATGGGATCATCCCCCACATCAACTAGGGATATCTCTAAATATTCTTGCTCTTGATCATCTCCCACTTCTTCTTCATACTATGTATGCTCATGGTGTACCAATGCTTGGTTTTGCTCCATGTCTTAGGTCATGTGATGAGTATGGTTCTCCATGTGTTCAGGGTATAAATTAGGTTGTAAAGTATCTTTTCTATGAGTGTGCTCCTTGTACTCACTACGGGGAGGTAAATTAGCCTGAGAAAATTGATCCTCTCATTCAACATACTCCTTCTGCCCAAGTATGTGTTGTTCGTGCATGTTTTTCTTGAAAATATGTTGCCTATGCAACCTCTACCTCTGATTATCCTCATTTTTAAGGTGTTCATGTTGTGTACAAACATCCTCCAATTGATCTCGGAGAATTTGCTATCATTGTTTTGATACCAATCTTTGAGATTGATCTATAATATAGGCCATGTGTGATATTTGGTGTACTCATTATGTCCTAGTAACTTTGTCGGTATGACCTCTAAAAGACTTGTTTTCCATGCTTTTACATTTGTCTATGTAGATGGTATTTATATTCTGGTGTTGTCTATACTCTATTCCCGCATGTGTTGATGGGACAATTATACTACGAGAACACTTGGAGCATTCTCTTGGCTCTCAAATTGTCTAACATGTACTCTCACTATGAGAACTCGTAGAATGAGAATGTACAATTGAGGGTTTATATCCTAGCTACCCTAAGACTCTATCTAGACCATCTAATTGTATAGTGCACCACGACTGATGTGGTGGTGTACCATTGACTCCAACCTTAGACATGTCAAATGTGAACTTTCTAGGTTGGTATTTGTTTGGATTCTGAGAGGGTCTATGCCTTGAAGCACCCCTCTCTTCCTACCCCTAAATGGGTGAATTTTCTACTTGTTTATTCTAAACTAATGGGGGCCTTGAGCCATCCTTATCTCGAGTATAACTGGGATCAAATCTGTTTACTATTCCTTCCTCAATGATGTACTCTTTGATAGATCCATTTGATCCATGAGGTGTATGTTCATGGTATATACTCCCTTGTTTGAAGGCCTTATGTTGGGATCTTCTATACTCGGATCTCTCTCATGAGGCATATGTATCACCTCCTCTAAGTGGGTTATTCTAATGAAAACCCCCACACGTAGAGTTATCCCCTCTAATGCTTGTTGAACATCATTTGGGAGGATCTTTTGATTGAGGGTTCTACACATTTTGTTATGCATTGGGTGGAGCTTCGGCCTTGACATTGATTCTACACCCGGATTGACCTCTTCGTGTTCTAACAATTATATTATATTATTTCATATGTATATTTTAAGGCAAACAAAGCAAAAAATGATGGTTATCTCTTTAAAAAAAAAAAAATTGTGAGCCCTAACTAGTTTGATGTGTTTGATATTTGTTGAAAATTCTAAACTACTCTCATCATGTTTAAAATTGTTGATGATATACTCAATAGTTTAAGGCTTTCGGAAAGTTAGCTCAAAAACCTAGCTATGAACTCTAGGCCATGTAATCCAACCTATAATGTGTGGTAGTGAAGTCCACACATGGTCATGGAGCACAAGTCCTCTCGGTACTCACCCTGTTCATCCATAGTCAGTGATATACCTCTTTGAAGAGAGATACATGCAAATTTTCCATGAACTATGATGGTTCTCAGATCTGATATTGTTCTAGTTACAAGGATCGAGGGAGTTGGGCCAACAAATGGAAATCATTGCCACCGTTGTTGAACCCTACTAGTGGTTGGATATGACTTCCAACTCACTAGCGTTCAGATAGTACATGGTGTGTGCGGTTCTTTTTACTTTTGCATGTAAATAAAATGCATCAAAGAGCATTCAAATGACTTTCCTACATGCTTATTTTAAAAATAACATTTACCTTTTAGATAATGCATGTCTATGCTAAGTTATTTTTAGAGAACGTAAATTAACTATGAGGGAATGGCCACTAATTGGGCCTCATGCATGCAAACCTAAAAATAATTGATCTAGACCACTGGAGTCTATGGAAGATTTCAATCAGAGATTCGTTGTTCCTAGCAATAGCTAGTAGGAATATACAAGAATCTAAGTATTTTTCCTTTATACTTTCTCTATGTTTATCATCCTAGTGCATTCATACTATGAAAAATATAGACAAAGACATGAAAACATAGGGAAATGATTCCTAGCTCAGATCCAAGTCTGATGGATAGATTGATGTCTACAATTTTTCTTTTCCCTACTAGACACATCTATTAGGCATGACTGATACTATTACCTATGGTTGTCACGTGCGGCTACAACTATTAACCATGGTTGTAACCCATAGAAAGTACCTACCATAAAAAAATATAGCATATCAGTCATTTTTAACATGAATTATGAGGGTGCCATCATGATCACCATCTGTAACCATATCGAGAGCATATACCTAAGCTATTGTACCAATAAAATGTGATTTTAAGACATCAAACCATAATAATAATAAATTTGATAAAATAAGGAGTTATTTGTATTAATAAATTTCCAATGGATTACAATTACATCCCTCTTAGGGATACCAAATTTGTGATACAATCAATACAATAATTTGAGCCCCACAATGGGGTTGGTATAATCCATAGACTCTCCAAATAGACACGAACTACTCAATATCTATGATGACCTTCTTCTCTCCTTGGAAGAGGTATTTTTGTCTTGAAATCTTTGATGATGGAGCCTTGAAAACCCTACGTTCAAGAAACAATAAGAAATGATTAAAAGAAAATGATGCCTCTCTTTATGAGGCTTTTAAAGGAATCTTGTATAATGAATGACATAAAATCAAGAAAGCATGTAAAACTATCAATCTATGCAAGAAATTATGAGATTATGATAAAGCATGTAGAAGAAGATTAAATCTATCTATGAAGCAATTTAATTAAGTGTTAGTAATTTTAAAATGCATGGAAATAGCAAAAATTAGTATAATTTCTAAATGCTAGGAAATGAAGGTTATCTAGCCTAAATATCTAAATCTAACCTTACAAATGTATCATAGAAGACTAATCTATGGTGAATCTATCAAATTAAATGTATAAAATTGTAAATCTATGGCTAAAACAAGGGAAAACAAGGATCAAACCCTAGTTGCAGGTCTGATGTACGGTGAGCACTATTAGCCATGGCTAAAAACTGTAACTGAGCCAAAAATGTTCTTGCTCTCCAAATTTGGGCTTGGATCTCCAATTATCCTTATTGAATTGATTATCAATGGTTGCCTTGATGTCCTCTGATGGATTGGCAATTTGGATCATTCGAATTTGTGATGGAAGCTCCTCAATTATGTTCGTTGATTCTCCTAGAGCTCTAGGGCATCCATAGCTTCAAATGCATTCATGATATCCAATTGGGTAGCAAGAGTATTCCTCTCAAAGGTAGAAAGTGAGTCTATAATTTGATAGGGCTTCACTACATTTCAACTCAATACTCTTCTAGGATTTTCTCCAATTTTGAGGGGGATATTATAGCACTTGGTAAGGCCTTGCCCTGGCTTCATGGAGAAGCAAAGATCAAGAACCTTCAGTTACGGTAGTTATATAGAAGATGTTAGAACCTTTTGTACCCAAAATGGTCTCAATCTCCAAAGCTCTGGCCATTGTAACCAAATTTGGTTCAACTAAGATTCAAATCATTTTGAAGGCTAGTCATGGCTCTAAGGTGCGACCAACTCTATTAACCATGAGTGTCAGCCATGATCAACCTTGATGAGGTCAAGATACCTAAATTGAGTGGTTAGAACCACTTCTTCACCTTGGAATCTATCCAAGATCCTTCATATGGTCCTCTTGCATGTCCCATATAAGTAGTCGCCTTGACATGACGCATTTTAGGTGTCTACAAGAAGGGTTTTCATCAAATAAGGATCCATTATTTAATAGGACTAACTATGCTTTTTGAAGTGTAAGGATGAAGACTTATTTGATGGCACATGGATATGATACATGGAAATCCATTGAAAATGGATTCACACCATCTATAACTCCTCCTATAGATGAAAGTGGTAAGAAACCATATGAAGATAATGCCAAGGCAATGACTGTAATTTTGAGTGCATTATGTGAATCAAAGTTTTTAAGGTCATGCGATGTACTTAAACAAAATAAATATGGTATAAGTTACATAGAACATATTAAGGAGATGACAAGGTCAAAAAGGTAAAACTTCAAACACACAGAAGGAATTTTGAAGACTTGAATATGAAATATGATGAAGATATTGCTATGTATCTACTTCGTGTTGATGAGGTTGTCAACACTATTCATGGACTTGGAGAAAATATTGATGAATCTACTATTGTTTAGAAAATATTGAGGTCACTCTCTATGAGGTATGATGCAAATGTTTAAGCAATAGAAGAGATGAATGATCCCAAAAATTTAATCATGTATGAGTTACATGGAATTCTCATAGCCTATGAGATGAGGACAGAAAAAGAACAAACATAAAAAAGAGAGGCAGCATTCAAAGTTTCAAATAAGGAAAAGAATAAAGAACAAGAATCAAGTGATCAATCAAGTAGTGAATAAGAGGCTAACTTTGTGAGAAAAAATAAAAAGGGTCCAATAAAATACAAAAGTATGCAGACTATGAAATTTTTTAGTTGTGGTAACATTGGTCACTATACAACTAATTGTCCAAAAAATAGAGGTAGCAGTAGTAAATAAGAAAAGGATTACAAGAAAAAGAAGGTAAGAAAGTTTTATTATGAAAATAAAAAAGGACATGGTCAAGGCAATAATGAGAAGAAGATTTTTCAAAGGAACAAGAAGAGTTTTTATGTTGAAGAAGAAATCAGAGTTTCCAGTGAAAGTGATGAAATCTTCTTCGATAGTGAAAAGGAGGAAATCCCATTTTTAGCCATAGAAGAGAATGAAGATGATCCTGTTATCAAAGACATATAAAAAGAGAAAGATTCAGAAAATGAAGAAGAAAACATGGTTAACATAGAAGAGGAACTTATTGCTACTCTTGAAGAATTGAAAAGGGTTAGAAAGAAGAATTTAGAATTGAAGGCTCAAGTTCAAGAGGATGAGAAAACAAAGACAAAGCTCCTACAAGATCTCATAGACTTAAAAGTGAAGGTTGAAGAGGCAAAGAAAGTTGAAGAAGGTATGGCTGAACAGTTAAAGGCAAAAGAACTAGAATGTGAAATATTAGAACATGAATCTATCATTCTAAGGAAGGGACTTGAAAAAATTAATAATAATATATATCGGTTTAGGAAAAGCTTAAAATATTTGGATGATATTATCAAAACACAGAGATCTCCATTTATGAAGACTGGACTTGGCTTTGAGGAAATTCAAGAGGTACAAGAAGAGGATTCAAGCTCAAAATAAATAGAAGCATCAAAGAAGGTATTTCTAGAAGAGCCTAAAATCTATACTGATAAGTTGAGAAGTGGTAGCATCAAAGAGAAAGCAAACAAATAATGATCAAGGAACAGGGACCGTCATAAGAAAAACAAAGAAAGAAACATGAGATCAAGGCAAGATGAATATCTCTTCCAAGGTTATTGTTTTTCATGTAATCATTTTGGTCATAAAGCTATACATTGTAGGGTTCATGATAAAAATTATTATGGCTTCAAAAAGATAAATTTTAAGTCACTTACACTTTTGAAAGACTAAAACATCATGTGTTTCAATTGCAATATTTTTAGTCATAAAGTTATACATTGCAAGGTTTATGGTAAGAATAATCATAGCTTCACCAAGAATTCATTTACACCTTTCATAGACTACAACATCAAGTGTTACAATTGCAATAATTTTGGGCATAGAGCAAAGTGGTGTAGAACAAAATTTTTGGAACTTCCAAATACAAGCAATAAAAAGGGTGCTCAAAATTTTCAAAGAGGTATGACTTCAAAAATTTGGAAAAATATTGAAAAATAAGAAGAGCATAGTAATTTGGGAGTTTCACTTCCATCCCATAATTAATCACCTCAAGAAAAGGAGGTGGTGATGGGGCTGCACTAAGTGTTTTATATTTAGCCCTATGGAGCCCTTTGCCATTGATTTCAAAGGGGGATAATTTTAGTGAGGGGAAGCAGCTTCTTAGGAGGAGCAATTTGGAAATCTAGTTGTAGTCAAAGATATTTTTTTTGTAGGGCTGCCATCAATGACAAAGGGGGAGATTATTGGAAATATTGATCATATTGTTGTCATTGATGTCAAAGGATACATGAGGCAAAAATATTTTGACATCAAAGGTGCAATGGTTGTCAAGGCAAAAATATTCCCCATGGTTGTGAAAGCAAAGCAAAGAAAATATTCAAGCAAAGGGTTATAATATTTAAATTTTAAATTTAAATATTATTAAGAGAGTTTAAATTTGCAAGGGACAAAGGATTAAAGATATGGACAAGAGTTTAAAGTTACATGGGTCAAATGAATAAGAAAAAGAAAAAGGTTTGATTAGCAAAAGACAAAGGTTAAGAATTAATATTATAATATTTGAAATATTATAATATAAAAGGTTAAAAAAGCAGGAGGCACCAAAAGTTTATGAAGGCAATAAAATATTGAATATTTCAAATGAGCGCCGACGTCTAAGGGAGAGGCGCAAATGTCATAAACCCACAAGCAAAGTTAATAAGCATCGACGTTTCCTCATAAAGTCCAAAATCCATATATATGAGTGATAATAATTCATTTTGGTGATAGTTCGATGTCGAAAGATATGTGCACGCAATTCGAAGAGTGATCTGATGCAGGGAGTGTGAACGACAGCGAATAGGAGGAAGAGTACAATGAAAGTCTTGGTAGCGAAGAAGGAAGTAAACTTAATGTTTTTATCTGCCCCTTGACATCATCCACCAGGGTAGCCTAGGTGGTGGTTGGACTTGTGCTAAGTCACTACGTGAGAGGAGGTGCATGGTTCGAAGCTCATTGATGCCAGTTTTGATTTGATTTTTTTTAGAAGCACGATGAAGAAGACAAAAATGTTGATGCACATTTGAAGTTCCATCCGCTTGGTTATCCCAAGCGGTCACGAGCTGCATTTGGGTGCTAGAGGTTAGAGGGTCAATTCACACCAGCACCAACAAAATTTTTATATGAGGTATTTATAAATGTTTTAATCATTTTTGAAAAGGAGTTATAAGGGTGTATGGTATAAAGATTTTTATTTTGGCAAATAGGAGGTATAAGGGTATATGGTATAAAATATTTTATTTTTGCAAATAGGAGTCATAAGGGTGCATGTTATAAAGTCTTTTATTTTTGCAAATAGGAGTTATAAGGGTGTATGCTATAAAGTATTTATTTTACAAATATTATAAAGGGGAGCAATAAGGATTTATGATATAGAGTTTTATTTTGAAAATTTCAAAAAGAAAATTAAGGGGATATTGTTGTGTTTTCAAAGTATTATTTTGATATGCAAAAGAAAGGAGAAATAAGGTGTAATTATGATTTTTGATTGTATTGTATTTGGATTTTCATAGAAAGGAGAAATAAGGTGTAATTGTGATTTATGTTATTTTGTATTTGGCATATTATAAAAAGGGGTTGTAAAGTTCTTGATAAGGCTTTACTTTGAGAGTGTTAGAAAAGGAGATTTGTGTTAGAAAATGATATTTTCTAACCTATTTTTGAAGTGGCAAAATAAAGGAAAATTATTTTGAGATAGGTTTTTGAAGGCTCATCATCATTGTGGTAGATTTAAAGGTATGTTGATTTAATTCCCTTCTCAAGAAAGTTTTGTTTGAAGAAAGTAATATTTGTTGTCATGAGAGTGGAGGTATAAGGATTGGTTTGATGTGCATTAGTGTTTGATTGAAGTTGGAAGTAATCGTGAATTATTGTTGAAATAAATTGAAAATATATGTGCTAGGGTTTGAGAATAAAGTTGTGCATTATTGTTGAATGAATTTGAAAATATACTAGCAAGGGTTTGAGAGAAAATCTATGCATTAGTTTTGAGTGATATTGGAAATGAAAATGCAAGAGTTATAGATCATATTTGTGAAGCCAATTTATGCATCATCATTATTGAATTTGAAAGTATATAAAAATGATAGACTTGTACATTGTTCATGATTGATTTTTTAAGTAGATGAGGACTTGTGCATTGTGATTGGTTTTGGAGTGAAGTTGCAAATCAGAAAATACAAGGTCAGTTATCAAGTGCTAGACTAGAGCTATCCTTTTAAATGTAATAAATGTGAGACATGTGAAAGTGACAGACTTAATGAATGTGAAGAACATATTGAGTATTTGTTAGTGCATATCATTCTCTATATGTTCAAGAGGTTAAAAGAATTCTGGGTAGAATATGTCTAAATTACTTTAGTTGAGGAAAGCACATTGAAGAATAGATAAAGCAATTGATGACATCATTATGCAAGATAGATAAACAATTTTTTGTATACAAGGTTTGGAATAGAGTTGACCAGGTTGAGGAGATTTGAGCAAGTTGAGAGGTTGAGAAAAGTTATGAGTAGGTGAAAAAAATGAGAGGTGAGATGTGAGAGTTTGAGCAAAGTTGTGAGTATTTGAGCAGAGTTGTGAGCAGATTTGAGTAGATTTGTGAGCATATTTGAGTAGATTTGTGAGCAAGTTTGAGTAGAGTTGTGAGCAAGTTTGAGCAGAGTTGTGAGAAATTTTGAGCAGATTCATGAGCATGTTTGAGTAGAGTTGTGAGTAGGTTTGAGTAGGTTTTGGGAGCATATTTGAGCAAGCCTTGCATGTAGGCTTGGAGTAGATTTGAGTAAATTTTGGTGAGGATATTTGAGTAGGCTTAAATTTAGCAATTATGTAGGCTTGGAGCAGATTTGAGCTGGTTTTGGTAAGAATATTTGAGCAAGCCTTGTGAGAAGGCTTGAAGCAAATTTGAGTAGTAAGAGATTTGAGCAAGCCTTGTGAGAAGGCTTGGAGTAGATTTGAGTAGTTTGGTGAGAATATTTGAGCAAGCCTTATGTGTAGGCTTGAAGTAGATTTGAGCAAAGGGGATTGGTGTCTCCTATGGATAGAGGTCCACAAACTAGAGCAAAGGGGATTGGTGTCTCCTATGGATAGAGGTCCATGAACTAGAGCAAAGGGGATTGGTGTCTCCTATGGATAGAGGTCCATGAACTAGAGCAAATGGGATTGGTGTCTCATATGGATAGAGGTCCATGAACTAGAGCAAAGGGGATTGGTGTCTCCTATGGATAGAGGTCCATGAACCAGAGCAAAGGGGATTGGTGTCTCATATGGATAGAGGTCCATAAACCAGAGCAAAGGGGATTGGTGTCTCTTGTGGATAGAGGTCCATAAACTAGAGCAAATGGGATTAGTGTCTCCTATGGATAGAGGTCCATGAACCAGAGCAAAGGGGATTGGTGTCTCCTATGGATAGAGGTCCATAAACCATAGAAAAGGGGATTGGTGTCTCCTATGGATAGAGGTCCACAAACTAGATCAAAGGAGATTGGTGTCTCCTATGGACATAGGTCCATAAACTTGAGCATAGGGGATTGGTGTCTCCTTTGGGTTGGTGCCCATAAACATTGTAATAGGGAATTGGTTCCCAAGAGATTTGTTGAGAAAATTTATAAGAAATATTTTCTCCATGGATGTAGCCCACATTGGGTGAACCATGTTAAATCTGTGTCTCTTATGTGTGTGATGATCTGTGCATTATTTCATTATTGCAATTGTTAATATTGGATAATACTACTTTGGAAAGAAAAGTAAAAGTTTTATCTTATACTGTTCACCCACCCCTCTCAGTATAAGCTTGTGTTCTTCAATTGGTATCAGAGTGGGTTCCTTCGTGAAAGCCTAACAACTTGAAGGAAGATCTTACAGGAACACACATGGCTCATAAGGAAGGGTTTTCATCAAATAAGGCTCCATTGTTTTATGGGACTAACTATGCTTTCTGGAGTGTAAGGATGAAGACTTATTTGATGGCACATGGATATGATACATGGCAATCCATTGAAAATGGATTCACACCATCTACAACTCCTCCTATAGATGCAAGTGGTAAGAAACCATATGAAGATAATGCCAAGGCAATGAATGTAATTTTGAGTGGGTTATGTGAATCAAAGTTTGTAAAGGTCATGCAATGTACTTCAGCAAAAGAAATGTGGGATAAGTTACAGAGAACATATGAAGGAGATGACAAGGTCAAAATGGCAAAACTTCAAACACACAGAAGGAAGTTTGAAGACTTGAAGATGAAATATGATGAAGATATTGCTATGTATCTACTTCGTGTTGATGAGGTTGTCAACACTATTCGTGGACTTGGAGAAAATATTGAGGAATCTACTATTGTTTAGAAAATATTGAGGTCACTCCCTATGAGGTATGATGCAAAGGTTTCAGCAATAGAAGAGATGAAGGATCTCAAAACTTTAAGCATGGATGAGTTACATGGAATTCTCACAGCCTATGAGATGAGGATAGAAAAAGAACAAACATCAAAAAGAGAGGTAGCATTCAAAGCTTCAAAGAAGGAAAAGAATAAAGAACAAGAATCAAGTGATGAATCAAGTAGTGAAGAAGAGGCTAACTTTGTGAGAAGAAATAAAAAGGGTCCAAGAAAATACAAAAGTATGCAGACTGTGAAATGTTTTAGTTGTGGTAACATTGGTCACTATGCAACTAATTGTCCAAAAAATAGAGGTAGCAGCAGTGAAGAAGAAAAGGATTACAAGAAAAATAAGGAAAGAAAGTTTTATTATGAAAAGAAAAAAGGGCATGGTCAAGGTAAGCATGAGAAGAAGATTTTTCAAAGGCACAAGAAGAGTTTTTATGCTGAAGAAGAAAGCAGTACTTCCAGTGAAAGTGATGAAAGCTTCTCCGATAGTGAAAAGGAGGAAATCCTATTTTTGGCCATAGAAGAGAATGAAGATGCTCCTGTTATCAAAGACCTAGAAAAAGAGAAAGATTCAGAAAATGAAGAAGAAACCATGGTTAACATAGAAGAGGAACTTATTGCTGCTCTTGGAGAATTGAAAAGGGTTAGAAAGAAGAATTTAGAATTGAAGGCTCAAGTTCAAGAGGATGAGGAAACAAAGACAAAGCTCCTACAAGATCTCATAGACTTAAAAGTGAAGGTTGAAGAGGCAAAGAAAGTTGAAGAAGGTATGGCTGAACAATTAAAGGCAAAAGAACTAGAATGTGAAAGATTAGAACATGAAGTTGTCATTCTAAGGAAGGGACTTGAAAATTTTAATAATAAGATATATCAGTTTAGGAAAAGCTCAAAATATTTGGATGATATTATCAAAACAAAGAGATCTCCATTTATGAAGATTGGACTTGGCTTTGAGGAAAGTCAAGAGGTACAAGAAGAGGAGTCAAGCTCAAAATAAATAGAAGCATCAAAGAAGGTATTTGAAGAAGAGCCTAAGACCTATACTGATAAGTTGAGAAGTGGTAGCATCAAAGAGGAAGCAAACAAAGAATCATCAAGGAACAGGGACCATCACAAGAAAAGCAAAGAAAGAAACATGAGATCAAGGCAAGATGAATATCTCTTCCAAGGTTATTGTTTTTCATGTAATCATTTTGGTCATAAAGCTATACATTGCAGGGTTCATGATAAAAATGATTATGGCTTCAACAAGAGAAATTTTAAGTCACTTGCACTTTCCAAGGACTACAACATCATGTGTTTCAATTGCAATAATTTTGGTCATAAAGCTATACATTGTAGGGTTTATGGTAAGAATGATCATAGCTTCACCAAGAATTCATTTGCACCTTTCAAAGACTACAACATCAGGTGTTACAATTGCAATAATTTTGGGCATAGAGCAAAGTGGTGTAGAACAGAATTTTTGAAACTTCCAAAGACAAGCAAGAAAAAGGGTGCTCAAAATGTTCAAAGAGGTATGACTTCAAAAGTTTGGAAAAATATTGAAAAAGAAGAAGAGCGTAGTAATTTGGGAGTTTCACTCCCATCCCATAATTAATCACCTCAAGAAAAGGAGGTGGTGAGGGGGCTGCACTAAGTATTTTATTTTTAGCCCCAAGGAGCCCTTTGCCATTGATGTCAAAGGGGGAGAATTTTAGTGAGGGGGAGCAACTTCTTAGGGGGAGCAATTTGGAAATCCAGTTGTAGTCAAAGATATTTTTTTGTAGGGTTGCCATCAATGACAAAGGGGGAGATTGTTGGAAATATTGAGCATATTGTTGTCATTGATGTCAAAGGATACATGAGGCAAAAATATTTTGATGTCAAAGGTGCAATGGTTGTCAAGGCAAAAATATTCCCCATGGTTGTGAAAGCAAAGCAAAGAAAATATTCAAGCAAAGGGTTATAATATTTAAATTTTAAATTTAAATATTATTAAGAGAGTTTAAAGTTGCAAGGGACAAAGGATTAAAGAGATGGACAAGATTTTAAAGTTACATGGGTCAAATGAATAAGAAAAATAAAAAGGTTTGATTAGAAAAAGATAAAGGTTAAGAATTAATATTATAATATTTGAAATATTATAATATAAAAGGTTAAAAAAGTAGGAGGCACCAAAATTTTATGAAGGCAATAAAATATTGAATATTTCAAATGAGCACCGACGTCTAAGGGAGAGGTGCAAATGTCATAAACCCACAAGAAAAGTTAATAAGCATCAATGTTTCCTCATAAAGTCCAAAATCCATATATATATGAGTGATAATAATTCATTTTGGTGATAGTTCGATGTCAAAAGATATGTGCACGCAATTCGAAGAGTGATCTAACGCAGGGAGTGCGAATGATACCAAATAGGAGGAAGAGTATAGTGAAAGTCTTGGCAGCAGAGAAGGAAGTGAACTTAATGTTTTTATCTACCCCTTGACGTCATCCGCCAGGGTAGCCTAGGTGGTGGTTGGACTTGTGCTAAGTCATTGCATGAGAGGAGGTGCATGGTTCGAAGCTCACCGATGCTAGTTTTGATTTGATTTTTTTTAGAAGCGTGATGAAGAAGACAAAAATGTTGATGCACATTTGAAGTTCCATCCGCTTGGTTATCCCAAGTGGTCACGAGATGCATTTGGGTGCTAGAGGTCAGAGGGTCAATTCACACCAGCACTAGAAAAATTTTTATATGAGGTATTTATAAATGTTTTAATCATTTTTGAAAAGGAGTTATAAGGGTGTATGGTATAAAGATTTTTATTTTGGAAAATAGGAGGTATAAGGGTATGTGGTATAAAATATTTTATTTTTGCAAATAGGAGTCATAAGGGTGCATGTTATAAAGTCTTTTTATTTTTACAAATAGGAGTTATAAGGGTGTATGCTATAAAGTCTTTATTTTGCAAATATTATAAAGGGGAGCAATAAGGATTTATGATATAGAGTTTTATTTTGAAAAGTTCAAAAAGGAAATTAAGGGGATATTGTTGTGTTTTCAAAGTATTATTTTGATATGCAAAAGAAAGGAGAAATAAGGTGTAATTGTGATTTTTGATTGTATTGTATTTGGCTTTTCATAGAAAGGAGAAATAAGGTGTAATTGTGATTTATGTTATTTTGTATTTGGCATATTATAAAAAGGGGTTGTAAAGTTCTTGATAAGGCTTTACTTTGAGAGTGTTAGAAAAGGAGATTTGCTAACCTATTTTTGAAGTGGCAAAAGAAAGGAAAATTATTTTGAGACAGGTTTTTGAAGGCTCATCATCATTGTGGCAGATTTAAAGGTATGTTGATTTTTTTTGGTAGATAAGATACTATAGCATTAATACCGGGTTTTAGAGGTTGACCCAAAATCTTTTACAAAAATCAGCCCAGGGTTGTTGATGAACATGTCCTTACTAAGGATCCTATATATGTAAAATGTACATGCCACCAAAGCCATTACATTCGGTAAGGTGCATAGCCTATTACCAAAAAGAAACTTCCCCTACAACATTGTGAGTATACCTCGAGAAAACACACCTACATCATAATTACAAAAAATAAATAGACACATATCCCTTCCTTGAGATAGTGGAGAAACAAAAAGCTGTAGACACACATAGCAGAGTACTGAAAAAAACTCCCACAAGCTCAATATTGACAGTTACTCTTAATAATTCTTTGGTAATTGCTTTCTTTTGTATATGACATGCTTTGGGACCACATCCCATCTTGGCCAATCAGCCTTGGAGAAGTGAACCTGTTGGCTAGATTTATGGTGGTGGCTATTTGGTGGTCCACGTGGCTTTGGTTTGAAGTCTTATATTGTCGTTTCTTTCTTGCCCTCTAATTATCAACCAAACTCAAATTACTAAGATGACTAGGAGCCATGTTATCTGACATGTGACTATCCCTATTATTCTTTGTGGTATTTCCAAGCAGCATCCACAAATACTGACAGCTTGAATAATTTTTATTGTGAGTCCATTTCAAAAAAGAGATGGGAATACTCCTAGCATAGTGCCTTTCCTATTGGTAAATTTGACTATCATTCTTGGAATTCTTGTTGAATAAGCTCCTCTACTTCACTCGAGACATCGTGTTTCCATTTGAAAATTTTGTCACCATCGACACCCAAATTGGCCAGCTTATCAGCAATTTTGTTAGCTTCCCAAAATACATGTTGGGCTTTTATGTCTTGTCTTCCCTGGAAAAGGATCCTAGCCTCTTCAACAAATATTTTAATCCTCCAAGGAGGTGTTTTTCCATTATTGAGGAGATTTATAACATGCATAGAGTCTCCTTCTACAATAAAATTTCCTTCTAAGTCTTGATTCATTTGAAGGCCTCTCCACATAGCTCTCGCTTCAGATTCGTTGTTTGTCCTTGTTCCAAATATTCAAAAAATGCAAGCATCATATTCCCATTATGATCTCACACAATTCTGCCAGTTCCTACTCTGTCGGGATTTTCCTGAGTCACTCCATTAAAATTAAGCTTAAACCAACCCATAGGAGGTGGGGACCACTTAACATTGGATCTGGGTTTGACTACCCTAGGCACAGACTCATCTAACAAGGTTAAGCTTAAATATTGAGCAATTGTGGTCTCCTACAAATGAGGTTTACGGCTATCAAAAGGAATAAGGTTCACATTCTCATTGGCAAAGGATAGGATCCTGGAAACGATAATTTGATGATCATGGATAGACTCATTAAAGACTCTATGTTTCCTTTCTAACCACACCTACCAAAGATAGTGATTGAGATAAATTTTCCACATGTATCTAAATATTTGGCTTGAAAAGGGGCAAGGCCACTAGATGAAAAAATCAAGTACAATGGTTGGTTTAACCCAAGAAATATTAAATGCCTGAAAAACCCCACTTAGGATAGTCAAGGAAAAAGGACACTCAAGGAAAATGTAATAAATGGTCTCCTAATTACCCCTACACAGATAACAGTGATTAGTGATACAAATACCTTTATGCATCATATTATCAATGGTTAGAATTCTTCCTTGGATAACCAGCCATGAAAAGACTACAATTTTTGGAATTAAATTTTTTAACCAAACTAAGTCCTTTTGGAGGAAAAATCCTCATCATCAAGCAAAAGCTTGTAAGCTAATTTAACAGTGAACTGCCTATTTTCCGTAGGAGCCCAGGTCACTTGATCTTCCTTGGGTCTCATGGGGATAAATTTTTGCCCGAGAATGTTACAAAGATCATTTGATTCCACTTGAAATCCCTAAATCCTTATTTGTTTCCACTTCATTCTACCTTTGTCCTCAACCATATAATCGAAGACTTTTTTACCAATGAGTTCTTCCGTGATATCTTTGATTCAGACTAAGTTAGGATATTGCGTCAGTTTTTCATCCTTATCCCACCTGTCATTCCAACAATTTATCCTCTCACCATTGTCTAAAACCCATCTTAAACCTTTTTTGATGATTTCCTTACAATTAAGAATTTCTTTCCAAAAAGCAGAACCTCTGATTGGAACTGAGCCACTTAGAAATTTCATATTTTGAAGATACTTTTATTTGATGATAGTTGTCCATTAATTTTCTTCACCATAAATGAGGCACCATGCCTGCTTAGCTAGTAAAGCTAAATTCAAATGAGAAATTTTCCTCAGATCTAAGCCCCCATTTTCCCTGGGTCTGCACACTTTGGTCCATCCTACAAGGTGTATCCTTTTTTTCTCCTTTGATACACTCCATAAAAATTCTTTTTGGAGTTTCTCAATTTTCTAGAAAACCTTCACAGGGGATTTGAAAACGGAGAGGAAATAGACTGGAATGCTCTGAAGAGAGGCCTTAGTGAGGGTCAGCTTTCCTACTTGAGATAGAATATGACCTTTCCATCCAACAAGTTTTTTTTGAATTCTTTAAATAACCCTGTCCCACATTGACTCTCTCGGGAGAACCAATGAAAAGAGGGAGACAAATATATGAAGTGGGGAGGTTTGCTATATCACACCCTAAAATTTTTGCAATCCTTCCTTGCCTTTGAATGGGGGTGTTTAAGAAATATAACTTGCTTTTACTAAAATTAACTTTCTGACCAGTAGCGTCCTCATAGAGTTGCAGGATGTATTTAATTCTTTTGGCCTCAACCATCGATGCCTTAGTCAATAGAAGGGTATCATCGATGAATTATTGGTGAGAAATATCCCTAGTGAGAGATGTTGCCTTGATTCCCGATATTAGCCTTGAACTGCAAGCAATTTTTATGGTTCTGCCTAAAGCTTTTGCCATAATGATGAATAACATGGGGTTGATAGGGTCCCCCTTTCGAATTCCTCTATGACTTTGAAAGTAACCAGCAGTTGTTCCATTAACCATAATTGAGAACCATGCTTTAGAAATGCATTCTTTGATCAAATTAACCCATTGGTGGTGAAGACCAAACTTAAGGATGACAGCAATCAGAAAGTCCCAATTTATCCTATCAAACACTTTGTTTATATCAAGGTTGAAGGCAAAACATACCTATTAGTCTTATGAGCAGAGTGCAGAGCTTCATGAACTATGATAACTCCATCCAATATTGAACTTCTCTAGATAGAGCTTTCCTAGCATGGATCTATGATGTGGGGTAGAAAATTTCTTATTCTATTTGCAATGGCTTTATTTAGGATCTTGTAAGAAACATTGCATAAACTGATTTGCCTAAAGTCAGCCATAGATTCAGGGGTTTGCTTCTTAGGAATTAGAGAAATAAAAGTAGAGTTGAGACCTTTTGGGATATTATTGCTTGCTTGGAATTATCTGATAGAAAAAACTACATCCTCACTTATGATGTCCCAAAAATCTTGATAGAAATGAGGGGGAAAGCCGTAGGGTCCCGGGGCTCCATGCTAAACAAGGCTTCCTTAATTTTCTCATCAGAAAATGGAGCTAGAAGCTTAAGGTTTATATCCTCATTTATTATGCTAGGAATGGATTGCAAGAGAATATCTTTGGCCTCCTCATTACACTGTGATTCCTGACCAAGGATAGAATTGAAATAAGTTACTACCTCCTTTCTTATTTCTATTAAGTCCCAAGTAATAAAACCATCTGCTTTTTTAAAAAAAATTATCTTGTTATTGCTTTTGTTTCTAAGCGTGGTGACATGAAAAAACTTAGAATTTTAATCTCCATATTTCAACCAAAGAGCCCTTGATTTTTGCCTCCAATAGATTTCCTCACAGGCCAAAATTTTATGAAACTCTGCTAGTTTTATATGTTCCTCCTACCTAGTAGTTTCATCAGCATCACCATGTTGAATCCTCTGATCAATTATCTTCAAAATTTCAACAACCTATTTTTTATTTTCAAATAGGTTTCCAAAGACCTCTTTGTTCCAATTTCAAAGATTTTCCTTAACAAACTTTAATTTGCCAATAATTTTAAAAGCTACACTACCCCTGACAGGCTGCTACCACCACTAAATTAATTTATCTCTGAAACTAGAATGTTTGATCCACATAGATTGAAATCTGAAAGGTTTCTTGAAGGACGTAGAGTTAGGGATCTCCAAAAAAATGGGATTATGATCAGAGGCAATTTTAGGAAGGTCTTGCAGGGTAGAATCATAGAAAAGAGTTGTAGCCTTATTTGATAGAAGAAACATGTCAAGTATTTCTTGAATGAGATGACACCCTATCCGCCAATTGCTCCAGGTATAATTCACTCCTCTAAGTTTCACATCCATCAACATGTTGGAGTTCACAAAATCATTGACCTCATCCATGCTCCTAATAGGTGGTCTATTTCCACTCATTTTTTCTGAAGGGTAAAGAGGAGTGTTAAAATCCCCAGCCAGAATCTAGGGGATATTATGGAAGATTTCACTCAAATTGCCTAAGTACTCCCATAGTAAAGCTCTCCCTTGAATTTAAGTCGGGGTATAAATATTTGAAAGGATCCATGACTTGTTATTTATTTCCTTAAATAAAACACTAAGAACCTTGTCATCTTTCTAAATAATGGTGCCTTCTATTATCCGGGGATCCCATAAAATCATAAGGCCTCCAGACACTCCTTTGGCTGATTTGCAAACCATCTCCCTTTGATTCTAGATTTTTTTTCCTATTTTTTTTACTGAATCTCATCATTTTTTGTTTCTTGCAACATGATAATAGTTGGATTCACTTGATTTCTTATTGCACTGACTTCCCTATGTTTGGGGAAGCCATTGAGGCCTCTCATGTTCCATGAGAGGAACTTCATTTAGATTATTTGGGATTTCTTCCTCTCCCCCTACCTTGAGGGGGTTTTCCTAATTTGTTGTCTTCAAAACCTAGAATAACCTATTGAAACAAGGTTCTCTATTTTCCATTAGCAATGTCTTATCAGTTTTAATTTTTTGATGCTCAGTATTTGATATTCTCCCTCTTGTTTTTTCACTACCAAAAATATATAGGAGACTTCATAGTGCTCCTGGTTTGTTTAGGACTAAACTAGGGGGAGGCAATTTGTTGTAGAATTGGACTGCCATATTCCTCAGTCTTAAGAGTTCCACATATCTCCACCCTTGCATCTAAATTTTCTCTTTTTTTCTTGTATTCCCCTGGTATGCAGGATGGCCCCTCAGTAGGATTCACCTGGCTCCTAGTGATGATGTTAGGGATATGAGATATTTTATTTTCCAATGCCTCAATTTTCTTCCTAAGTTCTTTGGCATTAGGGTTTGGATTTGGTATGCCCACTGGGCTTGAAGTATTTTTAGCATTGGGGTTTAAGGATCTCGACTTGGATGGGGATTCTAGAGATCGAGCATTAGGTTTTGGCTTTGTGATGCCCATGGGGCTTATAGTAATTTCAGCATTAGGGTTTTAGGATATTGACTTGAATGGGGATTCTAGAGAGTCAAAAAGGTTAGCCTGAAGGTTTTGGGCTTCCTTGTCTTCTGATAATCCTCCTACTCCCATATTGGATATAATTGAAAATTTATTTGAATTTAGAGGATTGGAAATTACCTGAATATTTTGGTTTCCAACAACCTGTTGTTTTCCTTTGTCTTGTTGGGACCCTATACCCTCTCTTTTATTTTTTTGGTAGATATAGTTTTCCTGATTGAAACCACCTCTGCCAGGGAAACTCCTCAAATTTTCTCTGTCTAGCATTTCTTGCTTTTGCTTTTCTCTATTCATTGTCATATTAGGGCACTGATTGCATAGATGTCCTTGATTTTTACATTCTGTAAAAAATTTTGATCTGTTCTCATATTCTATTGGCTATTTTTGATAGTATTCTCCATACTCTAGCTCCACAAACCTTGGCAATTCATTATCCAAATTAGTTATGCAGATTCATGCATGAGTCATCCTTGTCCTGGCCAAGGTCACATGGTCAATGGAGATCAGGTCCCCTATAGTTCTGGCTATGACCTGCAGCCAATATTCATTTAAGAAATCAGCAGGTAGACTCGAGAGATGAACCCAAATAGGGGTAATGTTAATATTTTTCTTTTCAAGGTCAAAATATTCACCCCATCGTCTAAGAAAAAGGCTCCTTTTGCCTAGAAACCAAGGACCTCATGTTAAAATGTGGTTAGCATCCTCCATATTGTTAAAATGGATAATGAAGAACCCTCAAGTTAGAGCTACCAACTCCAAGCTACCTATCGGTCACCAAGCCTTGATAGTCTCCATGTCCGGCCTACCTCCCAAAAACTTGCCTACCAAGGAGAATTCTTCCATTGAAAGAAAAGGGCTCATGGAACTTGTCGGGGCCAAAATTTTATTATTTACTGGAACTAGGGGCTGAAGAGAGAGAACCTCCTTTCTTTTTCCTCTAAGATTCTTAGTAAAATACAACCACTTATGGGGCCCCGCATTGTCCTTCGTATCTTTTTTTTTAGGATCTTTCTGAGGAGGTTCGGGCCCCTGTGTGATGCCTGCCTCCAAATATGTCGTAGCCTAACCACCTTCCTCTAGATCCTTGCTTGATCCATGCTCGAGGTTCCCACCCACCCCTTCCATACCTGCTCTACCTCTGCCACCTTGGCTAAGATTCCTGCCCAGAAAATTTAAACCCTCACTCCCGTCGCACCCGCTAAACCTCAGCTCACTCATTCCTATTAATAATTACTTATTTTTTGCCTTGCAATTGTAAAACCACTTTCAAATCTGTGAAACACTACTAATGTCAATATGGAAGTGGTTTATTTGAATGTCTATTTTTAACTTATTGTGCATAATTATTTTATTGTATTACTCTATGTGTTTGAATGATATCTTGCATAGCAAACCATCTGATTTCCTATTATTCAATAAGATTTTGGTTTCATATTTGATTTAATTCCCTTCTCAATAAAGTTTTGTTTGAAGAAAGTAATATTTGTTTTCATGAGAGTGGAGGTATAAGGATTGGTTTGATGTGCATTAGTGTTTGATTGAAGTTGGAAGTAATCATGAATTATTGTTGAAATAAATTGAAAATATATGTGCTAGGGTTTGAGAACAAATTTGTGCATTATTGTTGAATGAATTTGAAAATATAATAGCAAGGGTTTGAGATAAAATATATGCATTGGTTTTGAGTGATATTGGAAATGAAAATGCTAGAGTTATAAATCAGATTTGTAAAGCCAATTTGTGCATCATCATGATTGAATTTGGGAGTATGTAAAAAGCACAAACTTGTACATTGTTCATAATTAATTTTGTGAGTAGATGAGAAGGACTTGGGCATTGTGATTGGTTTTGGAGTGAAGTTATAAATCAGCAAATACCAGGTCAGTTATCAATTGCTAGACTAGAGCTACCTTTAAAATGTAATAAATGTGAGACATGTGAAAGTAATAGACTTAATGAATGTGAAGAACACATTGAGCATTTGTTAGTGCATATCATTCTCTATATGTTCAAGAGGTTAAAAAAAATTGGGTAGAATATGTTTAAACTGCTTCAGTTGAGGAAATCACATTGAAGAATAAATAAAGTACTTGATGACATCATTATGCAAGATAGATAAACAATTTTTTTGTATACAAGGTTTGAAATAAAGTTGAACAAATTTTATGACCAGGTTGAGCAAGATATTTGATCAAAGTTGTGAGCAGGTTTGAGCAGAGTTATGAGCAGGTTTGAGCAGAGTTGTGAGTAGGTTTGAGTGGATTCATGAGCATATTTGAGAAGAGTTATGAGTAGGTTTGAGAAAAGTTATGAGCAGGTTTAAGTAGAGTTTTGAGTAGGCTTGAGCAAAGTCATGAGCAGTTTTGAGTAGAGTAATGAGTAGGTTTGACCAAGGTTTGGGAGCATATTTGAGCAAGCCTTGCATGTAGGTTTGGAGTAGATTTGAGCAAATTTTTGTGAGGTAGGTTTGAGTAGGCCTTAAGTAGGTTGAGAAAATTTTGGTGAGAAAATTTGAGCAAGCATTTTATGTAGGATTGAAGAATATTTGAGCAAGCGTTGCATGTAGGCTTGGAGTAGATTTGAGCAGGTTTTGATATGCAAATTTGATAAAGCCTTGTGAGAAGTCTTGGAGTATATTTGAGTAGTTTGATGAGTAGATTTTAGTAAGCCTTGTGAGAAGGCTTGAGCATATTTGAGTAGTTTGGTGAGTATATTTAAGCAAGCCTTGTGTGTAGGCTTGAAGCATATTTGAGAAAAGGGGATTGGTATATCTTATGGATAGAGGTCCATGAACTAGAGCAAATGGTATTGGTGTCTCTTGTGGATAGAGGTCCATGAGCTAGAGCAAAGGGGATTGGTGTCTCTTATGGACATAGGTCCACAAACCAGAGCAAAGGATATTGGTGTATCCTATGGATAGAGGTCCACAAACTAGAGCAAAGTGGATTGATATCTCCAGTGGATAGAATTCCATGAACCAGAGCAAATAGGATTGGTGTATCTTATGGATAAAGGTCCACAAACTAGAGCAAATGGGATTGGTGTCTCCTATGGATAGAGGTCCATGAACCAAAGCAAATGGGATTGGTGTCTCCTATGGATAAAGTTCTACAAACTTGAGAACATGGGATTGGTGTATCCTTTGGGTTGGTGCCCATAAACATTGTAATAGGAAATTGGTTCCCAAGATATTTGTTGAGAAAATTTATAAGAAATATTTTCTCCATGGACGTAGCCCATATTGGGTGAACCACGTTAAATTTGTGTCTCTTATGTGTGTGATGATCTATACATTGTTTCATTATTGCAATTATTAATATCGGATAATACTACTTTGGAAATAAAAGTAAATGTTTTATCTCATACTGTTCACCCCCCTTCAGTATAATCTTGTGTTCTTAAGTTCCATCAAAATATATATGGATGTGATACAAGGTTGCAATGTGTGTTATTCTACTTAGTGCATCAATAACTTTTTTCTCCTTTCCTTTTATATACTCGATGTCAAAATCATATTTTGCTAGAAATTCCATCCATCTCCTCTACCTAGCATTGAGTAAAGGTTTACTAAATATATATCATAGAATTTTATAGTCTGTACTTAGCTCAAAGGGTCTCCCAACCAAATAGTGTCATAAACTCTTGAGAGTGAACACCATTGTTGCTAGTTCGAGATTGTGGGTTGCATAATTGACCTCATGTCATTTCAATTTCCGTGACCCATAGGCTAGCACTATCTCTGTCTAAGAGAGCACTCCTCTCAAACCTTCCAATGATGCATTCGTACAAATAGAAAAACTTCCCTAAGGATCAGTTATCTTGAGTATAGGAGGTATAGTAAGATTTCGCTTAAGCAACTTAAAATATTACTCACATATATCCATCCACTTGAATTATTTTCCTTTCCTCTAAAGGTTAGTCATCGAGGAGGTAATATTGGTGTAATCCTTCTCATAGCGCCTATAGTAGCCAATCAGACCCATGCAATTTTGAACTTCCATCATATTCATGTGTGGTGGCTAGTTCAAAATTACCTCTATCTTTTTAGTTTCTACTACAATTCCTTCTGTAGAGACAATGTGTCCTAGATACTACACTTCTAACACATAAAATTTACATTTGGTCAAATTTTTGTATAGCTAGTTTTCCCTTAGAAACTCTAACATAATCCTGAGGTGCTTGTTGTGATCTACCTTATTTATAGAATATATCAAAATATCATCCAAAAATACTAGCACAAATTTATCCAGTTGCTTTCTAAATATACTATTCATTAAGTTCATAAATATGGTTGGGACATTCGTTAAGTCAAAATGCAAGATAGTAAACTCATAGTGTATATAACAAGTTTTAAAGGCTATCTTGTGGGTATCTTCCTCACAAATCCTTAGTTGATGGTATCCTAACTTTACATCAATATTTGAAAATATTATGACATCCCTAAGTTGAATGAATAGTTCTTTGATTATGGATAGAGGATACCTATTCTTTATGGTGGCCTTGCTCAAAATTTTGTAATCAATACACAACATAGAGAGCCATCCTTCTTCTTAACAAACAAGACCAATGCTCCCCATGGTGACACACTAGGTCTGATTAATCCTTTCTCCAACAATCCTTGTAGTTGCACCTTTAGCTCCTGCATCTCTATGGGATTCATCCTATAGGGGGATATATGAATAGGCTCCATGTTGGATTGGATATCGATTGTGAATTTGAATTCATGTTGAGGTGGTAACCCTAGTAAGTCATCTAGAAACACATCCCTATATTGTTATAGTAGGGTATGTTTCCCAATTACCTCCTCCTTTTTCCTATCTATCTCATTTAGCTTCACAATAAATACCATTCCTCCTTTATTAATGGCTTTCTTGAGTTTTATTACCAAAAGAATTTGGGATTGAAAAGCTCCTTGTTGGCTATACTCTCTTTGCACTTTCCCATCATCTTTTGAGAACTCAATCCATTGATATTGAAAGTTAAATACAACCCTATGCGCTTGCAGCCAATCCATTCCTAGGATCACATCAAAAGTGTGCAAGGGAGTGACATAAAGGCAACCTGTGGTCAAGCTATTAGGTAAGGTGATATCTACCATAGGATAACACTAATTTGTAGAAAATGTTTACCCTAATCTATACTCCACCTTCCATCCATAAGCTAATATTATTGGTCTTACTGATATATCTTTTATCAAGCTAGTCAAAAAAAACTATCTGTAGCACCACTATCAATCAAATTCTTAACATATTTATTAAAAATATTACCCTTTATCAGCAATGGAGTGGCTTGTCTATCAATTTCCTATTTTATTGTGGCTACATAAATCTTGTGAGTCGATTATTTGCATGCAAGTTCTTTGTACATAGGTTCCTTTCCTTTAGATTTCAATCTTGCTCTATGCAGATAATTTGTGGTGTAATGTGGTTCATCATAATCATAGCACCGAGTCTTGGGTTCTACATGTGTTTTTATTTCTTTCCATCCTTTGTCTTCTTTGTTGAGGTAAGTTTAGCTTGCCTTGGGATGGTTTATTGCTACCACCCTTGTGATAATTAAAATTGTAGTTCCTCCCTTGGAATATTCTTCTACTCTTTCCTTACCTCTTACCATTCATTTGGTCCTACCCAGAGGGATATTTACTTGCCTGCTCTCCTTCCCACTTAAAAAATCCTACACTATTTTTTTTCTTTAATGCATATTTTCCCTGATCGTCCAACCCTTCATAGTCAAAATAGAGTTTGAGATAGATTTCAGCCTTCCTGGCCAAATCATAAGCCTTCTACAAGGTATCAGGTTCTTGCATGTCTATCTCTCGTTCTATTCTAGGATTTTCTCCTAATATAAACTTGTGGATATTCATTTTCTCATTGTAAGTAGGAACATACTTAAGGAGGTTGACAAATATTTTATGGTACACCTCCATCGACCTAAATCCCTATCGAAGTCTAGTGAATTCCTAAAATTTCCAAGAATAAAAGTGCTCTATGAGGAATCTATCTTTAAAGGCCTTCACAAATGCTTCTCAACTCAAATCAACTGTAGCCACAATTACTAGTCTATTACTATATATTTCCTACCAACTTGCACCATCATCTTGAAGGTACAGAGTGGCATAGTATGTTCGGGTGCCATGGGAGTAGTTCTTAACAACACAATAGGTTTCTATTTCGTTTATCCAAGATTCAACTTTGTCACCATCCTCTTTTCCATTAAACTTGTAAGATCTTAGATACTTCATATATTTACCCAACTCGGCCTCTAGACGAATCCTAGTCCATTGTGCTTTTGTAAGGGGTTCATTTACCTATTTTTTTCTAGAGTTTCTAGCTGGTGTTTCCTAGTTTAACATGGTATCAAACATTTATCTCTGTGTTTTACCTAATCACAAAGTTGGGCCACTATCATTGTGAGATCCTCTCTTTCCTCACTAGGGTTCTCTGCACCGACATCTAGATTTCTATCTTCTACATTGGTTTGTCATGTCTACCTTGTCATTGGGGTGACACCTCTTCTTGTTTTCTTTAGTGGCATTGTTCGTACCACACATAGAAGAGTCAATGATAATATGTTTACTAAAGCTACTATAATCTTATTTATGCTAGTATTTAAGCAAATAGATTTATCCTTGTACCTAGGTACATTTTTCTTTCACAACTATTCTAGTTGTTGCGTAGTAAGACTATTCCACTACAAACCTAGGCTCTCATACCAAATGTCATAACCCAAATTTCTATCATATATATATTAGGGAGACTTATATGCATTGTAATATTCTTAATAACCTATCTAGTCTTACACAAAGTACACTCATCACTACATCTTGTGTACGTCTGGCTACACAAATGTAATAGGTGCAAGGCTAGTATTTACAATTTATCCCTCTTTCTGACCCCACAAGCTAACTTTATTTCCTTTTCATTCTATGGAAGGGGTATGCTTATAGCTATCCCTTACTCATGTCCATTTGAGTGGGTTAGAGCGTATAGAACTTGACTATCCCTCTCATCTAAATATGAGCTAATCAGTTCCTCACTTACCTCTTTAAAACCCTATCCATAGGAATACCTTATATTAATTTAGAAAATAATATCACCCATCAAAGTCAACGAGGTATTCAATTTTTCTTCAAAACACCCCATAAAATTCCCTTATGATGTGTGTTTGTACTCTTATAGTTTTTCCAATGAAGATACTAACTTCATCCTAATATTTTCCCATCAAATTTATTTATGATGCATAAGAATATTTCTTAGGTTTTTACCCATTAACATCTACCAAATATGAGATTAGATACAATTCCAATATTTTAATTAACATCATCTATTAATATACCTCTTAGATGAGTATTAGCTTAATCACTCACAATATTTCAAGAATCCCAACTAAACTATCCACCACATAATATTAATGATATCACATTTTTCCAAAAGCCATTACATTAATTTAACATCTACACCTAAGGTGAAGAATCCTTTAGAACTTTCCAAGAATAAATCTAATTTTAATCCTTTATATTTTTTAAGCATTTTTAATCAACATCTTAACCAAAATGCATGGAACCACATCTATAAGAATAGATAATTAACAATGAAATAGCTATAAGTAGTATTATGCATAGCGATGAATTTTTGCCATTGGGGCAAAAATTGGCATTTTTAAAAATTCAAATTTGCGAATTTGGGGGACCCGAACGTCGGCCATTTAGCCAAAAAAATTTTTAGGTGTCGGTTCGCCGTGCATTGATAATAGTATCACGGTTATTTTTAAAAACTCACCAGCAATCCCACCTAAATAGAGTACCCTTTTTGCCATAAAATTTTAAAATTTCTAAATTATCCCGCCCAACTCGCCAAGTATACCACTATATATAATTAACACCCCAGGGATACTTTTTCATTTTTGGACCTTGTTCTACACTCGATGGATATACCGACCCAATTCTGCACAAGGTCAGATCCATTTCAGCAATAGACAAGACCAAAACCATTTCATCATAGGAAAATACCAAAACCATTTCAGCACAGGACAAGGCCAGAACCATTTCTACAATAGCCAAAACCATTTTTGCAATAGACCAAAACTAATCATTTTTAAAATTGTTCAAAACTATTTTTGCAACAGGTCAAAACCAACCATTTTTTAAACCATCTGGAACCATTTCTACAACAGGGTGGATCCAACCACTTTTGAAACCGTTTGGAACCATTTTTGCAATCCTCCAAAAACATTGCTGCAACAGGCTAAAATAAATCATTTTTGTGATCGACCGAAACCATTTTTGCAATCGGTCAAAACCATTTCTACACATGACTGAAACCTATTTTGCACCAGGATGGAACCTATTCTGAAATAGGTCAAATCTTGTTCGAAACTCGATCAAAATTATTCTACATTTAGCCAAAATATATTATCTATTTGGCTGGTACCTATTCTATTTTTTACCAAACTTATTATGCACCAGTATGAAGCCTATTCTACACCAATTCAAATCTTATTTTGTGCCAGTCCAGAACCTTGTTCTACACTAGTTTGAACCATGTTCTACACTAGGTTCTCTATCACTACTCTATTTGCCATGTTTTTCTATATTTTACCATGTTCTACATGTTGTCCCCTATTTTCTCTCTTTTTGTTAAAACTCTTTGATTCTTTATTTCTATTCAGATCTACTTTTCTATTATAATATTATGAATAGGTGAACGCTTTGGTTCTTTAAAGGCATTGTGATGCTTTGTTTCTTTGAAGACATTGTGATTCTCTATTTCTAGTCCATTTTGTACCATAATCTGATAGTTTTTGACATGTATCTTTAATTATTTTTCAATCTTGTTCTACACCATACCAATATTCGAGCCCTGTTCTACATCTAGATGGTCATTGCTCTGTTCCCATGTTTTTCTCTATTTTGCCCTGTTCTGCATGTTTTCCCCTATTTTCTCTATTTCTATTAAAACTCTTTGATTCTCTGTTTCTATTCAGATCTATTTTTTTGTTATAATATTATACATGGGTAAATGCTTTGGTTCTCTAAAGACATAGTAATGCTCTGTTTCTCCGAAGACATTGTGATTCTCTATTTTCTAGTCCATTTTGTACTATAATCTGATATTTTTTGACATACGTATCTCCAATTATTTTTTGCATAGACAAGTTTTTTCTTTAATTGATTTCAATTTGTATGTTAATTACTTTTGTGCTCTTATTAGTTACAAGTGCTATCACCAGAATACGGACTAGTGGCATAAACCGATAAAATCACAATAAAGCATGGCAGGAAACAAGTATGTATATTCTACCAGCCAACCATATGTTTATTCTATTTACAATATTATCTTGAGGCCTAACAGAAGTACGACCTCTTCAACATTTTATTACTTTTCTAAATTGAAAAATATTTTCCTTACAAGTAAAATGTCACCTACTAGCGATGGAAAGAAGGGGGCCAAATCTTCTATTGAAAAGAGTATCCTCAAATATTTTAGCCAAATGTCGAAATGCAATGAGCCAACGACATCCATGCAAATTCAAGGTACCAATGATTTTTGACTTCTGAACAGTTAGTTGTATATTCTATAATTAATTTAAATACTACTTTCTTCCTCAAACAATTACTTCTTAATATGTGCTTGATGATATGAATATTTTTTCTATTTTTATGTTTCTTTTGTAACTTTGTTTAATCCAAGAATGATAAAAAATATTATGGTATGCTACTATGCAGAATACCCTATCGACCCTGATATGCCTCGACTTGAAGATATTCCCCAACAAGAGATGCCTTCTAATGAAAATCCTCTTTACAATGACGTCCAACAAATACTTGAAGACAACCCCCAAAATGACATAACAATTGAAAATGAAAGTGATAAATCAAAATCATTACAAACTTCTTTTGAGTCTTCAAGCAAAAATTCTAAAAAGAGAAAAGCATCTAACTGGATTATTGGAAGGGGATTTAAGAAAGAATGGGTAGAAATATTTCCCTGGATTGAGCCTGTCCTGACTGAGGATAACCAAATCGATGAAAAATAATGTAGATGCAAAATTTGTAGTTGGAGACTTGGTAAGGATCATAGGCTGCAAAATAAGATAGACACAATAGAAAAACATGTTGGCAAAGCTTATGTAAAAGTTAAAAGTAGTAATGGTGAAGTTAGTAAAGAAGTTAGGTGGAAGGATGCATCAGAATGTATGCATGTTAGATATGCAATAGAATATGACAATCACTTAAAGCAACAACAATATCTTGTTGAGAAAGGTGGAACGATTGTATCCCAATTTCAAAAAATTCACAAGACCATCTTAGCTTCAAAAAGTTTGTAGTTTGTCATTGTATTAAGTATTCTCAAGAAAGGTAGACCCATGTCCGATTTTATTGATTATAAGCACCTATTACAACTAGCTAATGTGCAAAACCTTCCTAATTCACATTGGTCAGATCGAAGTGGTTGGGAAATGGTAAAATGTCTATCTTTAGTTGAGAAGGAAGACCTGAGGGAGCAAGTAAAACTTGCCAGATTCATTTCACTTTCTATTGATGAGGTGACGGTTGTGGACAACACATCCTAGATTTGCATGCATGTGTACACATTTCAAAATCATGTAAGGAGGCCTATTTTGCTAGGATTACATAAGATGGTGGAAAGTTCAAATGCAGAAAATATCTATAATGTTGTTGTGGATAGTTTAAAGGATATTGCGAGAATGAATGATATAGACATAGCAACAAAGTTAATTTGTATTGGAGCTGATGGTGTTGCTATTATGCAAGGGCACAGGACTGGTCTTTGTGTTCGACTCCAAACCATAGTTACCCCATATATGATTCCCATTCATTGTATGGCTCATAGAGTGAATCTTGCATATAAAATCATGAGCACATTTGCAAATGTTGCTAGAGTGGAAGGCCTTATTCATGAAATACATTCTTATTTCTCATGCAACCCAAAAAGGTTTGTAGAATTTCAACAGTTTGCACTAGGAGTTACCGAAGGAAAAAAATTGTTAAAAGATGTGGATACAAGATGGATTTCACTGTATCAACCTGCTCATAAAGTTTTTATAGAATATCAATCATTGACGGGTTTTATGCATGCAAATCGTAGGATAGTTGATAAGGCAAAATATTTGTTGTTTCATTTGACTGACTTGGAAACCCTTTTGACATTATGTGGTATTCTTCCAATGTTACAAGAAATGAACAGATTAATTAAACTTGCACAAGAGAGATCCATCTATATCATTGATTTCATGAGGATAAGAAAACAAATATGTTTGGTTATTGATACGTTATATGTGTCTGAGGCAAATTTTACAAGTCCCTTGTTTGATAGTTGGAATACATTGATAAACGTGAACAATCCAAAAAGCTTTTTAAAGTTTGACATCAATGATCATATTTGTATTAATGTTCATGGAAATTTGATAGCACTTTATTGTTATGAAAGGCAATCAAGTATAGTTGTGGATGATTTTGAAGAAGTTCTTGTAACACACAATAGGTTTCATGTTATTTTACAGAAAACTAAGAAAAATTTATCAAAAATAGCAAAATATTTAACAAGTGAGATAAGAGAATGGTTTTAGAGAGATGAGTTGCTCGAGGCCATGGGTGTGGTTAACCCCATGTTTTGGGGTCCTTGTACTGAATACAATTCTGCAAATGAGTTGTTTATTAAATATATGGGCATCCTCATTAACCATTTTAGTAAGAGTGTGGAAGTCAATGGTGTTGAAATCAAAGGTATACTCAACAAAGATCTTTTGAAACAATAGTCATCACATTTTGGAAGAACAATGGTTGTGCAAACATCACTTATGACTAGCATCCATGAGATTGGTTCCACTGCACGTTTGTGGCAAAAATTGTATCCAAGTACTATCTTACAAGATACGATAAGTGAATACTTTTGTTTATATGAATTATGTGAAACAATGATTTTGGGGTCTATCGAAGATGAGAGAGTTTTCAGTGCACTATATTTTGTTAAATCTAAGATCCGCAATAGGCTCGACAAAAATTTAGAAAATTGTTTAAGAATTTATGTGTCATCATATCAGTTGGACAAATTTTTGTATGATAGAGCATTGGCATACTGGAGTTCCCTTGCAGATAGAAGGGGTACCATGAATACGATCGATAATGATGATGATGCTTTCAATGATCAGTTGGTGGAGACACAGATATCCGCTATGCTTAATAATGATTTTGGACAAGCTGATATGTTTCAGCTACCTTAATTCTAATTATTCCATGATTTCATGGACATTGATAAACATGAATTCATTTGATAGCAGAGTTCACAATATTGTTCCAGATTTACAAGATTTCAAAAAAATTGTTTATTCATAAATCGTATGTTTTATATCACATTGTTGTTTTATAAATTGAATATTTTATATCACATTGTGGTTTTAAAAATTGTATGTTTTATGTCATATTATTGGTATATTATTGTTGATGTATGTATGTTAAACAACAATATGTTTAGGATCTATTTCAATTCTTGAGATATTAAAAGATGCTTCGAGTTGGTTTGCATGAAAATATATGATCTTATCTATGGTACTTAAGATCATTGTTTTGGTTTATTTCAGTTTTGAATCTATTACAGTTCATTTCAGTTTAGGATCTATTATAGTTCATGAGATCTTAAAGATGCTTGGTTTGCATAAAGATCTATGATGTTATCTATGATGCTTTTGTTGTTTGAGATGAAAATAGTAAATAATATTGGCTAGAAATAAACTAAAATAGCAACACAAATTTATAAATGCAAACAACCTTTGAATGATGGAAGACACAAAATGAGAAAATATCTTTTTCATTAATTCAAGTAGAAATATATAACATCATACAAAATTGTTGACAACAGTCAACTTGAAAGCATTTTACATTGTCAAACATTTGATTGGGGGTTTGCAGCTTCAATATCGGTTGGAGTTGCCTTTTCTTTTCCTTTATCTACTTCTGTGACGCTCTCTTCTGGCAGTGCTCCAGCTCTGACTAGGTTTTCACGTACTTTAACAATACTTGCCACCAATGCTGCTTCTTCTTTGTTTGGATCTTCAAGTATTGTTGGAAGTGTTTCTTTTGCTTTTTGTTGCTCTAGTACGTGGTCTGGATCTTCATTGAGCTTCTCCCTGATGTATTTTCTTAAACGATTATTGTCCGCTATTTTTGCTTGCATTTTCTTTTTCATTTCCATTGCATTATGCAAAAATGTCTTCGCCCTATTAATATTGATGTCCATGCTCTTAACCTATCTTTTTAAGTTATCAAAATTTGACTGCAAAAGAAATTGAAAACATAATTCAAAAGGGTTATATTAAAATTATTACATGTTTTAAAGAAATATAAAAATAAAATTGCAATAGAAAATTGAAACATAAAAAACTTTTCTTACCTCAACCACATCCCTTGCAGCCTCAACAACTACAACTTTATCCTTATCGAAAGTCCAATGGTTATAAAAATCTTGGGCTTCAGCATTAATGTTCTCTAATCTACCGACCGCAACATTTAAAACATCATCATCATAAACAAAATCAGACTTCACTGATCCTGATGTGGCCTATTGTAGCAGGCCATCAAGCTTTTCTGGTTCATACTAAACCAAAGAATAAATAGAATCTCTTTTTGTATAATTCTTATATCGGGCATTAATTTCCTTTATAAGCACTTTTGCCCGATATTCCCAATCCTTCATCTCTTGCAAATCTCTAAGCACAACCTATTTAATGGTTGCTTCAATATTCTCAATCATTAAAATATTTTCATCAAAATTTATAATATCATCCTCAGTTTGAGGACCCTAAGGATGAGGGTTTTTTCCTTGAGCTGATGGTAATGATGTTTGATCAGCTACAGGGGCTTCTCTTTGTTCTGCTTCACCCTATGGATTATGAAGCACATTTGTTGCCTTGAAGCCTAAAATGTTGCCCTGCAAAAGAAAATCATCATCAAGTTGGATATTATCCAATCCCACGGTTGAAACTTCTGGTGCCTATGAATTTGTGTTAAATGTAAAATATGACCAACCCTACCCAGAACTTTGTGCTGGTGCCTGTGATCTCTGTGAGAACCCACACCCAGAACTTGGTGTGGGCCCCTATGATCTCTATGAAAACAATTGTTTTCCAATGCGCATTTGGCCTCGCATTTGCGTAGGTTGTGCCTATCATTGATGTGGTGGAAGTAGTGGGTGTGGTGTGAGCGGTGGCTATGATGCAAGTGGTGGCTGTGATGGAGGTGGTGGTGGCATATGGCCTCTCATTTTTTAAGGTTGTACTTGTTGTTGATCTTGAGAATCGACTAAAAATAGTTCAAAATATTTTGTTACAAATTTTTAGAAAATAAAATAGGAAAAAATCTTAATTTAAATTAAATACACATAGATTTACCTGAAGATGATGAAATGTGTTGAATTTGGGTGCCAATGGGTGAGGGGCTGACCGCACTAGATTCAGGCTACACATTTTGTGCATACCTAGGTGTACGAGAACCCCCAGGAGTAGCGACTTGCCTAGAACATTTAGATGACCTCTGCAATGGTGTCGCTTCTGATCTAGTGTCTTCAGAATCACTAGTTTGTTCTGGCCTGTGACCCCTATTGGTAGCATCATGTTTATTCTTTGTAATGGCTGCCCTACCCTACATTTAGATGAAAAGAAAATTTAAAAAAATAAAATGTGATAAAATCATGAAAACACTCATTGTGATAAAAAAGAAAATTTAGAATCACCTTCAATTCCTCTTCTATCATTGCAATAGCTTGTAGTGTTGCATGCACTACAGTTGGTACAGGAGTAGTTTGCAAATCATGAAAAGACTCATAATAGAGTGCTAAAATAAAATTAACAGTGCCCACAATGGGTTGTGTCTTGTTGGTTTGCATTTGAATGCAATGCAACTCAACCCTAATGTGATCCAAAATATACGTGCACCAATCGAACCTCTGATTCTTCTCAGAATGAACAATATAGGCCAGTGCCCAAAATAGAATTTTTGATCTTTCGAGTAGAATCAGTCTTGCTTGGAAGAACTCGATAATGGCCTTCAGAGTTGGATTGTTAACATCATTGATTGTTAACCCTCTTTTTGACTTGGCGATGGAAGCTGCAAAAACAAAATTAGATGAGAATTTACAAATTTGAAACTTTGAAAAGTAATAGAATATAAATAACAAGAATTATACCTGCCAAATCTTCTGATGTCAGTTCATACTTTGTTTTGAGGTATCCTTTGTGATCTGGAGTCAGCTGCAACCTCGTTGACACTTGAGGACAATCATTGAATGGAAGATTTGTTAATCTGTTAATATCTGTAGGCGTGATGGTGAAAATCAGATTTCTATTTCATATTTTGATTCTGACTATAGCCCTATCATGGTCATAACCAGCTATGATATGTTGCAGGAGGACTTTATCAATTTTGAATTGTGGCATCGAAACCAAGGTTGTCAAACCTACGTTATTTAGCCATGAAAATTTCATACCTGGGGTTGTTATTAAATCTAAAATTAAAGTGCAAGAAAGGTTCTTGAACTTTGGTGCATGGGTGGAAGCGATGGCCATTGCAAGAAGTTGGTAGTAGAAGAAATTGGATTGGGAAAATTGGGAACCAAAAGCCTGAAGGTTGCTTGTAAAGGTTAGCTCTGGTTGGTTGTACTCGTAGAAATGAATTGGAAAAATGATTATTGATGCCCTTTTATAGAGGGAAGAGGCGGGGTTGACACGTGGCAGCATTGTACTGGACATGCAGTGTGACTGACCGAACATGTGACACATGGCAACCAGTCAAAGGGTGAACATTTTCAAAGTTAGACCTTTATCTACATCTCGATTTTAGAGTGGATCATATTATGCATCCGATCTAAGACCGGATCATATTCTACATCCTATCTGATACCAAATCATATTCTGCATCCATTTTAAGACCAGATCACTTTCTGCATCTGGTCTATGATTGAATCACTTTCTGCATCTGGTCTATGACCAAATCACTTTTTGCATCTAGTTCGAGATCGGATCATTTTCTACATCTAATCTATGATCGGATCACTTTCTACATCCGATCCATGATCGGATCACTTTTTGCATTTGGTCCATTATCGAATCATATTCTATATCCGGTTCGAGACCGGATCATGATTTGTAACCTGGTCATCATCGTCGAAACTCGTTTTCCACTTGGTCCGGTCAGAACTTTGAAATTCACCATTTTTTCCATTTTTTAAAATTAAGGTAATTCGCCATGTCCTCCTACATGGAGTTGGCCAGGATTCACTAGGTTTTCGCAATAGATTCACCATTTTTTTACAAGTACATTTCGGGCCCGACCCCTTATGCATAACCCTAGCTATAATCCACACATCAACACATAAATTCATCTTGGAAGAAACCCCATGGGGAAACCCAACATCAAATGAAACCATCATTATTTCATTAATCAATCTAAACCTTTACATAAGATGTGGAAAACCCATATTGTCCAAAACTTACTAAGGAACCTATCACATCTATCAAATTCCTCATAAGAGGTGGTCCTTCATTACTCACAGATGTTGTTGTGACTATGTCTTGGAACTCTATTCCCAAAACCTCCAATCTGCTATCATAACAGTGGTTGGAAAATGTAGAAAATAATTGGTAAACACCCCATGGGTAGTCTGGTTCAATTCTAGCATATCATCCAAGCACTAACACTTGACCCCCAACTCTTCATCATTTTAAGAGTATTCAATTGTAGTGCTCGGAGTGGAACTTATCCATCGTACAAATCTAGAACTACCATTATTGGAGCCTTACACTAATACTAAATCAATTGAACTTCGAAACTGAAGCACCCACCACTCTGATTTACCAATGCCAACTAAACATAGTAGATTTAGGATTACATAACCATTTTTTGGTATCTACTAAAGCTATATAATGCATACAAAACTTGGAATCACATACTCAACTTATCAATTTTCTAGAGCTATCCATAGCATAACAAATTCTAAAACTACATATTCTTCTATCAAATCATCAATGCTTTTTAATGTACGAAAGAGCTGGAACAACAATATGTTTTATCATTCCTTCATTGCTACCTAATACATCACAAGTTCAAGGACAACATATCAGTTTTATCCATTCAATAATACCATCGATTACGTTGTAAAATTTGGAATAACATTCCTACTTAATCCATTGTCTAATTTTATCTAATGCATTATAAAATATGGATTAAAATTTCTATTTAATCCGTTCTCTAATGCTATCAAATGCATTATAAAATCTGGAATAACATTCTTACTTAATCCATTCTCTAATGCTATCAAATGTATTATAAAATCTGGAATAATATTCCTACTTAATCCATTCTCTAATGCTATCAATGCATTATAAAATCTAGAATAATATTCCTACATAATCCATTCTCTAATGCTATTTAATGCATTATAAAATCCGGAATAACATTCCTACACAATCCATTCTCTAATGCTATTTAATGCATTATAAAATCTGGAATAACATTCCTACTTAATCCATTCTCTAATGCTATCAAATGCATTATAAAATATAGAATAACATTCCTACTTAATCCATTCTCTAATGCTATCAAATGCATTATAAAATCTGGAATAACATTCCTACTTAATCCATTCTCTAATGCTATCAATGCATTATAAAATTTAGAATAACATTCCTATTTAATCCATTCTCTAATGTTATCAAATGAATTATAAAATCTATAATAATATTCATATTTAATCCATTCTCTAATGCTATCAAATACATTATAAAATTTGGAATAATATTCCTATTTAATCCATTCTCTAATACTATCAAATGTCTCACCAGACTGAACGCTTGTCCCTTTCCTGGTGCTTTCAGCGGTGTAAAAGGTTTAAAATGATTGTGGCATGGTGGTTATAGGTGCGGACTATGCGAAGATTTGTGTGGCGGCTTCTAGGGTGGAAAACGTAGAATACTGTGGCGGCCATAAAAGCTAGACAGCCTGCCCGGATTTGTGGCGGCTACCGATTCCACCATGTAAATTCAAAAAAAAAAATACTATCAAATGCATTATAAAATCTGGAATAACATAACATGCAGAGGACTCCACCTCCTACTACCAAAAGTCTTAGACATACACAAGAACACTCAACTTGGCTTCCAAGTTGTTTCAAGTGAATCATTCTAGCATCCAAACATTTTCACAACAACCATAGCTATTTTGGCTCAAGAAGATAACCTACTCCCTCTTCTACAAAGAACAACACAAGACACATGCAAATAGTTATTCCAAGAAGGCTTCTCCTCACGGACTTACCTCTAATTCAAGGTGAACTTCACATTAATTCAAGTTGAATCTACTATATCCATAACTACAAGAACATCAACCCATGTGTAGCACTGTAACCAAGCATAGTCCTTAAACCTTTGGTTAGGTAGAGAAGATCTTTAGACTTCTCAGTATTTCATACACCAAAAATACACAATGATTAACAGGTAAGGGTACCAAGTTGGGCAGTTTACATGACACTCAAACCTATCATCCCAACTCTACCATCCTAATGGTTTACTACACCAAAAGAGAAGTTTTAACAAGAAGAGTAAAACCATTTAATAGCTCACTCAATTGAGCCAACTCCAAGATCTTATTTTCTAGTCTATTTCATAGGTCCAACACACAAGTGTCAGATAGTGAGTTCAACAAAACATATCTCACCATTGGTTGTGAAAGAATAACACCCCCACCAAAGTATTGTAAAACTCATTTACTACCAATAACACAATGAGAAAACATCAGTTTTAATAAGCATGTCTACCTATGATTCAATATTATTGTAGTGAATTGGGTAATTTTTCTCAGCATCACCACTCTAGACTTCCTTCTACGAAGTAATTTTCCACCACCCCCTTCACCAATAAATGTCTCCTCTCTTCCTAGTTTTCTTGGGTATCCCAAATAGAACCGCCCCACCTCAACTTCCCCACTACTCCATCACCTTTTTATTTGGAGACTCTCAATGTGGGTTCTCAACTAAACAAACCATGAATTTTACTCCCTTTCTCCCCACATCTACCAAGGATTCGACACCTTACCAAACACTTAGCAAACCTAACCCCTTTTTTTTTTAAGCAATAATCTAATAAAAGGAAAGCCAAGACTCTTGTCTTTTCTCTTCTCTACAAATTTGCACAAGTATATAAAAATAATCTTATGATCATAAGAGATCATATTAAAATCGATAATAAGAAGTCCACCATACTAATTATGCTTACCAAAACTTTTCCTTCATTATTTTTTTGAAAGAGATCATATTTTTAAGACACAATATAACTCAAATCATCTTCACTAAAGTTTTGTAGTTAGTAACCAAGCAAGCAACATTTGATCTATCTCTTATATACAAATTATGCCAAGTCACTAAATAAGAAAAGAGAGCATCTATTAGGTTGCTTCTTTGTCAAATAATATACCCATATTTAGGACATCTTGATCCTGCATCAATGAAAATCTGTTAGCAACATCATATTTTATCCATAAAACCTATGTTGCAAAAATCAAACATGATTTGCCAATCGTTCCTTTGGTTAGAAAAACATCCAACTACAATAAAATGTCCATCATGCATAACCTAGCATAAATCCAACAAAAACAAAGGGTTTTCCAAAAGAGGGTCATGATAATTTACTAGAAGTTGCTTTGTGGATGTCTATGTTGTTAGCTTCACCCATAAATTCTTTATTCCTACATCTATAACCATTTCACTCCTACCCTTAAGCTTTTACTATTTTTGAGCTAAATAGAGTCAACACCTGTTAATTTGACAAGGTATACCAACCTTTTTTGGAGGTTGAATCAAAATAATTTGGTTCTTCCAATGTTTATTATGGGTTGTGATTAGCAGGTGCTCACCTTTAAATCCTTCTAGATGGTGATCACATTTCTAGTGTTGGCTTGATGAAAAACTAGACTACAATACTATGGGTATTCTTTAGGTAAGTGTACTCTCATGGATTCACCCTTAGTGGAATTGGTTAATCCACCTTTAAGGGTAAACTTGCTTAAAGGGTAATTTATTATTATTTTATTGTAAGGTCAACCTCAAGGTTAAGTTAATGCCAGCCTAATTTCAATCTCTCATTGAGGTTTTGGTATCACTATAAAAACCTATTAATGAGGATACATTTGTAACATAGTGTGATATATAAAAAAATTTGTGGTAGTGCACATGGGAACCCACACTTTATTCCTTCTCGTAAATCATGTCATTTATCTCCTTGTTTTCTTTTTCATCTATATGCTCTTTTTTTTCTCTTCATCATTTTTTTGTATACGATTGTGTTGAATGGATGTTTTAGGATTTTTTCAAAACATATTATAGGTTCTAATATCATATCAAAACAAAATAAAACTAGCTTCACTTAATCACACAAAAAAAATTATATAGAGAAAACCATGGTAAATATGGATGAATTATTAGTTCTATTGGATTCCCTATAAAATTTTAGGGGAGTCCTAGGTCAACACTTTGGATATTCTATTGTTTAATGCTTATTTTTGTATTAAAAAAGGTGTTATTTTCCCTCCAAGAATTTAAAATGTAAATTAAAAAAGTAATATTCCATGAAATATTGTACAATGTTGCAAGAGGTAGAGACACATGCACAACTATTTTTAGTGGTAAATTTTAGACTAATGCTTTAAATATTTTTGTTTGTACCTTAGGGTATCACTTGGTAGGTGATGATGCATTAGTTGAGAACATTTGTAGTGGGATGGAGGTTCCTATTTTAATTCTTATATGGAACTAATTTTTAGGTATTAACAAAGCACATGTTATTGCATATGTGGGCTCCTAAGATCCCCATATGGTGCAACAAGTAAGAAGTCCCATGCATTATCTTGGAATGGGTATGCATATTGTGAAGTTACCACCTAGTTTTTTTTATGTCCTTATTACTAGTCAGAGGGAAGCACATTCTCTTCTTAAGCATGAGACTACTAGTGGTGTAATGGTTGGTGTCCTACACTATGATAGTAAAGACTCATGTTTGAGTACCATTAGTTACATGGCCTAATATTTGGAAATAATATTTTTATTTCACATATATGGAGGACAACCATGCTAATTTAATATTTGATTCACTATCATAACCCAATTTTCAATCTTATCAATGTGTGACATTAGTATAGGAGATTTATAGAGGTGATAAATAACAACTTCTAATTAGTTAGATTTACTCCTAAGGTCTATCGTTTAATTTTTCACTCTCATTTTAGATTTAATATGCCCAAACTTCTAGAGGTCATACATTTTGCATACAAAATTATTTTGGACCTATTTTTTCAAATCACACTTTTTTGAGCTCTATAGATTGGTGATATTAGTTCAAGGACTTTTTACTTTTCTTTGTGGGACTTCTCTATGTAAAAAAAACATAGTTGATAATGTTCTTAGTATTGAGATAATAATTATTTAAATATTTCTCTACAGGATCATAGATTCAATCCTCTTTTTCTCTCACTCATTTTATCATAATATGTTTGATATCTTCCCAAACCACCAAACATCTAACTTCAACTAAGCTTCATGGTGTAGTAGTTTGTTAGCTATACGATATTTGAGAGATTTCATAATTTTTATGTTTATCCTTCTCTTTTATCATAGTGGATGTTTACTCTAACTCTAACAACCCTTTAGTGTGGTGATTGGTAATATTTTATGTTGTAATAGTAGTAGGTTTTAGATTATTAGTGTAAGGTACAACTTGTTTATATGAAATTTTTCTAACCATTGGGGTTTATTATTTGGAAACTAACCTATTCCTTCATGATTTAGTTGTCTTTCCTTGATATTTGGGGATATATTGTGGTCATAATACTTCATGTTGAAGATCTACTCATGGGAAGCTCAACATCTTGATCCAAGAGATGGAATTACAACTTCATATTTGGGAGAGGTTAATCCAATTCCTTCAATCATCTTGATATATTCCTATGGGAATATTCATGTAAGACTATAGGTATTTTTCTATGTAATACTATGGGCATTCTTCCATGTAAGCCTATGATCATATTTATGTATACCTAAGGGGACTCACATGCATTCATCCTTAGTAGTATTGGTTAATCCACTTTTATAGGTAACCTTACTTAAATGGTAATTTATTATTATTATAATGTAATATTAAACTCAAGTTTAAATTAATATCAGCTTGAGGTTAATCTCTCATTGAAGTTTTGGTTTCACTATAAATATCCATCAATGAGGATCCATTTGTAACATAGTATGATATATGAAAAATAATAGGGTTTCCCATGGGCACCCTGATAGGGATCAATATAACAAATGCTTCTATATAAGGCATATTGTGCACATGGTGCACATGTCATTTAATATGCCTTACAACATTTTATTTCATGTGCACCATGTGCACAATATGCCTTATCTAGAAGTATTTATTATATATTTTTTATAAGTAGATTGTATTGTATTAACAAATGGGTTTTGAAAGGGGCCCCAAAACCTTTTACAAAAAGTCAATGGCCAATTTGACCAAGTTCAAATGCATAGATCTTACAATCAAGGGCTTAAATCCACTACAAACCAAAACAAAAAAGGGAATCCTAGCAGGATGATCCCTACAAAATAGACCCATCCCAAAAAAACCAAAACAAAGTAGGCCCCCCAGCAAACCAAAGAAAGCACACGCCACTATTACTCCTCATCATTGGCTTTCCTAGTCTTGTTGTCATTTGAAGAATCTCTTGCAATATTGAGGTGACTATGAATTTAGTCCAGCGATTTTATGGCTTTTTGATAAATGTTCCAGGTCACTGTGGATGCATCGACAGTAGCGAATAGGTTAATAACAGTGTTGGCAAGCTTATTGAGGACTGAATTTTAACATGAATTTATAGGAGGGTTCAGATTTGGATCAGTTATTGATTCCATGGGGGTAATTTCATTAGTGGAGGCCTTAGGAAGGGGGTCCTCAAATTTTTTCTTCTTGGGATGGGGGGGATGTCTTGGGGTGGTAGAAGTGGGGACTTGTTTGAAAGACAAGGCTCTTAGCATGCATGGTATTTCTAAAGGACCACCGCTTGAACTCATATTCTACATAAGGGGATGTTTCCTTTTTATTGGAACCCAGAGTGTTATTTTTTGTAGAGAGAGAAATAAATTCGGGGTCTTCTTCATGACTTGGTACATCTTGAATAGGGTTTTCCTGGCTAGGACTCTCAGCGGGTTTGGATGGGTGGATAATATTAGAGACCACTACTTTTTTAATGAAGGCATCGAGAGCATGCTTGCAGAGGATGAAGTGGAGATATTTTTGGATAGTTTGAGTGGATTTTTGTTTCTTGAAATTGGTGATGGAAAGTTCCATGGATCTAAAAAGGTAGTCAAGGATGCTAAATTTTTTGATGTCCTAGAGGTGATTAAGAAAGGTAATATATAAGCTATGGAGGGGGTTGTCAACTTTGTCTATGATGATAAACTACATGATGGTAATCATGAATCGATCCCAAGGGGCAGACATGGAGGTCCTTACAATTCTACCATTCTTGATAACCATATCCTTACCTTTCTCTGCAAAGTTATTTATTTCCAAAACCATTGAGTGCATGTTGCATTTGATTACATGACCATTGATTGGAAACATGATCACTTATGCCATCAGTTATATTTTAATATGGAACTCAAGGCTATGAACCATGATGTTGCCATTTTTCCATGTCTCCAAAACCTCCTCAGTCACCTCATCGTAGTTTCTAGAGAACTTATTTAGGAAGGGTAAAACCCATGGCTACATAAGATCTCTTCGATCATAGGGTCGATGATGAGAGAGTCAGGTTCAAGCAGATCCATGGTGAAATAGGGATGAAAAATTGGGTTTCTAAAGTACTATCCAAGGGAGAGGTAGAAGCAATGGATATGATACACATCCTGGTTGAACTTAAATGTGCACTTTGTTTGCATGCTGAGAAATTTATGTTTCTAATGTCCCTTTTGATCTTTGAAGGTTATTGGGGTGTGTGCCCATGGATGATAGAAATTTTGATCATGGGAAAGAGGTAAGTGCACCAAAATAGTAATCAAAGGCCCTAGAAAGATTATGATGGTAAACCAAGATGGCATACAATCTTCAATCAACAAAACTTGAGGTAACAAGGAAGACCAAGTTGGAAAAATTGAACCACAACTCCAATAGGTGAAATTTATCTGACACGTGATCAGATAAATAACGAGAAATAGGAGAGGTATGTGATTGGTAAGTGGGATTGGGTGACATGGGGAAACATGAAAGGAATGCAGTATAAAAATGATGATATGGAAGGATGTGAAGTGTAAAGCAATGGCTGACAAGAAATGATGTGGAAGGAAAGGATGAGGTGGAAAGGGGAAGGGAGGGGAAATAGTTGGGTGGATGGTGAGGGATCAAAATGTACAATGAGGTAGGCAGGAAGGAGCTTTAGATCAAGATGACCATGGATGTTGAGCAAGTGGAAAGACTCAATGATACATGGCCCAATTAGTAGTAGTAACATGGATAAGAGTTTGAGAAAAATTATTGTACCACACACTTAGAGGATGTTGATGAGGGCCAAGGTTAGCCAAATAATCTACTGCACGGTTGTCTTCTCTAAATATGTGTTGAATAATGAACATGGGCTAACTTTGAAGGAGTCTTTTGACTTCAAGAATAATGTTAATTATTCTCCATTTTGGCACTTTATTACTTTTGAAATAATTGATGATATTCATGGAGTCACCTTCAATGATCAACCTGCCTTGGAGATTGTTAATAATTGAGAGTCCATGGAAGAGAGTTCTGGATTCGACTATGTGATTGGATTGGATGCCTATGTCTTCATAAAAGGTAACAATAATTTTATTGTTATGATATGTTACAACACCTCCAGCTCTAGCCCTTCCTAGATTACCTTTGGAATATCCATCAAAGTTGATCTTAATTCATACTTCAAGGGGAGGGGTCCAAAAATAATTGGATCAAGTATTGGTAGGCATAGGGGTCAAGGATAGATCCATGGATAGATTGAGAGTGGAAGAAATTATGGATTTGATTTTGGTATCAGGGGGTCTTGAGCAAGGGAAAAGATTGGTATTTTTTCTAGAAAAATAAAGCATTTTGTTGCCCATAGAGATAGGATCTCTGGATAGGTTAACAAATTATTTGCTATTGCACTCAAGCCAAACCTACAAAAGGAAATAGTGGAGGCATAGGAACCATAGAGATTTAATTTTGTTGTTGCAAAATTGGTTGGGCCATTACATGAAAAGTTCAACTAAGGAGTGAGGTCGATACCAAGAAATACTAAAGGTGCTAAATATGAAATTTAGAACAGCTTCAATGAAAGGACAATCCATGAATCGATGGTAGGTGGACTCCCATGCCTAATTGTAGAGATAGCAGCAGTTAGGAATCAATACCCCTTTAGTCATGAGATTTTCTATGGTTAGGATTTTATTTTGGGTAAGCATCCATGAAAAAAAATCAACTTTAGACATAATGTTTTTGATCCATATGTGGTTGATTATGATTGTGCAAACAGGGGGGTTAACCTAAAGTAAGTACACAAACTTGATAGAGAAATTTCCATCATCACATAACTTCTAGAGGAGAATGTTAGGAAAATCGATAAGGTAAATGATGCATTGGTTGAGGATGACTGATAGGTATTTTGTAGCTAAGGTGAGCTCTTTGGGAAGGAGGGTGATAGGGACGGGTTTCCAGGATAGGTGACCATGGGAAAGGATAAAAAATTATGAGACCTTAGAACCAAAAAGTTAGTTGGTGGTGGGTTTTAGGGTGGCAAAGGTGGGGTCTGCAATGAGGGGATGGTCATAGACCCAAGGGTTGTTCCAAAAATCAATGGTGTTGCAATTTATAAGCTACCACCTAAAGCCATTTTTAATGATGGCCTTGGCTTTGGTGATAGAATTCCAAAAAGTATAACCAGACTTGGGGGTGCCATAATCCAGGAGACTGGTTCTAAAGATACTTCCTTTTAATAATGGAGACCCATTCTACATTAGCATTAGTGAAGATCTTCCAGCCCTACTTATCAATGATGGAAAGATTCATCTTGTCAATCCATCTAAATCTAAGACTTGTTTAAGCTTTGCAGATGCATACTTTATCCCACGCCACCAAGTGAAAAAATTTCCTATTATCAGGGCCTGACCAAAGGAACCTCTTTTGGATTTGTTCTATTTTGGCATAGAAAGAAGTGGGGGATTTGAATATAGATAGGAAGTAAACATGTATTCTTTGAATGTAGGCATGGACAAGGGTAGTTTTTGTGGCTTGGCTTAGGAGGGCTTCCTTCCATATGGCCAACTTCTTAAGGAGTCTTTTGATGACATTATTCCACATGCTTTTTATGGGATGTTGGTGAAAAGGGGGAGGCCAAGATAGGAATATGAGAGGTTATAAATGATGCATTGGATGATTCTATAAATTCTTAATTGATGAGCAATGGGAGTGTTAATGAAGAAAATTTTACTTTTGGTGTAGTTGACAAGTTGGCTAGCAACCTACTCATAAAGATTAAGGATCGTCTTGATGGATTGGGCTTCAGCAATAGAGGTAAGACTAGCCAGGATCATGTCATAAAATTTCTAGTGGGTGATGGTTCATAATATGGAAGCAATTTTAATGCTATAAATGGCCTTGAGAGAGTATGAAGCATTGATATTTCTCCCCAGGGACTCAACCAGGATGATGAACAAGCATGGTGACAGCATATTTCCTTGTCTAAGACCACGAGCACTTCTGAAGTAACTAGCGATAAATCCATTGACAATGATGGAAAACCACACAAAATAAATACAAGATTTGATGAGGGTAACCCATTGAGGGTGGAATCCAAACTTAAGGAGCACAGAAAAAAATAAATCCCATAAAACCCTATCAAAGACTTTGTTCATATCAAACTTGAGAAAAAATTCAAACTTTTGGCTACGAGAGACAGAGTGTAGATTTTTGTGGATAGTGATGACTCCATATATAATATATTTGCCTTGGATAGTGTTTCCTTGATAGGGATAAATGATTAGGGGAAGGGTCTCATTTATTCTTGTGGTCATATCTTTAGTTAAGATTTTGTAAAGAACGTTACACAAGCTAATGGGATGATAGTCAAAGACTAATCTATAGTCAATACACTTGGGGATGAGGGCAATGAAAGTGGATTTGATTTCCCTAGGGATAATGAGGGATCTTTGGATGTCTTGGAGAGTTGATCAAACATCCCTTTCCATGGTGTCCTAGTAGCATTGGAAGAAGCAAGTGGAAAATCCATCTGGTTTCATGGCCTTGTCTAGATGCATGTAAAAAGGTAAACTTTATTTATTTAAAGGAAAAGGGCTGAAGGAGGCAATATTTTAGCATGGTAGGATAAGGGTAGGGATGTGGTGGATAAGGGGATGGTGGGATTGGTTGGGGCTTGGGTGACTAAAAAATAGAAATGACTAGAAATGGTTGACCACTTCATTCCTTATCTCCTGAGCGTTAGAAGTAATGGAGTCATCACTCTTTATCAGTTCTTTAATTTTTTTGGTGTTATGGTGCCTGAGTGTAGTAGCATGAAATAACTTGGTATTTGCCTATCCTTATTTTAACCATAATGCCCTTGATTTTTGTCTCCAGAAGGTCTCTTCCTTGGTAAGGATGTTATGATAGTCAACTAGGAGTTTTCTTTCCTCATCCCTGATTTTGTTATCTATGGTTCCTTGTTGAATGTTGTTTTCTATGATTTGAAACCTTTATTTTATAGCTTGTTTTTTTTCAAATATGTTACCAAACATCTTCATATTCTAAAATTTGAGGTTATTCTTAATATAGTGTAGTTTTTTTTACAATTTGAGTGATGGGAGGTCCCACGAATGGGTGGTTCCACCACTCAATAATGCACTCTCTAAGATCAAGATGATGGGTCCACATAGCTTCAAATATGAAAGGAGTTTTAAAACTAGGAGTTTGATTAAACCCTTCAAATACCAGGGGGTTATGATCAGATCCAATTTTGGGTAGGGACTGGAGAGTAGCATCCCCAAACAAGTGAACCACTTCTTTGGATAGAAGAAATCTATCAAGCTTGATCTGAATATGCTGAGATCCAATCCTTCTATTACTCCAAGTGAATTGGGCTCCCTTAAGTTGAACATCCATGAGTTCATTGGAGTTTACAAACTCATTAAAATCTTCATAATTATTGGTGGAAATGATAGTTCCTCCTCTTTTCTCAAATGGGTATAGAGGGGAGTTTAATTCTCTAGCAAGAATCTAGGGATGGTTTGAGAAGATGTTTCTCATTTGGGTAAGGGTTTCCTAGAGACCATTCCACCCTTGGAGAGTATTAGGGGCATAAATTTTTTATAGGACCTAATTGAATTTATGCTATTTATTGTAGAATAGAACATTTATGATCCTGTAAGAGGATGAAAGGAGTCTTCCTTCAATATTGGTGGGATCCCATATGCATAATAGTCCTCCTACTATATCATGGGTATGGATGGCAATAAAATTGCTATTTTTCCATATAATTCTTGTTGTATCACTATTTTCATACAGTATTTTTATTGAAGCATGAGAATGATGGGATTAATTTTTTTCCTCAAGGTAGCTACTATCCTTTTCTTAGAAGGGCCATTGAAGCCTCTCACATTCTTGTTGTAGTCTAGTTTATTATCTAGACAATGCTATAACTGTGATTATCATCTATTAGAATTTGAAGGCAAGCACCCACTAATCACAGTCTAGACTAAACATTGGATGAATCAAATTGTTTTGATTCAACCTCCAGAGAAGGCTAGTATACCTTGTCAACTTAATGAATGTTGACTCTATTTATCTCAAATAATAAAATCTTAAGGATAGAAATGATAGGGTTAGAAATGTTTGAATATAGAATGAATGAGTGAAGCTAACATCATATACATCCACATAATATCTCTAACAAATTATATTTTAGAAGCAGCTTCTGGGACTAACAACATTCAAAACTTATGCGGTTACACTATTTAATAGCTTTTGCATGTTAACAAAAATATTCCAAGCATATAAATCATTAACTATCCAAATTAACAGAATAAGATCAATGTCTTTATTAATAGAAATAGAATTCTCAAACATGTATGCAAAATTGATTATCTCAATTTACTCTAAGTTAGTTTTTCAAATTAACAGAATAGACTAACCATAACAGCAAAGGAGAGATAGCTCCTAATATTATGTCCATCTTCAACTTAGGCACAAATTCAAAAAAAACATCCCTTGTAATGCTTCATTCATCAACTTGTATAAATATAGATAGTGGTGCAAGCAAACACTCCAGAGCTAACGATTTGGAAGGAGGTTTCTACCCTTATCTATAGATTATTACAATCATATTTCTTTCTAAGAATTACAAGGAATTTTATTTTTTCCTTGATCTTCTTGACTACTCTATCGTTCATGGTGTCTGCCATTTGCTGCTCTTTGATTCAGTTATAATTGTCTTCTGATCGAGCTCATCATCACCATTAGTGATTCTTGCAACCCATCTTCATCCATTGATCTTGTAACTTAATCTAGTTCATCAAAAGGTTTTGGAAGGTTCTATATTGTAACTACATTTATTTAGCTTCTATAGCATTGGTTTTAAACCTTCCTATGTTCCCTAAATTACGCATGCAAAATCTCACCGAAAACCTATATGTAAGACAGGGATTTAATGTCCATCATAGATCTCACTATTGAACGACTATAATTGGCCACTGTAGCATAATTTCCCATTTGTGTGGTGATAATGAAGTAAATTGAGAATCATGGCCTTTTGTCCATTAACCATTTCATCTCTCTTTTCCCATTTTTCTAGTGATATGTTGTCCTTTGGAGCTTTTATGTTTGCACACTTTAAATAAGAGAGTGAGAAACGTGGTCTTTGTACTTCATCGAGTTTCTTGGCTTTTGGTCTTATCTCATGATTTTTTGTTTTATGTTGTGGATACAAGGTGGACAAGAAAGCGTGACTTTTCATTCTTCTTACATTCATTCCTTTCCTGATGCTTCTCTCTTTTGGCCATTTTTGACCACTTTCTTGTTTGCACAACTAATGCAAATATGGTAGAGAAGCGCACCTTGTGCAACTTCGTCGTTTTACCTTATTCTCAGCACTTTCTTGTTTTTGAGCGGTTTTAAGCACTTTTCTTTTGTGCACTTAATACAAAGATGGGTAAGAAGCACGGTTCGCCCTTATTCTTCAAAATAGCCATATTTTAGTGATTTCTTATTTTTTACGTCTTCACAATGCTTTTTTGTTTTTAGATGTCCTTCACATTTGCACAAAAAATATAAATAGAGTAGAGAAATGTGACTTCCATAGACTTCTCAATTTCGGGCTAGGTTCAGTGCTTCTTTGTTTTGGTTGATTATGCTTTTACATTCCTTATTCATACTTTGGTAAATTTTGCAATATTTTTGCTAAGTATGGATGTAGCCATTTTGGACCTACAAGGAGGTGGAATTCGAGGCAAAAGAGACTCGCTAATGTCAAATATATCATCAATATAGAAGTGGAGGGAGGCAAGTGAGGGTTACCATAGAATGACCTCCAAATATTGGAGGTGATGGTGATGGTGGGGATGGTATGGAGGGGTTTTAGAAAGACCTCCTAGTTAGAGTGAGGAGAGGTTTGAGGTCCAAGTTGAGTGAGACCAGCTCTGGTAGATGGTTACAAAGTGAGATGCGGTGATAGTGGTATGGGATGCTAAGAATTCTCAACTACGAATAGAGTTGGAGGTACAATTAGTAGTAGATGGTGTAAAGGATCCAAGTAGAGCTTGTGTAGAGGGATGCTCATCATAGATAGGATCTGTTATACCTTTGATCCTAGGAGGGATATATTTAGGAGCTAAAGGACCTACTTATGTAGCATAATATTGGGCTACCAATGTGGTCTTCCTCCTCCATAGCAAGTTTTGTTAGGCATAATGATTCTAGGTGTATTGACCCTCGCTCTAGGGTTCCTCAGGCTCCTAACCCATCAGGATCACAGAGGTCTACCTATGGGTGCTAGCTAGGGCCTTGTGACATATTTTGTATATGAGCCTTAGTACTCCATTGTATATAGCCTTTGAGTATTCTTTGTATATGTGATTTTATATATACATATATATATATATATACATAGCCTTTATATTTATGTATGACTATGTGAGAATGCTTGTGTGAATGCATGTGTAAATGATGTGATGGATGAAAATGTAATGTGTATGTTTTATGGTAATAATGCAATTGAACTGACGCTTTAATGACCATTTGTAGTTTAGATTTTTCTTGACCATATTTATAGTTTTTGCTTAATTAGGGATACCAACAACTAATATTGGAAAATTAAGTGGACTAATGTAATGGTATGATAATGATATGGATGTTGATTTGACTTATGGATTACTGATCTAGAGTTTTTTTACAGAGACTCAAACATCCTAGTGATGTTAAATAAACTCACTAAGTTCTATCTAGATTCTCCAAGACCAAATGTGTGTGCAGTGAAATGTTCATTTACCAATCATGAGCATGGTAGTGACTCAAGTCAATCAAGAACTAGTGTGTGTGCAAGTGAATTCACTTACCCATATTGGGAAAATTGAAATGAAATATATCATGGAGAAGACCGAGAAGCTAGCTTGTCCTTGTGTGTGGTTAGAGGTCTCTTCAAGAGAGATGTGTCACCATGCATGAGCATACTCTACTGCCAGTTAAACATCTATAGCGCTGATGGAGATTAGCTCGATATTCCAATGAAATTATCCCTAAACTTTGGATATTCGGACTACCTAACCATCTGGATTAAAATATAGTGCTATCCTTACTACTTGGTGATCTATGGTGTGTTATTTGTAAAATAATTAGAGCTTTTGGGAATCATATTCCTAGCCAAGGTGTGATGAGAATTTTACCCTATTCTTACTACTCATTATTTTATTTGGAAGTGTTATTAGTGGTGGATACCATTGTTTTTATTTTGGACCATGTGCATAATGGGACAAGCAAAGATGACTTTTTCACTTCGAGGTTCAACCCAATCATGGTGTTATCCCTCTTTGACACAAAATGTTTTTAATAGGTGTGAGATGTGTTTGGTTCAAGAGTGTTATATTCAACTCCCATAACTTAGGATTTTCTTAGTGAAAATATGCCTTGGTCCTAGAGAAAAATCGATATGTATTGGAGGTTACTTGAAACACTAGGAGTGGTTGAGTGATCGAAAACACCTAGAGATGATGGAAATATGTATTGCAAATGCTGACTTGACTTATAAAATGGTAAAAAGGGATGGATGTTGGTTTAAGGGTGCCCCTGATTACGGCAACAAGACTTATTGGATCAATTATTGTCTAAACTAAGAAAATAACCCTTAATATGGTGGATGAAATATGTGGAAGTGATAATAAATGTGATTATGCAAAATGGATGTATGAAATGCAAATGATCGGTATATGCAAATGTAAAAATGCAATGTAATTTTTTTTTTTAGCCATGTATATATACATATATGTGAATCACATTAGTCATGGAACACTCTCAAGGGATGATTTTTAGTGGCTTGAGTTCTTCTACTTTTTATATACTGGTAATCCTATAATTTCCTTGATCCACCTTTTATGTTACAATGTATGGACCTGACCAATTAGCCATGAATTTATCACAAATATGTGGTAATACATTGGTTTTTTGCTGATTCTCTCTAAGAACAATATCTCCTACTTATAATTCATGTATATGTACTTTGATGTTATAAGCACACTTTAAATGATCTTGATATACTTGTAAATGCTCCAAGGCATTGGTTTATCTTTCATAAAGTACCATGAGTTAGTCAAGATGTGCTTGTCTAGCAGTATCGTCATCTATAAATTTTTGTAATAAAATACATAGTGAGGGGACCTCGAGTTCAAGAGTCATGATTTCTTTGGCACCATAGACCAATGAGAATGGTATTGCCCTGATGTGTGAATGCTCATTTTATAAGCCCATAATGCCAAGGGAATTTGTGTATATCAATCTCGATGATTTTCTTTGAATAATTTCTTGAGAATAGTGATCAAGATCTTATTGGTTGACTCAACTTGTCCATTTATTTGTGGGTAATAAGGAGTCAAGAAACTATGTTGGATGTGATATTTCTCGCAAAGTGCTTGAATATCCTTGTTTTTGAAAGACTTGTTTTTTGACATTCTTTTGTCCATAAAAATGTCACCCCCTTTGTAGTAGGTGATTGAAAGTCTTGCATTTGTCAGAGATTTGCATGATGAAATGACGGATTGATCAAAAATTTTCTTGTAAACTATGCAACTCTTTCAAAATTATTGGGGGAGGTATCTCCATAATGGCCTTGACTTTGTTCGGATCCACTTCAATGCCTCTCTTGGAGATAATGAATCCTAGTAGTTTTCTTGAGGTGACACCAAAGACACACTTCTTGGGGTTCAACCTTACATTATGTTCTAGAATTCAATAAAAATATTTTCCAAGATACCAATGTGCTCTTGTTGGGTTTTGGATTTGGCTAGTAGATCATCCACATAGTCTTCAATGATCTTATGCATGTAATCGTGGAATATGTATGTCATGGCACGTTGATAAATAGCATCTATATTTTTAAGGCCAAATGGCATTACGTTGTAAAAAAAATCCCCCAAGGTGTTGTGAATGTTGTTTTATGTTCATCATCAAGATTAATTTGAATTTGGTTGTATCCTAAAAACCATCCATTAAAGATAGCATTTCATGGCCAGCGTAAGTGTCAACAAAAGTATCAATGTTTGGTAGAGGAAAGTCATCCTTAGGATATGATTTGTTAAGATCTTGAATGTTAGTGCAAATGTGAATCACCTTGTTAGACTTGCAAATGAGTACCATATTTTAAAGCCACTCAGGATAGTCAATGGATTGAATGAAACACACGTCTAACAACTTTTGAAGTTCTTCTTTGACCATGATGGCAATGGTAGGATGTAACTTTCTCATTTTTTGTTTGACCGTCTTAGCATTAGAATGTAATTTTAATTTGTGGACAACCAAGTTAGGGTCAAGACCAGGCATGTCTTAATAGAACAATGCAAAAATATCCTTCTTCCTCTTGAGGAGATCTACCAATTGTTCTTGTTCATCAACGGATAAAATTTTTCCAAGTTTAATGATTTGTGGATTATTTGCATTTGTACTAAAGTTCACATCTATAGTATCTTAATGGCTATGTGTGAATCTTCCTCAAGATTATGAGGCATTGGAATTATATGAATGACATCAATGATGTTGTCAAACTCTTCTAGCACAATCTCTTCCATTTTTACCTCAAAAATAGTAGGAGTCAAGGGTGAAGGTGAAGATGATGGAAGAATGTAAGCAATAGAAGCTCTTGATCATTCCTCAAAAAGGATGAACTCATAAAGGGATGGTGGAAATTAAATTCATTCCATATCAATGAGGCTTATGTCAATAGGAATTGGTTTTACCAAATCATATGGATTATGGAGTGGTGTGAATAAGCCAATAAAATTCATGATGACTCAGTTGGGGAATGGTGGTTACGATGTGAAGGGTGGTTTGTCTTACCTCTTGTAATCGATGAATGAAGCTTGAAAACCTAGGTAGTTTTAATTTAATTTCCAGATTTTATACCTGCAAGTAGAAACACAATAACAGAGAAGAGAAAATAGTAACACAAATGACAGAGATTTATGTGGAAACCTATAATCTGCAGGAAAAACCATGGTGCAGTGGCAACTTCTTATTTTATTATTTTTAGTAAAAATTTACATTCACCTTCATAGCATTTCTCACATGCATATGCAAGGGATCAAGTCCCTTTTTATATATCATAAGGAAGACTCCAAACTGTTTGTTTCCTCTTCCAAAAGGAAGCCTCCAAAACTATTATTTTCACTCCTCAAGATTGTTTGCATTATGTATTTTGATGTCTATTCCAGACATCTACTACCTAGATGTCTAGTACTGTTGCCTAGACATATAGCAGCATATATGTCTTGTACTGCTATAGACATCTCATACTATTGTATATATCTTGTACTGCTACTGATGATCTCATACTACTGTAGACATCTAGTACTATTATCAATGTCTTATACTACTACAAATACCTATTACTACTAAAAACATCTCTTACTACTATCGATTTTTAGTACTACTATCGATGTCTCATACTACTATCGATATCTCATACTGCTACTAATGTTTCATACTACTATAGATATCTAGTACTACTACAGATATCTCATACTTCTACTAACATCTAGTACTATTTCCTATATGTCTAGCAACCTAGATGTCTTGTACTATTGTAGATGTCTAGTACTACTACCTAGACATCTAGCAGTGTTGCCTAGACATCTGGCAATAGTCTATGTAGACTTGAACCCTCTGTATAGTGACTTCACATCCTAATATTCTCCCACTTGAAGTCAGCATTCAAGAATATTTTTTCCAAATATTTGCATCCAATGCCAATTTCCCAATGTTGCCCTTGTTACTTTTTCAGCAAGCCCAGAGAAGTTTGGCACCACTCAAACTTCTCTACCTTGACTGGATTTGTAAGCATATCTATAGGATTCACTTCAGTGTTGACTTTCTATAATAGTATCCTAGCTTCTTCCACTATATTTCTTATAAGTTGGTACTTGACATCAATGTGTTTCATGCATTCATAGAATATTGGGTTCTTCACTAGCTTAATAGCACTTTCGCTATCACAATGCAACGTAATATTTTCTTGCATTATCTTGAAATCACCCAACAGTCACTCTAGCTAAATTGCCTCTTTATTGTCCTTAGTCATTGTAATGTATTCTTCTTCAGTGGTTGATAAGGCCACAACAGACTGCAACTTATAAGTTCAACTCACCGCTCCACTAGCAAGAGTGAAAGTATATCTTGTAGTGGAATTTCTCCCATCTCTATCTCCACCATAATCAAAATCTACAAAACCTTTAACTTGTAAATATTTTTATCCAAATTAAATGGTAGCATCTAAATTGTCTCTTAAATACCTAAGAATTCACGTCACCATATTCCAATGCTCCTTATCAGGATTTGTCATGTATCGGTTGACTACTCCCACTGCTTGGGCAATATCTGATATGGTGCTCACCATGGCATGCATGAGGCTTCCTATTACTGATAAATATGGTACATGATACATGCTTGTCTTCTCTACTTTCATTCTAGGACACTTATTGGAAGATAAATTTAAGTGTGAAATAAGTGGGGTACTAACTGGTTTTGCATTTTGCATATTGAAGCGTTGCAAAATCTTCTCTATATCTGATTTTTACTTAACCAGATCTTTCTTCATTTTCTATCCCTATGTATCTTCATCCCTAAAATTTGGTTTTCTGCTCCTAAATCCTTCATTTCAAATGTCCTAGCTGACTAAGCCTTAATTTTAATGATTTTCTTCATGTTGGGGCCTACAACTAGCATATCATCAACATACAATAGTAAAATAATAAAATTACCATTAGTGTACCTCTTATAGTATCCACAATGGTCAACTTCACTCCTATTGAAATATTGGCTCTTCATGAAGGTGTCAAATTTCTTGTACCACATCCTTGGCACCTGTTTTAACCCATAGAGTGATTTATTCAATCTACAAACCAAATGCTCTTTGCCTCTTTCTTCATAGCCCTCAGGCTAATCCATATAAATCTCTTCCTCGAGATCACCATGTAGGAAAGCAATCTTCACATCAAGTTGCTCTAGTTCTAAATTCTATGCAGCTATAAGTGCAAGTAGAACTCTAATAGTAGTCATCGTCACAACAGGAGAGAAAATTTTATTAAAGTCAATACCTGACTTCTGCACATAGTCTTTTGCCACCAAGTGAGCTTTATAGTATTCCAACAACCCATCATTTTTCTTCTTCGTTTTGTACACCCACTTTTTTCCAACAGTCTTTCTTCCAGGTGGGATTTCCACAAGTACCCATATTTTATTCTTGTGAAGTGCCTCAATTTTCTCCTCCATGAATTTTCTCCACTTTTTTGCATTCTCAGACTCTCTATATTCCTAAAATGAACTAGGCTCACCATCATCAGTTAACAAAGCAAAAGAGGATTGATATACTTGAGAATACCTTTTTGGACACTTTTGTTGATGTGTATATCTTCTAACCCAATTATCTATTGATTATTGCTCTTGGTCTTGTGACTGTTGTGGCTACTCTACTTGTTTTGCATGCTAATCAAAAACTTGAGCATGTTGATTTTCAAATTCATATTCATTCATTTCTACTTCAATTGGTACAACATTAAGAGTTTGTTGTACCTCCTTCCTTTGCATGGATTTTTCATAAACAACTACATCCTGGATAATATTTACCTTGTGGCAGTAGGATCCCAAAGTCTATACCCCTTCACTGTATCTCCATAGCCAATAAAAATACAATTGCTTGACTTTGGATCAAACTTAGACCTTTTTTATTTGGGTACATGTGCAAATGCATCATAGCCAAAGGTACACAAATGAGAATAATCAATTGGTTTACAAAACCAAACCCCCTCTAAAATTTGTCCATCCAATGTAGTTGTAGGTGACATGTTAATAAGATAAACAGTTGTATTAATAGCCTCTACCTAGAAATTTTTCTCCAACATGGTTGCGCTAAGCATGCTTCTTGCACATTCCATGATTGTGTGATTCATCCGTTCAGCCACCCCATTTTTTTGTGGAGTATATCGTATAGTCTTATAGTGCTTAATACCTTTCTGCACATAAAATTTATCAAATTCCTTAGAGCAATATTCACTTCCATTATCTGACTTGAGACATAAAATCAACTTTCCCAAACTCCTCTCTACCCGTGCTTTGAACTCTTTAAATTTCTGTAAAGCTTTCAACTTCTTCAAAAAATAAACCCACACTCTCCTAGAATAATCATCTATAAAAGTCAAAAAATAGATGGCACCATTTAAGTACTGAGTGGGGACTGGTCCAAATATATCAGAATGTATAAGATGTAGAAAATCAGAATTCTTGCTAGGGCTTGCAGTAAACTGAACCCTCTTTTGTTTACCAAAAATATAGTTCTCACATAAGTCTAATTTGTAATACTTAATCCAAAGCATATCTCTGTCATATAAAATTTTTAGACCTTTTTCACTCATGTGGCCTAGGCGTTGATGCCATAGCATTACTGCATTTTGAACAAAAGTTGTTGTTGTTGCATGGTTTGTAATTGTATCACTGCATAAATGATATAGGGTCTCATTATACTCTCATTTAGCTACTACAAGATCTCATCTGGTAATTTTTTAGTATTTGTTACCAAAAGTGATAGAATACCTTAGCTTATCCATAATTTTTATTGAGAGAAAAAATTTTCACAAATCGGGCACATGTCGTACATCACATAACATCCTTTCTCTACCATCATCCAGCTTGATCCTTATATCCCCTCTTCTCACAATTTCTAAAGGGTGATCATCACCCAAATAGACCTTTCCACCATAGTATGGCTGATATTTTTTAAACCAGTCTCTATGGGGAGATATGTGGAAAGATGCACCTGAGTCCAAAACCCAGGTATATAAAATAGATCTACTATTACTGATACAAAAGGCTTCACATGTTTTTGTCTCTCCTAAATCTGCTACACTAGCCTTAGTTGATGGATAATTTTTCTTTTCACCATTCTTCAATTGCCAAGAGTCCTTCTTTAAGTGTCCTAGCTTCCCACAATGCCAACAGTTCCATTTCTACTTATATCCTTTAAACTTAGATATGGACTATTTTCTACCTTGTTTACTCCTCTCAAAATATCGACCTCTCACAGATAAGGCTTCATTTATTGAGGGTTCCAAAGATTATTCTTGCCTCAACTCTTTTGCCAAAAATGCGGCTACCACATCATCAAATTTTAGAGTTCCTGATGATGTTTTACTGATGGTCATCACCATATGATCCTAGGTATTCGAGAAGGGAACAAAGTAGGATGATAGCTCTATCCTCATCCTCCATATTCACATTAAATGAAACTAATTTACTAATAAGAGTATTAAACTCATTCAAATGATCTACCACGGATGAAATTTCCTTCATCCTCAAGCTATAAAGCTACTTTTTTAGAAAAACCTTATTTGTTGTTGATTTTATCTCATGCAACTTTTCAAGATTTTTCCAAAGGGCTTCTACGGTCTTCTCTTCAGCTACATTGAACAAGACAGAGTATACTAGGTAAAGATGAATTGTAGAAATTGCCTTCTTTTCTAGCATTGCCCACTCATCTTTCATGTTACTCGGTTTACTCACAATCCCTTTCAAGGCTATAGCTTGGTCATTCTGAACCAACAAGTCTTCCACATTCATCTTCCATAGAGCAAAGTTCCTGTCATCAAATTGCTCAATATCAAACTTGGTTACATCTCCTATCATTATTGTAGCTCCCACTCGCATGAAACCTTAAGCTCTAATACCAAATATTAATTTAATTTCTAGATTTTTTACTTGCAAGTAGAAACACAATAAAAAATAATAAAAAATAGCAACACAAGTGACATAGAGATTTACGTGGAAACCTGCAATGTGCAAGAAAAACCATGGGGCAATGGCAACTTCTTCTTTTATTATTTTTAGCAAAAATTTACATTCACCTTCACAGTATTCCTCACACACATATGCAAGGGATAAAGTCCATTTTATAAAGCAAAAGGAAGACTCCAAACTGTTTGTTTCCTCTTCCAAAAGGAAGCCTCCAAAACTATTTGTTTCCACTTCTTAAGATTTTTTGTCTTCCACATTCTGATATCTATCCCAGACGTCTACTACCGAGACATCTAGTATTGTTGCCTAGATCTCTAGAAGCCTAGATGTCTTCTCCTACTATAAACATCTCATACTATTATAGATATCTTGTACTACTATCAATGTCTAGTACTATTATTGGCATTTTATACTACTACAAATATCTAGTACTACTACCGATATCTCATATTGTTGTAGACATCTAGTATTATTGCCAACGTCTCGTACTACTACCAATATCTAGTACTGCTACCGATGTCTCGTACTGCTACCAATATCTAGTGTTTTTGCTGACATATTGTACTACTACAACCATCTAGTACTACTACTGATGTCTTGGACTACTATTGATATCTAGTATTGTTGCCTAGACGTCTAGTAACCTAGACATCTTGCACTATTGTAGAAATCTAGTACTGTTGCCTAGACATCTAGCAGTGCTACCTAGAAATATAATAGTAGTCTTTGTAGGCTTAAACCTTATGTATCATGACTTCACCTCCTAATAGGTAGTAGCAAGCAACAAGTATAAATGCAAATGCAAAAAAAATCAAAAATATTATATTTTTGTTATGTACATATGTTACATCAGGTTGTTGTGAGGTGATCAATGAAGTGGAGGTGGTGGTTCACTGGTAGCCTCGGCTTGCTCTCTTGGGAGAAGCAAATATATGGATTGATGGATGGGGAATATTCTAAGATAATACTCATCCTATTCGGTGAATGGTGTGATTGGGACCGATTCCTCTTCATATTCATTTGAAACTATCGATATGATATCGTATTCTTCATATATTTCCTCAAAGTCATCATTATGATTGGTTTCCTCTTCTGAATCTAAATGGAGACTTTTAAAAGCTTGTTCAAAAGAGGAAGTGGAAGAATTTGAATGGTAGCATAGGCCTAAATATTCATGCACTTCTCGATATTGAGGTTTGATAATCTCATGTATGCCATGTTCATATCATCCTAAGCCATATTCTTACCAATTAATCTGATGAAAATATCATGACGGGAAATCAAGATTAGTCATGTGTTCATGGTTGGTAGAGGATGGTTTCTTGGGTTCATTTAGGGGAAGTGGATTGGATGATGAATCGGCTCTCCCATATGCAAAATTGATTATGTTAGGTTATGAACCCATATTATATACTACTTCAATAGATAAGGATTGGTCACATGGGTAATTGTAATCCCTAACATTTTAGGTGTTGCACAGTGTAATTATGACATCCTGAACCACATACTCACCAATGCTAGGACTAGCAAGGTGGACTTCTACTTGTGTGGGTAATGATATGGATGGAGTGGATGTGGAGGTATGGGATTCTAGAGTGAATTTTGGCTCAAATGATGGGAGTGATTTATGTTGGAATGGCATCTCACATTCTATTTTTTTTTTTATTGGTGGTGGCCACAAGGGGTAAACAGGCTGTGACAACAAGGGAACCATTACATAACATATCCGCAACATGTGAGGTGAGATATTTGAACCTGGGCATCTCAGCAACTAGAGAGGTTTAACTACCCACTTGCTCTCCAACTCCTCAACATGGGCGGATATACATCTCACATTCTATTACATCAACTTGTGAGACATCGATTAGTGGATATGAATATGGATTTAGCTGAGGAATTTTATGGATTACTGGTGATTTGGGTGTGAATTAAATGGTGGTGGGTGCTTGTGGAATGAGTGATGATATATGGATGGTAATGGGTGAGGTAGATGATGTGGAATATATGGAGGGATGTCCCCATTTTATGGGTTTTGATGATGATGATTGGATCTGACCACATGTACATATTGCTAGTTGTGATGAAGGTTGAGGTGTGGAAGTGGAGGCTAGGTGTGGATCAATGATGCAAAGTACCTAAAAAATAGGAGCTTTGGATGAAGTATTATGATGTGAGGTGTATGGTGTGGTTTATGGTAGTAATGACAGATGAGTGGATGGAAGTGTGGACTCATATGGGTTGGAGATGAAGTTACAGTATTTGAATGGTTCAATATATGTAGGTATACAATAAATATATCCCTCATGTATATATTTCAAACATCGATGTAGTATTGAGGGAACACATTTCATATCCCTTATCCAAGGACATATAAGGAGTACATTGTAGGCCATGGACCCCTCCATGATATGGAATATAGTGTGCAACGTCTTCACCACCACTTCAATGGGTAAGACCACAGTGCCAACTATAGAACATAGAGCATAATTGAATACTTACAAGATGAAGGTGTATTTTGTGATGTGCAAAGGTGGAAGATTAATATATTGGAGATCTAAGGTGGTAATGATGTTGATGGATGAGTCGATTTCAATAAATACTCATTTAAAGGGCTTCCTATCAACTTGAGCTATAATGTTTAATGGAGGATCTGGTGATTCTGATAATATTGATTTAATTTTCAAAATCATGGAATACAATAGAAGGCTCTATAACTGCTCGAATGCTCTCCATAAAATTTTTAAAGGTATTACAATTTTTAGATTGAAGTTCAATAGATTTTAATATTTCCATTAATGCCTCACAGTGTAGAGGATATTTTTGTATAAGCTCATATATTGATAATTTTGTTGAAGCCACTTTGAGACTAGTTGTTAGTTGACTGCTTAGGGAGATGATAGGTCTTTGTGGATAGCTTAGGAGATGAATAGGTTGGGATGGATGACTTGTAAGGTGAATTAGTTGAGAAGGATTGACAAATAAATGAATGTATGGACATGAATTAGCAGGCTATGGAGACACATTTACTGGTGCCATGGGAGGTTGAACTGCTTGAGGTAGTTCATTTTGGCATTTTGTGCTTTTTTAACCTTGGGTTACTACATGAATAACACCCACAAAACCTTGGTGTTGTTGCACATGGTTGACTTGGTTGGGGGAGTCATAGTATTTTATCCCCCTATTGTTTGTTGTGTTTCCTTGTAATGAGGAAGTGGTGTTTTATAGATACCAAGATTTTTATTTTATTATGCCAAGGGGCTATCCAACTTAGTGTCCCTAAGGTCCATCAAGTCTTGTACAATGTCTTTGAATGAATAGCAATTATTAATGTCATGACCCTTTTATCAATGGAAAATATAAAACAAATGCTCTGTATAGCTCTTGCCATGTTTGGTAAGATCATCTGTTTTAACTTCAGGTAACATAATAGCAATGGTATCATACAACCTATGGAATATGGAGGTATATTATTTGGATAACGGTGTGAATTATGAGTCTACCAAACATATTATTGGCATTGATGATTTTCCACAGTTGGTTCTATGTTATGTAATTGTTGTGGTGGGGGAATAGCTTGATATGATACTTGTTGTGGTGATCGTTGTTGTTTTTGACTCAAAACCACTTGATTGACTTGTTTGGATTTCAATTGGCTAGTATAGTTTCATTTGTATTGGCCCTTGTTTTGCCATTATTTCTTTTTGGGTTTGATCTCACCCTCTTGGATCTTAATTTCTTTGATAACTCAGTTCTAGGCAAGAGCTTCATTGAATGTTCTATATTGTTGTAATTGCAACAACAAGGAGATAGTTTTTAAACAACTCCTTGAAAATATTTGTGTTAATTCTTCCATTGGGAGGGAGAATGGAAACTTGGTGATGACTACCCTCCAACGGTTTCCAAATTCATAGACTGACTCTTCTTCAAATTGTCTAAGATTGTACAGGTCAATCAAGATAGTTTTCTTTCAAAAATTAAGGAAGAACCTTTCTAATAATTTATCCACCAATTGTTTAAATGTATAGATATTGTGATGTAGTACATGGTTATACCAGTCTAAGGCATCCCTACTAATGTTTGAGGAAATTTTTGAAGCATTAAGGCATATTTTCTTAGATTCTAAAATATGAATGGATGAATGCACTAATATGCTCCCTAGGATCCTTAGTCTCTTTGAATTTTTCAAAATTTGATAATGTAAAGTCTTTCTGATAAGGTGGTGATGGTACTGAAGAATGAATGGGTTGATTGATTAGCTATCTAAATGTAGATTTTTTGTACATCATATCATGTGTGTGCATAATTAAGTTATCAATCTAATATTGTAAATCTTGGATCTTAGGATCTTCCATGTGTGTGTGGAAGCCCTAGTTTGTTTGATGGGCGTATGGGGGTGGTGTGTGTTGGGTAATGAACTATTGGAATGAAATATTGGTTCTGATTGGTCAATGGATTTATGGGTATATGATGGTTTTGGATGTGTTTTTGGGCTTGGTTATAGAAAAATTGGTGTTTATGGAGTGAGGATGAAGTTTAGGGGATTTGAATGTATTAGGTTATGGAAATGGTATTGATATGGTTGAATGGAGGTGTGGGTATAGTAACCTTAGAATATTGTGATACCCAAGATGGATCAATGGTCAAAAAGTTGATTTGGTTGAAAATGGATTGAGGTTTGTAATCTACCACCTGTGATTGTTGTTGTGGATAATAATGAATGTCTTTATGGCCCATGAGCATTTTATTAAGATGTTTTCATGCTTTTTGTATGGCAATTTTAGATGCGGATTATGTGTTGTGTTGAAAGTGGATGTAGGTATGGTGTGAGTGTTGGCAATATTTGTTGAGGTCAATGGAGGATGATTTGTGAAAGGAATCACAACTAATGAAGGAGTGGTATATGGTATGGTGGATGGAATCTATGAAGCAACCTTAACTTGTACCTCATAGAGTGGGTTGGAATAGGCATTGGTATATATAAGCAGAATGGAGGTGCTTTGGCTTAATGGTTATGGAGGAATTTGATGTGGGAGAGTGGATGCAACCTCAAAATGAGGGTTGGTGAGGATTTGGTTAATAATTTTTGGGTGTGAGTGAGCAAGAATCTATTTAGAAGAAGGAACATGTCTGGGTGGAATATTAAGTGGTTTTAGAACTGGATTGGTGGGTCTTAAATAGGTTCCAATTTTATCAAATCTATGTAAGTAATATGATGGTCAGTGGGTGTGGATGGTTTTGTTTTTAGAATGGTAGTGTGGATAGCCCTTTGTATCACATCTGCATTCAAAGTGAATACTATATGATAAGGTCTAGCAGATAATCCAAAATATCTTATCTATGTCATACTGATTGGGTTAGCCATAAAAGTAGCTATGGAAGGATTGGATCAGTCCATGGATGAATTCGGTTGGCTAGTAGGTAGTTGAATCATGGCTCTATCTTGATTTGGATCAATACCATAAGTTGTGAGTAATTTGGGGTAATGAAAAGTGTAATAAAAACACACAAACCAAGAAAATAAATGTATCCTATGTCTTTGCAACAAATTTTATTTTTTTTATTTGGTTTTGTGTGTTTTTGTGTTAAGATTCCCTAAGCCTAAAACAACTATGCAAGGTGGGTGGAAGGTGTGTTCACACTCACCCCTTTGACAAGGAATGAAATGTAAATGGCTAAAATGGCTTTCTAAAGTGTAACCCACTCCGAGGATCTCTCAAAAGTGGGGGATTTTTTGGTGATGAAGTCTAGAAAACCACTCATGGGGTTACTAGGGTGTCTAAGGGGCGAGCCAACGGATGGATATGAAGCCCACCATCATTGGTCTCAATCAACGGTTGGTGATGAAATCCAACTCACTGATGTTAATAATGAAACATGTTGTGTGTGGGTTCCTTTTAAGTTTTCATTTTTTATGGTGTTTTTTTGAACATAAAAATGCAAAGAAACCACCCTTCACATCATAGGGAACTCAACCAAGGTGGTGACTAGGAACACTAGTGCCAAGTGTGAGGCCCTCAAAAGAGTCTAGGGTACACCACTTAAGATCCACAATGTGTGGAGGGTTTGCCTAGCTCTTCCACTTTGAATCAACACGTGTTTCCAATAGTGGGAGGAATCTTGAGCACAAGTGACCTATTCCAACCTAGAAGGGTGAAAGAAAGAAGAGTGTGTGGTTCCTTTTAAAATTTATGTTCTCTATGGTGTTTTTCTAAACATTAAAATGAAAAGAAAAACTATCTTAAGATGCATCCTAGTATGCTCTTCAAGTTTGTTGCCTAAAACATAAGTGAAAACACTCAAAGCAAACCAAACAACAAACAAAATACCATAAACAACAAAAAAAATATGAGCCAAAATGCAGTGAATGAATTTCAAATAAACTTTAGACTGTTTCTAACATACAAATTTAGAAATAACATAAAATAAATTTGAAAGCCCTAATGCAACTAAAAATTGATTTATGAGTGCAGATCTACCCCTATATGCAGTCTATATGACAAATGGATTGCTACTCTAAAATGCACTTCTTTTTATTGTAAAAATACATACAAATGCCTAGAATGCCTAACAATGCATGATGTATTACTTTTTACACTAGAAAAATAAACATTTATTTTTTTATTCTCTTTTAAAAAGCAAAAATGTAAAATGGGTTTTGAAAACAAACTTACCAGGAAGCCTACATATTCTTCCTCCAACTTCATAGATGAGACACTGAATCTCCAAAATACTCTTTTGAAACTTGTATATACTCTACAAAATCTTCCATATACTCTATGGCATCTCATAGATACTCTATAAAATATTCCAGATACTTTGTGGCATATCATATATACTCTATAGAATCTCCCATATACTTTGTGGTGTCTCACAAATACTATGTAGAATCTCCCAAATACTTTGGGGCATCCACATAGATGTTGTGTGGCATTCCCCTAATTTTGTATGGCATACGCACGACCACGGATCGAATCCCATAGCTCCTAGAAACCCTATTTTTGGACTTCACAATTTTTGCATGATTGGATTTCCAAAAACCTGCAATAAAACACAGAAAAACATAGATCAAAAACTCAATATTGACAAGGCAAATCAAAATATGAAACCCTTTGGGGTTCCACTGTGATCACCATTTTGTAAAGCAAAAAATATTGACACCAATACAAAGATAACGAAACAAAGCAAATAATAGTTATATGCACATCAAATGAATAACATTATATATTAATCAAAGGAGGGAGCCTTGATCTCCACTCTATACATAGATGTGCCCCAAATCAAGGGTTACAAAGCAATATTTGCTTTAATACAATGATTTAAAATGGGAGGTATGAAACCCTCGAACACTCAATGGTGGTGTCTTTGAATCTTCTCTACTCAAAATGAGGATGAGTGGGCTTGTGTATCCCTATGAGGCCACTCAAGCTACAATAGCTATCAATGAAAGTATATCCTACACATTTATACAAATCACCACATGAAATAGATCAATAGCATATGTGAGGGCTCCACTATGTGATACCCTCTATAAAATAGATCTACCACTAAGTGGAGTATTGATAAAATGTAAACTAAATATAGGAAACATAAGTCAGAAAGTAAATAACAGCCTTGTCAATACCTGAGTCCTTCATCTACACTTTTTTTGGTTTTGGTTTGATCTGATACTGTGCATATGACCTAAAGCATCCAAGGGATAGCTAGATATCCTATGGTGTCTATCAGACACTCTACAATATAAAGCATATGTGAGATGCTTTGAAGTGTTTGTGGTCTATGGTGGATGCTCGATAGGATCCAGATATGGTTCGCAAGGGCTACAAAGAACAAACGATGGATATGGTAGTGATGAGAGTTTGTTCAAATACAATAAGGTAATGTGGTCACAAAATTCTAGGGCTCATGAGATGATCTCTCTATCATCTAATGTTTTTCCAAATCCTCTATTCACCCAAATGAATATCATTTATGATTACCCTTAATCATGTTAGGGTTTTGACAATACCAACAAATGATTGACATTAAAACATGATGAAGGGTTGTGATTGTGATTTGACAAGTTATATGAATCATGTTAAACGAGTGACCAGGATTAAGATGTGATGAGCAGTTGATATTTATTCATATATACATATATTTATATAAATATATAAAATATTTATATTTATATATAAATAAATATACATATATATAAATAAATGATGAATGGCTATGATTTTATGATGAGTGGATGACAAGTGGCTAATATTGGTGTCTACACTATCAAACTAAAATAGAGGAAAAAATAGCTCGATTTTTTCTCTTTTCTTTATAGAAAAATAAACAAGAAAATAAAAACACAAAAAATTATACCTAACAAGTCAAAATGGCAAAATATGAACTATTTGTACTGCAGTAAAACATGACCCTAGAAAGTGCTTTGATACCATTTGTTATGAACCTTGAAGTAAAATAAAAACACATCCACACAATATTGCAATAATAACAAGAAATGAATAGTTGTAAACTTAATGCAATGGTAAGGACATTGGCCTATCTTTGAGAGGTCCAAGGTTCAAACCCCACTTAGTATGAGGGGAGCGAGACCCCTCATAAAAACCTACGTAAACTCATTGAAAAATAGTAAAAGGAAATAAAACTCGAAATTAATAATATTGCAAGATCAAATGGAAAACAACAAATTTATTGTAAAAAATGATAACACATTACAAAATCGTGGTCCTCTTCAAGGGTGCAACCTCCTTAGAAGTAGATATTTGATTTAAAATATGATATATGTCATCATCTATGCCCCCTTGTATTTTTAAATACTGTTTGTAACTCTAACTATAACGCTCAATGGTTGGATTCACATGCAAGTGGCCATCCAAGCTAGAATCTTCTATCAAATAAAATAGTTACATTTCTTATAATAGTTACATAAAATAACCCCACTTATCTAGGTTCCTCAAATGCCATATACATAATACAAAATATTACGTAATACTATTAATATGGGTTACATATGTTAGGGATGGGATAATTACAAAACAGGGTTAGGATAAGGTCCTAACATTAGACATATTTCTCCCTATCAATTAATTATCTATAATGGTAAAGGGGTAGGGAGGAATGATTATTTCCCTGATTAGTTACTGCAAGTGAGATTAAATATTTGATGTCAGATACGAATACATCACTAGTGTATTTGCTAACTTCATAAACTTGTAAGTTGAATTATTACAAGTCAAATCTGGTGGAAAGTTCATAATTTTGAATTGATCGTCAATATACCATCTTGAAACCATATTAATGATATGTATCCTTGATAGATATATTTGTGATTGAGTCTATTATAACTCAAGACTTTTGAACAATATCATTACCAATCTTCGCAACTAGCATTTGGATGCAACATTAATCACTATGGAGTCACTATTAAAAATACATTATAAAATGGAATTAGAAGTAATACTCAAGAGTGCAAAAGTTGTAAAAGGAAAGAACTAAGTATTTATTATAATAATTAAAATATTTTTGCCTCCTAATCAATAAAAGGAAAGAACTAAGTATTTATTATAATACTTTACAAAATTTGTAAAAGTGCTGATTTTTATAAACAAGTTCATACTAGTAAAGTTATAATGTCCTTGCATAAGATATTTAATTATAACATGTTTAAGGCAATAACCTCTGATGGAATATTAATATTTCTAGTCAAGTAAAAAGGAATAAAATGGTTAATAATGGAAATATCCATTCTATTCCCCTAAGGGCCAAAGTTTCACCTTATAAGGGTTAGTCATCATGCATTTACAAAGAGTGGATAGGGGTTATAGCGCTAGTAGTGAGAACTGATCTCTTAAGAGAAGTAGATAATGATGGATAATTAGTCATTCTCCCATATATTAAAAATAATAATAAATAATAGTTGTAAAATCATAACATTATTAATTTTATAGATTCAAATCATAGCTTCGCAAAGGATTAGGGCATCTTTTTTTTCTAAAGCATCTCATATTTTAGGAGATATATCATCGCAAAGGGTTATTCAATTTAGTTGATTCTTGGACCAACTTGTGCAGAATTTGAATAGTTTTAAAATGAGTGGTCATATGAAGGAATCTAACCAATATTGAGGTAGATATGATTATATGAAGTCAACCATCTAGAACAAGGGTAGTGACAATTTTTCAAGTCACAAAAAACAAAATTGTAAATATTTTTTAGCTAGCGTTTGGATGATGGGAAGAGCAATGAAGGGCTAGGACTTCAGTGAGGCAAGACATTCTATCTAGACATAGAAATTTTCAGCTATGTTTTTTTCTCTTCTTTATCTTAGAATTTTGCATGCAAATTATTATAATTTTTTTATCAAATATTATATCTATTATAGGATATCCTAATAAATTTCAATAGATTTTTGAGTTTTAGTTTCCTTTCCATGGGTCGATTAATAGTTAAACCCTTAGAATCATATCTAGTGATAGAGTTTAGTGTGCGCACCTTAGAGAGATCCTCGTTGCTCTAAGATAGGGTAGTTTTTGTTAAATTAAATGGGTATTGACCAAGGGCTTTAGCCTTGAGAAAATGGATTGATAGGAGTTGGAAGTCTCCAGAAGTGATTATATTCTTTCTTCCTAAAGGTTTCTTCCTAGCCATTTTTTCTAGGAAAGAAAGAGAAAAATTTCTAAAAGAGGGTCCTTGGTTTACGGGAAGAGTAGGACTCTTCCTTACCCATCGGTATAAAGGTTTTACACCTGAAAATATAAATCTATCCTTAATACTAGTTTGTGTTAGGATGTTTGGGTTACCCATTGAATTTTGGGAAATAGATACCTTCAAGGCAATAGGAAACACTCTAGGAGAATTCCTTGAGATATTAAAAACTACGATAGATGGATTCTTGGGTATTTATGCTTGAATATTGGTCATGATTGATATAAGTAAAGCTTTATCAAAATCAATCATTCTTAAGTATGGGGATAAGATGTGGACCCAAACCATAGATTATGAAAGCATATATTTTAGATGTATAATATGTCATAATGCAGGGTATATTGAGAGATCATGCCCTAAGAAGAGCCCAGTAGAATCATATGTAGAAAACCACAAGAGAAACTTACAAATTGTTATGGATGAAGATGGTTTTCAACTTTCAAAAACATATCTAGAAAAATGAAAGAAAATAAATAGTGGAGACCAGTAAGGAATGATATTGGAAGAAATGCCAATTCTTTTGAGGCTTTAGCCTATGAAGAAAAAGTAGATCAAAACATAGAGGACACAGTACAATAGGTTCAACATATTAACAAGGAATCATCTATTTAGTATGATCATGATTTAATAAAGAACATTCTTGATGGATTTAAGAAATATGTCTCATCATATTTTGAAGACTCTCTTGAAGTACCATGCACCATTCAAAAGAAAAAAATTAGTAAATAAAATGTAATTTTAGAAGTTAATACCTTTGTCATTAATAAGAAAATACCAAAAAATGAGCATGACAAGTCAAAAGCTTCTATAGTAGAGCTAGGAGAGGATAAATATAATGAAAAAAATTGTCAAATAATATTGAGAAATAGAATAATAAGTCCTAATCTTGATATAGGTAATGCAAAAAGAGGAAAATCCTCAAATTATCAAGCAAGATCTAGGGAAGCAAGAGAAAACCTAGAGAAAGGAACACAAACTAAGTTGGTTGAGCTTTTCTTTATCAAACAACATAATAATATTGACAATACATAGGTGATGCCAATATCCCCTAATGAGACATGATTATCATCTCATGGAATAAAGGGTGTTAATTCTCTCTCAAAGCATAGATGTATTAGGGACCTATGTTTAAGTAATAAGGTTTATATTCTTTATATCCAGGAAACTAAAATGATAAAATAAGTTTCAAAAACTATGAAATTAGTATGGACAAGATGTGAATGGGATGCTATGGATTTTGAAGGAGTGACAAGAGGAATTTTAACTTGTTAAAATCCTATTAGAACCTCTTGTGTAACCATTCAAAAAACTAGGCATTGGATATCCTCTTTAGTCACTTGCTACTTTGCATATATTTATTTCATCCTTATCAATGTCTATGGACCTACAACTCAGTCAAGTATATTAGAAGGTTGGAGTGGGATTGAATCCTTTATGAGAATTAAAGACCAAGAAACTTGATTCATGATCATAGGAGATTTTAATTCCATAACCAAGTTGGATGAAAATTTTGGGGGAATTAGGAAATTAACCCAATGTATGATAGATTTCTCAGCTTTTATTCAAAACAATAGTCTATGGAAGGTTGAATTTGAAGAATATAACTATACATGGGCCAATAACAAGATAGGCCAAAATATAATAGTAAAAAAGTTAGACAGATGCATACTCTCATATTATTGTCTAGAAGAAGGAAACAATGATTAGTTCATATCACTGGTCAATGAGTTAAAATGGTGGTAAGTGAATTCAAAAAATATCTTATTTTAAATAAAAGCATATGTGGAAATACCATCCTCATTTTTTTGATATTATAGCACAAACATGGAATTCTTCATGAAATGGTGGGTTGTATGCTCTTCCAAAACAAATTAAATCTATGACATCTAGATTAAAATAATGGAACAAGAACACTTTTGGAAATATTTTTTAGAAGAAAGAAGAACTAAAATATAAACTTTAAAATTTCCAAAAAGGTTATCATAATAATCCAAGCTCAAAGGAAATGGAGTTTTTTAGTGAATATCTTAATATTTTGAGTAAGGAAGAGAAATTTTGGAGATTAAAATCAAGATAAACTTGGTTAAATTGAGATAAAAATACAAATTTTTATCATAGGATGGCTATAGTACAGAGATCAACATCTAGAATTAGTATAATTAAATCAATAGAATGGGTTTGGATTGAATATCAGAGTGAATTTAGAAAAGAGGTAAAGTCTTTTTATCCAAATATTCTAGGATTTGAGGAGACTAAATTTCTTAATGATAAACTTCTTCAAGATGTACCTTTAGTTATAAAGAATGAAGATAAAAGGAAACTAATGGAGCCCATTACTCTAGAAGTTCATTTATCTCTTTTATCTTTTAATAAGGATAAATCCTTAGGTACGTATAGGCTCTCTACAACTTTTTACAAACATAATTGGGATATAGTGAAGGATTCTTTATTGGTGGTAATGGAATAGTCTAAGGTAAAATAATACATACCTTATAAAACAAATGCAACTTATCTTACCCTAATTCCAAAAAGGAGTATGCTAAATTATTTGATTCTTTTAGACCCATAAGCCTATGTAATATGGCATATAAGATTATCTCCAAAGTAATGGTGAATGGATTAAGTCTATTTTTAGACAAAATTATTTTAGAAAAGCAAGGAGTATTTGTGAAAGGGAGATAAATTTTGAATGAGATCATTGTATCTCATGAAGTTATACATTCAGCAGCTTCAAGAAAAGAGAAAGCAATGATCTTAAAAATTGATATGATTAAAGCCTATGATAGGGTTAAATGGGATTTTCTTTTTGCAGTTTTAGAAAAGTTTAGATTTGGGAAGAAATGGGTTAGATGGATTAAAGCTTATGTCTCTATAGTTTCTTATTTAGTGTTGGTCAATGGTTTAGTAAAAAAATATTTCAAATCCAACAGAGGCCTTAGACAAGGATATCCTCTATATCCTTATTTGTTTATTATTATGGCATAGCTTTTGAGTAGGAACTTAAAGAAGGCTTACAAATATGGGTTTATAAGTAGACTTAAGGTTAGAAATAACATCGATAACATCACCCATCAATAGTTTGTATATGATACATCTATTTTTTTAAGGGCAAGGATAAATGAGGTCAAATATTTGAATAACTCTTTAAAGGAATACGAAAGAGCATCAGGGCAAAAAGTTAATAAGAAAAATCTAAAATTTACTTGCTTAACACTCTAGCTAATATCAAAGCAAGAATTTATAGGTTAATTCAAATGGAGAAGGCAAATTTACCATCAACTTATCTAGGGATGCATTTATTTTAGGGAAGAGTGAGGATAGAATTATGGAGTCCAGTTGTTAGTAAAGTTCACAATAAACTACCAGCTTGGAAATTTAGATGGTTATCATTAGTAGGAAGAGTAAAGTTAATTAAGTTAGTATTACAGGTCATTCCAACATATTATATGGCATTGTATACTATGCCAAAATCAGTTGAAAAAATTTTAATCTATATTATGTGATCCTTTTTATGGTTAATTTTACATGGTAAAAGGAAATTTCCTTTGGTGAAATGGAGCAAGGTGTGTGATGATAAAACTAGGGGAGGTCTTGGTTTAAGAGTTATTCCAAATGTAAACTTAGCCCTTTGGGGAGAATTAATCTTGATATTATAAAAAGAGATTCAAATACAATGGGCAAGAATTCTTCTAAGTATGTTGATCCCAATGATCTAAATTTAATATTTACTGCATTCTCTCTACCAAATGGTTCTGCTCTTTGGAATGGTTTAAAAAAATTTATTGATCTAATTATTAAAGGTTTAATATGGGTGGTGGGAACTAGAGAAGAAATTCTATTTGGATGGATACTTGATGTGATAAAAAAAACCACTCAATTTAGATCTAATTTTGAAATCTTGGATGAGATTGCTTCAAGACAAATATGGTGATAGGGTTTCAAACATTTTGTGCAAGGATCGGGAAGGAAGATACAAATGCAAAGAAGATTTTTTACAAGTATACAAGACATTGATACTAGAAGTAAATTGAGTAGAAAGATAATAATTGTGATTATTTCAAGGGGAGCCATAAGAAGTGGATATAATGTAAAGCACCAAAAAAATAGTAATATCACTAGAATATGGAGAGATATTTGGGATAGTGCAAGCACTCCTAAAGTCAAAATGTTTATTTGTCTAGTAGGTCATATACAAGGTTATGCATAAGGGATCAAACCCAAAATGTATTTATAAAACTTAGGTGAATTGGTTTTAAAATTGAGGTGAATTATATCCAAACTAATGTAGAAGAGATGGTGAATTGTATTTTTTCTACCAAAATTTATAAAAATAGGGTGAATCAATTGAAAAATATTGTTACCACTTAAAATAATTGTTTCTTGAGGATTTTACTAAGTTCTAAGTGTATATCTCATTGACCTAAGTGGTTTAAAATTTTTAAAAATGGAGGTCTAGATCAAAATTTATACCTCCTATAAGGTTCTCTACAAAAGAGCACCTTTGCCACCGATTGGTTTCAGAGGTGCAACCAACTAACACTTTTGATGATAGGTTTTAAAGGTGTAACCTATCATCAAAATTTTTGTTCGGTTGCACCTCTACAACCAATAGGTTTTAGATGTGTTCTTTTGTAGAGAACCTTCTAAGAAACATAACTTTTGATCTAGAGCTTCATTTTAAAAAAAAAATTAAAAACCACCTAGCTCGATGAGATCTACACTTTAAATTGATCATAAGCTAATACTCTACACTTTTTTATCATTTTCACCTTTACAACTAATTCATTGATTTGATTGATTTTAGAGGGAAAACTGATCCAAATAAGATTCAATAAGTTACAAAGGAGCAACCAATCTGCATAAGAGTTGATCGGTTGTAGAGGTGTAACCAATCAATAAAAGTATCGATTGATTGAAAAGGTGCAACCGATCGACAAAAGTATCAATCGGATCTTATGTAAATCGGTTGCTCCTCTACAATCGATCAGCTCTTCTTTGGTAGCAAGCAACCCTATTTCCTATAGGTGACCCTATTATTTGCAATCGATCGATAAACATTTTTATTGATAGTCCTCTACAATCAATCAAATTTTTGTTGATAGATAATCCTCTAAAAATGAGTGTTTTATTTTTTTGTTGCTTCAGGTCATTTTTATTTGCTGCAAGGTTTTCACTGCTTTAGGTCTATTTTTTAGGAGTTCAAATGTTTTATATGTATGTTTATTGCTATCATGTTAGGTATATATACAAGTATAAGATGTGAATTTGGTAGGATAAATAAAAAATTTATAATTTTAAGGCGAAAAAGGTCCACGATTTAGGTGGAAGTGTTGGTGATTTAAAATAGAAATGGTGAAATTATTTTCAATGTGGGGCGAGTCGACCCCAAAAAAAATTTACTCCCAAAAAATTTGGGCATATGGATCGATATGTAGGATCCCCATATTCACCAATTTTCAATTTTTAAAATCCTAATATTTGTGAATTAACAATGATTTTCCACTATGCATAACATTGGTCATAGAAGAATGTTATCTTGGGATAACCTTATGAAAATGGATTTTCATGGCCCCTCTCAATGTGTTCTTTGTAAAAATGAGGAGGATAGTATAGACCATATCTTGGGATATTTACTCAACAGTCTAGAAACTATGGCAATGGATTCTTAATATTTTTGATAAATGCATAGCGATGAATAGAAAAATTGAAGATTGGTTAAAGAAATGATAAAGCACTTATAAATGTGGGGCTTTATAGATAATATGAGATATATCAAAACATACAATACTTTGGATTGTATGTCTAGAAAGGAATAGAATAATATTTAAAGGAAAGGATAGAAGTTTAGAGGTGATTAAAAAGGAATATATGTTTAGCCATAGAGGATTCTAAACCAACCCTGTTAACTCACCCAGTCTCCAATCTAGAAGTAGAGAGCCTTGATAGATGGAGTCGATTCATTAAATGGAATTATGATGTTGGTTACAAGAGAAGTAAACATAAGGTAAAGAATATAAAGTGGAAACTACCAGATGTGGAGTTGATTAAATTAAATTTTGATGGAGCATCTAAACAAAATCTAGGATCAAGGAGTAGGAATAATTAGAAATAATAGAGGAGAGATTTTATCTCATTACACTATCAATAGTGGATTTAAGACAAATAATAAAGTTGAATCTTGGGTGGCTTTAGAAGACTTAAAAATATGTAAACAAATAAAATAGAACAAAGTGTTGGAAATTTTGAGTATATGGTTGTCATTGATGTCAAAATTTTGAGGTCATAGGTTGATGACATTGGTTGTCATTGATAACTTGGCATGGCAAAAGACAAGGTTTATAAGTTGGTTAAAATACAAGGTAAAATTTCATCCCAGTGCAAGGAAATTGATAAAAATAAAGGGTTATAATATTTATATTTTAAGCCCAAGAGGTTTGGGACAAAGCTCCAAGTGTTTGGTTAAAAGGTTGAAGGCCCTGGTTTAAAAACCATGAAGAAAGCAAGTGACTAAGGCTTAAAAAGGAATAATATTATAATATTTTTAATATTATAATATTAAAGTTAAAAGTTAAAGCCAAAGGGTTAAGTATAAAAATAATTATAATATTTTATATTATAATTTATTTTAAACCCAAGGTGGGTTTTGGTGCCAACTTTCAAAAGTTTTTTTTAATATTCCTAAAAGCATCGACATCAAAAGTATGGTGGTAAATCCATATTAATATGGATAATTTTCTTGCCCTAATGTGGTGTGTTCGAAGTGCAATTTATTTGATTTACCAACATGCGCAATCGTGAGTAGAAGAAGATGAATTCTTCATTTAAAAAATAAAAGGGCTCTTGACATGTATAAGGAGAAGATCGTGAGATCTTATCTCCAACCAAGTGGTTTGCCTAGTGATAGATTGGGAAGTTTTAAAGTGCAAATAGATAGCAGGTCGTGAGGTCGAATTCGGGCGATGATAGTTTTAAAATATTTTTTTTGGTAAGGAAGATTGCGCGGAAGTCAAAGTGTGAATTATGCATATTTATTTTTGTGTGGGTGGTTGACCTAGCAGTAGCCCAAGTAGCGTGAGTACATTGGCAGGCAAGATGTGTTGTGTTTGAATCTCACCTACGATAGTTTTTGGTAAGCAAATATTTCACTTTTTATTAATGCCTAAGGTTGAGTTGTTAGGCGCTTAAGGTGTGTTTGATTGGTTGAGCACCATTGGACTTAGGGACATAAGGAAAATATTTTTTTTATTTATTGTCATTGTTTAGAAGAAAAATATAATGGAGAGTGTATGTTTCTGAAGTGTTATTTTGTGGAGTAATAAGGAAATAATTGGTAAATATTTTTGGGTGTGTTTGTTGAAGTTTTAAGTGGGAGATAAAAGGTATAGAATGTACTTTTATTATTTGTAATATTTGATTCAATTTGAAGGACTTGGTTCATGATTTAAGTTTTATTTTGAGAAACCAAAATAGATATAGAGCATTGGTTTGGAACAAATTGTGCACACATTTTGAAAAGGTTTTATAACACATAAAGAGGTGTTGTGCGAACCCTTTTATAGTTGCAAAATATATTGTGTGTGAGACAGATTTTTGAAGACATATCTCCATAAGAGCAAGCTAAGAGGTATGGGCATATTATTCCTTGTTTAAGGTGTTTTGTTGAATAAATATTTTTGAAACATAAGGTGGAGATAAAAGGATTGTTTGGTAAGCATTATTGGAAATATTTGAGTTAGGATTTGTGCTTCATGGTTGAATTATTTTGGCATCACTTGAGATAGTTTTTGAGAATAAGACTGAGTTTGCATTATTGAAAGGTATTGAGACATTTGTGCTAGAGATTGTGAAGTACTTGTTCTAGGGTAGAAGACAAGTTAGTGCATCATTGTGAAACCTTTTTGAGTATGTGTTATGAGAAATTTTGAGCATGTGTTACAAGTAGTTTTTGAGTATATGTTATGAGGAATTTTGAGTGTGTGTTATGAGCAGTTATGAGTATGTATTAGAGAAGAATTGAGCAGAGATAAAGAGCAGGTTAAAAATCAGTGTTGTGAGCAGATTGGATCAATATTATGAGCATATTGGATTAGTGTAATGAGCTTATTGGATTAGTGTTGTGAATATATTTGATCAGTACTGTGAGTATATTAGATCAGTATTATGAGTAGATTTGATTAAAGTTAACCATAGTAGAGGAATAGAGTTCTTCTATGGATAGAGTTCCATGAATTAGAGCAGTGAGAATAGAAATATCCTATGGACAAAGGTCCATGAACCAGTTGGAGAGATAGAGTTCTTCTGTGGAGAGATATCCACAAACCAGTTGAGGAGATAGAGTTATCCTGGATCAAGTTCCATGAACTAGAGCAAGGGGATAGATTTCTCTTGTGGAGAGAGATCCATAAATCAAAGCATAGGGGATTGGTGTCTCCTTTGGATAGAGGTCCATAAATATTGTAATAGGGAATTGATTTTCAAGAGATTTTTTGAGAAAATTTAGAAGAAAGACTTTCTTCGTGGACGTAGCCCACGTTGGGTGAACCATGTTAAATCATGTCTCTCATGTGTGTGATGATGTGTGCATTATTTACTGCTTTTATATTATTGTTGTTATCATTTGGATTGAAAAGTAAAAATATTTATATTATATTGTTCACCCCCTCTCTTAGTATAATCTTATGTTCTTCAATTGGTATCAGAGTGGGTTCCTTTGTGAAAATCCTAACAGCTTGAAGAAATATCCCACAAGAACATACATGACCTCAAAAAATGAAGAAGAGGCCATGATCAGCATAAAAGAGGAATTTATTATTGCTCTTAGAAACTTGGAAAAGGTTAGAAGGAAGAATTCAAATTTGAAGGATCAAATCCAAGAGGATGAGGAAGCAAAGATGGAACTTCTACAAAATCTTATAGATCTCAAGGTAAGAGTTGAAGAGAGAAAGAAAATTGAATAGGATATGGTAGAACAGTTAAAGGCAAAATAGTTAGAATGTGAAAGATTAGAATAAAAAATTATCTCTCTAAGAAATGAAGTTGAAAATACTAAGGATAAGTTCCAACAAGGGAAACAAAAAGAGGATTCAAGCTCCCAAGGAACAAAGATATCAAAAGAAGAAGAGACCATGACTTATGCATTGAAAAGCAAAAGCATAAAGAAGAAAGAAGGCAAAGAAGATCCATGGACAAAATTCAATTACAGGAATAGCAAAGGAAGAAGCATGCGACCATATTATTCAAGGCACTCTAATAGGTCACAAAATTTCTTCCATGGATATTATTTTTCATGTAACAAATATGGTCATAAAGTTGTACATTGCACTATTTATGTGAGAGATAATATCGATAGAAAATTCAATTCTTTTGCATCTCTCATGAATGACAATATCATATGTTACAAATGCAATAATTTTGGGTACAAGACCAAATGGTGTAAAATAATATTTCCTAAATTAATAAAAAATGAGGATCAGAAGGTTCAAAATAATACAACCTCAAAAATTAGGAGAGAGAGAGAGAAAAGATCAATAAAAGATGAAGTCAATATTGGTACAAATAGCTCATCATGTACAAGATAAGAGAAAATAGTGGTTTCTTGATAGTGGTTGTTCAAGTCATATGACAGGGGATAGGAATAAATTTCTTGTACTTAAAGAAGTAAATGGAGGATTAGTAAAATTTGGTGACAATGGTTTAGTAAAAATTTATGGGAAAGGAACTTTGAGTTTAGATAATGGAAAAACAAAGACAAATAATGTTATGTATATCAAGGTATTGAGTGATATAGAGCTAAACAACACACAGACAAATTCAAGCAATTTGCATTAAACAGAGGTCTTAATTCGAATACACAGCGATTCCATTCAAAAATGGCCAAGAGTCCCTTTACAATGTATGCGCGGCCTTTTTATACAGGCCCGACTCTCTTCGGACCATCATTACCTTGAATGCGGGACTCCCCATAACCGCCCGCACGAATGCTCTGTCCCGCCTGCAAGATGCTGCCAGGTGCATCGAAACATCATGGCCTGTAGTGGCGGCATGCCCTACAGCCGCCTGTCAATCCACCGCCAAGTCATCATTCATAAGAATGCGCCATGGCCGTTTGCAGTTGATGCCACGTGTCCTACTGCCATGGTCCCTGTAACCGCTCGATACTCTATGAACACCTGTAAGTAGATGCCACGCGTCCCTCTGCAATATTCTCTGCCATCGTCGGCTGGTCAGGCGTCGTGAGCGTTTGGTCACGATATCGCGACGTTTTTGCTCCAATACTTTCTCTCTCCTCTTTGGTCGCGATATCGTGACGTTTTCGGCGTTAGGCTTCTCTCTCCTCCTTGGGACCGCGATTCTATGACACGTCATGAAATCGTGACGTCTAGGCCTTTCTTACTCGCTTTCCTCCTTTGGGCCACGAAACCGTGACATGTCACGATTTCGCGACATCTTTGCATTCCGTACTCGCTGCTTCGTTTCGGGCCGCAAAACCGTGACATGTCACGATTTCGTGACCATTTCACGCCCTTGAGTCTTTGGCTCGGAAGTGTCACGATTTCGCGACCACTTTGCATTTTAGAACCTTTCCTCCGGAAGTGTCACGATTTCGCGACGTCTTTGAGCTCTGCCTTCGAAGGTGTTGCGATGTCTTTATGCTTTCAAGTCTTGCCTCCCGGAAGTGTCGTGATTTTGCGACGTCTTTTAAACTTTGTCTTCGAAGGTGTCACGATTTCGCGATGTCCTTTAAGCTTGCCTTCGAAGGTGTCACGATTTCGTGACCATTCTTGTGCCTTAGAACTTTTTGCCAAAGATGTCCCTGTGCTTTCAAATCTTGCTTCCCGAAAGTGTCACGATTTCGCGACCATTTGGCACTCAAGTGACTTTGCCTCGGAGCTGTCGCGATTTCACGACCATTTGGCGCCTTGACCTCTCTGCCCCGAAAATGTCATGATTTCACGACCATTTTGCGTCCAGACCGCGTCGCTTCAAAAATGTCATGATTTCCCGACCCTTCGGCGTCCGACCTTGCTTCAAATGTCAATTTACAAAGTTTGGCGTCCATCGCATGCTTCGAAATGTCACGATTTCGTGACAGTTTGGCATCCCAACTGCGTTGCTTCAAAAATGTCATGATTTCGCGACAGTTTGGCGCCCTTGCCCTTTTCATCAAAAAGCGTCGCGATATCGCGACAGTTTGGCCCGCTGGCGCCCTTCTTCAAAAAAGCGTCGCGATATCGCGACAGTTTTAGTACTTAAGGAAAAAAGCACATTTTGGGTGATGCAAGATTGCTGCTTCGCCATCGGATGCTCCTGCATCAGACACCCGGGGTGGGTTTGAGAAGTGACCTTCACTTCTGATCTGATCGAGGTAGACCCAGGCGATCAACCTCTGCCTTTGATAACCAAGTCGCATCTTCCATGGGTCTGCCCTTCCATTTGACTAGATACTCAGAGTAACTCTTGTTCCGAGTACTTCGGCCCTCGCGCGTATCTAGAACTTCTTCTATCTCGTCCGCAACTGGAATGACTGCTGGAATGCTCCACAAATCTGGACTGGGTATCTCACTGCTTTCTCCTTCATGATACTCGGCCAAATCCGAGATGTTAAACACGGGGGAGATGTTAAGTTCACTTGGTAACTCCACCTCGTATGCATTTCCCGAATCCCGTTTGCCAATGATCTTACATGGTCCAAATTTCTTCATTTTTAGTTTGTTATAGGTCTTGGCAGGAAACCGCTCCTTCCTCAGATGGACCATGACAGAATCTCCTACTTGGAACTCTTTAGCTCTGCATTTTTGATCCGCCCTTGTCTTGTACTGAGCATTCATCTTGGCAATGTGTTTTGTCACTTCCTCATGCACTCCTTTCAAGTGTTTGGCAAAGTCTTCTGCCTCAGCACTGCATTTCTCCCTTGTATCTAGCCTTCTTAACTCTGAAGCGTTTCTTGGGCTGCTCCCATAGATGATCTGGAATGGTGATTTATTTGTACTCCTATTGACCGAGCTGTTATACGTGAACTCAGCTTGCGGCAGAACTAGATCCCATCCCTTGGGCTTGTCTCCTACCAAGCATCGTAGTAGGTTGCCCAAACTCCTATTAACCACCTCTGTTTGGCCATCGGTTTGGGGGTGATATGCGAAACTGAACTTTAACTCCGTTTTTAGTTTCTTCCACAGGGTCTTCCAGAAATAACCTACAAACTTGGTGTCCCTGTCCGACACAATGCTTCTTGGTAGCCCATGAAGGCGTACCACTTCCTTAAAGAACAAACCAGCTACATGGACCGCATCGCTAGTCTTCTGGCACGGGATAAAGTGAGCCATTTTCGAAAATCTGTCCACTACCACAAATATGGAATCATGCCCCCTCTGCGTCCTAGGCAAACCAAGCACAAAATCCATACTAATATCTTCCCACGGTCTCTCAGGTATAGGTAGCGGTTGATACAAACCAGTAGGCTTCCTCACACCCTTTGCCATCTGGCATATCCTGCAACTCTGCACAAACTTTGCCACATCCTATTGCAATTGCGGCCAGTAATAGTTTTCACTAACGAGTGAGATAGTTTTGTCACGACCAAAATGTCCAGCTAGGCCTCCACTGTGCTTTTCCTTGATGAGATTCTCTCTCATTGAGCTCCTAGGAATGCATAATTGGTTCCCTTTGAACAACATCCCCTCTTGAACCAGGTAATCCAACCACTTACTTCTGTCCAACGTAACAGGCGCAGTGCAGGCTTTCCAAGCTTCTACGAAATCGGGGTCTACAGGGTATAAGTTCTTGAGCTCAGCAAACCCTACAACCTCCACTCTCATTTCTATCATCAGACATTGCCTCCTACTCAATGCATCTGCCACCCTATTGGATCTTCCACTCCGATGCTTCAAAGACAAAGGTATAGCTCTGCAGGAACTCTACCCATTTCAGGTGCCTCTGATTCAATTTTCCTTGGCTGTTAATATACTGCAGCGCTTGATGGTCGGTATAAAGAACAAACTCTTTCGGCAACAAATAATGCCTCCATTTCTTGAGTGCTTGAACTATGGCATAGAACTCCTGATCATACACCGAATACTTCCTCCTGGCATCATTGAGCTTTTCGCTGAAATACGCAACAGGCCTACCCTCTTGGCTCAATACGGCTCCTATGGCATTGCCACTGGCATCGCAGTCTACCTGAAACACCTTATTGAAATCTGGAAGTGCTAAGACGGGTTGCTCAGTGACCTTCTTCTTCAGCATAGCAAAGCTTTTATCTACTCCAACTGTCCACTAGAATTCCTTCTTGTTCCCCTTCATTGTCTCAGTAAGAGATGCACAAATACTGCTGAAGTTTCTAATAAATTTTCTGTAGAAACTGGCCAGACCATGAAATGATCTAACCTCGGTCACACTTCTTGGGACAGGCCATTCTAGGATAGCCTTCACCTTTTCGGGGTCCATTTTGAGACCATTTGCTGATATAACAAATCCCGGGTATACCAGCTCCTTCTTCACGAAGTTGCACTTCTTTAGATTGATCAGTAACTGCTCCTCCCGTAGTTTCTCAAAAACCTTCCTGATGTGCATCAGGTGCTCCTCTAAGGTTCTGCTAAAAATTAGTATATCATCCAAGTAAACAATAACAAATTTGCCCAAAAATTCCTTCTGAACTTCATTCATTAACCTCATAAAGGTACTAGGTGCATTGGTTAATCCAAATGGCATAACCAACCACTCATACAACCCCTCTCTCGGTTTTAAAGGTTGTCTTCCACTCATCCCCTTCTCTAATGCGGATCTGATGGTACCCACTTTTCAAGTCAATTTTTGTGAAGTACTCAGCTCCACTCAAGCGATCCATGATATCATCCATCCTTGGCAGTGGGAACCTGTATTTAATGGTGATCTTGTTGATTGCCCGAGAGTCGGTGCACATCCTCCATTCTCCATCCTTCTTGGGTGCTAGTACTGCTGGTACAGCACATGGACTAAGACTCTCCCTAATCAGCCCCTTCTTCAACAGATCTTGAACTTGCCGATTCAACTCTTTAGTTTCTACTGGCGTCATTCGATGTGCAGCCTTGTTTGGCAAGCTCGACCCAGGCACCAAATCTATGTGGTGACTGATCTTCCTAATAGGTGGTAAACCTTCAGGAACATTATCAGAAATGACATCTGGGAATTCCTCTAACAGTCCCATGACCTCCATTGGAATTTCCTTGCATCCTTCCTCCCTAACCCTAGGGATTATGGCATAGCACATATGATCTGGCTTCAGGCCTTCCAAAAATCTTCTGCCATCAACTAGACAGACTCGTGCACTGCTACATACTTTCTCATCCGCCTCCTTCAGGGGTTTTAACTTATGGCGAACTCCATTCTTTGACAAAGAATATGTGTTGGCTCGACCATCATGGACAGCACTTCGGTCAAACTGCCATGGTCTCCCAAGCAGCAGGTGACATGCATCCATAGGCAAGATGTCACATAAAACCTCATCTCGGTAAGTTCCAATGTTGAACTTCACCAGGCATTGCTCACTCACTAGCACCCGATGGTCCTTTTGCAACCATGCAATTCGATAAGGGTGCGGGTGTTTTCTCCTCTCCAACTGTAGCTTGGCAACCATTTCCTCAGAAACCAAATTGTCAGTGCTTCCATTATCTATGATGATGTTACATACCTTGCCTACGCACTTGCATCTTGTTCGAAACAGGTTGTTCCTTTGGTCTCCCTTTTCCTCTTCATTTAACAAGACTCTTCTGATGATCATCGCTTCTCCTCTTTCTGCCTCCTCAGAGTGCTCAGATTCTACACCTTCGTCTGCTATAGCAGCTCGGGCCTGACCCTCAGGTCTTCGATTTGGCCTCTCTTGATGTTGCGGGCAGTTGTATGCCCTGTGTCCTTCTTCTTCATAGTTGAAGCAGGTTCCTCGAAAGACACCTCTTCCAAACCCTCGCCCAGACCTACCTCTTCCTCTTGGGTAGTTGTTGTTCTGATTGCGTGGGCATTGGTCATCCTCCTCCTTCACTTCTTTCTATTTTTGGCTACTGCTAGTTTCACCAGCTTTCCCAAAATATTTGTATCTTCCACCATTGCCTCTTCCACCAGCTCTTCCACCCCTGTCCTTCCCTCTCTGCTTACCATCAAACCTTCTATTCAGTTTCTCCTCCACTTTTAATGCAAATTGATATGCATCCTCTACTGTGCTCATTCTAACCAGCCCTAGCTCTTCTTGAATGCTGGTTCGCAATCCATTGATGTAACGTGTGACCTTCTCCTTATTCGCCTCCGAATGGCCGGTTCTGATTGAAATTTGATAGAACTCTTCTGTATATTCCTTGACTGACTTACTAGCCTGTCGAAGACTCTGCATCTTTCTTAATAAATCCAACTCATAATCTGCAGGGATGAACTGCCTCTTTAATTTCTCTACCATCCTATCCCACCTGGTGATCCTTTCCTTTCCCCTCCTGTTCCTTTCCAACTGCACTCCTTTCCACCAGATGCTGGCATGTCCCTTCAGCTTGGTTTTCGTGAACCTGATCCGATTTGGATCTGATATCTCTTCGTACTCAAAATACTCCTCCATGTCGTTGATCCAGTCTATCAACTCCTCAGGGTTGAGGTTCCATGAGTAAGTGGAGACGTCAAATTTTGGCTTCTTCCCGATCTGGGAGATGGCCCTATACAGCCTAGCCTCTGTTGGATCCAAGGCCTCTTCCTCATCGGATGGGACCTCTTCTTCCCACACTTCGTCTTCGCTGGGTTCTTCCCTTCTCGGCTCGACTCCTCTTCTAATTTCCTCTTGCAGGGCCTCAACTTGCCTCTGCAGGGCTCTTAGATCGACCTCCTCCCTTCTTGCTCGCCTGTGCCTCACACCACCATGATCTCTACGCGGAGGCATCCTGCTTCTTCTTCACAACCCACAACCACAGTCCTGGTGCAAACTGCCTCACTGTCGGCGTTCGGTCTGCACACTCAGAACCAACCAGCTCTGATACCACTTGATATAGAGCTAAACAACACACAGACAAATTCAAGCAATTTGCATTAAAAAGAGGTCTTAATTCGAATACACAGCGATTCCATTCAAAAATGGCCAAGAGTCCCTTTACAATGTATGCACGGCCTTTTTATACAGGCCCGACTCTCTTCGGACCATCATTACCTCGAATGCGGGACTCCCCATAACCGCCCGCACGAATGCTCTGTCCCGCCTGCAAGATGCTGCCAGGTGCATCGAAACATCATGGCCTGTAGTGGCGGCATGCCCTGCAGCCGCCTGTCAATCCACCGCCAAGTCATCATTCATAAGAATGCGCCATGGCCGTTTGCAGTTGATGCCACGTGTCCTACTACCATGGTCCCTGTAACCGCTCGATACTCTATGAACACCTGTAAGTAGATGCCATGCATCCCTCTACAATGTTCTCTGCCATCGCCGGCTGGTCAGGCATCGTGAGCGTTTGGTCGCGATATCGCGACGTTTTTGCTCCAATACTTTCTCTCTCCTCTTTGGTCGCGATATCGCGACGTTTTCGGCGTTAGGCTTCTCTCTCCTCCTTGGGATCGCGATTCTACGACACGTCGCGAAATTGCGACGTCTAGGCCTTTCTTACTCGCTTTCCTCCTTTGGGCCACGAAACCGCGACATGTCGCGATTTCGTGACATCTTTGCATTTCGTACTCGCTACTTCGTTTCGGGCCGCGAAACCGCGACATGTCACGATTTTGCGACCATTTCACGCCCTTGAGTCTTTGGCTCGGAAGTGTCACGATTTCGTGACCACTTTGCGTTTTAGAACCTTTCCTCCGAAAGTGTCGCGATTTCGCGACATCTTTGAGCTCTGCCTTCGAAGGTGTTGCGATGTCTTTATGCTTTCAAGTCTTGCCTCCCGGAAGTGTCACGATTTCGCGACGTCCTTTAAACTTTGTCTTCGAAGGTGTCACGATTTCGTGACGTCCTTTAAGCTTGCCTTCGAAGGTGTCGCGATTTCACGACCATTCTTGTGCCTTAGAACTTTTTGCCAAAGATGTCCCTGTGCTTTCAAATCTTGCTTCCCAGAAGTGTCACGATTTCGCGACCATTTGGATCCTTGACCTCTCCGCCCCGAAAATGTCACGATTTCGTGACCATTTTGCGTCCAGACCGCGTCGCTTCAAAAATGTCACGATTTTGTGACCCTTCGGCGTCCATACTACGCTGCTTTAGAAATTTCATGATTTCGCGACAGTTTGGCATCCCGACTGCGCTGCTTCAGAAATGTCACGATTTCGTGATAGTTTGGCGTCCCGACTGCGCTGCTTCAGAAATGTCATGATTTCATGACAGTTTGGCATCCCGACTGTGCTTTTTCAAAAACGTCATGATATCGCAATAGTTTGGCCCGCTGGCACCCTTCTTCAAAAAAGCGTCGCGATATCATGACAGTTTTAGTACTTAAGGAAAAAAGCACATTTTGGGTGATGCAAGATTGCAGCTTCGCCACCGGATGCTCCTGCATCATTGAGGCATGTTTTACTAAGTGTAATCCAAATTTGTGATCAGGGGCACACCATCACTTTTCATCCAAATAGATGTGAGATCAAAAAATCTAAAATAGGGAAGCTCATTGCAGATGCCAGTACAACTACAAATAATCTCTACATGCTAAGTGATATTAAGGGAGAAAAACATTTCTTATCACAAGAGTATGAGATTTGGTTATGGCATAGAAGAATGGGTCATTTGAACTTTGAAAACATAGTGAAAATAAGCAACAAGCAAGCAGTCAAAGATTTACCCAAGATAAAAAATGCCAGAAAACATAATTTGTGCACAATGACAGTATGGAAAGCAAACAAGAATAAGTTTCAAGTCAAAATAATTTACTTCATCTGAACAACTATAAGTAGTTCACATTGATTTATGTGGTCCTACAAGGACAAAGAGTCTACAAGGTGAAAGTTACTTCACGCTATTTATAGATGATTTCTCCATAATGATTTGGGTAGTTTTTTTAAAATAAAAGTTAGAAGATTTTGAGAAGTTCAAGGCTTACAAAGAGTTAGTAGAAAATGAAACATGTAAAATAATAAAGTACCTAAGGTAAGATAGAGGAGGAGAATTTACTTCAGGTAAATTTATAGAATACTGTGAACAACATGGAATTAAAAGAGAATACTCAGTAGCAAGAACTCCACAACAAAATGGAGTAGTTGAAAGGAAAAATAGAACTATTGAGAACATGGTCAGAGCTATGCTAGATGAGTCTAATATTTTAGATGGTTTTTGGAGAGAGGTAGTTCATACAGTTGTCTATATCATTAATAGAGCTCAATTAAGAGTAAACCATCACAAAACCCCATATGAGTTGTGGAAGAGAAGACCAGCTACTGTAAAGTATTTTAGAATCTTTGGGAGTAAATGCTACATCAAATGAGAAGAGAAAAATTTGGGCAAGTTTGATTCAAAGTTTGATGAGGGTAATTTCCTTGACTATTCCACTAAGAGAAAAGCATATAAGTGTTATAATAAAATAACACCTAAAATTATGGAAAGTATAAATGTAACAATTTATGAAATGAGGCCAATAGAACCAGCTCAAGAAATTGTTTATCAAGAAGGATGAATTTGCCAAGAATAAATTGGTGAAGAATTAGAAGAAGAGTAAACACAAAGAACACCATCTAAGACTCCATCTAGGTATGTGCAAAATAATCATCCAAGGGATTTGATTTTTGGAAATCCATATGAAAGACAGACAAGAAGGAAGATAATAGGAACAAGTGAAAGAGCAAATTTTTCCTTGCTATATAAAATTGAACCCAAGGATTTCAATGAGGCAAGAGAAGATATATTTTGGATCAAGGAAATGGATGAGGAGTTGGATCAAATAGAAAAAAAGTGATATTTATAAACTCGTCCCATGACCAAAAGATAAGAATATAGTTGGCACTAAATGGGTTTTCAGAAACAAATTAAATGAAGATGGTCAGGCAGTCAAAAATAAAGTAAGATTGGTATGCAAAGGTTATGTACAGGTTGAAGGGATTTATTTTGATGAAACATTTGCTCCTATTGCACAACTTAAGGCCATAAGGATACTTTTATCTTTCTCATGTTTCAAAAACTGAAAAGTATATCAAATGGATGTTAAATCAACTTTTCTCAATGGTGTCATAGAAGAAGAGGTCTACATTGAGCAACCTAAAGGGTTTAGCTTAACTGATAAGCCATATTATGTATATAGATTAAATAATGCTCTTTATGGACTAAAGCAAGCTCCTAGAGCTTGGTATTCAAGGTTGGATAAGTATCTTCAGGAATAGGGTTTTAGGAAAGGAATAGTTGAAAGCAATTTATACATCAAAAATAAAGAAAATGACTTACTAATTGAGGTTTTTTATGTGGATGATATCATTTTTAGAAGTAATAATGATAAGATGTGTCAAAAATTTACAAATAGTATGCAAAATGAACTTGAAATGTCAATGCTTGGTGAGTTGTTCTTATTTCTTGGATTACAAATTTCACAATCAGAGAAGGGTGTATTTCTCTCATAAACCAAGTATATAAAATAAATGTTGAAGAAATTCAAATTAGAATACTGCAAACCAGTAAGTACCCCCATGTTTACAGGATGCAAGTTGAGTAAGGATGATGAATCTCCTAAAGAAAATCAGACATTGTATAGATCTATGATTGGCAGCTTACTATATATTACAGCTACAAGACCAGATATAATGCAGGCAGTGGGACTAGTGGTAATATTTCAAGTAGCACCAAAGGAAACACATGTAGTAGTAGTAAATAGGATTTTCATGTATTTAAAAGGGACTATGGATTTTGGACTCTGGTATCCCAGAAGTGACAATTTCACTCTCATAGCATATACATGTGCAAATTGGGCAGGTAATATTGATGATAGAAAAAGCACAAGTGGAGGAGCGTTCTTTCTTGGATATTATTTAGTTTCTTGATTAAGCAAAAAATAGGCATCAGTATCTTTATCCACAACAAAAGTAGAGTACATTGCAATGGTTGATTTTTGTACACAAGTGTTATGGATGAAAAAAAAATTAAAGGAATTCAAGATAGAGTATGATTATCCCATATCCATACTATGTGATAATACAAGTTCCATAAACATTTCAAAGAATCTAGTGATGCACTCAAGGACCAAACACATTCCAATCAAGTATCATTTTTGAGAGAACAGGTGACGGATAAACAAGTAAAATTAAAATATGTTACTACAAAGAAATAGATTGTGGATATTTTTACTAAGCCACTTACAAAGGAAAATTTTGAGTATCTTAGAGGAAAATTAGGAGTAGTTTTACTCCCACCCAAAAATTAATCACCTCAATGAGTGGAGGTGGGGATGGGGCTGAGCTAAGAGTCTTATATTTAGCCCCAAAGGAGTCCTTTTGCCATTGATGTCAAAGGGGGAGAAATTTTAGTAAGGGGGAGAGTATTCAATCAGGGGGAGCAGTTTCTCAGGGAGAGTAGATTTGGAATACACTAGTTGGAAAAAGGAATTTTTAGAAAGGGTTACCATCAATGAAAAAGGGGGAGATTGTTGGAAATTTTGAGTATATGGTTGTCATTGATGTCAAATTTTTGAGGTCATAGGTTGATGACATTGGTTGTCATTGATAATTTGGCATGGCAAAAAGACAAGGTTTATAAGTTGGTTAAAATACAAGGTAAAAGTTCATCCCAATGCAAGGAAATTGATAAAAATAAAGGGTTATAATATTTATATTTTAATCCCAAGAGGTTTGGGACAAAGCTCCAAGTGTTTGGTTAAAATGTTGAAGGCCCTGGTTTAAAAATCATGAAGAAAGCAAGTGACTAAGGCTTAAAAAGAAATAATATTATAATATTAAAGTTAAAATTTAAAGCCAAAGGGTTAGGTATAAAAATAATTATAATATTTTATACTATAATTTATTTTAAACCCAAGGTGGATTTTGGTGCCAAATTTCAAAATTTTATTTTGAAATATTCCTAAAAACACCAACGTCAAAAGTATGGTGGTAAATTCATATTAATATGGATAGTTTTCTTGCCCTAATGTGTGTGTTCTAAGTGCAATTTATTTGATTAACCAACATGCGCAATCGTGAGTAGAAGAAGATGAATTCTTCATTTTTTTTTAAAAAGGATTTGGATGTGTATAAGGAGAATATCATGAGATATTATCTCCAACCAGGCGGTTGGCCTAGCGGTAGACTAGGCAGTGTTAAAGCACATACAGACAACAGGTCTAGAGGTCGAATCTGGGTGACGATAATTTTGAAATGATTTTTTAGTAAGGAAGATTGCACAGAAGTCAAAGTGCAAATTGTGCATATTCATTTTTGTGTGGGAGGTTGGCATAGCGGTAGCCCAAGCAGCGTGACCATATTGCCAGGCAAGAGATGTTGTGTTCAAATCTCACCTGTGATATTTTTTGGTAAGCAAAGATTTAATTTTTTATTAATGCCTAAGGTTGAGTTGTTAAGAGCTTAAGGTGTGTTTAATTGGTTGAGGGCCATTGGACTTAGGGAGTTATAAGAAAAATATATTTTTTTTATTTCTTGTCATTGTTTAGAAGAAAAATATAATGGAGATTGTATTTTTCTGAAGTGTTATTTTGTGGAGTAATAAGGAAATTATTGGTAAATATTTTTGGGTGTGTTTGTTGAAATTTTAAGTGGGAGATAAAAGGTGTAGAATGTACTTTTATTGTTTGTAATATTTGATTCAATTTGAAGGACTTGGTTCATGATTTAATTTTTTATTTTGAGAAACAAAAAGAGATAAAGAGCATTAGTTTGGAACAAATTGTGCACACATTTTGAAAAGGTTTTCTAACACATAATGAGGTGTTGTGCTAACCCTTTTATAGTTGCAAAATATATTGTGTGTGAGACAGATTTTTGAAGACATATCTCCATAAGAGCAAGCTAAGAGGTATGGGCATATTATTCCTTGTTTAAGGTGTTTTGTTGAATAAATATTTTTGAAACATAAGGTGGAGATAAAAGGATTGTTTGGTAAGCATTGTTGGAAATATTTGAGTTAGGATTTGTGCTTCATGGTTGAATGATTTTGGAATCACTTGAGATAGTGTTTGAGAATAAGATTGAGTTTGCATTATTGAAAGGTATTGAGACATTTGTGCTAGAGATTGTGAAGTACTTGTTCTAGGGTAGAAGACAAGTTAGTGCATCATTGTGAAACCTTTTTGAGCATGTGTTATGAGCAATTTTGAGCATGTGTTATAAGTAGTTTTTGAGCATGTGTTGTGAGGAATTTTGAGTGTGTGTTATGAGTAGTTATGAGCATGTATTAGAGTAAAATTGAGCAGAGACAGAGAGTAAATCGAGAATTAATATTATGAGTAGATTGGATCAGTACTGTGAGCAGATTGGATCAATATTGTGAGCAGATTGGATCAATGTTGTGAACATATTGGATCAGTACTGTGAGCAGATTGGATCAATATTATGAGAAAATTTAATTAAAGTTAACCAGAGCAGATAAAATAGAGCTCTTCTATGAATAGAGTTCCACATACAAGAGCAATGAGGATAAAAGTATCATGTGGATAGAGATCCATGAACCAGTTAGGGAGATAGAGTTCTTCCATGGAGAGAGATCCACAAACCATTTGAGGAGATAGATTTCTCCTAGATCAAGTTCCACAAAATAGAGTAAGGGGATAGAGTTCTCCTATGGATAGAGATCCATAAATCAAATCATAGGGGATTGGTGTCTTCTTTGGACAGAGGTCCATAAACATTGTAATAGGGAATTGATTCACAAGAAATTTATTGAAAAAATTTAAAAGAAATACTTTCTTTGTGGACGTAGCCCACATTGGGTGAACCAAGTTAAATCATGTCTCTCATGTGTGTGATGATGTGTGCATTATTTACTGCTTTGATATTATTGTTGTTATCATTTGGATTAAAAAGTAAAAAGTTTTATCTTATACTTTTCACCCCCATTTTAGTATAAGCTTATGTTCTTCACAAAGTATGGATGGAAGGTGATTCTCTTATAGTAATAAATGCAATTTTGAGGAAAGCAAAGGCTCCATGGAACATACAAGAGATAATTGTGGAAATTCAAGATCTTGCTAAAGAGTTTGAAGAAATTAGGTTTACACACATTAAGGAAAGGAAACAAATGTGCAAATAGGCTAGCCAATAGAGGGGTTTTAATTGAGGATCATGAAGTTAAATTATCCTTTCCATGGTTAGAAGAAGTAGTAAATTTAGCTGAAGTTGACAAGAAAATGTTGATTGCTTGAATCAAATAATGATTAGAATTTACTTTAATGTTTTCCATTGGTAATATATGTTTTATTTTAGAATAATAATGTTTTTCCATATAAACTATTTATTTTAATTTTATGGTTGCACTTGTGTTTTAGGAAGGAAACTAGCAATCCAAATTTAGTAAAGTGGACTATAATAATATAATGTTTTGGATATATTACTCTACTAAGATGCAATGCATAGATAGTAGATGTAATTTTTTGGTATTGTGAAGGTTGTTGTAGAAAATGTCAATAAGGATGTTGAATTTAAAAAAATATATATTCATATAGAAATTTGAAAAGATCCAGAAAATGAAAAACCAAAAATTCAAACATTTTATGTAAAATGATGTAAGTTTCTAGCTATAGCATCTCAATTGAGATGAGAAGTATATCTACTTGTAAACTCTCAAGATCTAAAGAAGAGAGTTGTAATTTATCAAGGGTGGGAGACCTGAGTACAACCCCTTATTATCCAACCAAAAAAAACATTACTAATTTTATAATACTATAGTTAAATTAACCAAAAGATTAATTATATTTAATATTAACAAACCATACATACAATAAAAATAAAAAATAAAACTAACTCATGAAAGAAAATTTGATAAACAATAATTACCAAATCATAATGAGTGGGGTTTGAACCTTGGACCTCTCAAAAAGAGGCCAAAGTCCTTACCACTACAGTAAGCTGGCATCTATCAAATCATAATTTTTTTCAAATAAATTAAAAATAAAAATAAAAATAAAAAAACAAGCCACCCTCTTCGTTTTTTTATATAAAATCCAAAAACATACCAAACAAGGACCAAATAATAACTTTATTAGCTAAACTAATCTAAAAATAATTATATTTGATATTTTCAAACCCACAGCAATAAAAAGTAAAATGAAGACTCATAAAAGACAAAAGAAATTATTGCACTAATTTTTACTCTCTTAATAGCTCTTGATATTTAAAAGGAACTCTTTGGCAATACTATTGCTAACTATGGTGCTATCAAATCCAAAATATGTAAATATAATTGAAAGCCTTAGCTATTCACATGCATTTTGTAGACATTAATTTTATCGGTTGACAGAAACCAAAAACTTATGGAGTGCAACTTTGAGGTGTGTTTGAAGTAATTTTGACTAGAGGCTATTGTAAATGAATAAAGCAAATTTTCTATAAAGGAACCTAAATAATCATGGTTAAGGCATACCCTCGTATACTGGTTCAAATTTAAACCTTTTTAGGCATGTCTCCTGAAATTAAATGTTTAGAAACATGTTGAAATTTTGAAAATGAAACAAAATTTTATGAAATGAAAAAATATTCTCTTATTTAAAAAATTGTGAAGTCCAATATTCTTTCATGTCTTTTTATTTTATTAAAAAATATTAAATAATTAACTATCTTTAGTGCTTACATCTATACATATTTTTGTTGAATATATATTTTGGTAGTAAATGTGAACTTGACCTCCAAGCATTCTAGGCCACATTAATTGGTTTTCTAAAAATTTCAAAGAACAAATTGCAAGTTGCTTTAAGATTGATGGTCTAGCTTACTGAATCAATAAATGGATGAACTCATCCTATATGAATGAGAAAGCCCTTCAAAATTTAAATTTACAAATACATGATTTTTACATGTGCAACTTAAAGTTTTTTTATGAACTTCATGTTCTAACTTATAGAAAATAAATTGTTTGTTGAAAGTTAAATTTGGTAGTTTTCTTTTCATATGATATCTAGAAACACATCAAGTTTAGTATGATTTGATTTAGTTTTGTTATGCATAAGAATTTACAGATAGTATTGCATCTAAGGATGGATTTGTATTCATAGTAGCTTTAGCTGAGAGGCTTTAAAAGATACTTGCATTTAGCTTCTATATCCATATTTTCCAAATATAATTTTAAAATGTTGCTTTCATCTTATTTGTAATATTGTTTTCATGATAATTTTCATTCATGGAAACTTGTACTACAACTTTGAAAGTTGATTATTGGTAAATATGTACCTATAAAATGAAATAAATTCAACCATCGTTACCATTACAATGTTCATTGAATATTATATGATGAAAACAAGTTGAAAACATTTGTTAATCTCATATATATTATTGAATTGGTTTGAAATATATTCATGTTTAATTAAATATAATTTTGGATATATTTTATAATAAGGGTTTATAAAAATAAATTATTAAATAAAAATATTTAGAGAATACATGTTTGGTAAGATACAAATCAGCTTTTTTGAGATACAAAGCAACTATACATTTTGTAGTTGTTATCTTGATTAAAGTTTTTTTTTTATTTTTTATATGAAAGTTATGTTCCTATCACAGTAATGAAATGCACTTAGATATAATAGTAATTCTAAGAGCTATTAATACCTAGATCTCATTGGGTCACATTTTGGGAAGGGTTGCAACTGCACAATGTATAATTTTCTACAATTACACATTGTGCAGTTTTAGATAGCCATATGCTCATGGACTAGTTTATGTATGCAATAAAATTGGTCATGCTATAAAATATGAAAAATAATGTATCAAAAAATAAAAATGTAGATATTTGTCTACATTTTTAGATAATAATATGCTTATGGACTAATTCCAAGGTTGATCTTTGTCTAGGCAAAATTCAAATTTTAAAGCAAAAATAAAAAAGAAAAATTTTCTATCAATGAAAATGATATTTAGAATTCATAAAAGATTTTTTTTGACATTTATTATATGGGATTGAAACAAGCTCCACTTGTATTATCATATTACCATATAATGGTGTTGCAGTCATATTACAACAGCTTAACTTATGGCAATATTAACTAGTTGAATTCATGACATTTACTTAATAGAGGCAATTAGGATTTAAAACATGAAATTTATTTTTAATAAAAATAAAATAAGATCTTATATATATAGTTTTAATAAAATTCATCCTAATAAAATTTATAGACAACAGTATATGTAGTGTCATGAGCCTCTTAAATTAAGTTAAATAAATCCCAACCACTTCATGACATCACACAAACATAATATATTAGGAAAGGAAATGATTGCAAATGTGATATACAATGGTACTATTATGGATTACCATAAATTAATTACCATAACCTTTGTATAAATGCATTATCCTCAAATATAAGTGGTATCAGCATTTGGTGCACTAGGTTACCATAACTGGGGGTTTCCATACATTGGTGAAGTAGATTTTGGAATCCACCCCAGTCTATTGGCACTCTCTAGTTTACATTCCCATAACATAGAGAAAAGGAGTAAGTATTTTTAATTTCTTTGATCATAGAACAAATAGAAGGATGCAATGACATTAATTAAATGGAACAGAATATCTAAACCAAAATCAGACAAAGGATGGGGCCTCAAAAATTTACAAGATTTTGGAAAAGCTTTACTAGCAAAAAATTTATAGAGATTGATAGTTGGCAAAGGATTATGGCAACAAGTAATTTAAGATAAATATTTAGGTACATTTTTCATTGTAGATTATATTTTACTAGAGAATAAATCATTTTCAAAAGCCACAAATATATGGAAAGCACTAGTGAGAGCTTTTCTATTAGTTGGAAATTTCTTGGCTTGGAAAATAGGGAATGGAAAGGAAGTAAGGATAGGCAAAGATTCTTGGTTAGGGAACAAAGGAGATTGTTAGATTCCTTAAAATATAATAGATCATCTCCATAGACAAAGAATGATGGTATTGGCATAGGTTGTATCAACAAACAGTACTAATTTATGAAAACAATGATGGCTCACAGCATAAGAGCTAACACTAGGAGGAAATGATACACATATTTGCTATGACTACACAAAGGAATTGGAAGGAGCAAATATAAGACTAAATTAGCAAAGAGATTGTCTAATATGGTCTAATAATCTAGCAAGTGGGAAGTACATGGTTAGAAAAGGGTTTAAGGTAAGCTTTAATAACAACAATGAAAAAAAACTTTGGTGATGGAGTAGACTATGGAAGGTAAAAGCTCTCCTAAATACTAGAATCTTTGTCTGGTTATTAATAGCCAAAAAAGCACTAACATGGGATGTTCTTCAAAGGATTTTTTGGCAAATACCAAGTCAGTATGGCATGTACAAAAAAGAATAAGAAGCTATGGACCATCTTTTGGTTCATTACTCTTTTGCAAGAGAAGTATGGAATTAAATTATACCTTTGACTCAAGGGAAAGGACAGTGGCCTACTAGGAATATTTTGGATAACATACAAAAGTGGTTCAAAGAAAGAGGATTAAAGGAGTATATATGTGTCCCTTCGATAGTGGGATGAGGTTTATGGATGGCTAGAAATGCCAAGTTGTTTGAAGGTAAGGAAAAATTAGTGATTCAGGTACAAATGTAGATTAAATCCATTTTTTAAAGTCTAAAAGTCTCCCCAAAACCAAAATGGATCAAGCATATATGAACACTAGTAGTGAATCCTATGAAGCCATGGGTCATAATTGATGAAGATTGTGAGGGTAGCCCAAGTAGATGTGGGGCAAGGGGAGAACTGCACTTATATAAAATCTAAGATCACTTTCAAGGTAGGTTTAGGTGAAGGAACAAATGATATGGAAAAAAGGAAAGCATTATTTCTCTTGATGAGAATAGGAATGGAGCAAGGAATTACAATTTTACATATTTATGGAGATTCAAAATTAGTGATAAGTTGGGTTGCAGACAAATGAAAACTTGCTCCTCGATCTTTTCTATGAGAAACTGAAATTATCATAATCTTTTACAATAGAAATTTCATACAAGCACATATATGGGAAATTAAATGTAAAAGGAGATGGTCTTTCAAAATATGGTTTGAACCTTCCAACACACACTTGGCAGAGGGAATAAGTGGTTAGAGAACTTCAAGTTTCCTCAAAGCCCTTTTATTAAGGATCATATCAGAGATTTATTATTATCAAAAAAAGGTTTTGAAAGGAACTCTTGTCTTTATTTTATAGAAATATGGGCTTCTGAATAACATTTGTCTTCATAATTGAAACCTAGATCCTCAATTTTGGTACTTAGGTAAGAGTCATTCGAAAAATATGATTGATCAAGAATTTATTCTTACTTTCTACGTGTCAATCTTGTTATTATGATTATGTTTCTGGATTTTAACTTGAATGTAACATATTATAACAAGGAGGCCAATACTCCTCGGTTCAGTTTAAACTAACTCCTATATTGGATGTAACCAAAATTCGTAATGATACTTTAAACCCATAACATTGTAAATTTTTTCAAACTCAAAAATGAAAATTACAATTTTTTCAAAAGAAAAAATAAAAATAAAAATTACAAATCATATAGAAGTCAAAAAAATCATAATTTATAATTAAATCATATGTTTTATTATAATGTTCAATAATTTGTTAAAAATATTATCATATCAACTACATTAATTTTTTTTGGGCATACAATCTATTAGAATAAGTTCAAATAGATAGGGTTTATCAATTACAAACATTTCCAAATTAAATATGAGAAAATCAAAATTATAAACACAAGGTGCCTAAAATTAGAAGTATTTATACAATGTGTAGTTCTATTGTAAGGCTTATCTTTTTTAAATGTAATCTATTTTCTAATCACAACAAAAAAATACACTCAAACATGATGGCAAGCATGTGCACTCCTAATACCCAAGTCTTTGAATCCAAATAAAAGGTTGTAACAACACAATATGGAAGTGATAGATGCAATTATCACGTGCAATTAGAAATTATATTTTTAGTTGAAACAACTTAAATAACTAAAGAGTTAATTAAAAAGTTTCTAGATTTATGTATAATATTATTTAATCTATTTAGCTTCTTATATTTGAAATTTAAAATTAAATAAATAAACTATATTAAAAGGTAAAGATTTATTATTTTTTAATGGATATATGAAATTGAAACAAGTTTATATATATACACATTAGTTAGAAGTTTATTTAAGGGCGTGTCTATTATTAATAGAAAATTGAGAGAATTGGGATGAGGGTTTTAAAGGTTTCAGACAAAATTATAGAGAAAATATAGAGAATAGGGTCTTTTGATCCTAATGGCCAACAGGAATTATTCAATGAGGATGATTACAATAAGGAAAAGGTATAGTTTGAGAAAATGCAATGGATTCAAAATGCATTAGATAACCAATTTTTACAAGCCACATAGAGTGAAGAAAAAAGCAACAAGCATTTCTAGTTTATAGTGCAAAAAGAAACGAAAGATCATAGTCTACCACAAAAATAAGGACAAGGATTGAAGATAACCAGAAACAAAATTCACAACAATGACCAGATAAGAGAAGTTGAAGCAGAGAAAATTGATATGGTCTAGAACATGAGCAATATTGTTTTTAGGGAAAACTACTAAAAGGGGCCGACTATACCAATACCCAATATGGTGAAGGAGTCAAGGAAGCTACCAAAAAAATTAATTTCAAGAAATCCCTTCATGGGGAAAATCCCTAATCAAATGTGATCAATAACCTAAGGGCACCATGAAGACCTTTGAGGATGCCTAAGACGGATCCTAGGAAAAACTACGATAGGGTGTTTAAAGGTGACATATGGTTCCTTGATAGTGAAGGTGGATATGGAGGATATTCAAAATGAAGTAAAAGATATGGAGAGGAGAGGGTTGATATGTCAATTTATGGGGTTTAGACCAATTTTTTCAACATTTAAACTATTGGCTACTAAAAAATTGTGAACAAAAGGTGAATTCTAAATATCTATGTACCTCAATGGTTATTTCTTTATTATTTCTTCTAAAGAAGATAGGGAACAAATATTCCAAGGAAAGCCATGGTTTTTTGGAAGTACAAGCCTCTTTATGAAACCTTAGTATACTAAGTTCAAAGTAGAGGAAGAGATGCCATCCACAACACTAATTTAGGTGAAGTTGTTTGGTATGCCAATAGAATTTTGGAATTTGATAATATTTTTGCCAGTTGGGAATACCCTAGGAACATTCATGATGGTTGTTGATAGTACATATATATTTGAGAAAATTATTTATGCTTGGATGTGTGTCCTAATATATTTTAACAAACCTCTCCCAAAAAGATCACTCTATAGTTTGGAAAAGGAAACATGGAAACAGGAGGTGGTTTATGAGAACATACCTTTTTGTTATAAAATATACCATGAATGACTTGTTGCGTCGTCACGGCCTTTGGTTGGAAACTGTCACAATATCGCGACATGTTGTGCTGTCGCGGCCTTTGGAGGAAAGTAGTTGTGATATCGCGACATGTTTTGCCATCGCGGCCTTTGGAGGAAAGATGTCGTGATATCGCGACATGTTGCGCCGTCGCAGCTACTAGAGGGAAGCTGTCATGATTTCGTGACATGTTGCGCCATCACGGGTTTCAGAGGAAAGTTGTCACGATTTCATGACATGTTGCGCCGTCGCAGCCTTGGTAGGATAGTTGTCACGATATCACGACGTGTTGCGCTGTCACGGCCAATGGAGGAAAGTCGTCACAATTTTGTGACATGTTGCTCTGTCGCGACCGAGGAAGGTTTCTTGTCGTGATATCGCAACATGTTGCAATATCACGACATGTTGCTTTGTCGTGGCTAGGGATGGTTTATTGTCGCAATATTACGACATGTCGCGATATCGTGACATGTCGCGATATCGCAACTTGTTGCCTCGTCGTGGCCCAGGTTGGCTAGCTATCGCAAAATCGTGACATGTCACGATTTCATGACATGTCACTCCGTCGCGGTCTTGGTTGGTTTGTTTCTGCGATATCGCGACCTGTCGCGATATCGTGACTTGTTGACTTTTTGCGGTTAAAGGTGGTTTGTGTCGCATTTTCGTGCCTTGTATTCGGTGGGAAGGGTCCTCTCCCTTATGTAACTGTTCTTTGTTTTAATACAAGTTTTTTCAATTTTTTCAAAAAAAATAAAATATACCATGAATATGACCATTTAGTAAGAGACTACACACATAAGATCCCATTGAAAGAGAGGAAACAAATATTGAAGGGTTCTAAGTGCCCAAAAAAAATTGGCAATGAGGAATTAGGCAATTGTGTCAAACAATACATTTCGCAATCTCCCCATTGATGGCCTCTTGGATGATGAGCAGGATAGAATGGAGATAGAAGTCCTAGAAATATAGTTCTATGGTGGAAGTAATTTATGCCAAAAGAGGTAAATAGCACCCCTTACACCATCTTAGTCATGTAAAGCAACAAACAAGAAGTAGTAAACCAGCCAACAACATACTACCAATGGAAAAGCAAGGGGTAAAATAAAAATAATAGTAACCAATAATGGTCTATTAAAGGTAGGAACCGCAAAAAACCTAGACCCTAGGGAATACCTCATTGAATCTACCAATAATACCTTGGTTTTGTACACACATAAACCAAGGTTGGATTTTTTTCTAGAATTGGGAGGGGTAAGCCAAGATACAAGTACGAAGATTAAAATGGGCACTAATCAAAAGGTAGGATGTAAAACTAATCAGCACCATGTGATAAAAGAAGGAGAAAAGCTAATGGTAGAAGGTAAGATCAATGTCCTTACATATTTAACCCCCAATACTGATGAACATCATTTCCTAAAATATTAGAGGACTCAAAGGGAGTCCCTCAAAATAAATGAAATTAGAAGAATGATACAAACAAATCAACCACAACTTGTCTTCCTTCAGGAGATGAAGGTGTTGGTGGAAGAGATAAAGACAATTGCAAACAAATTGTGGCCTACTAGAAGAGATGAATCCCTTAATTTCCAAGTGATATCAAGAGGTATTGCATACCTTTGGGACTCTAAAGGGGTAGTTATTCACCAAGTGGTAGGTAGATAGGGTCTCGTGGCAATAGATACTCAAAGTAGGCAATCAAACCATGTTATGTTTTACATGATTTTTTATGCACCTACTAGCATGGAGGAGAAAAGAAGATAGTGGAATAACATAAAATACATTATTATCCAATTGCATCAAGCATGGGCCTTGATATGAGATATCAATACTATATTATTCTTGGAAGAGAAGTTGGGGTAAAATGGTAGCTTAGACAAGAGCACAAACCTCATGAAGGAATACATCAAAAATATTTATCTTATGAATATCGAGTCAAATAATAGTCTAATGACTTGGTCTAATAAGAGGTAAGGCTTTGCCTACATTTTAGAAATATTAGATAGATTCTTGCTATCAGATGAATTTTTAATTCATGCACATATTCCTAGGCACAGTCTGCAAAGCTCAGCTATAGCAGACTAGACGTCTAGGCTGCTAGATGTCTAGGTCATACGTCTAGGAAGTAGACCAAACATTTGGGCTTCTAGACGTCTAGACAATAGATCAAATATATGTGTTGCTAAATGTCTAGGCCATACATCTAGGTAGTAGATGTCTAGATCAAATGTTTGGATTATTAGATATCTAGGCCAGATGTCTAGGCTATAGACCAGACATATAGGTTTTTAGACGTCTAGGTTAGACATCTAGGCAGCAAACTAGACATCTAGGCTTCTATATATCTAGGCAACAGACATATAGGTCAAATTTCTAGGATGCTAGACATCTAGGCTAGACGTCTAGGCAAGTAGACATCAAGGATAGATTTTAGGATATGGAATATGAATTGCTTCAATTGCACATAAAAATGAATAGTTTTATGAAGGCTTCCTTTTGGGAGAGGAAACGAATGGTTCAAGGTCTTCCCTTCATGCTCTATAAAAGGTACTTGATCCCTTGCATGTCAATGTAACATGAAACATGAATATAAAGTTTTCTAGAAATTATAAGAAAGAGAATTTGTCATTTCCCTCTGGTTTTCTTACATATTGCAGGTTTTCACGTAAATATTTGTGTTACTTGTGTTGTTTTTGTTCTCTGTCATTGTGTTTCTACATTGCAGATATAAAATATGAAGTTTTTTCTAATATCTGGTATTAGAGCTCAATGTTTTGTGTGAGTGGGATCTACAACAATGATAGGAGGTGTAACCAAGTTTTATATTGAGAAATTTGATGGTAGGAACTTCACTCTATGGAAGATGAAGGTGGAGGATTTTTTGGTTCAGAATGACCAAGCTCTAGCCTTGAAAGGGGTCACGATTAAATTGAGCAGTATGAAAGATAAGGAGTGGGCAACGCTTGATAGGAAGGTGGTTTCTACAATTAGTCTCTACCTAGATAACTTTGTCTTATTCAATGTAGCTAAATATAATACCATGAAATCCCTTTGGCAAAAAGCTTGAAATGTTGTATAAGACAAAATCAGCAACAAATAAGGTTTTTCTAAAAAGGCAGATTTATAGCTTGAGGATGAAGGAAATCTCATACGTGGTAGATCATTTAAATGATTTTAATACTCTTATCAATAAAATAATTTTAGTTAATATGAATATGGAGGATGAGGATTGAGCTATCACCCTACTTTGTTCCCTCTCAAACACCTAGGATCATATGGTGATAACCATCAGTAATGCATCATTAGGAGCTTTAAAATTTGATGATGTGTTAGTTGCTTTGTTGGCAAAAGAGTTGAGATGAAAAACATATCTAGAACCCTCAACAAATGAAGCCCTATCTATGAGAGTTTGATATTTTGAGAGGATTAAACAAGATAGAAAATAGTCCAGATCTAATTCTAAAGTACATAAGCAGAAAGGGAAGTGTTGGCATTGTGGGAAGCTAGGGCACTCAAAGAAGGACTGTTGGTAATTAAAGAATAGTGAAAATAAAAATCAGCCATCAGCTGAGACAAGTGTAGCAGATTTAGGAGAGACATTAACATGTGAATCCTTTTATATCAGTAACAACAGATCTATTTTATATACCTGGGTTTTAGACTTAGGTGCATCTTTTGACATGTCTCCCCATAGTGATTGGTTTGACAAATATCAGCCATATTGTGGTGGAAAGGTCTATTTGGGTGATGATCACCCTTTAAAAATTATGGGAAGAGGGGATATAAGGATCAAGTTGGACGATGGTAGATAAAGGATGTTATGTGATGTACGACATGTGCTCGATTTATGGAAGAATTTGCTCTCAATCAATATGGATAAGCTAGGGTATTTTGTCACTTTCAGTAACAACTACTATAAATTATCATAGGAGCTCTTGTAGTAGAAAATGGATAATCTTATAGGACCCTATATCATTTATGCAGTGATATGGTGACAAACCATGCAGTATCAGCAACTTTTGTTCATGATGTAGTAATGTTATGGCATTAACGCCTAGGTCATATGAGTGAAAAAGGACTAAAAATTTTGCATGACAGAGGTATGATTTTTGGGATTAAGTCTTGCAATTTAAAATTGTGTGAGAACTATATTTTTGGTAAACAAAAGAGGGTTCATTTTACTGCAAGCCCTAATAAGAGTTATGGTTTTTTGCAAGTTAAACATTCGGATATATCTGTACTAGTCCCTACTCAGTCCTTAAATGGCACCATATATTTTTTGACTTTTATAGATGATTATTCTAGGAGAGTGTGGGTTTATTTTTTGAAGAAGTCAAAAGCTTTGTAAAAATTTAAAGAGTTCAAAGCACGGGTAGAGAAGAGTTTGGGCAAGTCGATTTTATGTCTCAGGTTAGATAATGGGGGTGAATATTGCTCCAAGTAATTTGATAAATTTTGTATGTAGGAAGGTATTAAGCACAAAAATACTATACCATAGATTCCATAGCAAAATGGTGTGGTTGAGCAGATAAATCGTATAATCATGGAATGTGCAAGAAGCATGCTCAGCGTAGCCATGTTGGAGAAAAAGTTTTGGGCAGAGGTTGTTAATATAGTTGTTTACCTTATCAATAGATCACCTACAACTACGTTAGATGGATATATTCTAGAGGATATTTGATGTTGTAATCCAGTTGATTACTCTCATTTACGTACCTTTGGTTGTGATGAATTTGCCCATGCACCCAAAGAAAAAAGGTCCAAACTTGACCCAAAGTCAAGTAAGTGTGTTTTTATTGACTTTGGAGATAAAATGAAGGGGTATAGACCTAAACTTGACCCTTGATCAATAAGGTAATTATTAGCTAGGATGTTATTATTGATAAAAAAATCTATGCAAAGGAAGGAGGTACAACAAATTGCTAATGTTGTACCAATTGAAGTAGAAATGAATGAATCCTTGCATTATGATAACCAAAGTGCTATTCAACTAGTGAAAAATCCAACATTCCATGATCACATGAAACACATTGATGACAAGTACCACTTTATAAGAAATGTGGTGGGAGAAGGTAGGATCCTGTTGTAGAAAATCGACACTAAAGTGAATCCTGCAAATATGCTTACAAAGTCAATCAAGGTAGATAATTTTGAGTGGTGTAGAACTTCTCTGGACTTGCTGAAAAAGTAACAAGGGTAGCATTGGGTAATTGGCACTAGACTAAAGTCTTTGGAAGAATAATTCCTAAATATTGGCTTCAAGTGGGAGAATATTAGGAAGTGAAGTCACTATACAGGTGCACAGTCACTGAAGCTAAGATACAGTAGACTAGACATCTGGGTTACTAGACATTTAGGTCAGACATCTAAGCAGAAGACCAGACGTCTAGGCTACTAGACATCTAGACTAGATGTTGAGGTAGTAGACCATATGTCTAGGCTGCTAGACATCTAGGTCAGACATCTATGTAGTAGACATCTAGATCAGATGTCTAGGCTGCTATATATTTAGGATAATTTTTTAGGCAGTATACCAGACATCTAGGCTGCTAGACATCTAGGTCAAACGTCTAGGTAGTAGATCAGACGTCTAGGTAGTATATCAGATGTCTGGGTTGCTAGATGTTTATGCCATACATCTAGGTAGTATACATCTATACTAGACATCTAGGCTACTATATATCTAGGTAGCAGACATCTAGGCAAGTAGGTGTTCAGGATAGATGTCAAAACAAAGAAGATGAATCGCTTTAGTTACACATGGAAACGAATAGTTTTGTGGAGTCTTCCTTTTGGGAGAGGAAAAAAATGGTTCAGGGTCTTTCCTTCATGCTCTATAAAATGAATTTGATCCCTTGCATATCAATGTAACATGAAACATGAATGTAAGTTATTTCTAGAAATAATAAGAAAGAGAAGTTGTCATTACCCCATGGTTTTCCTGCACATTGCAGGTTTCCATGTAAATATTTGTGTTACTTGTGTTGCTATTTTTATTCTCTATAATTGTGTTTCTACATTTTAGGTACAAAATCTATAGTTTTTCCCAACATGAATATCCTAAACAATGCAATCTTATATCATTTTTTGATCATAAAAAAAAAACTATATAAATCTGAGGTCAAACACTTGTCATTTAGATTCTAACTAATGTGTTTCATAGATAACTCTTTTAGACCTAGAGTGCAACAATGGTGGAAGGAAGGTAAATCTTAGTTTGGAACCAATATGTACTACTTTTTGAGGAAGCTTCAATACATTATATCCAAGATAAGTATCTAGAATTAGGAAGAGTTTGGAGAGTTCAAGAGGGTAAATTTGGAAGTGATAGTCCAACTCAAATATTTGAATGAACAGATCCACATGGATTGTCTCATGGTGGATTTGAGTATAGCAAAGATTAAACTTACATCCCAGCTAGAGGAATGGGAGAAAATGGAAGAGCTATTATGGAAGTAGAATTCTAGAACCTAGTGACTTTAGGAGTGGGACTGAAACACAGGATTCTTTCACAAATCTCTTCTAGCCCACAAATTACATTTCATACCTTCCTTAAGAACAAAATTAGGAGATACTATCCACACATGGGAAGGTATGAGGTCTATTACAGTAAATTATTTTGCTATTCTATTCATAGAAAAACCTATGGATATGGAATCCCAACAAAAAGTGGTATAGGAGATACCTGCAATAATAATAAAGGAAGACAATTTAGTTTTGACTACACCAGTAACTACCAAAGAGTTATAATAGGTGGTTTTCAAAATGTAGAAAGGTAAGACTTCTAGACCGTATGGATTCCCCATTGAATTCTATCAAGAATTTAGGGATATCTTGCATGAGGACCTTCTAGATGTGGTTGAGTCAGGAAGAGTATATAGTAGCAAGTGGATATGCAGTTATGTGCAAAATTACTCTTAACCCGCTTCGAGACTTATTCAAAAAAATATGGGCACAAAATTTATGGCCTAAGGTGAGATTCTTCATTTGGCTTATTTTGCATAAAAAGGTACTAATAGGGGAACAACTTATGAAAATAGGCTATCATGGTCCTTTCAAATGTGATATGTGTGGGGAGAACCTCAAAACACTGCCACTTATTTATTGAGTGTCATATAGTCTCAAAGTTGTGGAATATAATAGTTATCTTAGTTGGTATTAATTGGTCTATCTTTACCACCATAGAGCATATGTGGAGGGAATGGACTACACAAGATGGAGAAGACTAGTATGTTAGGTAGGTAGGTAGAAAATTCTCTCCTAATTTGGAATATATGGAAGGAAAGGAACAATCACATCTTCGAATAGGATTCTATGTACATCCACTATATTTGGTAAAAGACCACAGCCAACATATTATAGATAGTACAACATAAACTAAAGTAACCCCAAGGACCCCACAAACAATTGTAATAGATCATGAGAAAACTAAAAAATATTCCTAAGGCTAATAATCAACAAATGGCAACCATAAAGCACCTAAAAGTAGTCAAAAAGGGAAAGTGACATCCTCCCCCAAATTATTGGGTAAAATTTAACACCAATAGAGATTGATGAGGGAATCCAATAAGAGCTAGTGTAGGAGGGATAGGAAGATAGTTGAATGGGACCCTAGTTTTTATCTTTGCAAAGAATCTTGGTATTCTTTCCAACAACCTAGAAAAGGGTTGTGGTATCCTTAGAGGGCTCCAAGATGTATTTAATGTAGGTTGGAAGAATGTCCAAATAGAATCTAACTCACAAGTCATAATCAACCATCTAAAGAATTCAAAGGAGAATAGAAATATGGTACAAGCAATATTTATACCTATGTAATACAATCACATCCCTAGATAATAGAATAGAGTTGTAGATGCGATGGCCAACTAGGAGTTAGAAAAAGGTAACTTCGCTTGTTATGGATATCCCTCTAAATGGTAGGTAACATAGACTAGTGAAGATCTTCTATTTGAATATTATAATTTAAATTCCTTCTTACCAATATATATATATAGGTACTTAGACAAAGGCAACTTCACTTGTTATGGCTATCCCCCTAGATGGTAGGTAACATAGACTAGGGAAGATCTTCTATTTGAATTTCATAATATAAATTCCTTCCTACCAATATATATATACATATATATATCAATTGGGCTAATGTCTTTTAATGGTTAAAATTTTTTATTTTTTCAATGATTTTACACAAGTTTTTGTGAGGGGTCCGTGTCCCATCATACTGAGTGGGGTTTGAACCTTGGACATCCTAAAGAGAGGCCAAATCCCTTACCACTATAGTAATCTTGCAGCTTAATGGTTAAATTTCATTATTTTGTTTTTTTAATAGGTTATATGTGGCTTCTAGTGGGTGCCACTCCCATAAAAATAACAAAATATTATATTTGTTGTAGAATACATTTTTATCATTATTTTTTATTTCTTTTTTCTCTTATATATATTCTTCAACTTCCTCAAAGTTCTATGTTTCCACAATCAACTCCTTGACATCATTTTTATTAAGACATAAAATCTCACTTGGCTAGTTGCCTTCTAAAATTTGAATTTTACTAGGATGAAGATCAACACCATAATTCTCTAATTTATCTACTACTCAATTTCCATATCTATAAATATGCTCACACTGTCAAGAGATTACCTTTAGTAATATATGATGAACATCAATAATAATATTATTTTTTGTCGAGTCTCCACATCCATTTTTGTTAATAGCACTGATGATAATTTGTGAGTCCCCCTTAATTGAAATATATTTCCATTCTTTTTTTGCTACAATTTTAATCCCTATAATAAGTGTCCTAGCCTTTGCATAGTTTTTAGTTGAAGTTTCATATGATTCTAAATAAGTGAGGATAATTTTGCCTTCACTATTTCTAAAAAAACCACCTCCACCAGCTTTTCTTGAATTTCCTTTAGGAGCACCATTAAAATTAATTTCTGATGAACCCAATTTTTGGACATTTTCATTTTACCACAGATCGAAGTAGATCCTTTTTTTTTAATTCCATTGTCATATATGACTCTTCCATGTATCTTCAAATCCTATATCCAAGTTATTAGCACCTTTTTATTTCAATTGAGACTTCCCATGATGAGCACTATATTTGTAGGTATTTTGCAAGAGAGGCACTAATACAGTCCTAAACTTGGGCATGATTTTGATATTTATTTTTAAAAATTCTATTATTCCTTTCAAGCCATAAATTCAAAAAAAAATGGCAAGGCCAATCCTCCAAAGAATAAATAATTATTTATCTTTAAAATAATGTATCCAAAATTTTATCAACTCTTTTACCCAATCTAATTTCATATTTTTTTTAAAATAACCTCAAATTTTATGAGCAAATGGCTAATGAAGAATTAAATGGTCTGATGTTTCTAAATATTTCTCACATAAGGCACATTTGAAGGGTCCATAATATCCTCTTCTTTGTATACGCTCTCCCGTAAGAATCTTACTTTGAACTGCTAACCATAGAAATGTTGAGGCTTTAGGGAAAGCCTCTAATGACCAAACATTCTTCCAACGCAAATCTTTGGGAGAAAGAAATTTTTATTGTTCTAAATCCTCATATCTCAATTTGATTGATCATCATTTGATAAATTCTAAATGAACTCATCATTTTGTGTAAAAATTGGTAAATAAAACTCTTAAAGCATATTTTGAAGTTCATCTGTAATTTGTTTGAGTTCCTCTCTTTCAACCAAGTTACTAAAATAAATCCATGATCTAGAGTTTTTGCTTAACATAATATAATATTTGACATTTGGACCTTTACATGCTAGGTATGCTTGAGATAATGGTTTCCATTTTGAGTCAAAGATAAGAGGATAAGTCTTCAACTTGTTGGAATTGTGTTAAATACTTTTCGTGTTATTCAGGTGGGATTAACTTTGAGAAGTCTAGACACTTTACTCCTATCCTTGTCAGGTTTTGGGGCTGGACCAGGCCTCAAGCAAGGGTATGGGAGTGGCAACCCCTTTTCATGGATATAGATATGGTAGCCCCCAAGAATTTTTTAGGGTATTTAAGGTATTTTTTAGACCTATATGGATGATTTTGGGTTAATGTATAGTTGGTCCATGGATTTACACCAATGGTATTGTAGTTTCCTTTATTGTGATGGTATATAAAATAACACTTGCATGAGATTTTAGAGGATATATGGAATGTGCAAGAAATGTAATCACAAGCAAAAGTAAGCGAAACATGGATAAGGATATTGTTGTATTGGAGACGATCAAGTTTATACAATAAGGAAATATTTTTTCTAGGTTTTTTCTAAAAGGATTTCCCAAGATAAATTCTTGTATAATGTGTTTCTTCTTCTTTGTTTTTCCTTTGATTCTGCACTTACTACTTTTCTAGATTTTATTTATCAAGGTATTCTTTCTCTTCATTTGGTATCAAAGCTAGATTTTATCTTTGTTTGAGGAGAAAGGGTTTCAACCCTGGGATAAATCAATTCTTGAGTGGAAGAAGTGTGCAAAAGAATCTGGGAAAAGTAAAAATGATGGGAAGCACACAAGTAGAGATCAAAAATGTAATGGATAGAACTTTGAGTTATGGAAACTCAAGATGGAGGATCAATTTATGGATAAATATCAGTGGGTTGTAGTCTCAAAATTAAAACCAATAGGAATGATATATGAGGAGTGGCTAAATATCGATAGGAATTTAAGAATATCTATCATATTATTCTTATCTAATTTAGTACTATTGAATGTATTGATAGAGACCATGATAAAGTTGTTATAGTAAAATTTGGGAGTGTTGTATTAAACAAAGTTGTTAGTAAATAAACTATTTCTCTAGAAGAATTTGTCTTCACTTTGGATGAATGATGGTGACTCTGTGGATGAACATCTGAATGCTTTTAACACTATGGTAAGTCAATTAAACTCTATAGATGTAAAAGTGGATGAAGAGGAAAAGTGTATTACTTTACTTTATTTATTACCTGATTCCTGGGATAACCTAGTTATGGCTATCACCAATACTACCTCTACATTGAAAGTAGAGGATATAGTAGGAACATTGCTATATGATAAAATAATACAAAAACCTTATGAGGACTATCATCAGAAGGATGCCTTGGTTGTGAGAGGTTGTTCTCAAGAAAGAACAAAAAAAAAAGAGAAAGAAAATCTAAATCTAAGGGAAAAAATGTTGTTCCAAACAAAAGGAAATGTTGGAAGTGTGGTAAAATATGGTATTATAAAAGAGACTACATATCTAAAAAGGTTGATAATAATCATTCATCTGATGAAGGAACATCTGTAGAAATGAAGACCAAAAATAAAGATTCAAGGGACCCATTCATAGTTGCAGCATGCTCAAGTGAACACCATGACTCATGGATGATTGACTCAGGAACTTATTTTAATATGACTCCTCATAGGGAGGGGTTTTATGAATATGAAAAGATAAATGGAGATGGAGGTGAAGTCTTCTTGGGAGAAAATTCAATGCATAAAATAATAGGTCAAGGAAGAGTCAAGTTGAGGTTAAAATATGGAATAATTAAAACCCTACCTGGTATGCTGCATATTTTAGATTTGGTAAGAAATTTGATATCCATTAGTAATATGAATGATGTAGGTGTTACTGTGATATTCAATAAGGATAGCTACAATATGGTTCATGGATGCTTAGTGTTGGCAAGGGAAGTTCGTACAAGAACTCTATTCAAACTTAAGGCTAGTATTGTAAATATTGATTGTAATAACTCTTCATATTAGAGAAAATTAATATGGTAGAATAAGTTCCAAGTATTTATATAGTGAATACAATATTATGGCATCAACGTGTGGGGCACATTGGTGAGAAAGGCCTTCAAACATTAAAAATGAAAGTTATGGTTGAAGGAATTTTTGATTTCCCATTAAATTTTGATTTTTGTGAGCACTATATTTTTGGAAAGCAAAATCGATTTAAGTTTCCCAGTAGTACTACAAAATCTAAAGGAATTTTGTATCTAGTTCACAGTGATGTGTTTGGACTTGCAAAAGTACCTTCATTAGATAAATCTATCTATTTTGTTACATTTATAGATGAATTCTCAAGAAAGTCTTGGATATATTTTTTACGGTATAAATCTAATGTTTTCAAAAAAATTAAAGAGTTCAAGGCTCTTGTAGAAAATAAAACAAAGAAAAATATTAATGTGTTGAGAAGTAACAATGGTGGTGAGTATTGCTCTAATGAATTTGATCATTTTTGCAAGGACTGTGGAATAGAAATGTAGAGAACAACTTCGTATACTCCACAACAAAATGGAGTTGCAAAATGAATGAATAGAACATTTATGGATAGGGCCAAAATTATGCTAAGAAGTGCAGGGTTAGAAAAATAATTATGGGTAAAAGTTGTGTTAACTACTTATTACCTCATCAATAGATCTCCTAGCTCAACTTTGGTGGATAAAACTCCATATGAAGTGTGGACTGGTAAGAAACCCCCTCTTAATCATATTATATATATGTCCCTGTTGGTCACAAATCTGCCACAGGAAAGGATTTTATATGTATATGCGCCCTATACTTGGCCAACATTGCAATGCTGAGAGAAAGAGATGTCTCTCGGGCCAATCTCCGGAGAGGGTTGGTTCCCACACTAATCTAAATTGGTTTCAAGACTAGAGATGCAGGAAAGAAATGGGAAAATGCAGAAAGAAATGAGAAATAACTGAAAGGGATGTAAATATAGCCGAATTCAATCATTAATGGGGAGAATAATCTCGAACAGCAATAACTTCAACTAGATCCTAAAGCTCAGCAGCAACTGACTCTTAGAAAACATATACAAAAATTAGATCACACATTAGCCATGATTTTGCTTCCAAATAAACTTCAAACATTCAAATGCTAATACAGCCAAATTCAACACAATAGAATTCAACTGATATTACACTGGACTACACAGAAGTAAATCACACAGAAAGCCAAACATACACAACAAATTAGATCACCAACTCTAGAAGACACTAAGAATGGAACCAATTACATCTAGGATTTCTATTTCAATTTCTGTAATAATATCCTCCTCCTTTTGCTTGATTTTTACATTGGTATTTATAGAGGTCCGTCCTCTTCCTTTCATATTACAACATTTAATACATGAAGCAGATTTCGAAGAACAATCCCCTTAATCTGCCTCAAAGAAATATGCCTCAGAGAAATGACAGTCCCTACTTTTAATGGATTACAACTGAGAATGAAACAGAAATAAGGGTCCATATCTCTTCATCAAATGACCGTTACCAAGGGAAGCTAAAAGCTATAAGAGATCATGAACAGGCACTTTGAATATTGGAGGCGCCTTTAATTCTAGCGACATCAAAAACTGCTTTAGGTTCTTCCATCTTGCACACCTCGGTAATCAGCAACATTTAATCTTGGAATCGCTTCTTTGACCACGATCTAAAAATTGTTGGAGAGCCTTTAATTGATCCTTATCTCCTCTACATGTTCTCCTATGCAATCCTGAAGAAAAATGCAACAGAATTGTATCGGGCCTTTTGTCATTGATTCTATCATGAAAATGAGACAAGTCGCAAAAATGCAACATGTCGCGATATCGTGACATGTTTCTCTTGTGTTGTCTTTGCCTTCTTCTTACCCGCAAAAACGTGATAGGTCGTGAAAATGCAACATGTCATGAAATTGTGACACTTTCTCGTTGTCTTGTACAGTTCAGCTTTCAACCCGTGAAAATGCAATAGGTCGCGAAAAAGCGACATGTCGTGATATCGTGACGTTTTTTCCATTTTGTTCTTTCATCCTCAACACGTCGTGAAATCGTGACAAGTTTCTATATTCTCCTTATTTCCACCTTCCACCTCGCAAAAATGGAACATGTCACAAAATCATGACATTTCGTACAATCTGGCCGCCTCCTTGCTTTCGCCTCACAAAAATGCGACATGTGAAATCGTGACATTTCGTACAATTTGGCCGCCTCCTTGCTTTCGCCTCGTGAAAATGCGACATGTCACGAAATCACGACAATTCTCCACTTTTGCCTTTCCTGTCAAATATGTCATGAAATCGTGACATTTTCTTGTCTTCTTCTTCATTATCGCTTCATGTCGTGATATTGCGACAAGTTTCTCTTACTTGGCCTCATCATCAAAAATGTCGCGATATCGCGACATTTTTTTCCATTTGCTCCCTCTCTGCTTTTCTGTCGTGATATCGCGATGAGTTTCATTGACATTGCCCTTTGCTCAATTAAGTCATGATTTCACGACATTTTCTATCACTCTACTCCATGGCCACCGCAAGCCACGATTTTGCATCATGTCGCGATATCGCGACAACTTTCATTTTAGTGCTTCTGTTGACTACGTTGATTGCGAAACTCCAACATGTCGCGATATCGCGACGGTTTTACCCCCTTGCTGTCATTGACTATTTTGACCGCGATAACGCGACAGGTCGTGAAAATGTGACATGTCGTGATATCATGACATTTTTTGTACTTAGCCGAATTCTGCATTTGGACTCGCAAAACTACAACACGTCGCGATATCACGACATGTAGCGATATCACGGCATCTTACATTTACCTTGCTCTAACACAAAACTTATAGAGATTTTTACATTTTCCCCTTCAAAGTGCATGAAGGGACAAATAGAAGAATTAGTATCTCTATAATTCATGCATTCTTTTATATTAACAGTGGCAACAAAAACAATGTGGCAAAATTGCCAACATTCTTGGTAGCTCACGGGGTATACAGTTCTGCTGTATGCACGAATCTCAGGCCTTAATCCATTGGGCAACAGATTCAAGAAGTTGGAGAAGTAGGAAAGTAAGTGCTAGTTGATGCTGGATGTGTCTGCGGACTACTGCAACAAACTCTTGTTGGTACTCAGCACTCAAAAATAGGATCTTCAACAAAAATGTGTGGAATAGCAGAACTTCCTTTATTTCTTTAGAACTACTACACTTTTCCTAGCTCGAATGAGCTGGGTAAGGACCAGGTGTTGTGCAAAGATCTCCAGGGCAGTAGAGAAAAACACCTGAGATACAAAAATGGAAATGAATGGAGGGATGACCCGTAGATGCGCAGGCCGTGGAACGGGGATGGGGAATGATGGAATGGTGGAAGATGGAGGAATGGAAATGGTAGATACAGCAACAGAGTGCTACTGTGCTACCCGCTATGGAGATGCTATGAAACAGAGAATGAAATGGAAGTGGATGGAATGGAGATGGTAGTAGAACCCGTGGCTATGATGAAGTACTCACACGACAAAGGACTAGAAGAAAGGGAAAGTAGAAATGGGAACATCATAGGGGGGAGTAGAAACAATAGCAGTGGCTTGATTATTTGCAGAAGAAGGAGTAGGAGAAGAAGGGAATGAAGAAGGGAAGGAAGAAGTAGAGAGGAAGCCACTAACTGCTGGGAAGGAAGGAAAAGAAAAAGAAAGAAACGTACCTGCAGGCTCGCATGCAAAAAGAGCCGAAGTAAAAACAAAATTTTTTCTTTCCTCTTTTTTTTTCTTTTTTTTATATACAAGGTAACTCCCGAATTAGCTGTGAACTCTCGAGAAAGACACGAACCCAAACATGGCTCTATCATCTCCTGGATTCTAGAACTTTGATAGACACTCAATAGACTCCTGATTGATAATCAGCTCAAAGTCACCAAAGATCTGCAACTGATGCACTCCAAGTTTCTCAGCCGTCTTGAGACCTAGGCATGATCGTTCAGTCCCAGTGTTAGCATCATTTCTGTATTGTGCTACATCAAAATAGAACTGATCTTGCACAAGACTTTGACCAACTTGATCAGGAGATAACTCTACTTCAACCCCTTCAAGCTTTATAATGGAATAACCACCAATTTCATTTTCCACCATGGCATTAAAATTGAGCATTGAAAAGTCATCCTCTAAGCAAGGCTCATCCAGGACTTCATCCATCAAATCAGAATTATCCAATTCTTCAGTTATCAGATTGACAGACTGTTTGGACTTTTCTTCTTCTCCCATCTTCTCAATATGAAAAGTAGAAGGCTTCTGATTGTAAATTTGGATTCTTCTCCCTTTGAAAGGAATATCCAAGTGAGAATAATCTAGAGAAAGGTAGCCTCCTAGTTTGGCAGTAAATTCCCTTGACAAACACATGCTGAAAAATGGTTCCAAATCGACCACAACTATCTCCTAAATTACTGTAATATGAGGCATATTATGCAGAGCAATAGGAACATCCTTGATTACACTATACAAATCGAACTAGGTGGCAATAAACAAATCTTTAATTAAAATGCTGCAGAGCTATTACATCAAAAAATTAACCTAACATAGGAAATAGCTACTAATTTATATGAAGAGGGAAGGAAGGAAAAGAAGGGAGGTTGGAGGAATAAGGGGAAAGGATGTGGAGTGATAAGGAGGAAGAGGGAATAAAGGAGGGAATTGAGGGATAAGGGGAAGAAGAGATATTCAAATGAAAAATCATGCCGACAATTGTCGACAACTAAACTAACCTAGCCTAACCACTAAGTTGACTATGTGTTCACACTGCTACATTCTCCCCCTTAAAGGTGAGAGGACTGACAAGACAGGCTCTCAGCTTTACAAATTGACCTTTAGCTAGTGCCTTGGTGAAGATGTCTACAACATTCTCCAACGTGGGGCAATAGTGAAGCTCAACAGTTTCAGTTTCCACCATATCTCTGATGAAGTGGTACTTCATATCAAAATGCTTTGATCTACTATGGTGGACAGGATTGTATGCCAACTAAATGGCACTAATTTTTTCATAGAATATCCTTGTTGGACCACTTTTCTGCTCTCCAATTTCTTCTAATGCCTTTCGTAGCCATAGAGCTTGAGTACTAGCATGAGTAACCGCTATATACTCATCTTTTGTTGAAGATAGTGCTACTACTGTCTGCTTCTTAGAACTCCAAGTTATTAGTACCGATCCCAGACTAAAATAGTTCCCTGAAGTTGATTTTCTATCATCAATGTTGCTACCCCAATCACTATCACTGAAGCCTACAAGCTTGATAGTGTTACATTTATGGTAATGGATTCAAAAATCCCATGTACCCTTTACATATCTAAGAATTCTCTTAGCTGCCTGCAAATGCAACTCAGAAGGATTAGACATAAATGAGAGACAAGAGAAACAGCATACTGAATATCAGGTCTAGTGTTGGCGAGAAACATCAAACTCCCAACCATGCTTCTGAAAGTGGTCACATCAACTTTTGATGCTCCATCATCTTTGCTCAATTGGATCCCATGTCCAACTGGAGTTGCAACTGGTTTGCAATGACATGCTTAAGAAGTTTGCTATGCTCCATAGCAAACTTCTTAAGCATGTCCCGAGCATACTTATGTTGACAGATGAAGATCCCTATATCTAACTGATGAACCTCCATTCCAAGGAAGTAGTGCATTAAGCCAATATCTTTCATCTCAAACTGCTCCATCATGGAGTGTTTGAACTTCATATTCAATTTTTCATTACTACCCATGAATATGAGATCATCCACATACAAGCAAACTATGAGGATGTCATTTCCTTGCTAGAGGTAGTAAAGGGTGGGTTCATTTCTGCTTCTGGTGAACCCAAATTCTTTGAAGTACCCATCAATGCGTGAGTACCAAGCTTGTGGGGCCTGCTTGAGGCCATAAAGTGCCTTCTTCAGTTTGTAAACAAGATGTTCCTTGTTTTTCTCTTAAAATCCTTGTGGTTGCTCAACATACACTTCTTCTGTCAAGTAACCATTTAGAAATGCACTTTTCACATCCATGTGTTGGACTTTCCATCCCTTATTTGTAGCTAAGGCAAGAACTGTTCTAATAGTCTCCTGTCTGGCTACAGGAGCAAAAGTCTCTTCATAATCAACTCCATATTTTTGAGTGAATCCCTTTGCAACTAGTCTCGCCTTGTGCCTTTCAATGCTACCATCAGCATTAAACTTGGTCTTGTAGACCCACTTACATCCAACACATTTCTTGCCTTTAGGAAGCTTAACCAGCTCCCAAGTGTCATTTTTTATAGAGGTTATCTCCTCTTTCATGGCATCTTGCCAAATTTTCTAAGTACATGCCTTCTCATAACTAGAAGGTTCAAGTTGTGCACTAGTTAACAAATCATAGTTAACTTGATCTCCCCTAGGTTCCTGCTGGGAGACATCATCACCATACAGGTGCATACTTTCTAATCTGTGTAAAACAGAATCCATTTCACTAGCTTAACTCCTAGTGTATCTTCTTGAAAAAATTTTATCCAACATCTGAGATGATGGATGATACTATAGAGTTCTCTTACCTCTGGATGGAGAATCAATGTCCATTGGTGAGGAACGTACAGATCACTATGGAGAAGGACTTGGTGAAGAAGATGAATCAGAACATGAACTTGGACTTGTTGGAGGAGACTGCTTTCCTTTCTGTGGTGTCTACTGTTGCATCTGCTGAGAAACTACATCAGTGGATTCAACATCACTGAATATTTGGGGCTTACCCCATTCTCCCCCTTCATCAAAAATTACATCCCTGGAAATCACAAACTTTCTAGTCCGGGGATTATAGAGTCTGTAAGATTTTGTATTCTCATAGTATCCTACAAAGATACATGCCTGACTCTTTGGATCAAGCTTCTTCCTAAGCTCATCAGGAATGTGAAAATAGGCTAGTGAGCCAAACAATCTGAAATGCTTAACATTTGGATTTTTACCATACCATGCTTGGTAAGGTGTCAATCCTTTCAAAATTGAAGTAGGACTTATGTTCAAGATATATACGCTGGTCCTAGTTGCATCTGCCCAATATGAATTATTCAAATGCTTCGTCTAAAGCATAGACCTTGCCATCTCCATAATGGTGTGATTTTTCCTCTCTGTGACACCATTCTGCTGTGGAGTGTAGGCATCATTGAACTGCCTCTTAATGCCATGTTGCTTACAAAAATTCACAAACTTAGTAGAGGAATATTCTCCTCCCCTATCTGATCAAAGACATTTTACAAAATATCTACTCTCACTTTCAACTCTTGTTTTGAAATCGATAAAGCATTCATATGCTTCATCCTTATGTTTCAAAAAATATATCCAACACATTCTAGTATAATCATCAATAAAGAGTAGAAAGTAAGAGTTGTTACCCAGACTCTCTGTCTGCATCGGACCATAGATGTCGGTATGCACTAGCTAGAGTGGATAGCTGGCCCACCATGCTTGTCCATGAGGAAACTTTGATCTGGCATGCTTCCCAAGAGCACACCCTTCACGAGACTTCTTTACTATCCTGAACTTTAGGAAGTCCAATGACCATGGCTTGGGAAGTTAGCATTTTCAAACTAGCGAAATTCAAATGGCCATATCTCAAGTGCCATAGAACACTTGGATTGGAAATAGCAACACTAGCTAACTTATCTCCCCCTGGTTGGCCAAACTTTAAAGGAAACAATCTATTCTTTGACATTGGCACTTGAGTAATGATTCTATTATTGTTATTTTTATCAAAAATAGTGCATTTACCCTCATCAAAAAGCAACTTGTAGTTCTTTTCTAACATTTGATCAACACTTAAAATATTATGTTGGAGATAGGGTGTATAATAGATATCACTTACTTGTTTGACTCCTTCTTTAGTTGGAACTGCCATAGCTCCAATGCCTTCGACTGCCAATGATTTATCATCTCCCAATTTGATGTTGGATTTGTAGGAGGAGTTTAGAGTAGCAAAGAGCTCTTCTTTGCCACTCATATGGTTTGAACACCTAGTTTCCAAGATCCATGTATCATTCATGTTTTGATCTACCTAACCATATGAGAGAAAGAGATTTGTGGCCTCTTCCTCTTCTCCAAAGTTTCCAAACTGACTGCTCTGGCTGCTACTAGCTCCTTGTGAAGTCTTAGTCCAACAGTCATGAGCATAATGGCTAAGTTTACCACAATTATAGCAAGATTTTTTTGACTTATCTCCTCCTTTACCTCTGCCTGATTGTTTCCCTCTATTTTGCTATCCTCCTCTATTCTGTTGTTTTTCACTATTGTTTGAGAGTCCTCCTCTATTCTGATTTCCTCCTCTGTTAGGAGTTCCACCTCTCTAATTATTTATGCCTCTTCCTCTAGACTTTCCTCTACCATGACCTCTACCTCTGCCTTCTTGAGAAGCAAAGGCTTTATCATCTCCTCCATAACTTGTGGAAGGAGATGGTTGTAATCTCTCCTCATGTGAGAGAAGTGAGCCAATGAGGGTTTCAAAAGACAAAGAAGTTAGGTCTTTAGATTCCTCTATAATGATGGCTACTGAATTCCACTTAGGAAGAAGTGTTCTCAACACTTTCTTCACTATAACTTTAGGCTTTACATCTTCTCCTAAAGTGACCATATTATCTACTACGGCTTTCACACGCACGCAGTAATCACCAACCTTTTCATTTTCTTGCATTTTAAGAGTTTCAAACTCTCTTTTCAAGGTTTGGAGTTTAACTTGTTTGACTTGGTCACTACCCATATAACTTTCTTGTAAAGCATTACAAGCAGATTCAGCAGTTTTAAAAGAAGCTATTCTAGGGAAAATACTTTTATCAAGGGCGGCGTGAATGTGATAAAGGGGCAAAAGAATTATTCTTCTGTGCTTCTTTTCTAGCCCTTTTATTAGCACCACTCAAAACTACCCACTCAGTAGCTGAAGGTTCAGTATATCCCTCTTCAATAACATCCCAAAGACCTTTGCCAATCAACAGAGTTTTCATTTTAATTGACCAATACTCGTAATCACCACCATTGAATTTAGGGATTGGTAAACTAGTATTGGAAGCCATTTTAGAAAGCAACTTTTATTTCAACTTCAAACAAGTTGTACAAAGAAGTACAAAATAGATTACTGATTTACTGATTTAAATCAAATCTAGCTTTCTTAAAATTCTCACTGATTTGGCATTCTTCTTCTTGAGGATTTCCCAAGACTGGAAAGGTGAAGTTGTCTACTTCGTCATCACTGATTATAATGACTTCTTTTGCTGCTGCTGCTAGTTCAAGACGCCTTTTGAGAACAACTCATTCTTCAATTGTAGGTTTCACCTCCACTGGTTCTTTTTCCTCTGCTTCTACTTTTGCTTCTGTTGGTTTTGAATCAGGAGAGCGAGGTGTATAGCTCTCACTCGTTTCAACTTCAAGCACTGCAGGAGTATAACTGTCACTTGATTGTCCTTCAAGTACTATTTCAACCGTCTCGGATTCAACTACTCTTTTCTCGAAGATATTATCTTCAGAATCTGCCTCGTATCCAGAATCTGGTTTTCTCTTATGTGCAATCACTTGGTTTTCCAACTGACAAAACATTGTATGAAGTCCACTCTGTTGGACTTTCCTATCAAAGGAATCAGGATTCTCTCTTCTCAACAGAGAGAGCAATGCATAATAGCATCCAGATGACCGAATCATCTACCCAAAATTACACCGCATGCACTGGGTTACAATAATGATGCCAAAAAAAAAAACTTTTCACCCTTTTAATTTTTTTTTTAAAACAATTTTCCAAAATTTGTTTTAATAAAGCCCTTAAAATTTTTAACAATTTTCTATATATATTTTAAATTAGTTTTTTTAAATAAAAGTTTATTTTAAAAAACATAATAAAAAATATAAATAAAAATTATTAAATATTTTTAAAAAACTTTAATTAAAAAACAAATAAGAAAAATTAAATAAAAAAACCTTTTTTTTTTCGCAAAACCCCCGACGGGATTTGAACTAAGGACCTCCATGTCCTACCCGCAGGCACTATCCGTTGCACTACACGGCTCCAGTGAGAAGAATACTGACTTCTGCCATCTTAAACCCTGTTTTCGACAATTAAAAACAAACAAAAAAAATAAAAAAATTGTTTTGTTTTCACCCCAGCGGGATTCGACCCTAGGACCTCAGTGTCGCAACTAAACAAACAAACCAACCGTGCTAAGCACTTCGGCGGGTAAGGAAAGGAACCACCTATTCCTTATACCATCTTTGGGCGACAAGATTTAAAAAAAAATAGCGTGGATTTATCCCACATGCAGTGGGAGGAAGACAAACTTGTCTTCAAATATGCGCGAAGGCGCATTAAGCTTTGATTGCCTTCGAGAAATCACTCCCCAATGCTATGCTTGCTCCTTGACAAATCTGTGTCTGCCATGTGTCTCCTTCAGATGAATCCGCTTCTGCCATGTGGACAAACTAATTTTTGCCATGTCACCGCACACGCTCGACCGTCACATCAGCTCAATCGCCATGTCAACTCGCCACCTCTACTCACCACGTCAGCTCTCGACTCACCTAGTCAGCACTCTATCAACACCTGCCATGTGTCAGCTACCGCCATGTTAGCATCCACCTCAACTTCACTTGCCACGTGTCACCTCAAAAATCATGTAGCCTCAAAATCCATGCCCAGCTCTGCCACCTCCTTGATCCGATCACCCAGCTCCTCGATCACGATGTGCCCTCGAGATACGTGTCCAACACACTCGCTAGTCATTCACCATGCGACCTCAAGATTTGTGCCTATGTGACCTCGATATTTTTGCCCAGCATGCTTGCCCGACTAGCTCTGATACCAAATATACAAATCGAACTAGGTGGCAATAAACAAATCTTTAATTAAAATGCTGCAGAGCTATTACATCAAAAAATTAACCTAACATAGGAAATAGCTACTAATTTATATGAAGAGGGAAGGGAGGAAGTCGACGGAGAGGAAAAGAAGGGAGGTTGGAGGAATAAGGGGAAATGAGGTGGAGTGATAAGGAGGAAGAGGGAATAAAGGAGGGAATGGAGGGATAAGGAGGAAGAAGAGATATTCAAATGAAAAATCATGCCGACAATTGCCGACAACTAAACTGACTTAGCCTAACCACTAAGCTGACTATGTGTTCACACTGCTACATACACCCACTATTTTTATGGGAGTCCCATCCAATTGCAAGACACCAGGGCTACTTCTTGTATATTCCATTCCCATCGCTTCACAAACTGCCTTTGGCATGACAGTTGTCGCAGCACCAGAATCAACCAGGCAGTTATGCACAATCCAACCCTCCATCCTGAGTGACAGATAAAATGGGGGTGGTCTATTCTTTCCAGTGGTTGAAGTAGTCAAAATTTGAGCAATAACTACCTGGGCTGGAGCTTTCCCCTTACTTTGTATGGTCTTCAGGGATTCCTGTAAGAGATTTACCTATCCAGGAAACTGCAAGGTGTCATACACACTTACCTTAGCTGGTATCCATTTGAGTTCTTCAACAATGTTGTACTCCATGGAGATCTATTCTTTTCCTCCACTGCCAGATTCAAATTTGCTTTTATATTGTTGGGTAGCCTCCACTCGTTATCATTTGGTCAATGATGGATACCGCAACATCTCTCTGGCTTATTCCTTTGTTTCTACTTGCGGTTGGGTAGAAGCTTTTTCCTTCTCTTTTGTTGGTGGTGGAAGTGGATCCTTCAACAAAATAGGTGATTGTCGTTGCGCTAGGGGATCATGAGCCTTTGTTGGCATTTGCTGCTTTGTTGCTTGTACAGGAGGCACTTTCAATGGCTCCATCTTAGCCGGATCTACCAACATTGGTTTCTTGTCACTGCATGTCAGTATTGCTATATGTTCCTCCAGAGACTCCATAGAATTAAGATCCACCTCTCAAATCATGTTTACATGGTTCCCTGCAAGAACTTGCAAATAATTTTTGTGGACCATGCAAGTGGACTCATCATGTGGGTCATTGCAAGAAGAACACCAGTAAGATGGCTCATGTGAAACTTCAGAAGGGCCAGCCTCTTCACTTACCAAGATTGCTGAGTTCCTTTCAGGTACTTTCTCCATAGCCTTGCTAGGAGCAAGTTTTTCTCTAGTTACTGTTAGCATAAATCTTCGTGGCTGATAGTTCCTTTCCACCTCTCTCCATTCCATAGATGTCACCTTGTTAGTGAGAGATCTCATAGCCGACTGAATTTCTTGTAAAATAGCCAATTGAGGATCTGGGCTTGAGGATACAGGTGGTGTCGATAAAGGTAATGGAACCTGTGGGGAAGGTAATGCAGGAGTTGGAAGTGGAGAGGCTAACCGTGGAATGCTCGGTGTAGGAAACTAGGGAATAGTTGGAGCAAGAAGTTGGGGAACTAGAATGGGTGCGATCTGAGGCACACTTGAGCTCCATGATGGGGTAGGATACATGGAAGGCATGGGCTATGAAAGCGAACCAGAGTACAAATACTTAGGAAGATCAGGTATGATAGGCATTTTTACCTTTGGAGGAAGCCTACCTACAGTAATCAAATCAGCTTTCGCCTTTTGCACTTGTTCGAACAGCTTTGGAAATGTAGTCACGTTGGACTGTTGGACAGCCCAACTGATGTCTACGTTAAATGCTCTGAGGTAATAAAATGCAGCTAGCTCATCAACAGGCCGAAGACCATCAGGAATTCTTTGCCAGCTTCTGGTAAATCTGACATTGAAATCAGCTATCTCTTCCTGCGAGTGCCTTTGAATTACATTAAATTGATGCAATAAAGAGTATGGATCAGCTTTTTCATGAAAATTTTTGACTAACAATTCTCCTAATTTATCCCATGATGTAATGGTGCCTGGTTGCAACGATCGGTACCAATATAGCAATTTACCTCTCAGTGATAACACCAACAAATTTATCATCACATCCTCGTCGGTTATGTCATGGATGGCCGCAAAAGAGGCTACATCATTAATATGCTCATAGGCAGTCTTACCAGTACCATCATAGGTCAGCAAAGCTTTCAAAGCAGCTTGAGGAACTAGATTTTGTACCAGTAAGTTCAAAGCTCCCAAACCATTCCATGCCAAGAACTTCCTTGGTGGAGGATGTTGGGTCATTTGGGTCGCTGGATCTAGATATAAGAAGCTTGTAGCAGTACTGGGAGGCATCGAGGATAGCACAAACTGACCTGTAGCCTGCGATGAAATAGCAAATGATGGATTCATAGGACTTACCAATATTGGGCGCTCCCTCCAGTTCTGAACATCAATCTTAAAGAATTCGATTAGATCTTTCGATTCTTTGGCACTTGATCTCGTGATCATGAAGCAAAGATTTTCATCAGCTTCACAATTAAAAATTTCTAGGTACAATCACCTTCAACAGAGTCACCAGATGAACTTACAATCTTCGCTTTGAGGTCAATACAGTTCATCAAAATCTTGATTCCTTTGGGTATCAACAAATGAGACTTGTGAGTCCCACCGGTTATGGATATTTCTGAGACAAAAACAGTCTGTCCCACCGGGCGTGCCAAAAATTTTTGGTCACAAATCTACCACAGGAAAGGATTTTATATGTATATGCGCCCTAGACTTGGCCAACATTGAAATGCCGAGAGAAAGAGATGTCTCCTGAGCCAATATTTAGAGAGGGTTGGTTCCCACACTAATCTAAACTGGTTTCAAGACTAGAGATGCAGGAAAGAAATGGGAAAATGCGAAAGAAATGAGAAATAACTGAAAGGGATGTAAATATGGCTAAAGTCGATCATTAATGGGGAGAATAATCTTTAACAACAATAACTTCAACTAGATCCTAAAGCTCAGCAGCAACTGACTCTTAGAACACATATACAAAAATTAGATCATGCATTAGCCATGAGTTTGCTTCCAAATAAACTTCAAACATTCAAATGCCAATATAGCCAAATTCAACACAGTAGAATTCAACTGATATTACACTGGACTACACAGAAGTAAATCACACAGAAAGCCAAACATACACAACAAATTAGATCACCAACTCTAGAAGACACTAAGAATGGAAGCAATTGCATCTAGGATTTCTATTTCAATTTCTATAACAAGATCCTCCTCCTTTTGCTTGAGTTTTACATTAGTATTTATAGAGGTTCGTCCTCTTCCTTTCATATTACAGCATTTAATACATGAAGCAGATTTCGAAGAACAATCCCCTTAATCTGCCTCAGAGAAATGACAGTCCCTGCTTTTAATGGATTACAACTGAGAATGAAACAGAAATGAGAGCCCATATCTCTTTATCAAATGATCGTTATCAAGGGAAGCTGAAAGATGTAAGAGATCAGGAACAGGCACTTTGAATATTGGAGGTGTATTTAATTATGGCGACATTGAAAACTGCTTCAGGTTCTTCCATATTGTACACCTTGGTAATCAGCAACATTTAATCTTGGAATCGCTTCTTTGACCATGATCTGAAAACCATTGGAGAGCCTTTAATTGATCCTTATCTCCTCTACACGTTCTCCTATGCAATCCTGAAGAAAAATGCAACAAAATTGTATCGGATCTTTTGTCATTGATTCTGTCACGAAAATGAGACAAGTCACAAAAATGCGACATGTCACGATATCACGACATGTTTCTCTTGTGCTGTCTTTGCCTCCTTCTTACCCGTGAAAACGCGACAGGTCGTAAAAATGCAACATGTCATGAAATCGTGACACTTTCTCGTTGTCTTGTACGGTTCAGCTTTCAACCCATGAAAACGCAACAGGTCACGAAAATGCGACATATTGCGATATCATGATGTTTTTTCCATTTGGTTCTTTCATCTTCAACACGTCGTGAAATCACGACAGGTTTCTATGTTCTCCTTATTTCTGCCTTCCGCCTTGTGAAAATAGAACATGTCATGAAATCATGACATTTCGTACAATCTGGCTGCCTCCTTGCTTCCGCCTCGCAAAAATGTGACATGTCATGAAATTGCTACATTCCGTACAATCTGGCCGCCTCCTTGCTTTCGCCTCGCGAAAACATGACATGTCGCAAAATCATGACAATTCTCCGCTTTTGCCCTTCCTGTCAAATATGTCGCGAAATCACGACATTTTCTTGCCTTCTTGTTCATTATCGCTTCATGTCGCGATATCGCGACAAGTTTCTCTTACTTGGCCTCATCCTCAAAAATGTCGCGATATCACGACGTTTTTCTCCATTTGCTCCCTCTGCTTTTCTGTTGTGATATCGCGACGAGTTTCATTGACATTGTCCTTTGCTCAATTATGTCATGATTTCGTGACATTTTCTATCACTTTGCTCCATGGCCACCGTAAGTCACAATTTTGCAACATGTCGCGATATCGCGACAACTTTCATTTTAGTGCTTTCGTTGACTACGTTGATCGTGAAACTCCAACATGTCGCGATATCGCGATGGTTTTACCCCCTTGCTGCTATTGACTGTTTTGACTGCAATAATGTGACAGGTCACGAAAATGCGACATGTCGCGATATCGCGACATTTTTTGTACTTAGCCGAATTTTGCATTTGGACTCGCGAAACTGCAACACGTCGCGATATCGCGACATGTAGCGATATCGCGACATCTTACATTTACCTTGCTCTAACACAAAACTTATAGAGATTTTTACATTTTCCCCTTCAAAGTGCATGAAGGGACAAACAGAAGAATTAGTATCTCTACAATTCATGCATTCTTTTATATTAACAGTAGCAATAAAAACAATGTGGCAAAATTGCCAACAGTCCCAAAAGAGAAAAGGACTAAGCTAGACTATAAATCTAAAAAATTAATATTTATGGATTATAGTACGGGTTTTAAAGGATATAAGTTATGAAATCCAAAAACACAGAATATTGCTTACAATCGTAATGTGATCTTTAGAGAAATAAAAGGGGTTCCAAAACAAAAAATGCAACCAAGTAAAGAACCTAAAATAGTTTAGATAAAATTGGAACAGGAGGAAGAACCTGTGGTAGAACCTGATGCTATAGAAGAATATGAATAACAAAGAGTTTGAAAAGAAATAATTAGAGGAAGAAGGTGAGGAGCAAGTTGAATATGTAGAACTTGGAACTCTAATTTTGAGGAGATTAGATCAAGTGAGAAGACTTCCAAAAAGGTATATCCCTTCAAATTTTTGTTTTGCATTTAATTTATTAGTTACTAATGAAGAACCCAAGACTTAAAGGCGGCACTTCAGTCAAATGAGAATAAGTCTTGGAAAAGGGCTATGGAGGAAGAATTGGAGTTCCTAGTTAAAAATAAGACATGGGACTTGGTGAAACTACCCCCTATAATTAAACCTATTGGTTGTAAGTGGTTATTCAAGAAAAATTACAATGAAGAAGGAAATTTGGAGAAGTACAAAGCTCTCTTCGTAGCAAAAGGATTTTCTTATTGTTGTATTGGCAACAAAAGCAAACAAAAAATGGATAAGGATATTATTATATTGGAGACAATCAAGTTTATAAAATAAGAAAATATTTGTGCTAGGTTTTTTCCCGAAAGGGTTTCCCAAGATAAATTCTTGTGTAATGTGTTTCTTCTATGTTTTTCCTTTGATTCTACACTTACTGCTTTTCTATATTTCATTTATGGGGGTATTATTTCTCTTCACAACCAAGCATCAAACCAAAAATTTGCATAACTCCCTTCATTGACTGGCCATATAATATGTTTCTTTATCAAGTTCAAACTCTCTAATATGAATTTCCATGTTGATAATCCTTTGGATAGAGTTCTATTCCTAAACAATTTCATTGCATCAAGAGAACCTATGTTTTTTTGAAGTAATATTTTTAACCAATTCTTTCCTTGATCTCTGAATAATCTCTGAATAACAAAGAGTTTGAAAAGAAATAATCATAGAAATAATGTGAGGAGGAATCTGAAGATGTAGAACTTGGAACTCTAATTTTGAGGAGATTATATCAAGTGAGAAGACTCCCAGAAAGGTATAGCCCTTCAAATTTTTATTTTACATATAATTTATTAGTTATTGATGAAGAACCCAAGACTTAAAGGAGGCACTTAATTCAAGTGAGAATAAGTCTTGGAAAAGGGCTATGGAGGAAGAAATGGAGTTCCTAGATAAAAATAAAACATGGGACCTAGTGAAACTACCCCTTAGAATAAAACCTATTGGTTGTAAGTGGTTATTCAAGAAAAATTACAATGTAGAAGGAAATTTGGAGAAGCACAAAGCTCACTTGGTAGCAAAAGGATTTTCTTAAGATGAGGGAATTGACTTCGATGATATTTTTTTCCTATGGCTAAACTAACATCAATTAGAGTTATGTTGGCTATTTCTATTGCTTTTGATTTTGAAATAGAACATATGGATGTAAAGACAACTTTTCTACATGGTGAACTTGATGAAAATATATATATATATATATATGTCAAAATTAGAATGCTTCAAAATAAAAGATAAGTAGGACTTGCTATTAAGGTTGAAGAAGTATCTTTACGAATTAAAGCAATATCCAAGAATGTGGAACCAAAAATTTGACAAATTTGTTTTGTTACTTGAGCTTGAAAAAAGCAAATCAAATCCATTGTTTATTTAAAAAAGGAAGGTGAAAATTTGTTTATCATTATTTTGTATGTGGATGACATGTTGTTAATTGGTAACAATAAGGATATGATAAAGTTACTAAGATCTCATTTATCTTATGAATATGACACGAAGGATTTGGGTGCTGCAAAATTTATTTTGGGTATGGAAATAATAAGGGATCGTGTAAATAAAACATTGTGATTAAATCAAAATAAATATATTGATTTGATACTATAGAGGTTTAATATGCATGATTGTAAAATAGTATGTACTCCATATCCTATTGGTCAAAATTTATATACTAAACAGCATTCTAAAACAAATGAGAAAATTGAAAAAATGTATCATGTTCCTTATGCCAGCACTGTTGGTAATCTAATGTATGCAATGGTCTATACTAGACCTGATATTGCACATATAGTGGGAGTAGTTAGTAGATATATGTCCAATCCAGGAAAGGAACATTGGATTATTGTGAAGAGGATCTTCATATACCTGCATGGAACTACATATTATGCTATCTGTTACCAAGGAAAATCTAGAGATAATAATATTGTATATCTACAAGGCTTTGTAGATGTTGACTGGGCTGGATATCTTAACAAGAGAAGATCCATGAGTGCTTATGTGTTTAGGTTGTTTGGAGGGGTAGTAATTTGGATGATTAAAAAGCAATCAGTGGTTTCTTTGTCCACTATAGAAGCATTGTACATTACAGCAACTCATGCATATAAATAAGTAGTGTGGTTACAGAGGTTGTTTTCAATAGCTGATCTTAAATAAAAAGTTGTGAGAATTGATAGTGACAGTTAGAGTACAATATTTTTGGCAAACAATCCTGGTTTTCATGATCAGCTAAAACATATTGATATCAAGTACTATTTTGTGAAAGAGGTGGTTGAAGAGAACCAGGTGATGTTGGAGAAAGTTGATACAGAGAAAAATATTATTGATTCATTAACAAAGGCTATACCTGCTCAAAAATTTTCTTAGTGTAGAATATTTATGGGTATGGTTGTCCTTGACAGTTGACAATGACAATTTTTAGCCCTTATGGAAAGTATTCAACAAGAGAATGTTGGAATTATGTTGAATTTTTTCCATGTTATTTAGGTGGGGTTAACTCTATTAGGAAAATATTTCATATTTTACACCTATAAGAGGAAGCACAATAACAAAAATAGAAACACAAAAACAGCAACACAAGTAACATAGAAATTTATGTGGAAACTTGCAATGTACAGGAAAAACCACGGGGTAATGGCAACTTCTTCTTTTATTATTTTCAATAAACTTGACATTCACTTATTTCAATGTTTTCAACAACCTCTACACCACATATGCAAGGGATCACATCCCTTTTATAGATTTGAAGGAAGACTTCAAATTTTTGTTTCCTCTCCCAACGGAAGCCTCCAAAAACTATTCATTTTTGCTCCCAAGGAAAGCCTAAACTTTTTCATATTCCACGTTAGTCATCTATCTGGATTGATGTCTACTTGTATGACATCTACTTGGCATGACATCTACTCGGCTATATGTCAGGCCTAGACGTCTACTAGCCTATATGTCAGGTAGCCCAGATGTCTGGCAGTCCAAATGTCTGGCCTAGAAATCTTCCAACCTATATGTTTGGCCTAGATGTCTACCAGACCAAACATCTAGTAGGTCAGATGCCTAGATATTTGGCCTAGATTTCTAGCAGCCCTACTGCCTAGACGTCTAGCCTAGATATCTAGCAGCCCTACTGCCTAGATGTCTAGCAGTCCTGCTGCTTAGAAATATAGTAGGTTAGATGTTTGGCATGTTACCTATACGTTTGACCCAGACGTCTAGCAAGTCAAACGTCTAGCTAACATGCTTCTTGTATACTATCTTCATACCTAACATTCTCCTAGTTGAATTCAGTATTCAGGAATTCTTCTACTCAAAAAATTTTCAATCGGTGCCAATTGCCTAATGCTACCCTTGTTACTTTTTCAGCAAGCCTAGAGAAGTTATGCACCATTCAAACTTATCTACCTTGACCAGCTTTGTAATCATATCTATAGGATTCACTTCAATTTTGATTTTCTACAATAGTATCCTATCTTCTTCCACCATATTTTTGATAAAGTGGTACTTGACATCAATGTCTTTCATGCGATCATAAAATATTGTATTCTTCACTAGCTGAATAGCACTATGGCTATCACAATGCAACGTAATTTTCTCCTGCATTACCTTGAAATCACCCAATAATTGCTCTAGCAAAATTGCCTCTTTTTTACCATGAGTCACTACAATATATTCTGCTTCAGTGGTTGATAAATCCACAATAAACTACAACATAGAAGCCCAACTCACCGCTCCACCAACAATAGTAAAGGTATATCCTATAGTGGACTTTCTCCCATCTCTATCTCCACCATAATCAAAATCTACAAAACCTATAACTTGCAAATCTACCAATCCAAAGTAAATGGTAACATCTGAAGTGAATATTAAATATCTAAATATCCACTTCACCGCATTCCAATGCTCCTTACCAATAATTGCCATGTACCGACTGACTACTCCCATTGCTTGGGAAATATTCAGTCTAGTGCTCAGCATGGCATACATGAGGCTTCCTACTGCTGATGAATGCGATACATAAGACATGCTTGTCTTCTCTACTTCTGTTCTAGGATACTGGTTGGAATACAACTTTAAGTGTGGAAGAAGTGGGGTACTAACTAGTTTAGCATTCTGCATATTGAAGCGCTGAAGAATCTTCTCCACATATGACTTTTGACTTAACTAGATCTTTCTTCTTTTTTTGTCCTTATGTATCTTCATCCCTAAAATTTGGTTTTTTGCTCCTAAATCCTTAATTTCAAATGTCCTAGCCAACTGAGACTTAATTTCAATGATTTGCTTCATGTTGGGGCCTGCAACTAGCATATCATAAACATACAATAGAAAAATAATAAAACTGCCATATTCAAACATCTTATAGTATGCACAATGGTTAGCTTCACTCCTGCTAAAATATTGGCTCTTCATGAAGGTGTCAAATTTCCTATACCACATCCTTGGTGCATGTTTCAACCCATACAATGATTTCTTCAATCTGCAAATCAAATGCTCTTTGCCTCTTTCTTCATAGCCCTCAGGATGATCCATATATATCTCTTCCTCGAGATCACCATGCAAGAAAGAAGTATTTACATCAAGTTGCTCCAATTTCAAATCCTATGTAGCTACGAGTGCAAGTAGAACTCTAATAGTAGTCATCTTCACAACTGGAGAGAAAATTTCAAAGTCAACACTTGACTTCTGCACATAGCCCTTTGCCACAAAGCAAGCTTTATAGCATTCCAACAGCCCATAATTGTTCTTCTTCACTTTGTACACCCACTTGTTTCCAACAGTCTTTCTTCCAGGTGGGAGATCCATAAGTTCCCAAGTTTTATTCTTGCAAAGTGCTTCAATTTTCTCCTCCATGGATTTCCTCCACTTTTCTACATTCTTAGACTCTCTAACTTCCTAAAATGAACTAGGTTCACCATCATCAGTTAAAAAATCAAAAGAGAACTGATACACATGATAATACCTTTTTGGATACTTTTGTGGATGTGTAGATCTTCTAACCCAATGATCTGTCAATTGTGGATCTTGGTCTTGTGATCATTGTGGCTGCTCTACTTCCTGTTCTACTTGTTGTTTTGCATGTTGATCAAAAACTTTAGCATGTTCATATTCACTCAATTCTACTTCAATAGGTACAACATTAGGATTTTCTTGTACCTCCTTCCTTTTCATGGATTTTTCATCAATAATTACATCCTAGCTAATAATTACCTTATGTGTAGTAGGATCCCATGGTCTATACCCCTTCACTATATCTCCATATCTTATAAAAATACATTTTCTTGACTTTGGATCAAGCTTGGACCTTTTTTCTTTGGGTACATAGGCAAATGCATCATAGCCAAAGATGCACAAATGAGAGTAATATTTTGGCTTACAACATCAAACCTCCTCAAAAATCTATCCATCCAATGCAGTTGTAGGTGACTTGTTAATAAGATAAATAGTTGTATTAATAGCCTTCGCCCAAAACTTTTTCTCCAATATGGTTGTGCTAAGCATACTTCTTGCATGTTCCATGATTGTGTGATTCATCCACTTAGCCACACCATTTTTTTGTGGAGTGTATGGTACAGTCTTATGGTGCGTAATACCTTCTTGCATACAAAATTTATCAAATTCCTTGGAGCAATATTCACCCCCATTATCTGACCTGAGACATAAAATTGACTTTCCCAAACTCTTCTCTATTTGTGCTTTGAACTCTTTAGATTTTTGCAAAGCTTTCAATTTATTCTTCAGGAAATACACCCACACTCTTCTAGAAAAATAATCTATAAAAGTCAAAAAATAGATGGTGCCATTCAAGTACTGAGTGGGTACTGGTCCAAATATATCTGAATGTATAAGTTGCAAAAAATTAGAACTCTTACCAGGAATTGCAATAAATCGAACCCTCTTCTGTTTACCAAAATATAGTTCTCACATAAGTCTAAATTACAAGACTTAATCCCAAAAAGCATACCTTTATCATGCAGAATTTTCAAACCTTTTTCACTCATATGGCCTAGGTGTTGATGTCATAGCATTACTGCATCCTGAACAGAAGTTACTGCTATTGCATGGTTTGTCACCGTATCACCGTATAAATTGTATAAAGTCCCATAATATTCTCCCTTTGCTACCAAAAGAGCTCTAGTAATCTTGTAGTAGTTGTTACAGAAGGTGGTAGAATACCCTAGCATATCCATCATTTTTATTAATAGTAAATTATTCCTCAAATCAGGCACATGTCGTACATCACATAACATCCTTTCTCTACCATCGTCTAGCCTAATCCTTATATCCCCTCTTTCCATAATTTCTAAAGGGTGATCTTCAACCAAATAGACCTTTCCACCATAGTATGACTGACATTTGTCAAACCAGTCTCTGTGGAGATACATGTGGAAAGACACACCTAAGTCCAAAACCCAGGTATATAAAACCAATCTACTATTACTGATACAGAAGGCTTCACATGTTGTTGTCTCTCTTGAATCCGCTACACTAACCTCAGTTGATGGCTAATTTTACTTTTCACCATTCTTTAATTGCCAACAGTCCTTCTTAGAGTGTCATGGCTTCCTACAATGTCAGCACTTCCCTTTCTACTTACATTCTTTAGACTTAGATCTGGACTATTTTCTACATTTTTTACTCCCCTCAAAGGATCGACATCTTATATATAGGGCTTCATTGGTCAAGGGTTCCAGAGATATTTTTTACCTCAACTCTTTTGCCAACAAAGCGGCTACCACATCATCAAATTTGAGATTTCTTGATGATGAATTGCTGATGGTCATCACCATATGATCCCAAGTATCTAGGAGAGAAAAAAGTAGGATGATATCTCTATCTTCATCCTCCATATTCACATTAACTAGAATTAGTTTATTGATAAGAGTATTGAACTCATTCAAATGATCTACAACGGATGAACTTTCCTTCATCCTCAAGCTATAAAGTTGCTTTTTCAAAAAAACCTTATTCATTGTTGATTTGTTTCATACAACTTTTCAAGATTTTTCCAAAGGGCTTCTATGGTCTTCTCTTCAGCTACATTGAACAATATGGAGTTCGCTAGGCATAGACGGATTATACAAACCACATTCTTGTCAAGCATTACCCACTCTTCATCTTTTATGCTACTCAGTTTACTTACGACCCCTTCCAAGGCTTGATCTTGGTCATTCTGAACCAACAAATCCTCCACCTTCATCTTCCATAGAGCGAAGTCATCAAATTTCTCAATATCAAACTTGGTTACACCTTTTCTCATTGTTGCAGCTCCCACTCACACAAAACCTTAGTTCTTATACCATATGTTAGGATAATATTTTAGATTTTACACCTAAAATAGGAAGCACAATAACAAAAATAGAAACACGAAAACAACAACACAAGTGACACAAATATTTACGTGGAAACCTGCAATGTGCAGGAAAAACCATGGGGCAATGGCAACTTCTTCTTTTATTATTTTCAAAAAACTTTACATTCACTTCTTTAAATATTTCCAACAACCTCTACACCACATATGCAAGGGATCACATCCATTTTATAGAGTTGAAGGAAGACTCCAACTATTCATTTTCTCTCCCGATGAAAGCCTCCAAAAATTGTTTGTTTCCGCTCCCAAGGAAAGCCTGAACCTATTTGTCTTCCACGTTAGTCGTCTATCTGGACATCTACTTGGCTTGATGTCTACTTGGTATGATGTCTACTTGGCATGACGTCTACTTGGCTAGATATAAGGCTTAGACATTTGGCAGCCAAGAATTTTGGCCTAGACGTCTACTAGCCTAGATGTCTGGTAGTCCAGACATCTACCAACCTAGACGTCTACCAGCATAGATGTCTAGTAGTCCAAAAATCTACCAACCTAGACGTCTGGACTAGACATCTGCCAAACCAAATGTCTAGCAGGTCAGCTACCTAGACATCTGGCCTAGATGTCTAACAACTCTACTACCTATATGTCTAGCCTAGATGTCTAGTAGCCCTACTACCTAGATGTCTACCAGTCTTGTTTCTTAGACGTCTGACCTAGATTTCTAGTAGATCAGACATTTGGCCTGTTGCCTAGATGTCTGACCCAAACATCTAGTAGGTCAAACTTCTAGATGACCTACTTCCTTTATTTTATACTCATACCTAACAAACTCTAAGAAGAATGGATACTCTGCTCCTATACTTTTTAGGGTTCGAGGCTAGGCTGAGCCTCGAGTGAGAACCAATATCATTATATATTCATATTGCTTTCACAAGGTTACAATTTATAATGCTGGAAGAACAAATTTTAGCTCAACATTGTTGGCACACCATTATTCACGTAAACAATATCTGTTGTTATTAGCTAGACCCTAACATAGAAAAGTCTAACTTAAACTCCTAGATGCTCTCTAACTTATTCTAGAATAACATCTAACATAGTTGCGTAGGGGAAACACATTCAAGGTCCAACATTCTCCCCCTTAAAGTTGAGAGGACTGACCAGATAGTCTCTCAGTTTTAAATATTGATCTTTAGCAACTCCTTTGGTGAAGATGTCCGCTATGTTTTCTAAAGTGTTGTAATGTCTTAACTCAATCACATTTTTCTCCACCATGTCTCTAATGAAGTGGTACTTCATGTCGAAGTGCTTTGACCTGTTGTGGTGGATAGGATTATGTGCCAATTGTATGGCACTCATATTTTCATAATACAATATGGTAGGACCATTTTGTCTCTCACCTATTTCTTCAAGTACTTTTCTCAACCATAAGGCTTGGGCACTAGCATTTATGATTGCTATGTACTCAACCTCAGTAGATGATAGTGCAATAGTAGTTTGCTTTTTAGAACTCCAAGTAATTAGTCCTAATCCAAGACTAAAACAATTCCCTAAAATGGATTTTCTATCATCTATGTTTATTCCCCAATCACTATCACTAAATCCAACTAATTTTACATCATCATTTGTAATGGATCCCATAATCCATTGTACCCTTTACATATCTCAAAATTCTTTTAGTTGCTTGTAGATGAATTTCAGATGGATCAGACATATACCTTGATGCTAGAGAGACAACATATTGAATATTCAACCATGTTTTGGTGAGGAACATTAGACTCCCAACCATGCTTCTGTAAGTGGTCTTGTCAACTTTTGGTGCTTCATCTTCTTTGTTTAATTGGATCCCATGACCTATTGGATTTACAGCTGACTTGCATTGCTCCATAGAAAATTTATTTATCATGTCATGAGCATATTTATGTTGACATATGAAGATTCCATTTCCTATTTGATGTACCTCCATTCCTAGGAAGTAATGCATCAAACTTATATCCTTCATTTCAAACTCTTTTATCATGGAGTTTTTGAACTCCTCATTCATTTTAGCACTACTACCCATGAATATTAGATCATCCACATATAAGCACACAATAAGGATGTCTTTACCTTGTTTCATGTAGTAGAGAGTAGGTTCACTTTTTCTCCTAGTGAATCCATATTTTTGAAAGTAGCCATCAATGAGTGAGTACCATGCCCTTGGTGCTTGCTTTAGTCCATACAATACTTTCTTCAATTTGTAGACAAGGTTCTCCTTACCTTGTTCTTCAAATCCTTGAGGTTGTTGCACAAAAACCTCTTCTTTCAAGTACCCATTAAGGAAGGCACTCTTAACATCCATGTGTTGAATGTTCCACCCTTTGTGGGCAGCCAAGGAAAGTACTAGTCTGATGGTCTCTTGTCTAGCAATCGAAGCAAAGATTTCCTCATAGTCAATCCCATACTTTTGATTAAACCCTTTTGCTACTAGCATTGCCTTGTGTCTTTCAATGCTCCCATCAGCATTGAACTTGGTCTTATACACCTATTTACATCCAATACATTTATTTCCTTTAGGAAGCTCCACTAGCTCCCATGTGTCATTCTTTTTTATAGAGGTCATTTCCTCTTTCATGGATTGTTGCCATACAGCATGATTACATGATTTTTCATAACTGGATGGCTCTAGCTCTACACTAGTCATTAAAGCATAGTTTAAAACATCTCCCTTAGGTTCTTGGGAGTATTCATCACCATACATGTGCAAATTTTTAACTCTTTTCAAGACTTCATTCATCTCACTAGCTTGACTTCTAGTGTACCTTCTTTGAAAATTCTTGTCCATAATTTTAAAATAAGGATGGTAATGAAGTGTTCTCTTACCTCTTTATGGTGGATATACTTCCATGGGAGAAGAACTTGATGATATTTATGGAGAATAACTTGGAGTATCACTTGTTGGAGGACTTCCAATGTTGTTCTTGTTAATGGGCTGAACTTGAGAGGAGCTTTCATCTTGAGATCCATCATCAGAAAAACATTTTTGATGACCCCATACTCCCCCTTAATCAAACATTACATCTCTAGAGATTACAACTTTGTGTATTTTTAGATTGTAGAGTATAGATGCCTTTGAAGACTCACAATACCCAATGAAAATATATGCTTGATTTTTTAGATCGAGTTTCTTTCTTGTCTCATCAAGAATGTGTGCATATGCAAGACAACCAAAAAAATTGAAATGTTTTACATTTAGCTTTTTTTCATACCATCCCTCATAGGAAGTAATCCCATATAAACTAGAATTAGGACTCCTATTCAAAATGTAAATACTTTTACTAATAACATTAGCCCAATACATATTACTTAGTTTATTTTTTTGAAGCTTTGATCTAGCCATTTCTATAATATTACGGTTCTTCTTTTCAGCCACACCATTTTGTTGGGAGGTGTAGGCAGTAGTGAATTGCCTTTTGATCCCATAATATTTACAATATTTGAGAAATGAATTTGAGCAATACTCCCCTCCTCTATCAGTCCTAAGACTTTTTACAACATACTTTGATTCTCTATATTATTTTTGAAATACTTGAAACATTCAAAAGCTTCATCCTTAGTTTTAAAATCATAAATCCAACACATTCTAGAGAAATCATCAATGCAAGTAAGGAAGTAAGAATTTTTACCCAAGCTTTTGGTATGCATTGGACCACAAATGTTCGAATGTACCAGTTGTAGGGGATGACTTGATCTCCATGCTTAACCTCTTGGAAACTTTGTTCTTGAGTGCTTTCCCAAAGCACATCCTTCACACACCTCCTTGTGCTCTTCAACTCTTGGTAGTCCACACACCATAGCTTGAGAAGTCAACAACTTCAAGATTAAAAAATTAAGATGACCATATATCAAATGCCAAAGCACACTTGGATTTTCTATGGCTACACTAGCAAGTTGGGCACCTCCTTGTTACCCAAACTTAAGATGAAATAACCATTCTTTGTCATAGTTACATTTGTGACAACTCTATTACAATTGTTTTTATCAAAAATTACACATTTTCCATATTCAAAAACAAGTTTATAGTTCTTTTCCATAATTTGTCCAACACTAAGAAAATTATGTTGGAGTTTAGGAGTGTAATATATATTGTTGACCTTCTTTGTGCCTTCATTTGTTGGAACCTCCATGGCTCTCATACCTTCAACTTGTAGTGCCTTGTCATCTCCCAATTTGATCTTGGACTTGTATGTGGAATCCATTGTAGAAAATAACTCTTCTTTATCACTCATATGATTTGAGCAACCAATATCCAAAATCTAAGTTTCATTAATATTTTGATCTGATTTTCCATATGTGAGGAACAAATTTGAAGAAGTTCCTTCCTCTTCTCCATAGTTTCCATAATTATTACTTCTCCCTTCTTGAGAAGCCTTGATTCTACAATCTCTATCAAAGTGACCAAGATTTCCACAATGATAACAAGACTTGTTTGATTTATCACCTCCTCTTCCTCTTCCTTTGCCTTGGTAGCCACCTCTTGATCTACCTCTTCCTCTTCCTCTTGAATATTATCCTCTTCTTTGTCCTATTCCTTGTGTATTTCCATGAGTCTCACCTTCCTTGGATGAGAATGCTTTTTCATCACCTCCAAAGCTTGATGATGTAGAACCTTGTAGTCTCTCTTCATGGGATATCAAAAAATCAATTAGTGCATCAAATGTTAGAGTAGACAAATCTTTAGATTCTTCAATAATAATAGCAATATGATTCCACCTATGAAGAAGTGTTCTCAACACTTTCTTCACAACCACTTCAGTTTTTATATCTTCACCAAGTGTCTCCATTTTATTTATAATTTATTTCACTCTCACACAATAATATCCCACTCTTTCATCTTCTTGCATTTTGATATTCTCAAAATCTCTCTTCAAATTTTGAAGCCTCACTTGCTTCACTTGATTGCTCCCTTGATAGCTATCTTTCAAGGCACCCCATGCTTCTAGGGCTGTTGAACAAGAAGCAATCCTCGAAAAGATACTTTTCTCCAAAGTTGCTTGGAGATGGTAGAGAGAAAAAGAGTTCTTCTTTTGGGCATCCTTCTTATTAGTTCTATCAGCTACACTCAAGGTGGTCCAATCTGCTGGTTCAGTGTAGCCTTCTTCTACAATGTCCCACAAACCTTTGCCTATGAGTAATATCTTCATATTGATAGACCAATACTCATAGTCTAACCCATTGAACTCAGGAATATGTAGGTTGTTATTGGCAGCCATTGTTCACTAATTAATCAACAAGACTTAGAAAAATTTTAGGTAAACAAAAAATACCTCTGTCTCTATTTTCAACAAATAGTAGCAATACAGCAGCAGAAGAAATCAAGTCAGCAGTAGTTCCTTGTCTTGTTATCCTTCGATCCTCTTCACTCAATTTAGGTTTCTTTGTGAAATCACACAGTCCTCTCCTCCACTCAAACAAATGTAACAGTCCTCTTCACAATATCTTCCAATAAATATAACATACCAATGCAAGTTTATATAACATAATATATAAATGATAACTCAATGGCCATTGCACCTGACCAATCAACTCAAAGCAACGCAGGTCTACTTTCAATATTCTCAATTCAACACAGATCAACACGTGAGGACCAATCACTTTAACTCACTTTGCTGCAATGTAATAGTGGTTTCAGCAGATTTTTTGGAGGTAGATGTTCGTATTAACGTTCTTTAAGATACGTAGCAATGTAACAATACCTTCAAATATCATGACGTCTTCTTGGATATAGATACCAAATAACACATATGTAACAGATAGATGGTAATTTGTAGGTCTCTCATCTAAATCTCCAAACGTAGTGTATCAACAGAACTCACCAAACAATCGTGTTGTCTCCTTTAACAGCATAGACCTCCTTCAACATAGTTTTTTCAACATCTGACCAAAACTCCATATTTGGTGGTGCCTCATGTCTATATCTCCTCCACAATTATTCCTCCTCACACGGCCTTCGCATGCACAGATATGAGATGTCTTCACATGGAATGGAATAATTTTAGATAACCAAATGACATGGCTTTCATCAGCACGTAGCAGCTTGTAGTCTGGGTATATGTTTGATGGATGCTTGCGTAGTTTGACTGAACAAAACATTTTCTTGTTTCTTAGATTTCGATTCACAATAGCAATGATCGATGGTGTGCACAAAATATCCTTCTTGGATGTAGTGTGATGTGTACTTCCTTGGTGACATGGAGCTTCAAGACATCATAGCAAATTCAACTCAATATATTACAAAACATCGCAACAAAACATCAAATCATCGTGCACATTACAATTATTTTATTTTTAAATTATGATCCAATCGCAAAGTGATCGTAAATTGGTCCTTGTGGTTGTCAAACAATACATTCTCCATGTATCAAATCACAGGTAAATATATCTTCTCACAGATAAGAACATCTCACAACACATCTAAAATCATGTAACGCTTGTCTTCAGCACGTCCTCCTTCAACATACGCCATATTTTTTTTCATAATAGCACACAACAATATTGAAAAAACATGCAAAATCCAATAGCAAATGTTTTCCTAAACTTAACCAATTGCAGGAGCTTTCCTCCATGCTCCTATGTGGCATCAAACACTAACATAGGTTTCAACGCACAGTGTTCCACAGCGTTTCTTACAGTTGCTCTCTGTAGCACATTGTGGGCTTAACAACAGATAATTGTCCTTTGTGGCACTCAATGCATAGTGAACTCTACATGCACTACCTCACGCCAACATGCCAATATCACAGTAAGACATCCTCACTACAATGGTCAATTCGCAAAGCCACAACACCACAATCCTTCAATCATGAATCTTACTTGCAGATCTGAACTCATGAAATTCGTGATGGGTAGATATTTTCTCTCACTTCACTTGAAGCTCTAATACCACAATGAAAACCAATATCATTACATATTCATATTGATTTCACAAGGTTATAATTTAAAATGCTGGAAGAACAAATTTTAGCTCAACATTGTTGGCACGCCATTATTCACGTAAATAATATATGTTGTTATTAGCTAGACCCTAACATATAAAAGTCTAACTTAAACTCCTAGATGCTCTCTAACTTATTCTAGAATAACATCTAACATAGTTACGTATGGGAAACACATTCAAGGTCCAACATCGAGTGGGCATACAGGGGCAGTAGTCCTTGTTCAAGGGTACGTGGGCGGTAGTCCCTAGGAATTTTTTTAAAGGGGTTTAAGGTATTTTTTAGACCCATATGGGTAGTTTTGTATTAATGTATAGTCGGCCCATGGATTTGTGCCCATGGTATTGTAATTCCTCTTCTTGTGTTGTTGATATATAAAACAACACTTGCATGAGGGTTTGGATTATATGTGGAATACACAAGCAATATAATTGCAAGAAAAAGCAAGAGAAACATGGATAAGGATATTATTGTATTGGAGACATTCAAGTCTATATAATAAGAAAATATTCTTGCTAGATTTTTTCCTAAAAGGGTTTCCCAAGATAAATTCTTGTGTAATATGTTTCTTCTATATTTTTCCTCTGATTCTACACAAACTGCTTTTCTAGATTTCATTTATGGGGGTATTCTTTCTCTTCACAACCAAGCATCAAGCCAAAAATTTGCATAACTCTCTTCATTGAATGACCATCTAATATGTTTCTTTATCAATTGCAAACTCTCTAATATGAAGTTCCATGTTGACAATCCTTTGGGTAGAGTTATTTTCCTAAACAATTTCATTGCATCAAGAGAACCTATGTATTTTTTTTTTTTTTTTTTTTTTTGAATTTACATGGTGGAATCGGTAGCCGCCACGAATCCGGACAGGTTGTCCAACTTTTATGGCTGCCACAATATTCTGTGTTGTCTGCCTCGGAAGCCGCCACACAGATCTTCGTGCAGTCCGCCCCTATAACCACCATGCCATAATCATTTTAAACCTTTTACACCACTGAAAGCACCAGGAAAGGGACAAGCATTCAGTCCGACGAAGAACCTATGTATTTTTGAAGTAATATTTTTACCCAAGTTTTTCTTGATCTCCAAATAATATCTAAATAACAAACATTTTGAAAATAAATAATTAGAGGAAGAAGGTAAGGATGAAGATGAATATGTAGAACTTGGAACTCTAATTTTGAGGATATCAGATCAAGTGAGAAGACTCCTAGAAAGGTATAGCCCTTCATTTTTTTTTTTGCATTTAATTTATCAGTTATCGATGAAGAACCCAAGAATTAAATGAGGCACTTAATTCAAGTGAGAATAAGTCTTGGAAAAGGGCTATGGAGGAATAAATGGAGTTTCTAGATAAAAATAAGACATGGGACTTGGTGAAACTATCCCTGGAAGAAAACCTATTGGTTGTAAGTGGTTATTCAAGAAATGTAGAAGGAAATTTGGAGAAGTACAAAGCTCGTTTGACAACAAATTGAGTTTCTTAAGTTGAGGGAATTGACTTTGGTGAGATTTTGCTCCTGTGGCTAAACTAACATTAATTAGAGCTATGTTGGCTATTTCTATTGCTTTTGATTTTGAAATAGAATAGATGGATGTAAATACAACTTTTCTACATGGTGAACTTGATGAAGATATAATATATATATATATATATATATATATATATATATATATATATATATATATATATATATATATATATATATATATATATATATATATATGTCACAACCAGAATGCTTCAAAATTAAAGGTAAGGAGGACTTGGTATGCAAGTTGAATAAGTCTCTTTACGAATTAAAGCAATCTTCAAGAATGTGGAACCAAAAATTTGACAAATTTATTTTGACACTTGGGCTTGGAAAAAGCAAAACAAATCCATGTGTTTATTTCAAAAAGGAAGGTGAAAATTTTTCTATCATTATTTTGTATGTGGATGACATGTTAATTGGTAACAATAAGGATATGATAAAGTTACTAAAATCTCAGTTATCTTATAAATTTGAGATGAAGTATTTGGGTGCTGAAAATTTTATTTTGGGTATGGAAATAATAAGGGATCATGTAAATAAAATTTTGAGGTTAAATCAAAAGAATTATATTGATTTGATACTACATAGGTTTAATATGCATGATTATAAACCAGTATGTACTCCATATCCTATTGGTCAAAATTTATATGCTAAACAGTGTCCTAAAGCAAATGAGAAAATTGAAAAAATGCATCATGCTCCTTATGCCAGCACTGTTGGTAGCCTAATGTATGCAATGGTATATACTAGACCTGATATTGCACATGTAGTGGGAGTAGTTAGCATATATATGTCCAATCCATGAAAGGAACATTGGACTATTGTGAAGAGGATCTTCAGATACCTATGTGGAACTACAAATTATGCTATCTATTACCAAGGAAAATCTGGAGACAATAATATTGTAAATCTACAAGTCTTTGTGGATATTGACTGGGTTGGATATCTTAACAAGAGAAGATCCATGAGTGCTTATGTGTTTAGGTTTTTTGGAGGGGCATTATGTTGGATGAGTAAAAAGCAATCAGTGATTGCTTTGTCCACTATATAAGCATAGTATATTACAGCAACTCATACCTATAAATAAGTAGTGTGGCTATAGAGGTTGTGTTCAATAGTTGATCTTATGAGAATTGATAGTGATAGTTATAATGCGAATTTTAGCAAACAATCCTGGTTTTCATGATCAATCAAAACATATTGATATGAAGTACTATTTTGTGAGAGAGGTGGTTGAAGAGAACTAGGTGGTGTTGGAGAAATTTGATACAGAGAAGAATATTTTTGATTCATTAATAAAGGCTATACCTGCTCAAAAATATTCTTAGTGTAGAATATTTATGGGTATGGTTGGCCTTGACAGTTGACAATGACAATTTTTAGCCCTTATGGAAAGTATTCAACAAGTAAGAGAATGTTGGAATTGTGTTGAATGTTTTCCATGTTATTCATGTGGGGTTAACTCTAAGAAGAATGGACACTCTACTCCTATACTTGTCAGGGTTCAGGGCCAAGTTGAGCCCCGAGCGGGGGTACGAGGGCGAAAGCCCTTTTTTAAGGGTACATGGGTGATAGCTCCTAGGAAATATTTTTGGGGGGTTTAAGGTATTTTTAGACCCATATGGGTAGTTTTGGGTTAATGTATAATCGTCCCATGTATTTTTGCCCATGGTATTGTAATTCCCCTTCTTGTGTTGTTGGTATATAAAACAACACTTGCATGAGGGTTTGGATGTTATGTGGAATGCACAAGCAATTTAATTGCAAGCAAAAGCAAGTGAAACATGAATAAGGATAGTATTGTATTGGAGACAATCAAGTCTATATAATAAGAAAATATTCTTGCTAGGTTTTTTCTCGAAGGGGTTTCCCAAGATAAATTCTAGTGTAATGTGTTTCTTCTATGTTTTTCCTTTGATTCTACACTCACTGATTTTCTAGATTTCGTTTATGGAGGTATTCTTTCTCTTCACAACCAAGCATCAAACCAAAAATTTGCATAACTCCCTTCATTGACTGATCATCTAATATATTTCTTTATCAATTGTAAACTCTCTAATATGAAGTTCTATGTTGACAATCCTTTGGGTAGAGTTCCATTCCTAAAAAAATTTATTGCATCAAGAGAACCTATGTATTTTTAAAGTAATATTTTTACCCAATTCTTTTCTTGATCTCCAAATAATCTTTGAATAACAAAGAGTTTGAAAAGAAATAATCATAGGAAGAAGGTGAGGAGGAAGCTGAATATGTAGAACTTGGAACTCTATTTTTGAGGAGATTAGATCAAGTGAGAAGACTCCCAAAAAGGTATAGCCCTTCAATTTTTTATTTTTGCATTTAATTTATCATTTATTGATGAAGAACCCAAGACTTAAAGGGGGCACTTAATTCAAGTGAGAGTAAGTCTTGGAAAAGGGATATGGAGGAAGAAATGGAGTTCCTAGATAAAAATAAGACATGGGACTTAGTGAAACTACCTCCTAGAAGAAAACCAATTGGTTGTAAATGTTTATTTTAGAAAAATTACAATGTAGAAGGAAAGTTGGAGAAGTACAAAGCTCACTTGGAAGCAAAAGGATTTTCTTAAGTTGAGGGAATTAACTTTGATGATATTTTTTCTCCTGTGGCTAAACTAACATCAATTAGAGTTATGTTGGCTATTTCTATTGCGTTGGATTTTGAAATAGAATAGATGGATATAAGACAACTTTTCTACATGGTGAACTTGATGAAGATGTATATGTCACAACCAAAATGTTTCAAAATAAAATGTAAGGAGGACTTGTTATGCAAGTTGAAGTATTTTTATGAATTAAATAAATCTCCAAGAATTTAGAGCAAAAAATTTGACAAGTTTGTTTTGACACTTGGGCTTGGAAAAAGTAAAGCAGATCCGTGTGTTTATTTCAAAAAGGAAGGTGAAAATTTTGTCATCATTGTTTTGTATGTGGATGACATGTTAATTGGTAACAATAAACATATTATAAAGTTACTAAAATCTCAGTTATCTTCTGAATTTGACATGAAGGATTTGGGTACTGCAAAATTTATTTTGGGTATGGAAATAATAAGGGATTGTGTAAATAAAATGTTGTGGTTAAAATTAAAAGAAATATTTTGATTTGATACTATAGAGGTTTAATATGCATGATTGTAAACCAGTATGTACTCCATATCCTATTGGTCAAAATTTATATGCTAAATAGTATCCTAAAAAAAATGAGGAAATTGAAAAAATACATCATGTTTCTTATGCCAGTATTGTTGGTAGTCTAATGTATGCAATGGTCTATACTAGACCTGATATTACACATGTAGTGGGAGTAGTTAGCAAATATATGTCCAATACAGGAAAGGAACATTGGACTATTATGAAGAGGATCTTCAAATACCTATGTGGAACTACAGATTATGCTACTTGTTACCAAGGAAAATTTGGAGACAATAATATTGTAATCTACAAGGCTTTGTGGATGCTGACTGGGTTCGATATCTTAAAAGAGAAGATCCATGAGTGCTTATATGTTTAGGTTGTTTGGAGGGGCAGTAATTTGGATGAGTAAAAAACAATCAGTGTTTGCTTTATCCACTATATAAGCATAGTACATTATAGTAGCTCATGCCTATAAATAAGCAATTTATCTACAGAGGTTATGTTCAATAGTTGATATTAAATAAATAAAAATTTGTGAGAATTGACAGTGACAATCAGAGTGCAATATTTTTAGCAAACAAACCTAGTTTTCATGATTAGTCAACATATTGATATCAAGTACTATTTTGTGAGAGAGGTGGTTAAAGATAACTGGGTGATGTTGAATAAAGTTGATACAAAGATGAATATTATTGATTCATTAACAAAGGCTATACTTGCTCAAAAATTTTCTTGGTGTAGAATATTTATGGGTATGGTTGCCCTTGACAGTTGACAATGATAATTTTTAGCCCTTATGGAAAGTATTCAACAAGTAAGAGAATGTTGGAATTGTGTTGAATGTTTTCCATGTTATTCAGGTGGAGTTAACTCTAAGAAGAATGGATACTCTACTACTATACTTGTCAGGGTTCATGGACAAGCTGAGCCTTGAGCGAGGGTACGAGGCTGATAGCCCTTGTTCAAGGTTATGTGGGCTATAGCCCCTAGGAAATTATTTTGGGGGATTTAAGGTATTTTTAGACCCATATGGGTATTTTTGGGTTAATGTATAGTTGGCCCATGGATTTGTACCCATGGTATTGTAATTTCCCTTCTTGTATTGTTGGTATATAAAAAAACACTTGCATGAGGGTTTGGATGATATGTGGAATGCACAAGCAATGTAATTGCAAGAAAAAGTAAGTAAAATATGAATAAGGATATTATTGTATTGGAGACAGTCAGGTCTATATAATAATAAAATATTCTTGCTATATGTTTTCCTAAAAGGATTTCCCAAGATAAATTCTTGTGTAATGTGTTTTTTCTATGTTTTTCCTTTGATTCTACACTTATTGATTTTCTAGATTTCATTTATGGGGGTATTCTTTCTCTTCACAACCAAGCATCAAACCAAAAATTTACATAACTCCCTTCATTGATTGACCATCTAATACGTTTCTTTATCAATTACAAACTCTCTAATATGAAGTTCCATGTTGACAATCCTTTGGTTAGAGTTCTATTCCTAAATAATTTCATTGCATCAAGAAAACCTATGTATTTTTGAAGTAAATATTTTTACCCAATTCTTTCCTTGATCTCTAAATAATTTCCACCCAAGCTTTGCTCCTAATGCCACATAAGTTTGTAATTCTACAAGCTTGCTCTTCCAATATTCTTTCCTTTGTAAACCATATGCCACTTACAAAGAGGAAACCTATTTTTTTCCTCACAACCTTTCCATAGAAAATATCTTTGAATTTTATCAATTTATGATGCAATACCTGTTGGTAGTCTTGAAAGTGACAGTTAAAATTTATTATTAAGACGTTATATTTGATATTAATTTTAATTTTAATTTTTTTAATATTTTTAGATTTTCTTTTTCTTTTTTTAACAAGCTCACTTGCACACACCACATCATGGTTTGAACCTGATTTTTTCGAAAGAGAGCCCAAAGCCCAAACCACTCCCAACTATATTTTCAAGTTAGTTTTATGTTCTAATTAAATTTGTATAGTTTTTATAATAGCACCATGTGACTTGTTGAATTATCATATCATAATATTAAAAAAAATCTCTTTATTTTTATATATAAGGTTAAACTTAATTGTATATCTATAGGGATAAAATTTCTCTATATGCATATATAGGGTTAAAGTTAATTTAATTACTATGACAATGTCCTCTATATTAATATGGATAAGAGATATATATTTATATATAGGGTTAAACTCCATTGTATATATAATGTGATATATTACTTTTCATTTTATTTAAAACAACCTAATCTTTAAATATTTTTTTTAATAAGTTATGTGTGGCTTATATTGGGGGCCATTCCCATTATGAAAATAAAACAGTACATTGTTCTCGTTACATTTCTAACAAGTTAATTAAAACATATCCAACTTTGTCTTTCTATTGGAGATATTCGTCATTTATCCTTCTATCAAATATATTCTTCATCTTCCTCAAACTGCTAAGTTTCCACAATCAACTCCTTTTATATCAAATGCCTTCAAAAATTTAAATTATTTCAAGATGAAATTCAACACTACGAATGGCTAAAATATTTGTAGCCCAGCTTCTATATTCAGAAATATCTTATCCATAACAACCTCACAATTTAGTAATACCTTTTGTTAGGGTTCTTATTCATTCCCCTAATATTCCAAGATATTATTTTCATTGTTATTTTTTTATTTTATTTGTGGGTTTAGCTCCACTTCTTGTTAACACTTGTGATATTTGCTTTAATTTTTCCAAATCAATATCCCTTTGTGTTTATTTTTCTCTTTGTTTTTTTATCTTGGGTCTTCCTCTCTTTTTTCATTCTCAGTAATACTTTCATCTTCATCAATCTCTTCAATCTTCTCACATTGCTCATAGTAAGACTTATCATCTTTAGGTTTGCCTTGTTCTGAAGGATCTGAAGTGCAAGGAATAACCTCAAAAGCACAATCTTCTTTATATTTCCCTAGAGACCCTAAAGTGCAAGGATTCTCTTTTGTAGCAATTACCTTCTTATTTTGCCCTAAAAACCCTAAATTGTTATGGGTTTCCTCCAACCTCATTTTTATATTATTCTGCTCTTAAAACCTTAAAGTGCAAAGGATAACATCTTCACCACTTTAGAAGCAACCCTTGTGGTTTGAACCCTACACTTGTCGGTTACTAAAAATAGTGTGGTTGTGACCAAATCTCCTATGTAATCGAAAAAAATAAATAATATATATATATATATATATATATATATATATATATATATATATATATATATATATATCTTCACCACTTTCACTTTTATTACCTGAAGAGGATTCTATACTACTTGAGGAAAATGAAGATGATTTACCTAGAATAAAATTGAACTTTTTGTCGTCTTTGTTTTTGGTTTTATCTCCACATCTTCTTTTGCACCTTTAATTCCTTCTAAACTTGCCTATTGATATTGTCAATAGGATTTATTTATCTCTTCTTTTGGAGTGGAATATCCTTGATCTGATCTAGCTTCTATTATTGACAAGATTATGCATAAGGAATCAGACCCAAAACGTACTTGTAAAAAAATGAACTTGTTGCAAAACCCTGGTGAATCTTGGCCAACTTCGTGTAGGAGGACATGGCAAATTACCTTAATTTTTCAAAAAAATTGAAAACAAATGGTAAATTTTAAATTTTTGACTGGACCAGGTGGAAAACGAATTTTGGTAATGATGAACAGGTTACAAATCATGATTAGATCTCAAACCGAATGCAAATAATGATCCGATCTCAACCTGGATGCAAAATATGATTCGATCTTGGGTCGAATGTAGAATATGATTCGATTGTGGATCGAATGCAGAATGTGATCCGATCTCGGTCTATATGTAGAATATGATCCAATCTCAAATCGAATGCAGAATGTGATCTGATATTAGATCGGATGCAAAATGTGATCTGGTATGGGTCCAAATGCAGAAAGTGATCTGATATGAGATCAAATGCAAAATATGGTCTAGCCAGATGCAGTGTGTGGTCTGATATTGGATCGGATGTAGAATACAGTCCGATATCGAGCCTGATGCAAAATTTGATCTAGCATCAAATAGGGTGTAAAAAATGGTTCGGTATGGAACCAGATGTAGATTGTGAAACGATATTGGATCAGATGTAAAATATGGTCTGATATTGGGCATCATGCAAAATCAATTCTGATATCTTGCATGATGCATAATGTGATCCAGTACCAGACCTAATGTAGAATTTGGACTGGTATCGAGCCTAATGCAGAATAAGGTCTGGTGCTAAGGCCTCATGCAAAATATGGTTTGAATGCAAATAAAGGTACAAATTTGAAAATATTCCCCCTTTTATTGGTTGCCACATGTCACATATTCGGCCAACCATACTATATGTCCAATACAATGCTACCATGTGTCAACCCCATCTCTTTTGTCTATAAAAGGGCATCAACAGTTATTTTTCTATTTTGTTTCTGTGAATACGCCCAACTAGAGCTAACCATTGCAAACAACCTTTCAGTTCCCAATCCAATTTTTTTTACTTCCAACTTCTTGCAATGGCCACCTCTTCCACCCCTGCACCAAAGTTCAAGAACCTTTCTTGTAGTTTAATTTTAGATTTACTAACAACCCCAGGTACAAACTTTTCATGGCTAGATAACGTAGGGCTGACAACATTGGTTTCAATACCATAATTTAAAACTGATAAAGTCCTCCTATAAAACATAATATTCAATTATGACCATGACAAGGCTATAGTCAAAATGAATAATGAAATAGAAATATGGTTTTCACCATCACGCATACAAATATTAATATATTGATAGATCTTCCTTTCAATTATTTTCCTCAAGTGTGAACAAGGTTGCAACTAACTCCAAATGACAAAGAATACCTTGAAACAATGTACAGTCTGGGATCAAAATATTTGTTAAGTATAATTCTTGTTATTTATATTCTATTAATGTTCAAGGTTTCAAATTTGTAAATTATCATCTAATTTTGTTTTTGCAACTTCTATCGTCAAGTCAAAAAGAGGGTTAACAATCGGCAATGTTAACCATGCAACTCTAAAGACCATTATCGATTTCTTCCATGCAAGACTTATTTTGCTCAAAAGACCAAAAATTTTGTTTTGGGCACTGACCTATGTTGTTCACTATGAGAAGAATCATAGGTTTGATTCGTGCATGTATATTTTGGACCAAATCAAGGGTGAGTTACATTGCATTCAAATGCAAACCAATAAGACACATCCCATTGTGGGCACCGTTAATTACATTTTAGCACTTTATTTTCAGTGTTTTCATAATTTACAAACTACTCATGTACCAACTGTAGTGCATGCAAAACTATAAGCTATTGCAATGACAACAAAGGAATTAAAGGTGATAAGTTCATCTTTGACCATGAAATATTATTTTATATTTTATCACATTTTCTTTTTTTTATTTTTCTTTTCATTTAAATGTAGGGTAGGGCATCCATTACAAGGAATAAATAGGATGTTGCCAATAGGGATTATAGTCTAGAACAAATTGGTGATTCTAAAGACACTAGATCAAAAGCGACACCATTGTAGAGGTCGTATAAATGTTCTAGGCAAGTCGCTCCTCCTAGGGGTTCTCGTACACCTAGGTATGCACAAAATATGCAGGCTGAATCTAGTGCGGTCAATCCCTCACCCATTGACATCCAAATTCAACAAATTTCATTGTCTTTAGGTAAATCTGTGTATTTAATTTAAATTAAGATTTTTTTTCTATTTTATTTTCTAAAAAATTGTAACAAAATGTTTTTGAATGTTTGCAGTTGATCAAGTTCAACGACAGGTACAACCTATGAAAATAAGAGGACATATACCACCACCGCCTCCATCACAGCCATTGCTTGCACCATAGCCACTGCTTCCACCACATCAACAACAGGCACAACCTATGCAAATGTGATGTCATATGTGCGTTGGAAAAAAATTGTTTTCACAGAGATCACATAGGCCAATACCAAGTTCTGTATGCGGTTTCTCACATAGATCATAGGGGCCAGCACCACATTTTGGGTATGGTTGGTCATATTTTACATTTAACTCAAATTCACATGCACCAGAAGTTTCAACTGTGGGATTGGATAATATCCAACTCGATGATGATTTTATTTTGTAAGGCAACATTTTAGGCTTTAAGGCAATGGATGTGCTTCATGATACACAGTGTAAAGTAGAAAAAGATAAGCCCCTACAGCTGACCAGACATCATTGCCATCAGCTCGAGGAAATAACCCTCCTCCTCAAGGTCCTCAAACTAAGGATGATATTGTAAATTTTGATGAAAATGTTTTAATGAGCAAGAATACTGAAGCAACCATTAAATAGGTTGTGCTTAGATATTTGCAAGAGATGAAGGACTGGGAATATCGGGCCAAAGTTATTATAAGGGAAATTAATGTTCGATATAAGAATTATACAAAAAGAGATTATATTTATTCTTTGGTTCAGTATGAACCAGAAAATCTTGGTGGCCTACTACAACAGGCCATATCAGGATTAGTGAAGTCTGATTTTGTTTATGATGATGATGTTTTAAATATTGTGGTCGATAGATCAGAGAACATTAATGCTGAAGCCCAAGATTTTTATAACCATTAAAATTTTGATACGGATAAAGTTACAGTTGTTGAGGCTTCTAGGGACTTAGATGAGGTAAGAAAATTTTTTTATGTTTCAATTTTCTATTGCAATTAAATTTTTATATTTCTTTAAAACATGTAATAATTTTCATATTACTCTTTTGAATTATGTTTTCAATTTCTTTTTGTAGTTAAATTTTGATAACTTAAAAAGATAAGTTAAGAGCATGGACGTCAATATTAATAGGGCAAAAATATTTTTGCATAATGTAATGGAAATGAAAAAGAAAATGTAATTAAAAATAGCGGAGAATAATCATTTAAGAAAATATATCAAGGATAAGCTCAATGAAGATCCAGACCACGTACTAGAGCAGCAAAAAGCAAAAGAAATGCTTCCAATAATACTCGAAGATCCAAACAAAGAGGAAGCAGCATTGGTGGGAGTATTGTGAAAGTACATGAAAATCTAGTCAAAACTGGAGCACTGCCATAAGAGGGTGTCACGAAAGCAGATAAAGGAAAATAAAAGGTAACTCCAACCAATCTTGAAGCAGCAAACCCCCAATAAAATGTTTAAAAATATAAAATGCTTTCAAGTTGACTGTAGTCAACAATTTTATACGATGTAATATATTTCTATTCAAATTAATGGAAAAGATATTTTCTCATTTTGTGTCTTCCATAATTCAAAGGTTGTTTGCATTATAAATTTGTGTTGCTATTTTAGTTTATTTTTGGCCAATATTGTTTACTATGTTCATCTCAAACAACAAAAGCATCATAGATAACATCATAGATCTTTATGCAAACCAAGCATCTTTAAGATCTCACAAACTGTAATAGATCCTAAACTGAAATGAACTGTAATAGAAGTTAAATTGAAATAAACCAAAACAATAATTTTAAGCATCATAGATAAGATCATAGATCTTCATGCAAACCAAGCATATTTTAATATCTCATGAACTAAAATAGATCCTAAATTTATTATACATCAATAATAATATACAAATACTATGATTTAAAACATGAAACATAGAGTTATCAATGAAGGCAGTTGAGACACTGACATAAAACATACAATTTTTAAAACCACAATGTGATATAAAACATGCAATTTATAAAAAAAATAATGTGATATAAAACATATAATTTATGAATAAAAAAATATTGAAATCTTATAAATCTGAAACAATATTGTGAAATCTACTATCAAATGAATTCATGTTTATCAATATCCATGAAATCATGGAATAATTAGAATTCAAGAAACTAAAACATATCATCTTGTCCAGAATCATTATTAAGTATAGCGGATATCTATGTCTCCACCATTTGATCACTGAAAGCATTATCATCATCTTTATCGATCGTATTCATGGTACCCCTTCTGCCTGCAAGGGAACTGCAGTAAGCTAATGCATTGTCATACAAAATTTGTCCAACGGATACGATGACACATAAATTCTTAAACAAATTTCTAAATTTTTTTCAAGACTATTGTGGAGCTTAGATTTAACAAAATATAGTGCACCAAAATATCTCTCATCTTCCACATACCCCAAAATCATTGTTTCACATAATTCATATAAACAAAAGTATTCACTTATCGTATCTTGTAAGACATAACTTGGATATAATTTTTACCACAAACATGCAATGGAACCAATCTCATGGATGCTAGTCATAAGCTTATTTGTCAAGTTCGAGTTCGTGTTCGAGTTCAACACTCTTGAAGTTCGAAATAAATTCAACATGTTCAAAAATTTGACATAAAATTTGATATATTATAAATGTACATATATATATATATATATATATATATATATATATATATATATATATATATATCTTATAGTTTATCTCACCATTTAACTTATTAAATAAAAAAATTTATTCCTTCCAATTCAAAATAATACATAATAAATTTCACTTATAATTAAATAAATATTTTAAATAATTATTAAAATAATAAAAACGTAATATTATTATTTTTAATTATAATAATTTAAATTATAATTTAAACTTTTATATTCAAATATTTTTAAAATTTTATTAAAAAGTTTATGCATAACCTAAAATTATGCTAATGCTATAGTCTTTCTGGCCCTGCAAATTCTTAGCAGCACAACAATCTTCGCCACTGGCTGAGAAATAGAATAAGGGATAGGAGAGCATTCATCGAGTGAGGAGCCCTTGTACAATAGCGACCGAATAGTAGCAGTGCCTTTGCCTGCCTTGCAATGTTACTTGTTCATTCCATCATGGTTGTCATAGGTGTCCGCCATGATCATTATAATGATAGTTTTCCGAATTTAAATTGTATCTACAAAAAAAATAATATAACCGATATTGTTACCAATTTTCTAATTAACCTTTCATGGTCTTGTTGGTCCAAAATCTGCCACAGGAAAGGATTTTACAAATGCACCCTAGACCTGGCCAACATTGAAAGGCTGGAAGCAAGAAATGGCTTCCATACCAATCTCCAGAGTGGGCTGGTTCCCTTCACTATTCTAAACTTGGTTTAAGATAAGGGTTGCAGAAAAGAGATTTAAAAAACTACAGAAAGAAATGGGAAATATGGCCACAGGCCGAAGTTATAAGACCGAGAAAATAGCAGCAGGAAACTTAAAAATGCAACAACAGCAAGTAATAAAAATTATTAACTTAAACCTTCACACGATGTATGCAGGGAAACCCTCCAAAACTACATTCCAAAAATCATACTCTCACGGCGGTACATAAATCCAATATGCAGAATTTTAATGCAACAGCCATGAAGAAATACAAAGCTATTAGAAATGCAATAGAACAGAAAGGAAATCACCCATACAACCGCTTGACAAATTAGAAGCCAACTCTGTTATTCCTGCAAATGCATCTCCAGTCTCTAGCAGAGAATTTTTCCCCACCTTTGTAAATGAAAATTACATTGGTTTTTATAGAGGTCCGTCCTCTCTGCAGCATTAAATATTTGAAACCAACTTCCTCGTGATCTACAACCATGCAACAGAAATTATGCACACGATCCCTTGATTACAGCCTCGAAGAAACAAAAATTAAATGCAATGAAACGTTCGCGGTCCTCTTCATTAAATTCATTTTTGACAATATGCATGAAACCGTTACGCCAATCCACGAACAGCAGCCTCGAATGCGTTAAATCTTCAATCTTGGTGGCCTGGGCGCGTCTTTTACTTTGAATGCCTCGAAATCTGTGAATCATTAAATTCGGGTCAGTATTAAATACTCGAAAATCGAGAAAAACCCCTCGGGCCGTTCATACTGCACTTGGTGAGAAACTGCGCAGGTCGCGAAAACACGACGGGTGGCAAAATCGTGACGTCTTCTAATTTTGTACACTTTGACCACCTTTGACCCGCGAAAATGGCACCTGTAGCGATATCGCTACGTCTTCGGCTTCCTTTTCTCCATCGCTAGCTTATCCACGCAAAAACGGCACATGTAGCGATTTCGCTACGTCTTTTGGTCGTTGGCTCTTCCTTGCGCTCTGCCCCGCGAAAACGGAACATGTAGCGATATCGCTACATGTTTCGGGCACCTTGTACGGCCTTGCTGACGGTCCGCGAAAACATAACACCTTTTGCCCTTTGAAGCCAATCACCGCATGATTTCGGAACGTCAGCGAATCGCTGCACTTTTGACTTAGACTCTTTTTCAACACATGCCTCCGCGATTTCAGAACGTGCAGCGCATCGCTGCACTGTTTGCGTTGGACTCCCTCTTGCAACCACTGCCCGCGATTTTAAGACATGCAGCGCATCGCTGCACTTTTTGCTTTGAACTCTCCTTCGCTTGAACATGCAGCGCGTCGCTGCAAGTTTTGGCACTTAAGCTCTTCTTCGACCAATATGCAGCGAATCGCTACACTTCCTATGCCTTTTGTCTTTCTGGTCAAAACCCCGCGACTTCGCTACGGGTAGCGATATCGCTACGCATTTCTTTCTCCGTACCATTTGCCATTTTTCGTCGCGATGCGCTGCATCTTTGCCTTGCAGGAACCCTTCCTAAAAAAGTGCAGCGATGCGCTGCAACTTTTTCCTTAGACTCTTCTCTGCTCAAACATGCAGCAAATCGCTGCAAGTTTTGGCACTTGCCCCTTCGAAGCCGCCAGCGTCGTGATTCTGGAACATGTTAGCGACGCGCTACAAGTTTTCAACTTGAGTCTTTGAAGCCGACCGACCCGCGATTCTGGAACACGTCGCGATATCATGACGGTTCCGCCCAACCTGCCTGCGTTGATCGCGTTGACCGCGATTTTGCGACATGTCAGCGAATCGTTGCAGTTTTTAGACTTAGCCATTTTTCGCTCCTTTTTTGCTTCAAAGCCGCATCAAAGCCTGTATCAAAGGTCAGATTTTCAACAATACACTAATGCATTAATCAATGAGAATCAATGTGGCAAAAATGCCAACAGGTCTTTAAATACCTGATCTTCTTTAGGGTAATGGATAAAATTTGAATGCCAATGTTAAAACATAATTTATATTAGTGTTGAGCAAGGTGCAGCAACAGTATTGTCATTGTTGTCAACACAGTCAAACAGATCGGTTGATGCAGTGGACAGGAGTTAAGAGGTTCTTCAGAGTATGTACAGTGATTTTCCAAAACATCGAAGTGGCCCATATGCTAAAATCAAAAGAAAATCACAAGGAAGAAAATTGTCGCAATATTGCGACATGTTGAGCAAGAAAGAAAAACTGTCGCGATATCGCGACATGTTGAGCAAGAAAGAAAAACTGTCGTGATATCGCGACATGTTGAGCAAGAAATAAAAACTGTCGCGATATCGCGACATGTTGAGAAGAAAGAAAAACTGTCGCGATTTTGCGACATGTTCGAAAAGAAAGCGCAAGCAAGAAAAATTGTCGCGATTTCGCGACATGTTTGAAGAGAAAGCGCAAGCAAGAAAAACTGTCACGATTTCATGACATGTTCGAAGAGAAAGCGCAAGCAAGAAAAACTATCACGATTTCGTGACATGTTCGAAGAGAAAGCGCAAGCAGGAAAAACTGTTGCGATTTCGCGACATGTTGGAAGAGAAAAAGGCAAGTAGAAAAAGTGTCGTGATTTCATGACATATTGCAAGAGAGATAGTACGAAAGAAAAAGTGTCACGATTTCGCAACATGTTGGAAGAGAAAAAGGCAAGTAGAAAAAGTGTCACGATTTCATGACATATTGCAAGAGAGATTGTATGGAAGAAAAAGTGTCGCGATTTCGCGACATATTGCAAGAGAGAGAGTCCGAAAGAAAAAGTTTCACGATTTCACGACATATTGCAAGAGAGATTGTATGGAAGAAAAAGTGTCGCGATATCGTGACATATTGCAAGAGAGATATTTCGAGAGAAAAAGTGTCGCGATATCGCGACATGTCACGTTTTCGCGACCCGAAGGCAAGAGAAAGAGCAAAGGAGAAAAAGTGTCATGATATCGTGACATGTCGCGTTTTCACGACCCGAAGGCAAGAGAAAGAGCAAAGGAGAAAAAGTGTCATGATATCATGACATGTCGCATTTTCGCGACTAAAGGAGGAGAGAGAAAGTAAGAAGGCAGAAGTGTCGCGATATCGCGACAAAAGTAAAGAGGAAGATTATGAAGGCAAAAGTATCGCGATATCGCAACATGTTGCATTTTCGCGACTCAAAAATGGTAGGAAGGAAGAGAAAGAAAAGTGTCATGATATCGCGACATGTCGCATTTTCATGACTTGAAAAGGGCAGGTAGGCAGAGAAGCAAAAGTGTCACGATATCACGACATGTTGCATTTTCGTGACTTGAAAAGAGCAGGAAGGCAGAGAAGGAAAAGTGTCACGATATCATGACATGTCGTATTTTTGCGACTCGAAAAGGCCAGACAAGCAGTGAAACAAAAGTGTCACGATATCGCGACATGTCACATTTTCGTGACTCAAGAAAAGCCTCAAAATAGAAACAAATAGTAATGAAGAAGAAAATGTGCTGTCATCGAAGGAGAAAACAAATGCATGCCCATGTGGAGAAAACGAACAGTCAAAGAAGGAGAAAACGAACAGTCGTCAAAATAGAATCGAAAAGCTTTTTCGAAAACCAAAATGCATGCATGCACAAAGGAGAAAACGAACAGTCATGCCCGAGAAGACGAACAGTCATGGTAGGAGAATATGGTGTCAATTCATTGCATGTAACGTGTTTGACAAAATGCCTACTCTATATATACAAAAGGAGTTACAACTGGAGTTACAACTGAAGTTACAACTGGAGTTACAAAGAGAGAGGATGGTTATAAAAGGAGTGTTTCTTGGAGAATTTTGTAAGCGCTCGGGATTAAAGCGAGGTGAATTTAATCTTGCAAAGAGAGCAAGAGGAGAGCGAGAGGCACGTGAGAGGCGAGCAAGAGAGGTGTGCGATATGTGAAGCACGAGGAGAGTGCATGGGAGGCGAGCGAGCAGGGTGTGTGTTGTGTGAAGAGTGGGCGATATTGAGAAAGCAATAGACCAATCATGGTCTTGTAAAAGTGAAGGCATCTTTATGTCAATCTTCTAGTTTCAGAACAAAAGTCCAAGTTGGTGCTTGGCATCAGGGGTTGGTGCTCCTTCTAGTTGGTGCTGGTAAATCATGGGTTGGTGCTCCTTTCTATTGGTGCAGATAAATCAGGGGTTGGTACTCCTTTTTGTTAGTGCAGATAAATCAGGGGTTGGTGCTCCTTTCTATTTTTGCAGATAAATCAGGGGTTGGTGCTCCTTCCAGTGTGTGTTGGTAAATTGATTGTAAAGTTATTGCTTTGCAAAGGCTAGATTTGGATGGGAGTCCAAACAGTCACTTTTGAGGAGTAGCCAAAACTGGTGAACCTCGGTACATCTTGTGTTGTGTGATGCTCTTTTGCTATATTTGCTTTATTGGGTTTTAAGTTTTCATTGTTTCGGCATTAAGAGTTGAAGATTTAAGTTTTTAAGAGCTACACTGATTCACCCCCCCTCTCAGTGTCATTGTAATACAAACAATTAGTACGGTGTTGTTTAATAACAAAAATTGTATGACACAGTATATTCTCTACAACACAGAGGCAAGGTAAGGAAAGTTGTTACTATGTACTATACATATCTGATTTCTTCTATCTATTCTCTGTAGAAAACCCAGTGAATGTGAAGTGGTTCCAGAAGTCTACGACTTAAACGAATTGTAAAGAACTCACTTTGTACCTTTGGAGAAATAATCCTTGTGCTAAAATATTTAATCAAAATTTTTCTCATACTTTGGTCGTAATCATTTTTCACCCAATTTCTGCCAATTTTTTTCTATGCCGAATTTAAGATTTTGTTCATCGAATTTATTCACCAGGGTTTTTAATTTGATGAATTCTGAATTTATCTAAAAAAATCGTCGAATTTGATAACTAAGGTCATAAGTGATGTTTGCCCAACCATTTTTCTTCCAAAATGTGATGATTGTTGTTTCAAAATATCTTTGTTGAGTATACCTTTGATTTCAGCACCATTGACTTCCACACTCTTATCAAAATGGTTAATGAGTATGCCCATATATTTAATAAACAACTCATTTGCATAATTGTATTCTGTACAAGGACCCCAAAACATGGGGTTAACCACACCCATGGCCTCAAGCAACTTATCTCTCTAAAAACATTCTCTTATCTCACTTTTCAAAGATTTTGCTATTTTTGATAAATTTGTCTTAATTTTGTGTAAAACAACATGAAATCTATTGTGTTACAGGAACTTCAAAATTGTCCACAACTATACTTGATTGTCTTTCATAACAATAAAGTGCTATCAACTATTGAAAAATATTGGTCTAGTGTAGAACATGATTAAAAAGTAATTAAAGATACATATCGAAAAAAGGGCTCGAATATTGGTCTAGTGCAGAACATGATTGTCTTTCATAACAATAAAGGGCTCGGATATTGGTCTAGTGAAAAACATGATTACCTTTCAGAACTATACTCGATCACCTTTCATAACAATAAAGGGCTCGGATATTGGTCTAGTTCAGAACATATTGAAAAATAATTAAAGATACATATCGAAAAATATCATATTATAGTACAAAATGGACTAGAAATAAAGAATCACAATGTCTTAGGAGAAACAAAGCATAAAAATGTCTTTAAAGAACCAAAGCATTCACCTATTCATAATATTATAATAAAAAAAACATATTTGAATAGAAACAGAGAATCAAAGAGTGTTAACAGAAAAAGAGAAAATAGGGGACAACATGCATAACATGGCAAAATGGAGAAAAATATGGAAAACAGAGCGGTGACAAAGAACCTGGTGTAGAACGTGGTCTGACAGCCTATTATGGTGCAGAATAGAGTTTGGAAGTTAGTCCAAAAGTAGAAAAAAATCCAAAAATCAACTAGGTGCAAAAAGAGATCCAAAATTTGGCTTGGTCCACAACAGGGTCCAATCTTGTGCAGAATAAGATCCGATCTTATCTGATGTGAAATGGGTTCTGACCTATGCATAACAGGGTCCAACCTGGTGCAGAACAAGGTTCGACCTGGTGCATAACACGGTTCGAACTGGTGTAGAATAGGGTCTAGTTTGGTGTAGAAATGGGTCTAATCCTATGTAGAAATGGGTTTGGTCTTATCTGATGCAAAACAATATCTGGTCTGGTGCAGAACAAGGTCGAATTGGTGTAGAATAGGGCCAGCTTGGTATGGAAATAGATTCGATCTTTTTTGGTACTAAAATTAGTCTGGTCTGTTGCAAATAGGTTCTTGTCATATTTTACACTATAAAGGGTCTGTTTGGGTGCAGAAATGGTTTCGGTCTTCTTCGATGCTAAAAATAGGTCTAATCTTGTGTAGAACTAGATTGGTATATCCATCCAGTGTAGAACAAGGTCCAAAAATAAAAAAGTATCCCTTGGGTGTTAATTATATACAGTGGTATACTTGGCGAGTTGGACTCGATAATTTAGAAATTTTAAAATTTTATGGTGAAATGGGACCTCTATTTATGCGAGATTACTGGTAAATTTTTAAAAATATTTGTAATATTATTATCAATGCACGATGAACCGACACCTAAAAAAATTTTGTCCCAAAAATTTCTAGCTAAATAGCCGACATTCGGGTCCCCCAAATTCATAAATTTGAATTTTCAAAAATCCTAATATTCGTCGCTATGCATAACCCTAATTATTGAATGATTTTCTTTCTTCATATTGAAGTTTATCTCATGGCTAGAATTTTTGTCTTTCTTCATAGTTTTTACTTTGCAAACTCTTGCCATGTGTCCAATCTCAAAATAATTGTGGCAATGAAATGCAATATTTTCATAATCTACTTGTTGATCCCATTCTCTTGATTCATATTTAATCTTAATAGATTGTGGCAAAGGTTTTGAAATATCCATAGTAACACATTTTCAAGTATATATAACATGCTTTTGCTCCTTAGTTGTTGGTCCTTGATGAATTCTCCTAGGGTATTTCTAATATTTTTTAAAACATCCTTATTTATAAGTTGATATGGAAGTCCAAAAAGCCCACACTAGAAGCTTCTTAATAGTTTCTGATTCAACAAAAAAAATTGTTCCATGGTCTCAAATAAAGTGCTTTCTTCCCCTAAACCATGGGCCACCAACCATTATTTGTTTCCTAATTTTTGAACTAGAAAAGATGATGAGGAAAAAACCTTTAGGAAGAAAAGTCACAGAATAATTTGAATTCAATCCCCACTTCCACTTGATCCAATTTTGAATCTCCAAAAACCCTAGCCATGATCTATGGAACTTACATATTAGCCCTCTACTTTTAAGAACCATTATATCATGCTCAATCATCTCATCCTTGATACTTACTTCTAGTGTACTATCTGCTACCTTGATCAAACTTGCCATGTATTTGCTCTTTCGCTTATCTCTAGCTTGGTCCTTCATACTTCCAACTAGGGCATTTTGATTTCTAGCTAGGGCATCCTGATTTCCCATTAGATCTTTCAAAAATAAATTTCCTTCCATAATAGTTAATGGGGCTTGCTCTTGGCTTGCACTCCCTCTTGGTTCACACTCCCTCTCTGCTTGCACTCGCTCTTGCTCCCAACTTGCACTCTCTTTTGCCTCACACTTACTCCCATCTTGCACTCCCTCTTGGCTCATAATTGCTTGTGTCTTATTTTCTCAATGTTCCTTTGCTTCAACATTTTTTGGAAACAATGTTCCACATATTTGTGGTAAGGGTTTGAAGCATTGATGCACTCTAGATGAACCTGCCACTCTTTTACTAAGATCGAATCCTAGCTTGCACTCTTTCTTAGTTTACACTTCCTTTTGATTTGCACTCTCTCCTACCTCGCTTTCACTCCCAATTTGCACTCCCTCTTGACTCACAATTTCTCGTCTCTTCTTTTTCTCAACGTTCCTCCTTAGCTTCAACAATTTTTTGAAAACAATGTTCCACACATTCATGGTAATGGTTTGAAGCACTAATGCACTCTGAATGAACCTATCGCTCTTCTACCATGACTAAATCTTGGCTCGCACTCCCTCTCTGATCTCATTCGCTCTTGGTTTGCACACTCACTCCCATCTTGCACTTGCACTCACTGCTGCACTTACTCCCAGCTTGCACTTACACTCACTTTTGGATGCATTTACTCACACTTACGACTACACTTACTCCCATATCGCACTCGCACTTGTTGCACTTACTCTCAACTTGCGCTCGCACTCATTGTTGCACTTACTCTCTGTTCGCGCTCGCACTCGTCACTACTGCTCTTACTCCCAGCTTGCAAACCTAATCTTTAAATCTTATAAATGATAAAAATAAGCATTAAAATGTATTTTAATTATGAATCTTTTTTAAATAATACATCTAATTTTTTTATCTATAATATCAAAATAATATTTTAAAACTACTGAATTAAATGGTAATAGTTCAATTCATTAGATATTTAACATTTTTTAATTTATTCAAATTTAAATCTTAACAAACTTTCTATACAAAATTATTAAATTGATATATATATATATATATATATATATATATATATATATATATATATATATATATTTATTTATTTATTTATTTATTTATTTATTTATTTATTTATTTATTTATTTATTTATTTATTTATTTATTTATTTATTTGGTTAGTGTGAGAAACTCCTACGACCAACGCACAGGGCTGAGCAGGCTCTCCCAACCATGACCCCTCCTAAAGCCAAGAGCTATGCTTATCAATAGAGAATTTAACACACACCCACCCTCTCACACACTCGCCCATGCCACAATTTGAACCTTGGACCTCCCGAAGAAGAGCCAAAGCTCGAACCATTGTGTTGTCCCCCCGGGACTATATATATATGAGATAAAACTTATATTTTTTAAAAATATATATATATATATATATTATTTTAATTATTCTAACCAACAATCCAAAAATTCAAAACAAAATAAAACAATAATTAATCACCATATTTATTAAGATCTATCCAAACTACATTAGCTTCTATAAAATATTCCAAACAAATGGCATCTAGCGATGACTATGGCATATATTAAACTATACATCTATTTTCAAACATTTATTTGTATTCTATGGTTTAAAAAAACACAGTGCACATGCATAATAGAGATTTTTTTTCAATATATTTTTCTATTTAGGTAACTATTTGTTGGAATATTTTCAACATTGCCTCCTTAGTCCTAAATATTAAGTCCTAGTATTTAGTTTTAGTTTAATGTTTTGATTTACATATTTCTAGTTAATTTGATTAGCATACGTTGAGGTTTTGGCTTGGTTGGTCAATGTTTGACCATAGTCCAAGATTAGCATGTTGTTAGGATAAGAGCTATCTTTAAGTTAGTTTGTTGTAATAAGTTTAAGAGGATTTCTCTCAACCACCGTGTCTATTTTTAGTTCTTTCAAGAACTATAAAACTATGTAATGCATTGTTGATCAATAGAACAATTTCACCATTGTTTCTCATTTGGTATCAGAGCAGGTTTTCTCAGATGGATCAAAACCTGTGGAGAGTGGCGTGAAGAGATCTGAAGCACGCACTTTGTTAGAGAAACTCAAGTGGCCAGCACTCAGCAGATTTGCAAGGAAGAGCTCGAGTAAATCATTAATATCTCATGCATCCTGAGGTATTTGATTATGAAATTTTTAGGGTTGTTAGATAATTGTATCAAGAGGATGTAGTCAAAATTTTAGGTGATTTGGAGCTAATTTGCGGATTTTATTAGCATTTTGAGTTTTTCAATAAAATGGTTGTATAAGGTGGAATACAGGGTATTTGCTTCTCAAATTTTGGGAGAAATATTATTTAGATAAAATAATAATTCAAAAAAAATTTCAGGTCATTTGGATCTGTATTTATTGATTTGTGTGAATATTTATTTTTTCTTCAAAAATCCTAGATCCAAAATTGTGATAAAAAGGGAAAAAGTAAATGATCACATATTTTTCACCTTTGCGAATTTTCTTCCAAAATTTAGAGGGTTTTCATATTATTGTCTCAGGAATACAGAGTTTAATTTTCAAAAATTTTGGAGTTGTATGGATTGATTTATGTGAAGAACATTGAGGTTGTCTCAAAAACACTCTAAGATCTAGAAAGGGCAAAAGTAAATTGATCACATATTTCTCATTTGTGTGAATTTGGATCTGAAATTTAGTGGATTTTTAGATAAGTATATCATAAGTCTACAGGAAAAATTTTAGTTTGTTTCAATCAGTATTGGCCGATTTATGATAAATTGGGTGCTTGAGACTTTGGTAAATAAAAGGAAGCCATGTATGCAGACTTGGTTGTACCAAAATTTGATGGAGATAATTATGCTATTTGGAGCATAATGATGAAGACCTTCTTGAAGGCTCAAGACTTATGGGATATAGTTCAATAAGGCTATGAGGAACCCACTTGGAGCAAGCTACAAGGTGAGGAGAGAAAAGAGAAGAAGGAGCAACAATATGCAAATTGCTTAGCTCTTATGGATTTGAGGAGAGGAATGGAAAAGAATGTTTTTCCTCTCATAGCCAATTGTAGATCAGCTACAATGGCATGGAAAGTGTTGAAGGATGCTTATGGGTTTGATGAGGACACCCATAAAGCCATATGTGACAATCATGAAGATTGTTTAATCAAGGAGGAGCCTTGCTTCCTTGAAGAAGCTTCTGAATTAGATCCTTTTGAAGGAGTTTTTGAAGAGTCTTGTAAAGACTCATATGAAGACATGCTTTGTATTGGAGAATTATTTCTTGAAGAGGAAGACATATTTGAAGAAGAACCTTGTGTTGAAAAGAGTAAAGAATCCCTTCATGGAGAAGAGGATGAGAAGGAGCCTTGTCCAATTCTCATTGAAGAGAGGTATGATGAAGAATGTCTCATGAAGGAGACAAATGGAGAGTGTATTTTGGAGAATGCACCTACAGTTCTCATGGAGGAGAATAAAGAAGTTATGTGGGATGATTTCCCAAGTGTAGTACAGGAAGAAGAGATGAAGGGCATAAGTTTCATGCTCCATAATGAAGATTATCTCAAGGCTGAGATAATAAAAGGAAAAGAATATTTTGAGAAAGACTATCTCAAGGAGGAGATAGAAAATAGTGAGATAGTCATTAATGGACTTCATGATGTAATGGAGGCATCATCAAAGGATATTGAGAATTGTCTTGAAGAAGCAATTGTGGATGAAGATCACTCACTTGGAGTGACTACATTGCAGAAAGAGAGTTGTCTTGAAAAGGCAACAATGTATGATTGCTTGAATGAATGGTGTTTCAACACACCAACATGGATTGAACAAAGGAGGAGAACTCTTAGTGAAGAGTTGATGGTTGATCTTGAAGCACCATACAATGAAGGAGAACTGCTACAAAATAGCTTTATGGGAAGCACCAAATCTACTCATACTAAAGGTAATGTTTTTATGATTAATGATTTGTTTTTTGTGAGCAGGAATGAAAAGAAAAGTGATTGTCTCATTGAGACAACTTTGATGAAGAGTCTTCTTGGAGAGAATACAGTGATGGAGAACTTGGGTCACATGGATCAAAATGATGTGTTCAAAATTCCTTGGGAGAAGGATTCTTGTAAAGTCATTGTTGTGAGAGAATATTTGTGTGAGGAGCAACTTTATGTTGCATATGTAGTTGGTCATTATATGGCCATATTTGTTGTGATATTTTGTGTGGAAATATGTGAAAGAGTTGTATGGTATAATCATCTATGTGAGATGATTAATTGTAAATACTCATGTGGAGTATTGTTTAGTGTTGAAGATGTAAAAGAAGATCAAAATGTGAGAGCATGGTTTAAAGACCATAATGATAAAGATGTAAGAGAGTGGTTGCTGAAAACCACAAGAGGAGATACTTTTGTTGAAGGGGGAGCTAATCAACAAAAGAAGGCACTCAAGCATTTGCAGGAAATTCCACATGAAGAGTGGAAGGAGTGCCACCATAAGTATTTTGTAAATTCTGATTTCTTGATTCAAGATTGGAGGAAACGTAAGAGAAATATTTTCTTCCAACTTTGTGATGCTTAAAGAACTCTTGCATGAGTGTCTTTAGCATCAAGGGGGAGAATGTTGGAATATTTTCAACATTGCCTCCTTAGTCCTAAGTATTAAGTCCTAGTATTTAGTTTTAGTTTAATGTTTTGATTTACATATTTCTAGTTAATTTGATTAGCATACGTTGAGGTTTTGGCTTGGTTGGTCAATGTTTGACCATAGTCCAAGATTAGCATGTTGTTAGGATAAGAGCTATCTTTAAGTTAGTTTGTTGTAATAAGTTTAAGAGGATTTCTCTCAACCACCGTGTCTATTTTTAGTTCTTTCAAGAACTATAAAACTATGTAATGCATTGTTGATCAATAGAACAATTTCACCATTGTTTCTTACTATTAATATGTCCATATATAATTAAATTTTAGCTAATGCAAGAGACAAGAACCTTGCGGTCCTTGTTTTTATTTTTTTATTTTTTTATTTTAAGTCGTTAAAATTTTATATTACTCATAATATAAAAAAGAGGTTTTGCTTTTGGTGGGCGATTTCAATGCACCCTTATATTCGTCTGATAGAAAAGGAGGAATCTCGATGCTCGGTAGCATGGATGAATTTACCTCTTTTATTTACTCCCAGGAGCCAATGGATTTGGACCCGAAAGGGTCAAGATTTATATGGAGTAACAGGCGAATTGGGAGTCAAAACATTTAGATTAGGGTGGACAGAATGCTAGTGTCTAAAGAAGGTATCTCATTTTTTGGTGATGCATCCTTATGCTCTCTCCCTAAGCTGGCCTCAAATAACAATCCAATTTTGCTTCAGAAGACACAGGATTCGGTCTTCTTTCCTCGGCCATTTAGATTTGAAGCAATGTGGCTTCAACACCCTAGTCTAGAATCCAATATTGAGGAATAGTGGAGTCACAGGTTTTCATGTTCTCGAATGGCACAAAAAGCCTCCAAGTTGAGATTTATAAAGGCTAAGCTGAAGGATTGGAATAAGCAGGTTTTTGGAAATATTATCGCCAGAAAGATGGAGATTCGCAACCAGTTGCAGGAGGTTGAGCAGATAGACGAAACTTGGGGTTACTATGCAAAATTAAAGAGGCAAGAACTATCTATTCTCACAGAGCTCCATAATGTTCTGGAAGGGGAAGAAATTATGTGGAGGTAGAAAGCTAGGGTCATGTGGCTTAAGGAGGGTGATTGGAACACAATTTTTCCACTCCACTACACTGAGGCATAGGAGTAATGATAGGATCAAGGTGATTACGAAAGCAAATGGAGAAATCTCTAAAGACATCAAAGAGATTAGATCCGAGGCAGTAAATTTTTTTAAGGACCTCTTGTGTTCCACATCAACAAAAAATCAACAAGTTGAAGCTCGCTTACTGAATAACATACCACCTCTGGTCTCTGTAGATATGAATAATATTTTGGATACTCCATTTTTAGATGATGAAATCAGTAAAGCAATTTTTGCAATGGGCGGGCTCAAAGCGCCGGGACCTGATGGGTTTCCTCCAATATTTTTTCAAAAATTTTGGCATATTTTGGGGCCGGAGATTTGTGATGCCATCAGAGATGTTCAATCTTTGAAACGGATCCCTTCAGATGTCAACTCTACGTTTTTGGTGCTTATCCCTAAAACGGTTGATGCTAAGGATTTTGCAGCTTATAAGGCTATAAAACTTTTATTACCATGCATCATTGATATCCCATAGAGTGGTTTTGTGGTTGGGAGGAAAATTCTGGATGGAATCATTGCAGTCCATGAAATCATCCATTCGATGACCAAAAGCGGTAATTTTGGGACCTTGCTCAAGTTGGATATGAACAAAGCTTACGATAGGGTTGATTGGGAGTTTCTCTTCAAAGTCTTGCATAAATTTGGCTTTAGTCAGGAGTGGATAAGTTTGATCAAATCATGTGTCTCTTCAACCAAGTTCTCGATTCTGGTGAATGGCTCTCTGGCAAGATATTTGAGGAGCTGCAGGGGAATTCGTCAAGGAGATCTGTTGTCCCCATACCTTTTTTATTTTTGGCAGAATATTTGGGGTGGGCCATCAAAGCTGATTGTTCTATTGTAGGCCTTAAGCCGGCTACGCCCATCAATCCCATATCCCATCATCAGTTTGTCGATGATACTCTTATGTCCTTTCAAGATTCAATTCCGCAAGCAAAATCAGTCAGAAGTATTCTGGAAGATTATGAACAGGCGACGGGTCAGAAGGTTAATTTCAGGAAAAGTGTTATTTTTTTCTTCAATACTCCTCCAACAAGGCAGTTGAGGATTGCGGATATTCTAGGATGTAATATTGGGTCTCTCCCTTCAGCCTACCTAGGGATGCCAATGTTTTTTGGGGCTTCAAGATCATCCCTATGGGAACCGATTGTGGAGTGTGTCTAGAGAAAGCTTGCAAGCTGGAAAGGGGCTCTCCTGAGCCAAGCAAGAAAAGTGATGTTAGTTAAGGCCACCCTTCAAAGCATCCCGATATATTTCCTTTCTCTATTTCGAATCTTGGGTAAGATTCTTGAAAGAATAGAACATATCCAACGCTCATTTCTTTGGTTAGGAGCAAGTGAGAAAAATAAATTTCATCTAGTGGCGTGGGACCAAGTATGCAACAAGGAGGAGGGGCGGTTTAGGCCTTAGAAGATTGAAATCCATGAACAAAGCTCTTGTTGCCAAGCAGGGTTGGAGACTAGTTCAAGAGGAGAAAGTGGGATGGGTTGATATTGTCAAAGCCAAATACCTAAATGATGGGAAGCAGTTTATTAGAGACCCGTTACCCCTCCAGGGTTCAGCTTTCTGGTCTAGCCTGATACGGTGCAGATCAGATATCCATAGAGGGGGTAGGTGGTGTTTGGGAGATGGCAGGTTTGTCGACTTCTAGAGTGACGTGTGGGCGATTGAGGTTTCGTTGGAGTCAAGATCAGAGTTGGCTTTAGTCAAACCAATTACAGATCATTTCTGGGGGAATAAGGTTTGTGATTTCATTGAAAGGATTGAAGACCACCCCCGATGGAAACCATTTGACTTCCCAGGACTTTTGGTGGAGGAAAGGAGGGCATTTGATGAAATTTTCAATATCATTAAATGGATTATAATTCCTGGAAGAGAAATTCTGGATAGATTCATCTGGGGATTAGAGAAGGATGGGAAATTCTCTATCAAATCAGCTTATTTAGCAATAGATGGTCCTTTGATCCTTGGTTTTCGATAGATAAAATTTGGCTGAAAGGACTGACTCCAAAAATCAACATTTTCTTTTGGCTGGTCGTACAAGGAAAATTTCTAACTTTAGACAATCTCAAAAAAGAGGTATGATTTTACCTAATGCTTGTTTCTTGTGCAGAAATGCGAAGGAATCCCCGCTCCATCTTCTTTTCAGTTGTCCTTTCTCGTAGGAGGTTTTTAGCTACTTTTTCAAATATTTGAACATCCAATGGGTGTTTTCGAACAGCCTAGAGGATGTGCTGACCCAATGGGTTTCTCCCTTCCTATCTCTCCACCTTCGTTGGTTTTGGAAATTCAGCCTTCCTCATATCTGGTGGTGGATTTGGAAGGAAAGAAACTCAAGGGCGTTTAAGGATGTTGCTCATTCGGCTAAAGTTGTGGCTTTGCAGGTGATTTCTTTTTTCGTGGAGAACATTAGAACCCTAAATCTGAATGTTGTGACTATAGAGCAAGAACGGTCAGTGGAGAGATCTCTTGGATTCAATGCCAATCCTCAACTAGTCAGACCTGTTGTGCCTCCAGACAGAGCCAGGGTTAAGTGGGAGCCACCTCCAATTGGTTGGCTGAAGTTGAATTTCGATGGTGCATCTAAAGGGAATCTGGGTCCTGTAGGTATTGGAGGGATTGTAAGGAACCATGATGGCTTGATAATTTTAGCCTTTGCTGATAATCTGGGCCATCAAACCAGTCACTTCGCCAAAGCCAGGGCCCTGTTCCAAGGAGTTTCTCTATTGGATTCTGTAAGTTGCAGGAAACTAATCATTGAAGGGGACTCCCTTAATATTATAAATATGGCAAGAGGGACTCAATATCCTACCTAGACTATTTTGAACCTTCTTCTGGAAGTTCAGAGATACATCCAAAATCTGGAAGAGGTTCAGTTTAAGCATACATACAGGGAAGGTAATCGAGCGACCGATCTATTGGCTAACAAAGGAGTTATTCAAAATGGTTTAGTGGTGTGGCGGGATAATTTCTCGACGGATATTGCTTCTATCGATAATGACCTCATACACAATTAGCCTTTGCTCCACTCTGGTCGAGTTGTTGTTGATGACTTGGCTGCAAAACTTGGGGGCGCTTGTTGATTTTGGGTTTCTGCACCAAATTTCATATCTCCAAGCTACTGTTTCCTCCCTGCAAGCCACAATCTCCAATGCGGAAGAAATTCTTGCCCTGATGGGTTGGCAGGCCTGGGAAAGCAACGACCTCATGGGGGAGAATGGGACTGGTGCATGGCTCGGTTCGTGGTTTAGGTCCTACTACTGATCTGTGTTCGGCTGGTTATCTCTAACATCCTGATTTGGTTTCAATTTGTTTTAAGTTTTAAATTATGTATGGTCTTACCTATGTATTGGTTTGGCTTTGGAAGGGGTAACTCCTCTGATTGGTCATTCCTCGATTATTACCGGATGTAAGTAATTTTGGCTCCCTCTTTTTGGGCGGGGCTTAGTCTCTTTTGTACAAGGTTTGGAGATCCTTTCAAAACTCCTTCGTCCATCTAATAAAAAAAATAAAATATAAAATTTGATAATATAAATAAATATTTGAAAAATTATATAAAAAATCAAATAGTATTTAATTCAATTAGTTAGATTTTTTAACTTTTGAAGAGAAGACCAAGGTTTAAATTTTGCCAAACAATACATACATAATTTTGAAGTTACTTGTAATACCACTATGCTCATATAACCGATTAGAAAAAAATTATATTAAAAACCAAATGTCGTGAGTTTAACTAGACCCAGGTTCAAATTTTGCCAAATGATAGCAATTGTCAAGCTATTGTGATACCAATGTGGCCACAATGTAATATGTATGAGACCGTTTTAAGATCAAATTTCTAATACATAATACTTGAATCAAGTCGCTTGAGCTCGAGTGGTAAAAAAATTAGACCTTCAAGATAAAGGTTTAAATTCAAAACTTATCTAGCATTATATGCATAATATGATATTTGAAGTCCAAGATGATGTGATGGTAAATAAAGATGCATTGTATCAATGTAACCAAGTCAAGTCCTTGTCAATAAAACAATTTGTAATCCTTTCCTTGTTGTGATGCAATGGTAAATATCATGGGTGTTGGTAGAGGCCAAACCAGGTTTCATTCCCTCTCTCCATATTGCAAATATGTGGTGCAACTCGAAAAGTCCTATGTGTTGGTAGAGGCTGACAGGGCTACATTCCTCCTACGCCCACCCTTTTGTTAGGGGTCCAAGCCCCTCTAAAAATCTTGTGTTTACCCTAAAACTTTTTAGGTCTGCAAAGATGGTGTAGTGGTTAGGGCTTTAACTTCTCTTTGAGGAGGTCCAAGGTTCAAACCCCTGCATATTTAGAAGGTGATAGGCTAAATGGTAGCGATCGAGTGTCTATTGGTTGGCTACCCTAGTTCGATGCCCTGAAAGGTTGGGGGTTCCATTTATTGTGCTTTACCCAGCAAGCTTAGGGTTTATAAAGGCAGCCCATTCATAGCGTTACTAATTTCCCTAAAAATCTAAAAAAAAAAAAAAATGTAATAATGTATTATGATACCAAGAATATAGTTCATATTCTCCTCACAAAAACAATTTATAATAATATTATTTGTATTAACATTAGTGAGCTAGTTTCAACCTCATATAACCAACTTAATACATAACAATTTTAAACTAGTTATGAATTTCACCCCAACAATTTTTCCTTAAAGGCAAATACATACTTCATATTAAATTATTTAAGTGAAAAAAAAAACAATTTATTAAATAGTATATTTAGCATTGAGAAGTAAACTTAAGTTTATACTTAACATGTAAAGATTACAAAATTGAAATAACTTATATTAAAATGAATACAAACTGATTTCCGGCATATGAATCTCGTGAAACAAATTCTATTTTAATAATGTATACTTAATATAAACATTATAAAATTGGAATAACTTACAAACTGATTTTTTACGTACCAACCTCACAAAATAAAAATAATATTCTATATGAATATTATATAATAAGATATGGCTTTAATTATAATATTTGAGTGCCTATGTGATGTTTGTTGTTCTATTAAAATAGAAAGGGTGTTAACCTTAAGATTGATAAACTTTATATTTAAATGTTAATACATTAGGAAAAGGTTAAACATTATCAAATAGCATTAGTTCAATCGATAAGATTCCTCAACTTTCAAGGAGAAAACCAATATTTGAATCTTGCCAAACAATATATGCATAATTTTTTTTTTGTTTGTGGAAAACATCCGAGAAGGGATACCACTTTTGGGTAAGACCCAAGGAGGCAGGGGTATCTCTTCCACAAAAATCGCCTAGGGCTCACACCTGGCCTACCACCTTCGACACACTCAAGAAGCATGCCTACAACAACAAAAACAAGAACACACACAGAGACTCAAACAAACACAACCAAAAGGCACACATGGAAAAGAACAAAAAACAACCAAAAAAACGAAAAACATAAACAACAACATAACACAAAACACGCAAGAAAAACCACAAAAACAACATAACAAAATATAAACATAACAAAAACAACAGAACGATACAAAGACAACAAAAAAAAAAACAAGAAAAATAAAAACTCCAAAAAAACAACAAAAAACACACCAAAACACAAAAATTCCAAAAAAGACAAACATACAAAAACAACAATAATTAAATAAACACTAACAAACACAAAAACACCCAAAACAAACTAAGCCATTGGAGCTATTGACTATTTAGACAAAACCCCCTGACAATCTCTATCAAGGATAGTAATGAAGAAATGCACCAAAACATAAAAGATCAAAATAAATTGCATAACCATAGTAGGGATCTGAAATGTCACACCAAAAAGGGAGTTGTCATCCATCCATCCTACCATTGAAGCTTTGATTGTTGAGACAAAACCCTCTAACATCCTCTATCATGAATAGTATTGAAGTTTTTATTTTTTTGAAAGTTTGGGATTTTGTCATGAAAAAAGCTTTGCACTGTTTATCATTTTAAATATAGCTTCCGGCATTGCCATCAGGAGACTGAACAAGGAGAAGATCAGTCCTAATTTGTTCTGGCCACCACCTAAAAGGATAACCATAGCACTTAAAATCTCCTTTGTCAAGAGCCCAATTTGCCATAACATTTGTCACTTTGTTCTATTCTCTAGGCACATGATTGAAAATAACCTCCTAAAAATTGTTTATGATTACCCTAATCTTATCTATAATCTTTTGGGTTTTCCAATCCACCTTCTTAGACCATGAAGTTGATTTTAGATAATTGATAATAACTGGAGAGTCTAACTCAACGATCACCCTTCTCCACCTTGCATTCAGAGCCTCTTGCAAACCTCTCAAAATACCCTGCCCTTCAACTAAGTTATTGGATAGAATTCCTAAATTTTCTGCAAAAGTAAAAATTGGAGTACCATCCTCCAATCTACCTATCCCTCCTATACTAGCTCTTCCAAGATTTCCTCTAGATGCTCCATCAGTATTGATTTTTATGAAGTTCTTTGGGGGAGGCTACCATTATTGAGTTATATCCATCATTTAATCAAATCCCTTTCTTCCTTCTACGTTGGGCTAATCCATTTCTTATCTTTAATCGAGCCATCATTTGTTCCCATAGTTGATTTGAATTGTGTGGATGAGTTAATAAATACTGGACAGTCTCTCACACTTTCTATGGTCTTTAGCCTGACATAATGGATATCCCTACTTTCTTGTTGAAAGATTCGCTTGATTCGCTCCTTCCAAATGTTCCAAGGAAGAATAGTCATACCTGTCCAAACTATTTGGTTCACATACCAGTCTTTTCCTTCTTGTTTGCTCCAATCTCTCCATAGTTGTTCTATGGATTGTTCATTGGACTATCTTAAATTTAGAAGGGAAGCCATCTTCTTCCACAATGTTGCAGTTATGGGGTATTCTATGACAAATGGTTAAGAGTTCCATTGTTATCCCAACACATTACAAATTGAAAGAGTCCATTAAAGCCTTTCTTCATAAGTTGCTCCCCTGTGAGAACCCTTTTATGGAGCAACAACCAACTAAAAAATCTTACTTTTGGCCATAACGTTTGAGTCCATAACTGCTTGAAAATATCTTGACCCTGATGGGGATTAATAGGGCTTAAGGTTAAGTAACCCTGAGCAACAATGTACTCACCATGCCCTGAACTATTCCAACCAATATAGTCCTCCACTTGTGACCATTAAGGTAATCTCATTTGAAGGATTTTATGAATATTTTTTTTTGAGCTTCAGAAAGTTGGATTGGCCAATCTTCTACTGGAATCCAGCATCTTCCCACCTCCGCATTTCTTGTCTGATCTGTATAATATTTGGCAACTTTTATCCAATTCATCCTATGCATTTTATCCATTATAGGCCTCAATTCTAGATGTTGGATTGACAACGAAAGGTGTCCATCCCAAGAGTGTCTAAAAATTTATCTTTGGACCATTTTGTACTATCCAAAAGAGTTTTTTCTTTATCAACTCCTCTCCAATTTTTAGGACCTTTAAAATTGGGAACCCTCTAGAAGGTAGTTGGTGACGAATTAAGTTAGACGGATCTTTAGTTTTGCATACTTAGCTCTAAGATTTTTGGCCCATAAGGTATTGGGGTGGCTAATCCATCTCCAATATAATTTTGTTGTCAAAGCCTTATTATTCTTGATTGTCGATCTAAGACCTAAACACCCTTCATGAATAGGTAGACATAGAGTCTCCCACCTTACTAGGGCCCATTTCTTCTCCATTTTTGAACCTTTCTAGAGAAATCTGACTAATTTTGTCTAGTTCATTGAGCACTGACATGGGGATGTTCTACTCTACTAAAACAAAGATACAAATAGACTGAAGAATTGATTTGATAAGAGGTATTCGACCTCCTGATGAAATCCATCTATTAGTCCAACTGCCAATTTTGTTCTTCACTTTCTCTATTAACCAGCTCCAATGCTCTTTTTTTTTGCTACCCAGATTAATTGGAACACCCAAGTATTTAATTGGAAGAGAAGTTTTTTTTTAATCCTAATTTGTCCATTATCAAAATCTCTTTTCTGGGTGAGCAATGAAAAAAAAAAGTAATTTTGATTTGTCTTCATTAATTAGTTGCCCTGAGGCTCTAGTGAAACAGTGAAGAATTTGTTTTATTGAGGTTGCTTCCTTTATTGTTGCCTAACCCAAAAGGGTGAAATCATCAACAAATTGTAAATGAGTGATAGGTCTTACTCCTTTAGCTATAGTGACTCCTAACCTCTGACAATCTCGATTCTTAGCAAAAGTCCTTCCCAAACATTCTGCTAGGATGATAAAAAAAATAGGAGAAATAGGGTCTCCTTGTTTGATGCCTTTAGAAGCTGAGAACCAATGAGTAGGATAGCCATTAAGAATAATTGAATAAGAAACTGAAGATATACAACCTTTGATCCATTTTGTCCATTCTTGAGAGAATCCAAAATTTTCCAAAACTTGGATGAGAAAGTGTCAATCCACCCTATCATATGCTTTGGACAAATCCAATCGAATAACCATGGAGGGATTTTTTAGCTTCCATAGAGTGAATTGCTTCCTAGGCTAACACTATCTCATCCACTTTATGTTTCCCTTCAAAAACCCCCCTTGTTTTGGAGAGATGATCTTGTGAAGCAAAGGTTTGAGTCTTTCTAACATTATCTTTGAAATCAGTTTGCAGAGGTAGTAGTCTGATCTGAATCCTTTGAGTGCGTGCCAGACCGACAATGACCATACAAATCCCAAGCAACCGACGGTCCCCATCTCACGTTGGGTCAACAAAAACGAGACAAATAGGTTTGGTGGTTGCAGTCCTTGTGGTTTGAACCCTGCGTTGATCAGTTACTAAAAATAGTGGTTGTAGCCAACTCTCCTATGTAACCAAAAAAAAACATTATCTTTCAAATGATTTTTAGAAAAAAATATTACATAAAGCAATTGATCTATATCCAGTAATGTTATCTACTTCTTGAGCTTTTGGAATTAGAGATATAAAAGTCTTGTTAATATCTTTGAGGATATCTTTTGCCTTTCTAGCCTCTTCTACCACCTCTAGAATGTCATCCTACAAAACATCCCAAAATTCCTGATAAAATTTAATAGGGAAACCATTTGGACCTGGGGTTTTCCCCTTTAGTATTTTGAAAACTGCCTTTTGTAGCTCCTTCTTAGTTATAGGAGCAGTTAGAGCCACATTCTCCTCATCAAAAATAAGAATAGGTATCACCTGTAAAATTTCTTGTTGAGCTTTTGGATCAAGCAATCGGGCTGCAAAGAGGTTTGAAAAATGATTCACAACTAATGAAGACATGTCTTCCCAAGTGTGGACCATATCTCCTAATTCATTCTTCAATGAGGGGATAAAGTTACGAGTTCTTCGGGCCAAGAGAGACTTATGGAAGAAACTTGTGTTCTAGTCTCTCCTTGTAGCCATTGAATCCCTAACTTTTGTTTCAACATTAGTTTTTCTCTTCTGTCCCATTCCTGAAAGATAATTTTTGTTCATTGCCGAAAGATTAATTTTTGTCTAAACCCTATTTTATGTGAATCCCTCAAGACGAACTTGCTCATTCAACTCCTCAAGTCGGGTTAGAGTTTCCCTTTTCTTTGTCCTAACATCTCCAAATTCCTCTCAATTCCAAGTCTTTATTTTATATTTAATATACTACAACATTTTGACACCACCATTGTTGTATCCTTGATTAGAGAGATTCGTCTCTGAGCCACATTAGTTGAAAATGAAATGGTGTCGACTTATCCTTGGTTCTCCAAACTTCAATTAAAATTGGCCAATGATCAGATCTAGCATTGTTTAAGATTTTTACTTTTGGGATGTGTCCTTGTATCAAAAACTTGTCTAAAAGCAAGAACCTATCTAGCCTTTCAAGAATGCATGTTGAGCCTTGTCTTTTGTTGGACCAAGTCATCAAACCATCGGTTGGTTTGATATCTACTAGATTAAAGTTGGTAATGTATTCACTCAACTCCCATCCAACTTCCTACTTCCTCCCATTTTTTCTTCTAGAGAAAGGATAGAGTTGAAATCTCCTATCAAAGCCCAAGCTTCAAGGAATAAAGAGGTGATAAAAGCTATATTTCTCCATATTGTTCATTTTTCTTTTATGGTACATGGAACATAGACATTTATATAAAGTATAACCTAATCTGAATCTCTATTTTGGGCAACCATTGCTAGCAATCCCTCGCTTCCCATCATGTATTGTACTGTAATTTCCTTTGGATCCCAAAGACATGCCACTCCTCCCAAGGCCTCTTGGGTGTTGAAGGACACTACTTTACTGGATGGCCACACCTTTTTTGCTATAATTTCCATTTCTTAAAATGAAACCTTTCTCTTGAAGAAAGAGAAGTTGATGCTGATTTGTTTGAATCATTCTTCTAATTTTTTATTGTTTAAAAGGACTTCCTTAAGTCCCCTAATATTCCAAGTGATAATCTTCATAATTAACCAAATTTGAAGAATGAGGGTTTTGTATTGGAGAATGAGGGGTTCAACAAAGGGTAAACTATAATTTTTTTTACGGCTATCAATCATCAAAGCACCTCTTGGGTAGTGTAGAGGTTGAGTGCTTTGAGCACAAGCAGTGGAGAACAACGAAAAAGGTCCTTTAAGGCCAAAGATTTAGGGAGTCTATGGGCCTTCTGGAGGGTTTTCAAGAATCCAACATGATCATGCAAATATTATGTTCAATAGGGACAATCTTCAAGGCATTGAATCAAGTGAGCAGCAAGCAAGGCAAACAAGGGAAAGTAATATCCAATATTCCTTCATGCATGTGGACCAACAAACCCAACATAATGAATAGGTATCGAACAAAACTGAGCACCCTTTTCAGTTCATAGCACAAAATAAGGAGGAAGGGCATCCTCTTCGAAAGTATAGACAAGGGCTAAAACGAAATCAAAACAAGATTCAAGAGATGGATCAAACAAAGGGAGATAACATGTTGATGGCAGATTTAGATCTCCAGCAAAGAACCAATCATAACAAAAAAATATGAAGGGATGGAGCTCAAGGACCTCCCTCCAAAACTAAATTTTAAAGAAGCAATCTATGCAGGACCACCCCAAATAAGAGGGAAAAATAACCGACTGCCAAGGAAACCACTGAGGATGTCGAAAACCAATCCAAAGATGGGCTACATAAAAGCAACTAACGGATTCCCATTAGTGAAGTTGGCAATGGAGAATATCCAAGAGCGAATAGACACTATGGAGAGGAGAGGACTAATTTGTCGGTTCATGGGATTTCGACTGGATCTTTCTACTGTCAAGCATGGGCTGCCAAAAACTAGAGAAGTAAAGGTGAGATCCAAATCTCTACTCACCCTAAGGGTTATATCCTTGCTATGTTTGCCACTAAAAAGATAAGAAGGATATTTTTCAAGGGGGGCCATGGTTCTTAGGTAGGGTAGGGCTTTTCATGAAGCCCTGGAAAGCCATCAACTGCACCTGTCTAGGTTCTTTTATTTGGCCTCCCAAATGAATAGTGAAATCCAAATGTATTAGCAGTAATTGGGAATTCTTTAAGAGTTTTCATGATCATAGTTGACAGACAACACACAACAGTTGGATCATATGATCTATATAAGGATTTGTGTTCTAATTGACTTTTACAAACCACTTCCAGAGAGGATCACTAGAATCTGTCATGAATATGGCCATCTAGCCAAGGATTGTCCTCATAAGATCCTTAATAAAAAGAAAGAGAATGGGGACTTCGCAAGGTTTCAAATCCCCAAACAAAAGAACATTAAAAAAAAACAATACCAAAAGTTAAAACAGTAATTTCACCTAACACCTTTGAAATTCTCTATACAGATGAGCAATTAGATGATGAGGATGACAAAATAGAAACAATGATCAAGGAAACACGGTTTAATAAAACCTTTACAGTTTGATTTGGAATGGCCACATCTTTCAAATCAAACTGTAATGGTTTCATCAAACCTTGTTTTCTTAATCATTGTTTCCATTTTGTCATCCTCATCATCTAATTGTTCATCTCGAGAGAGAATTTCAAAGGTATTAAGTGAAATTACTGTTTTATCTTTTGGTGTTGTTTTTTTTTTTAATATTTTTTTGTTTGGCGATTTGAAACCCTGCTAAGTCCCCATCCTCTTCCTTTTTATTAGGGATCTTATGAGGACAATATTCGTGATAGATTCTACATCTAAAAGGAACATTTTCACAGTCTACTTGTTGCTCCCATTATTCTTCTCCATATTGTAAGGTGATCCTCTTTGGAAGTAATTAGTCAAAGTCAATTAGAACACAAATCATTGCATAGATCATATGATCCAATTGTTGAGTGCTATCAACTATCATCATGAAAACTCCTAAAGAATTCCCAATTACTGCTAATACATTTGGATTTCACTATTCTGCTGGGAGGCCAAATTAACGGACCCAGATCCGTATTATCTGCAAATTCAAACGAACGGAGTGCATTTGCAACTGTTAACGCATCACTGCTCATATTCTCAAACATTTTCCGGGCTGTCTTAGCCATTGCACGTTGGTTCTTAATTTGCAGATATTATTGCTCTTCAGTTTCTTCCTCAGCAGCAAGAGCATCAACTTCCATTTGCTTTTCCTTTGAATCTTCTCCAACATCTGAGCTAAAATGTGTGTGAAAAGGATTATCCATACTCAGTGCTCCTGCAACAACCATTGCAAAAGCCAAAACCAAATTTGCCCCCGTGATTTTCTCCGTCTTTTAGTGTTTGAATTACAGTGAAAAGCATACGAGAATGGCGAGGACTGATGGGATATAATGCCATTGCTTCTCCGACTGGCATCATCATTCTCGTACTTTGATTTAGTGCTCCAAGAGCTTTCAAACAACGTTCATATTCCACTAAGGCTGCCTTAACAGGAGTAGGAAAAGGGAAGTTGGCAACCTGGAAAACAAAATGATCAGTCAGTATGGAAAGTCAGTTTAATGTACATAGCACATTAAAGATCCCCATCTACAGTGCTTATAGCAGGAAACAGATACAAAAGCTGCATAGCAGCCGATTCTTTCTAAATAAAAATAATGAACTACAAAAGTTCACTTGTATCACCTTACTAATTCCCTTGTACTTTAAAATAAGGACAACACCCTCAATAGGGGCCTTGCTTATTTCAGGTGGTGGAAAGTCTGGAAAACTGTTGTTGAAAATTGCGGATGAATAAAGATGATAGCAGTGCCCTGGTCCTGTTCTCCCTGCTCTGTCTGCACGCTGAGCTTCTGAAGCCTTACTAACCCACTGGATCTCATATTTTGCTATTCCACTTGAACACACATATTCCTTGACCTTTGCTCTACCAACATCAACTACATATTTAATGCCAGGAATTTTTAAGGAAGTTTCAGCTACATTAGCGGCCACCACAACAAGCCTCTCTCCTTCTGGTACTCCAGCAAATACACGCAACTGCAATGCAGAAGGCAACATTGCATACAGAGGTAAAACATATAAAGGACCTCACTCTCTCATATTTCCTTCTTTGTTTTGGTCTTAACAGTTCTTTGTTTTGAGGATGTGCAACCTTTTCCTCGTTTGAATCGGTGCTAGATCTTCCAGTCTTGTCACCATCATTTAGTGCTTCAAATGCGGCCCTAAGTGATGCTACACATCCAGGTTGTCTAAGTAAGCTGGTGTTTCCCAATGCTTTATCAAGAAAATCAAATTATCAAGAATCTCTTCTTCATCACTATCTGAATCTGAATCAAACTCAGCCTCAGAGGATTCCAAGTTTGCTTGTGATGTATCATCAAAACCATCGTCATCATAGGTACTAAACTTATTAAATGCCCCTTTTGATTCTTCATTATCATCTATAGCATCCACAGCTTGAGCAATGCCCTTCATATCAGGTTGATTCGCAACATTATATGCATCTGTAGATGGCCTTGTTACCTGTGCAATGCTCTGTGTTTTAGCACTGTATTTGTTCTTTTTCACAAAGGCTTTCCGCAGCTTCCTGCACAAAAATTCTACCTCCTGCTGCCCCGTGACAAATACTAGTATACCACCAGGTGGCAACTTCTTGTGAATAGCTAAGACCTTTTTGTAAGCCTTTCCCACATAATCCACCAGCTCTGTCTTAGCAGAGAAATGAATTGTCACAGGAAACTGTCTCGTTAGCACTTCTACTACAGGTGGAGTTATGGGAAATAACTTGTTGTTTGAAACAAAATCTTCAATCCTCAAAGTTGCACTCATTAGTACAAGTTTCAGTGGATTAACCATATTTTCAGGACTCACCGTTTCCCCACTCAATGTTTTCTTCTGTTGTTCTTCATATAGACTCTGCAATAGAGCTAGCATGAATTAGTGTTCTTACAACCAAAATGAAGGCAATTCTTTCTCTTGCATCTTTCCACTACATCGTTGTACTTGATATTTGATTTTGTACTGGCCGCTTCATTTAACTATTCAGGTGACAGTTCATTAGTTTTATTTAAAAACGATATGTACAAAATATAAAATCACAATACCTGCCGTAGGGGTACAATTCGTAAAACTATTCCAATGAGGATGTCTGTATTCAAGCTCCTCTCGTGAGCCTCATCCAACACAATAATCGAGTAGCGCCTCAATAGAAAATCAGACTGTAGCCAACAAGCCAAGGTATTAGGCTCCCATAATACTATCAAAAGAATCCTAATAAGAGATTTATTATAAAGGAATTTACTTCATCTCTCAACATGCCTAGTTTTATCCAAGACATTCATTTACTCCGTATGCTACCAGACATTAAGTTATCTTCAACTCCTTAAAATCAAAAAGCAGCTATGTAATAACACATCAAAAAATCTAGAACAGCCTTCACTGAAACTTTTGCAAGAACTCCACAGATGCACAAGCTCACAAATAGAAAGACATATGATTTATCTAAGCATTGGAAACATTAGATAAGGGTTGTCATTTTCTAGAGGGTAGAAGGAACAGAGAATAGATTACTAAAGAGTATTTTATCAATATCTACCGCACAATAAATGGGACCATAAGCAAACAAAATCCTTTCAGACTAGTTTTTCACTGGATGTCCACATGAAAAGGCTAGGAAAAGCCAGATTGGAACAATAAAGGCATATTTAGCTGCAAAAATGACATTAACTGGTTGCTTGGCAAAACCCTTGCAACTATATTTTTCAATGTAATTATATAGGTAGTGAAGAGGAAAAGAAAAAAATAGAAAAATAAAACCATGCTTTAGCTACTAGATTATGTGTTGTCTTGAAGAAGTCTTTTTTGGAATTTTCCCGATTGCACATGTTTACTATATTTTTGTAAATATAGACATCCAATTCCTTCAAATGTTGTTTTCCCTTCTGTTCTACACAAACTTCAAAGTCAACAATTGCTGCATTCGGTAGAATGCAAGTAGTATTTGTTTTTCTCCCTCCTAATTTGTATAATCCACATTCTGTTCCTTCCTTGGTTACAAAGCTCATATGTTGATATTGTCCTTCACTGCTACCTTTTGTGACCCATCTATGGAAGCAAACTAGACAGTTTAAGTTTGGTCCATATGCTAATCATGTTAATTTTGTAGATGTGTCTCCAGTCAACCAAATTCTTTTAGAAGTTGAAGATTTTGAACAAGCTTAGAAATCTAAAATTTAAATGTCATACAGACACACATGGACATACATATTGAAATATAAATGACATAGCATTTCCATGTTTATGGAAAATTGGAAAACTAGTTTTTTATAAACTTCGCAAAATTTAGCACTACTGGTAAAAGATCTGGGAAGGAAGAAGTGCTTTTGGCCTTCCTTTCATGAACAGATCAATGGTATGTAACTCTCTTCAACAGATCAGTAAAACTTATCCAAATGTTATTCTAATCTTTGACTTCAAAATCTTGGAACCCCTTTAGCTACTATTGTAGAGCATCTGATACACTTCCAAAGCCTTGAACAGACATGCAACCTTTGATGATGCATTTGCAGGGCATGTGATACACTTTACAAAGCCTTGAACAGATATGCAATAACTGATGATACATTTGGCAAATCTAATAAACATTTGACCTTCAAGAAGAAAGGACAATTTTATCACTAGTTACTTCAAAAGAGAGGGGCTTCATCGTGATCATATGAGGACTGCTATAAAGACTCAATGAAGACTTTTAGTTTTTGCTTGTCCAGTTCTTTGAGGAGGTCACTTTCTAGCTTCCACCAATGCCATGAAATCACCAACCTTAACTCCAGACTACCATGCAAACATTGATGTTAAAGACAAGGACCATACCTACATCATATGCCAAGTGGACTCTTACCTGCCTTCCTGACAACATAGACAAGCTTCATTTCCTCGTAGAAAAAGACCTAAAATATCACTCATGAAGATAGAGCTAAAGATGTCATATTCAGTTTTTATGTACAAGGTCCACTTGTGATTAGGACAGGGATTACTTGTTTTAAGAGAGAAGCAAAACTGCAGTGTCTCACTAATAACTATTCAGCCTTTGTCATGTATATATTTACTAGAAATGGGAGGCTCATTTGAGATAATGTTCATGACCCATCCCCAATATTTTGAAAATTCAGTTGTGAAGGCCTCACAAATTTTGGCCATTGCATGTTATACTTTTCATTAAATTAATATAAATATTCATCTTTATCCCTAAAAAAATAAAAAACAAAGAGTACTCTTATCACATGCTGTCATAAATGTTCCTTTTTTATTTATTCATAGCAAAGCAGAAAATAAGAAGCCCGGATACCTCAATGGCATTGACAAGTGATTAAGAGACTACACATGTAAGAATACAAAAATGATACTGCTCTTATAGAGACTTGATGTGGAGATTATAAACTATGAAGTGCAGATTGAATGGCAACATCCAAACACTTGACATTTTCAAGGTCATATACCCCAAGCAAGTAACAGCACTAATCAGAACACCACTAACTTATCCATTTTGGATTTGTCCCATAGGTTAGAATATTTTAATGTTCTAGCCTTTAATTAGATATTTAGTTTTAAAAGTTCTTTTAACACTTCCTGCAAGCATAACATGTTTTTATAAGCAGGACATTCTCTGATTTCTGCTGCGCTTGAGGTGGATTTCTGCTGCGCTCGGGTGGTTTTCAGCTGCTCTCGGGGTGGATTTCTGCTGCGCTCGAGGTGGATTTCTGCTGCGCTCGAGGTGGATTTCTGCTGTGCTCAGGGTGGATTTCTGCTGCGCTCGGGGTGGATTTCTGCTGCGCTCGAGGTGGATTTCTGCTGCGCTTGGGGTGGATTTCTGCTGCGCTCGGGTGGATTTCTGCTGCGCTCGAGGTGGGTTTCTGCGCGTGCCCTAGCGCAGCCCCGGCCGTGCCCTAGCATGTCCCAGTTGTCCTCACTGCGAATCGTTTAGCAGCCCGGTGTTCCTGGTGTTATGGGGATACTTGATGAAGGAGGAATGGAGGAGACGCGGGCTTCTCCTCTTAAATCTGTCCAACGCCTTCACACAACAGTTTCATACCAGCGTTTGTCTAAACAGATTAATTCTCTCCAGAAACAACTAGACACGCAAGCTAGTATTATACTCTCCTTGCAAGACCAAGTGAAAGACGGCAGCCGCATTATCACGGATCTCCAAATTAAACTTCAAGATCAGCAAGCCATCATTACTCAATTGCAGACTGCACATACCGAACAGCCTCCTCAGAATTCTGCGAATTTACACTGAAATTTTAAAAATTCGAGATGAACAGGCTGTTCTTCTTGCTGAGCAGGAACGTCTCAAGGAAGCGTCAACTGCACAAAGCCAAAAATTAGCCGACCAACAATCTTGGGTTCAGGTTGTAGCCGGAAAGAAGAACCCCCCCCATAGTTGAGTTGGCTGTCCAGGCTAAATTTGAAGAAGAAAGGATCCGTAATGCGAAAGCGCTCAATCTCAGGGTTCGTGGGGTGCCCAAACCTACTGATCCGCTTCAAGCTGGAAATGCCTTCATTCACAACACTCTTGAGTTAACAGACGTTACTCTCGAGAGAGCATGGTTCTCTCCCGACTCCACATTGGTCATACGCTTCAAAAATGCGGAAGAGCGTATGAAGGCGTTGAGGGCCAAACGGAAATTATTTACTCTTCAGGACAAGATCTACCTTGATGAGGACCTTACGCGACTCCAGGTTGAAGAATTGAAGAAAGCCAGGGAACAAGTAGCCGCAGCCAGGAAAGCCAACAAATGGGCAGTTATTCGTAATTTGCGTGCAGTGATTAGGGACTCTCCCCCACCTGGGTGGTCCAAACCCTTGCCTAACAAATGACTCCATCGGCACGGAAGGGGGGTGGCAGATAAGCTAGCTATAGCTTGCTGGAACTGCAATGGTATGATGTGGTCTGCCCCAGGGTCCCTTCTTGATGTGATTGGCAGACATGACATCATTCTTATTTGTGAGACGCACGAGAGTCCTGAGCGGGCCCTTCCAGTTATCTCTGGTTACTTTTGGTGGTCCAGTTGTCGGCAACTCACTCGGCGCTCTGGGGGGTTCGAGGATCAGGAGGTGTTGTTGCTCTTATCAGGGATAGGCTCCAGGGTTCGGTATCCCTGGTTTCGACTGACCCCCACTCCAGGTTTTTATGGATTAAAATCCATCGTCACCCACCTCTTTGGGATATCTACATTGCCACCTGTTACTTTCCCCCCACCACGTCCAATTTTGCTATTCACACGGACGGGGACCCTTTCCAAGATCTCTATGAGGACATTACTAGATACTCGGCTTCAGGGGAGATACTTCTGTTGGGAGATTTCAATGCTCGGACCGGACCTATGCAGGTTTCTCTTCATGACCTCACAACCGATGAGATGCAGACTCGGGAATTGGATCTTGAGGACCTTGGTTTTGCTCGAACCTCCAACGACACACAGGTGACTGCTTACGGTAAGCATCTTATTGAGTTGGGTGAATCCAACAGGCTAGTTCTTCTCAATGGTATATCTTGTTTTCCGGATTCCGGTGGGTTTACTTGCTTTCCTCATAGTGGTGGAGCCAGTGTCGTCGACTATGCTATTTCCTCTACCACCCTCATTCCATTCATTTCCCGGTTCAACGTCTCTGATCACCCTCCCCCCTTACCGATCATTCAGTTCTTTCTCTTACGTTATCCGTTGTTTCCCTTCCTGTTACTCCTCCCCCTCCTCCCTCCCCTTCAGCCCCTCGAGTCATTATAGACTTTGACTATTATTATTCCTTTACCTACATGGACCGGTTGCGTCATGTTCTCCCCAGGGTGTCTTCTCTTCCCGATGTTTCCAATCGTTTTGCTTGCTTGGTCCAAACTATTTGGAAGGCTGCTTTGGACTCGTACCCCCACACTATTCGTCCTCCCCCTCGTCCTCGTCCCCCTGGTCATTGCCCCATGAACATCTGGTATGATGAGGAATGTAAGTCTGCCCACCGAAGGTTGAAATATGCCATTCGGAATCCTTCCCAGCTCTATGCCATTTCTCACAAAGACTACAGGATGCTTCTTCGAAAGAAGAAGCGTCTCTTCCTCTCTCGGCATCGACTTGATCTTATCCACTCCCTTCAGCAGTCTCCTAAATCCTTTTGGCGCCTTATCCTCCCCCGTGATCGGATTACTCATGGGATCGATCTTTCCTCTTGGACCATTCATGCCTCTTCCCTCTATACCATCCCAAATCAGCCTCCTATTACTGTTCCCTCCCCCCCTCTTCGTGCCACCTCTTTTCTACTAGTCTTGTCAGGCAGGCTATCAAGAAACTTTGTACGAGCAAAGCAACAGATTTGGATGGGTTACAGGCGGAATTTCTGAAGCATGGTATTGACCCTCTTGTTGGGCCCCTCACTGATCTCTTTAATCTCTCTGTTTGTTTTGGGTTTCCTGATTCCTGGACTCAGCATATCATTCACCCCATTCATAAGGCAGGTGATCCCCATGAACCCAATAACTACAGGACTATCATGATTGGGCATATCTTTGCCAAGCTCTATGCCACAACATTGGATGTGCTTCTCTCCCGAAGGTTGGAGGAGGGGGGTTTCAGGGCTCTTGGCCAAGCTGGTTTTCGGCAAGATCACCAGACCACAGATCACATTCTAGTCCTCAGAGCTATTATTGAGGAGGCGCGTTCCAGGTCCTCGAAGGTTTATTGTTGCTTTGTAGACTTCAGGAAAGCTTTCGACACGGTGCCTCGACATTTACTTCTTGAGAGGCTTCGGTCAATTGGCATCTCTGGGCAGCTTTTGACAGCGGTTACACGGTTATATGAGACTGTGAAAGGTCGGTTTCGCTCCCCTCAAGGGCTTTCAGCCAATATTCTTAGCACCATAGGAGTGAAACAGGGATGCCCCCTTTCCCCGACACTTTTTGGGATCTTTATCGACGAGCTTGAGACTTTTATTAGGGAGAACGCTCACCCAGAGGATGGTTGCCTTCTTCACTATGTGCTGATTTCTATTCTCCTCTTTGTTGATGATGTTGTTCTTTTGGCCTCATCCCTTGAGGGGCTTCAACGTCATCTGAACACTCTTGCCGCTTTTTGTGACTCGAGACAGTTGACGGTGAATCTTTCTAAGACCAAGGTTATGGTATTCAATACTACCAAAGAGGCTCTATCCCATCTCCACTTCCTTTTCCAAGGTCAGGAGGTCGAGATCACCACCTCTTATGTGTACTTGGGGGTTCTTTTCACTGGTCCCACTTTTGGTATGAAACCCGTCGCCCAAGCCCGGGTGTGTAAGGGGTATGCAACTCTGTCTTTGCTAGAGAGGAATTGCTTCAAAGCACATTTTCAGGATATACCTGTGAAGATGAGGATCTTTGATGCCTTGGTCAAGCCAACTATTACTTATGGGTCAGTGGTTTGGGGTCCTAGTCTTGGCCCGACTGAGTGGTCACGGGTTGAACGAGTCCAGACACTCTTTCTTCGACGATTCATTCGTTGCAAGGGCACAATCCCCCGCTCTATTATTCTGGCAGAGTTTGGGGCTTCTCCTCTCCAGCTTGAGATTATCTTCTTGATTATCGGTTATCTTCACAGGATCCGTACTTTAGGAGATACCCCTGCAGGTTGCAGGCGGTACCCTTACCTCGCCCTTCGCTCCTCGATGGAACTCTCTCCGAGTTCTCGGGGAGGCCGGAGGAGCTGGTATTTTCAGGTTTCTGCCCTCTTGGCCAGCATTCAGATACGGATAGACAAGCTCCCCCCTTATTCTTTGGGGGTTCTCCCCCCCTCTCGGCTTAGTAAGGAGAAGATGCTCCACGAGATCCGGAAGGATGTTAGTCTCCAGTACACCAGATGCACATGGATCTCTCCTATTGCCCCTCTTTCCCCCAAGTTGTCTTTCTACCATGAGCACTTCTTACAGATACAGGAGGGCAGAATAGTTCCTCCACAATACCTTCAGCAGCACACAATGCATAGTCTTCGGATCACTATTGGGCAACTCAGGGTGTGTTCTCACCAACTCCGGATTGAGTCAGATCACCATCTTCCGACGGAGGAGCGGATTTGCTTGTTTTGCTCCTTGGGTGAAGTTGAAACCCTTCATCACTTTATTTTTTGTTGTCCCATTTATTATGAGATCCGGGGTAGATTCCATTGCCTTTTCAAGGACAACTCTCGATCTGTTTCTACCTTCTTCAGATACCCGGACCAGCGGTGTCTCGCACTCTTTCTTAGGGAGATAACTCAGCTTCGACGACATAAAAGTTCTCCTCCAGATGGATCTCACCCTCCTCAACATCGGCTCATCACAACATACTTCACCAGCTCCGACGGACCAGGTGACTCCGGTCGGAAACGCCCCACATCATCCAGTTCGGACGAAAGCAGGGTCACTAGACAACGCACCCACAGTTTGTCAAGGTTCCGAACTAGCAATGGGCAGAGACATATCATGGACTTCTTCAGCTCCGGTACTTCGGCCTCGACTGTTAGGAGAGATTAGTTTCTAGGGGGTTCTTGGAGCTTGCCCCTCCTGGGCTGCTCCCTCCCCCCTCCTCTCTCTCTTCGTTCTTCTTGGCGTGCACTCCTCTCTTTTGGACTGCAGCCCTCCCCCCTCTGCTCTCCCTTTTCTTTTCCCTTTCTCTTTGGCCCGGTTGTCGGGTTTCATCTTGTATTTATCTTAGTTCTTTTCTTTGTTGGGCTTTTTAGCCTGCTAGCTGGCAGTCATTATTGTCCTTCTTATAGTCCCTTGGGTCTTATTTTGGCCCACCGCGGACATTAATAATATTTCATTTCATTTCATTTTTTTTCACCTTCTTCGATCACTCATAGACATTGGTATAATTCCTTTCTTTGTTTCTTTGTGAAGACCACATTAAAGATCATATTGATTGAAGTACGTAACAGAGCGGTAAGGAGATACTAACTATTATTAAAAGATAGGATGTCCAACTACCTAACGTTAACCCCATTACAAAAACGCACTGTAGGAGTTCATTTTTATCATCAATTCAGTACACAATGTTTTCACTTTCTACTTGCCATACAACATGAAAACTAGAACTCACTACTCCAATGAAAGTATATAGGTAACTCCCCATGATTGTAGTTATAGGTTCCAGATGTTAGTTATTACACACTGATTAGTTACCTGCATATCTAGTCTTTTACAGTTTTACTAGATTATACATGAATACAGGTTCAAAATAAGTGTTTTCTGCAGAGTTCAAAGTTATGCAATAAGAAATTGTGTTCATTGCCTAAGCTAAAAGAAAAACCTACTTGGAATTGATGGAGTAAGCTTGGAACAGCAAATGGTCCCTTCCTGGAGGCAACTTTGAGATGGGGTATAGACAACTCCAAAACAAACACTTCTAGGAAGGAAAGGAATATGATGTCAGACATTTGAAAGGTTGTGAAGACCCATGGTAAACTCTAAGTATAACAGGGTTGAAACTTCAGCTTCTTGAGAAAGGCTAGCACAGAAAAACACTGTATTTGGGAGATCTTTCAAGTTTTCGGAGGAAAAAATATTCCTCTTCCATAACCAATGTACAATCCAAAGTCCATTTTAGAAAATAATTTTGAAGTAAGAAAAACGCATCTTCCAACCATTCAAACATTCAATACACGTACATGAAATATTGTTCCTAGAGTGACCACATGACTATGCAAAGGATTCTAAACACATAAGTATAATTTTATTTCTGAAAGGTGCATTTGCTCCTCTGCTTGGCAACTAAACGACAAGGAATTTTGTGCACTCACTAACCAGGAGTTCCATTGCAAGTGTTTCTCTTATAAGATCAAAGATTAAAAGATGAATAATAATAGTTGAAGTTTAACAAAATGTTATACATTGTTTATTAGAGTCTGATTATATTACGTCAATTGCATGAATCTAGCCTAAGATTAATTTTGGATAGGTAGTAAAAACTTAAACAGCATGCCTCAAGGTAGTGTTGGAAAGCAGAGAGAGTGTCCAATCACGACTGTCCTTCAAATGTATAGCGAGGATAATAAGAGTGTAAAGCTGGTCAAGGGTGACAACTCTGAAATCAGTCTCCTGCATAGCAGTCTAGTATTGTGGCTCATGTTCTCCTCACCACAAAGCTGCAAATTAATGCTTGAAGCAAAGGACAAACACATCAAAGCTGTCGTGTAATGTCCTACAAACAAGCAGAACTTATCAAATATCATTGTTTCCACGAAGCATTATGCAGCGGACACTTGATTCGATTTGTTCATACATCTCCTCTAGTTTAAAATTCATTAAATACCCAATAAAAGCCTCAGAAAAATAAAATTCTCAATTCTACTAGCAGAAACTGGCCCGTGATTGCTTTTTCCAATCTTGCTATAGATGCTATATGTCCTACTCACATTCGTGCAAGACATATTAATGATATCATGGAAGGATGGTTTGACAGTTAAATCTAACAATACTTCAAAATATAAAGGTAAAGGTGTAAAGTAGATTTTAATGTCCATAAGATCATAGGTCATATGGAAGAATCCTCATGGAGGACGTTGTTTACCCAATAGATGAATATTCAACCATACTCTAGTTACCTAAGGATGATGTACAACCCCTACCCCTGCAAGATTCAAACCTTGGACCTCCTCTTTAGAGTTCCAAAGTCTTCACCTTTAGGGCCACTCAGGTTGTACCATTTATTAATGCAATTAACCTTTATATAAATAGAATGTTTTATACAACCAAAAGAAGTAAACAATTAATAATCAAACATAACAAAATTTAAAATTCAAAACTTCAAGTCACATAAAAATTCCTTCGAAATTATCAAATGGCATGAGCTCAAGTGTTTTAAATTGTAGGCTCCTAGTGTAAAGTTCAAATCTTGCCAGGCAATATATGCATAATTGCTAATTGTAATACCTCGGTGGTTTGTTGAAATATAGCAGAAAAATAGTGATGATGTAGTACAAGTGAAGCCCATCTCAAACCCAACTAACAAATTGACAAAACAATCCTTCCAAATCCACTGGTCCCAATTGATTCATATTATTAGACATAATTGAACACAATCAAAAGAAACTCTCACAACTCTCTTTTCCCAAAAACTATCAGAAAACAAGTATTGGTAAGTTGAATTCAATGCACACTAGAAGTTGATGATCATTTAAGTAATCCAAAAATTTAAAAATCCAGATACTCTACCTGGACTTCACGAAGTAGAATACCATCAGTCATAAATTTGATGGAACTCTTATCTCCTATTCTTCGATCATGTCGCACCTGAAATCCAACTTCCTTTCCCAGCTCAAGGGACAATTCATAAGCTACTCTCTAAGCAGTAGCAAGAACTGCTACACGGCGGAGCTGAGTGACACCTATGATTCCTGCCCTTGCTTTGCACTTGCTCGAACCAAATCCAGCTTCAAACAGAAACTTCAGAGGGAAAAAAACACCATATTACTTGTATGACATGACAGAACATCTAATTCAGTTGAACAAATTAGGTGCATTCTCGTACATCGAGAATAGTGAGTACTCTTGAATTATTACAAATCATACCTGTGGAACTTGAGTAGTTTTTTTTTGAGTAATACTTCTTATATGTGAAGAGACTGGATGCGGTAAAACTACTCAAGTTGATGTGGCAACTTGAGTAGTTTTACCGCATCCAATCTCTCCACATATAATCACAAAAGGATGCTGATTGACAGATTCCATAATTTCGTGCTCCTTCATAACTATTGGAAGATTTTTCCTTCATTCTTCAACTTCTTCTAGTCTTGAAACATGAACTACAAAATTATTACTTATAGGATTCCATCCAATGTTCTCAGGAGTCCCAGTGTTTTGCACATCTTGCTTTGCACTCTCCCCTTCTCTTACCTAACAAAAATGACCAAGCAATATGTATGTGAACTAACCATTTTGAATTTCAAAAAATAAAATGACCACAAAGATGACCTTTGAATCTCAAAAAATAAAATGATCACAAAGATGACCTAATCAAAAATAAATGATGTCTGATTCACAGAATTTCAATTTCGTTTTCCTTCAATCTATATAAAACAGAGGCTGACAAGTGAAATGAATGAGTACAGTTCCTGTGTCACAAAAACTTGCGAGTTGGTATACTGTCTGGAAATTGACCAAAAGTCTTTATGCATTGCGAGACTCTAATTCAATAAATGGCACATATAGCTTGTGATTAGACTATTTTACAAGCTTAAGGACTGGCCATTCAAAAACTAATCAGGATACTACTTTAGGACTTGCAGAATAAAGTGTTGATATGAAGTTCAGCTCAGAAAAGAACTAATATTTGACAACGAATGCCTAAAAGCAACAAATGCCTGAAAGCATACTTGACTGCTGCACAACATCCTGTATCATGTTTAACAATTGAAATTGAAATTATGTTGATGTCCACAATTGACCAAAGTAGGTCAACGGGACTAAAGTTTATGAGGAAAGAACCTGGTATTTTATTTCTTCATTAAGTTCAAATGAACTAACCTTCTGCTTCAAGTCTTCCTTTCTACACATTATACTAGGAGAACTTCCTTTGTCAACAGGGCCAACAGAATCTGAGCATGGCAAAGTTTTGCCACCATTATTTTGTCGAACATTACTGTTAGCAGCAGGCAAACCCTGTTTATTATATGTTTGGGAGTTTTCTAGTTCAACTCCACTTAAATAACTATCTCTACAATGTGATAGAGAAGTTTCTGCACAAGATTTCAGATTTGTGTAACTCTGCTCTACATTGCACCCCTGTAATGTTGCCATATTATTTGCCTTTGCCTTCTTGTTAATGGAGGCATCCATTCTTGCATCTTCATATCTATCATCGGCTTTTTTATCCCCTTCACTATATGCATGTAATGCAACCCGTTTTCTTTTCTTTGTTTGCATTTCACTAGTATCCTGCATACTTTTCATTGGATTGCAAGTAACACGCAAAATATCATCAGCAAGATCTTCAGTTTCCATTGCAGTTGAACCAATTGTTCTTTCACGAAAAAGTGGAATATCTGAAGGAACTCTCAATCCTGCTTTATGCAATTGCTTTAGAGAGATTTTCCTTCATGGTTTCAACCTAAACATAGACAAATTACATTTCATCAATTTTGTCCTTAGCATGAAAAAAATAATAATTGGAAAGAGTGAAATTACATTCTAAAAATGACATATTAGACTCCATGAGCATCTCGTGAGATACCTGTCCAAGATTTCCAGAAGAACTTAACAAAGCATATGCATCATCCTTAAGTTTGTGTTTCCTGAGAATAACAAATCCATAGCTCAAGGTTAAAGGAAAATATGACAACCTGAAAAGGAAATTGAATTCATGAAATTCTGCATATATGTGCTACTGCTTAATTATTATCCCCATAGGTCTCATTATTAAAGTATAGAAGACAAAAACAAAGTAAGCAAGACCAAGGCATGGACGTACTCCAAACTCTTGAGATCAGTAGCTCGCCTGTCTCTATTTTCTTTCTCCTCCTATATAATCAAAAGTTTATTAAACAACAAATCTAACTCTAAACCAAATTTCTAAAATACAAACCTAATTTATAGGGCTGAGATAAAAACTATTGTACAGGAATAAACCGAAACAGATGCAAAACGACATATAACATTGTAATACTTCTACACCCTTCATGAAAACATAGTAGAGGCTCAGAAGAGTAATTTTATGCCTTTGTCTGTATGTTATAAAAATTACCAAAGAAATCTGCAACTTTACTGTTTATCTTTCAAATAGCCCCATCAAAGTTCAACCTCACCATGGATTATGGCAGTAAGTCTTTTACAAGATCATCAATGTAACCCTTGCACTAATAGGATTTATTTGCTAATTGCCAAAAAAAAATGTTGCACAAAAAGAAAACAAAAGCAGAATTCTGAATTTACCTGCAACTTTCGCAATTTTCTTTGTTGTTTCTTGCTCAGGCTTGGAAGAGTTATCTTCTCGTCTTTAGCAGTCTTCGGCAGCAAGAAAATTATATAAAAGGTCATAATAAAGGCACTATCAAAAATTTCAACTGATTTGCGGCTGGTAGGCAATAAACAGCTTGACCTAATACTATATAAGAAGGCAAGTTAAATTACAGATACCTTCTTTTTCTCTTTACGCTTAGATTTATGATCACCAGGCAGAATAAGAGCATTGCATAGATCTCCATCATTAGGTCTATAATTGTGGCATCATAAGTAAACAAAGGGAACATTCTTAGTCAACAAGTTAAAAGACATTCCAGAAACCTTAGTTACAATCTTTCAGCTGCTGAAAAAGGACAAAACCTTGTACAAAACCCTGTATAAATATAAATACCATGTTCTTTCATTTATCATATGCTTAGTTATCAAATTTGCTTACATAAAGTTCAAAATTCGTCGAATTCAAAACCCTAACGCATAAATTTGACAAATAAACTTTAAATTCAACAGCAAAAGAATTGAAAAAAAGAGACTCCATATATTCTGCGAACAAACCCTATATTCTGCTTAGTCTGTAAATCTTCCTCAACAACATGGTCCTCTCTGGAGTGGGGGAGACGACGTTTGTTTCTTCTTCATCGCATCTACCGGTCGATGGCTCTGTGGACCTCTCTGGAGCAATGGAGACTACATTCATTTCTTCTTCACCGCATCTGCCACACATGGCCTCCTTCGTACAACTCTAGCAGTTTCCTATGCCGAATGTGAAAACTAAAAATAAAAAATAAAATGATATGTGAATAAACAAAATTTTCTGCTCAAACACTCATTTTCAATAGGCTTTCTCCGTTCACAAATGCAAATTGCAAGATCAAATGCCTTTCATGCAGGAATGGTACACCACAACCCTGTTATGTATATTTACTTCGTTTTTTCTTTGGATAGGTAAATGATTTGTCCCTAAATTCGCTCGAAAGAAAGTACCGTGACCCAACTCTTTTCGCTTGTATCTCAATAATTGGAGATAATGGAGGTAGTGTGCCACTTATAAGTCTTTGTACGAAGGCAAAAGTTAAAATATTTATTTATTTTTTTAAATTAAAAGATTAAGTCTTTCCCTTGTTTTTTAATTATAATTTAAATAAATTTTTGTTGAGATATTTAATAGTATATTTTTATTAAAAATTTTAATTTTAATCATTAAAAAATAGTTCACACATTTTTTAAATTCAAACAATCATATCATATAAAAAACATATATTTTTATATTGAAAAATAATTGTATATATAAAATGATATTATGTCAAATTTTATTTCGAATTTTTAAACATATTGAATTTTTTTTTAACTTTAAGAATGTCGAACTCGAATACGAACTCAAACTTGATAACTAAGATTCTTAACTATCAAATGTTTTACAAAAAAACAAAAGGTGCAAATGTAAACATACCCACAAGCAATTGCATGCTGCAAAGTTTGTGTCACAAGATTTAGTTCCAAAAATATATATAGAATTTGGTCGAACTATCGCAAGATTTAGTTCCAAAAATATATATAGAATTTGGTCGAACTATCGCACACACAAACTGTTAAAATTTAAATGTTAATTATCCAAATATTAAGATAAACAATGCTTGAAGTAGATAGAAACAAAAGAGGTGCAAGATGAGCCATCTAGAAATATGAAAGTTTTATTAACTTCAAAAATAATCTAAAAGGCCTTAACAGGCCATTTTTATTAGGTCAAAATAGTAATAAATTAACTCAAACGAGGTATTACATAACCTTAATTACATAGTTGTAATAAAGGCTTAATAATGCCTAAAATGTAATGTCGTATGGAAAGGGATATGGTATCAGATGCTTAAGACCCTTAATGTGCATATGGTTGGATGCAAATTTTAAAAAAACTATATGTCCAAGGGGTTTGGGGCAAGCAATGGAGAGTGCAAGGTTTCACACTATAAACCAAGATTCCAATCCCACAGACAAGCAACTTCTAGAGCCATATATGCACCTAAAGGTAGGGTTTGAACCTATGACAACATATTACAGATCCAAGTCCACCCTCATATTCTCTATGAGGTTTGTCTAGATGATAATATTTTTTGTAAAGTCTTTTGGGTTAGTGCAAGCAATGAGGAGCAAGAAGTTTCATACCATAATCCAAGGTTTGGATTTCATAGATGAACCTTAACATTTTTATGGGATTGAAATCCAACTGGTGAGAATATATAGTTTACAAACAGCCCACTATGATTTAATTCCCATAGGTGTTGTGACAATATAGTTCATTGTATACCACTATGTGCTTCATTGAACATATATAAATCCAATTCAACATATATAGGCACACACACCATATAATTCTATATAATAGAAACATAACATATGAGAAAATAAAAAGTTTTACAATAATCAAAAGCATATATGGAAATCATCAATGCTAAGATGATTCAAAAAATGGAGGAAAAATTGTGAGGGACGTTTTTCGCAGGACTGCCCAAACTGCCGAACTTGTTTCGGCCATATTTCACTCATCCGGACTCGGATTGAGCTGAAATTTTGAGGGTAGATGCTTGACAAACCCTAGAACGTCTCCACCAATTTTTAGATCATTTGGAGCAACACATATCCTAGCGCATCCCTATGTGTGAACAAGATTTTTGGCAAGCGACTGTGCGAGGGTTTCATCTGGGTTAAGTGCAAGCAACTCCAGAGGTTGGTTTTCGGGGCCTTCGGGCCCTAGCGACCAATATTTTTGTGGTTTTTGCTCAAGATTTTAGCAGGAAATGTTGCAGGGGATCCAATATGGGTTAGAAATCTATCTTTCAATAGATCTTCATGTTGTGAACTTGAGTGACAACGGCTTCCAATTTGTTGCACAAAAGAAAAGTGAAAATCATACCTTTCCACGACGTCTAGGGCATGGATTAAAGAGATCACGAAACAAGTTTCAAGCAGCTGATCAAAAAATGGCTCAGATCTCAAGTGAATCTGGTGCTAAGGTGCACCCACAAAATAAATCTACTATGGAAACCCCTATCAAGGGTAAGAATTTTGAAGAATCAGCCCCAAAAATGAATTTTAGGGATGCCCTCCATGGTGGACAGCCTCAACCTAATGCTAATATTAATCTTAGGGCTTCCCGTAAACCTCTAAGAATGCCTAAGATTGATCCCAGGAAAACGGAGTCAGGATGTCTTAAAGCAGCTGATGGAACTCCTATTGTTAAGCTTGATATGGGCAACATTCAGACTGGCATTGAAGATCTGGAAAAAAGAGGACTAATTTGTCGTTTCGTGGGTTTTCGTCCGAGCCTATCTGCTTTCAAAGTTTGGGCTGCAAAAAGCTGGAAAACTAAAGGTGAGTTACAAATCTCTATTTATCCAAATGGTTATTTTCTTGTTTTATTTGCTAATAATGAAGATAGAGAGAAAACTTTTCAAGGGGGTCCCTGGTTCTTTGGAAGGGCAGGGCTTTTCATGAAGCCCTGGCATACTAAATTTAAAGTCGAAGAAGAGATGCCTTCTACAGGTCCCGTGTGGGTTAGACTCTTTGGCCTCCCAATTGAATTCTGGAATCCGACTATTTTTTCTTCAATTGGAAACTCTTTAGGAACATTTATGATGACTGTTGATTGTACTAAAAAATTTGAACATATTATTTATGCTCGAATTTGTGTTTTAATGGATTTTGACAAACCCCTACCTAAAAAGATCACTTTACAATTTGGGGAGGACACTTGGGAGCAAGTAGTGGACTATGAGAACATTCCTTTTCATTGTAGAATTTGCCATGAATATGGTCATTTGGCTAGTGTTTGCCCAAATAAAATTCCAGATCAAAAGAAAGAAGATATAAATTCAGCAGGTTTCCAAATGCCTAAGAAGAAGAACACTTAGAAAAAACCAGTTATGAAGGATCAATCAAAGTTATCTGCTAATATGTTTGAAATTCTTTCCACAAATGAGGTCCCAAGTGAGGAAGAGGAAATAATGGAAACAAAAATCTTAGAAACACAATTTAAAGATAAAGGGAAGAACTCAGAGACAAACCAACAAATCAAAGGTTTTCAACAGAAAAAAGGGAGAAAATATTCACAAGAAAAACAATCTTTTAAATGTTAAAACTTCAAATAATACAGGTCCCAATATAGACTTTGTTGAACCTTCTGGTAACATTTTGACTGTGTACAAGCATTCTTCAAGGCTAGAAGCCATCTCAGATTCAATTGGAGTAAGTCAAGAAACAGGGAAAAAAAACTGAAGATGGATTCTAATCAAAAGGTAGGTCGCAAGACTAATCAATATCATATGGTAAAAGAAGGTGAAAAGCTTGTAGAGGAAGGTAAGATTAATGCCCTTCCCAACTTTTTTAGCCCTGGTATTAATGAAGATCATCACTTGGAATATTAGAGGACTCAAAGGGAGTCTTTCAAAACAAAATGAAATTAGAAGAATGATTCAGATAAATCATCCACATCTTGTTTTCCTTCAAGAAACGAAGATGTCAATAGAGGATATGGAATCAATTGCTAGTAAAATTTGGCCAGCTGGAAAAGTGGTTTCCCTCGGTTCCCAGGGGACTTCTGGTGGCATTGCTTGCCTTTGGGACCCAAAAGAGGTAGTTATTCACCATATGGTTGGTAGTTGGGGTCTTTTGGCTATAGCTATTCAAAGCAGACATTCCAACCAAATTATGCTCTGCATTACTGTTTATGCTCCGACTAATTTGGAGGAAAAAAGAAGATAGTGGAAGAATATTACTTATATTATCTCTCATTTTCCTGAAGCTTGGATCTTGATCGGAGGAGATTTCAATACCATCCTCTCTCTAGATGAGAAAATGGGGGGAAATAGAAATTTGGACAGGAGCACTGACCTCATGAGCGAATATATTACAAACCTCCATCTTGTGGACATCCAACCAGATAATGGCCTTATGACTTGGTCTAACAGAAGGCAAGGCTTAGCTTGTATAATGGAGAGATTGGATAGGTTCTTGCTCTCTGACAATTTCTTAATCCATGGTCACATTCCTAAAGTGAAGACTCTTAACAATGTTGGTTCGGATCACTGGCCTATCATGGTGGAAATGTGGAAAACCAATGTGAGTTTCTCTCCTTTTCGATTTCAGTTAATGTGGCTTAGAGACAGTTCCTTTAAACCTCGAGTGCAACAATGGTGGAAGGAAGGTAAACCTAGGTATGGGACTAAGATGTTCTGTTTTGCCAAAATATTGCAATACATTAAATCCAAAATCAAGACTTGGAACTGGAAGGAGTTTGGGGATGTTCATAAAAAAAACATGAAGTTATTGCTCAGCTTGAAAATTTGAATAAGAAAATCCATTTAGATGGCCTCACAGAGAGTACAAGTGCAGATGAAATTAAACTCACAACTCAGTTAGAGGAATGGGAAAAAAAGAAGAACTCTTATGGAAGCAAAAATCTAGAATTCAATGGCTCAAAGAAGGTGATCGAAACACAAATTTCTTCCACAAATCTCTTCTAGCTCGAAGATCTCACAACTTTATTTCTTCCCTGAAATCAGATTCTGGAGATGTTGTCTACACTTGGGATGGCATGAACTCTATTGTTGTCAATTACTTTTCCAATATTTTTGCTGCTACTCCTCTTGACTCGGCTTCTCAACAAAATGTTCTTCAAGCAATCCCTTCTCTTATCACTTCTGAGGAGAACTCTATTTTGATTGCTCCTGTTACTATCAATGAGCTTCAACAGGTAGTTTTTAAAATGCAAAAAGGGAAAACCCCAGGTCCTGATGGTTTTCCCATTGAGTTCTACCAAGAGTTTTGGGATATCCTTCATGCTGATTTATTAGAGGTGGTGGAAGAAGCCAGGAAAGCCAAAGAAATTTTGAAGGTTATCAATAAAACTTATATTACTCTTGTTCCAAAAGCTCAAGAGGCTGAACATATCTCAGCTTTTAGACCTATTGCTTTATGTAATGTTCTTCTCAAAATCATTACTAAGATCATGGCAGAAAGGTTGAAGCCTCTTTTGCATAAGATTATTTCCCCTGAACAAGGGGGTTATGTGGAAGGGCGTCAAATAGTTGATGAGATAGTTCTTGCTCAGGAAGCCATCCATTCCATGGATATGCAAAAATCTCCTTCCATGTTCATTCGGTTAGACTTATCCAAAGCTTATGATAGAGTGGATTGGCACTTCCTTATCAAAGTTTTGAGGCAATTTGGTTTCTCTCGAGATTGGATGGATTGGATTATGGGATGTATCTCTTCAGTTTCCTACTTAGTTCTTATCAATGGCAGGCCTTCTCAGTTGTTCCCAACTTCCAGAGGTATTAGGCAAGGTGACCCCCTATCCCCTTATTTATTCATCATTATTGTTGAATGCTTAGGTAGGGCTATAACCAAAAAGAGAGAAGACAAAACCCTTGAGGGAGTTACCATTGCTCATGGAGCTAGACCTATCTCTCATCTTCAATTTGTTGATGACTCTACTCTTTTAGGTAAAGCTACAGTTAAGGAAGCTTCTACTATTAAGCAAATCATTAGTTGTTTTTCTAAGGCTACCGGGCAATTGATCAATGAAGACAAATCTAAAGTCATTTTCTTTCATTGCTCTACCAGACAGGAATCCATGGTCTTGGATAAATTAAGATATAAGAAGACCTCCCTTCCAATCACTTATTTAGGTATTCCCATCAATATTCGAAGACAGAAAAAATATTGGAATTGGTTGTTGGACAAAGTCAAGAAGAAAATTGGAAAGTGGACCAATAGGTGGCTTTCTTCTGGGGGTAGAATCACCTTGGTAAAATCAGTCCTTCAAGCTATTCCTATTTATGTTTCTACCGTGTTGAATATCCCAAAGGTTGTTCTTCGAGAACTGGATCAAATCAATCATCGGTTCCTTTGGAGTGGTACTAAGGAGAAAAGAAAATGGGCCTTGGTGAAATGGGACACTTTATGTCTTCCTAAGAATGAAGGGGGGTTAGGATTTCAGTCTACTATTAATAACAACAAAGCTTTAGCTACTAAATTATATTGGAGGATTTTGCATAACCCCAATGCTCTTTGGGCCAAGAATCTTCGTGCTAAATATGCTGAGAACAAAAGTCCTAAAGACCTTGTTCGCTATCAATTGCCTTCCAAAGGTTCTCCCATTTTAGCAGTTCTTAAGACTGGTGAGGATTTGATAAAGAAAAAATTATTTTGGATCATTCATAATGGTCAATAGGTAAATTTTTGGACAGATTCTTGGGATGGTCACAAGCCTTTGATAACTCAGTTTCCCGATTGGAGGCCTTGGATGGAGGAGCTTCACCGAGATAACTGGATAAAGGTGGCTAATTATTGTCGATGCAATAGGACCACTTACTAGATCCCTAATGCCACCTAAGCCCTTCCCTATGCCTAATTAGGGCTCCCATGGGACCATTCCCTACAAAAAAAACCTAATTAAGCTAATTAAAATTCTAATTTGCAAGTGACTTTCACTTAAAGTGCACTTTATCATTAAATTAGGTTTAATTAGGGTTAAGAATAAAATTAACCATAAATATGTCCTCACACATGTGTGCACCCCAAATTAGTTAGGATATTTTCTAGAATACCTAACCCAACCCTCATCTAACCTAGGTATTAGCCAACTAGAGTTAACCCTAATCCTAGCTCACACATGTGTGAGGATAGGATATTTCCCTTAGGGCATGTGAAAGGATGACTAGCTTGCCACCTCACAAACCCTAACTTAACCATGATAGGACTTGACTCTAGGGTCTAGTACACCTAACTACCCTCCTAATCTTGGTTTTCTTTATAAATAGTGGACCAAATCCCTCATTTATTTGTCTCTCTCTCATTCACTTTCAGTAAACATACCTAGACTCTACCAAAATTGTACCAGAAACCCTTCTAACAATTATGCATTCGATAGATAACAAAAGATAACATCTGGAACACATTCGAACAATAAAATTTCAACAACAGTAAACAACAGTCTAGTTCGCAGGCCGACCTGCAAACCCGAGATCCATTTCGTATGTCACCATACGAATCAGTCCTACAACAAATTTACAGCATTAGATGAGGTATATATTAGTTGTAAGTAGTTTTCATAGCATTTTCATCAATTTTCATCATGTTTTCCTTTATATTTAAGTCGAATTGTCTTCATAACTATGGGGCTTGACCAAGGCAAGACCCCAAACACACTAACTCATTTTTATAGGCCCAAAATAGGTTTAAAAGGATAGTATCGAACATCATTCAAGCAGATTACCGATGGCACACACACATAGAAGCCCACTTTCATTGAGGGCACCGAAGAAACACTAACAAATGCTCCCAAATTCATGTGGAAAAAGGGGATAAAATCTCTCTCAGGAGAAGGCTCATTCTGTAACCCTATTTCAGATTAATAAAATAACATTTAGCATAGAAAGGTGTTATTCCGTGTGTTACAATAATTTTTCTTCCTAAAGCTTTTTTCCTCTTCATATTTTCTAATTTGAAACTCAAGGATAAAATAATGGGTGGTGGACCATGGTTAAGGGGGAGAGATGCCCTTTATTTAGGACCATGGAGTGAAAACTTTTTATTGAAACATATACTATTAAAAAGCTTTCGGTGTGGGTTAGGCTTTTTTGGCCTTTCATATTAGCTTATCAACAAGGATGTTTAGAATAATATTGGAAATACTTTCATCAAGGAGGGACCAACTACTAAGAAAAGAAAGCATGCTATATATATTTGAATATGTGTTGCTAAGGATATTTCAAAACCTTTGCCATAATCCATTAATATTAAATCCGAATCAAGTAGGATCAACAAGAGGATAATGAGAAAATTGCATTATGATATCAAAAGTTATGAGACTAGACACATGGCAAGATATTGTAAAGTGAAAACAATGAACAAAGAGAAAAAAAATTGGCCATAAGAAAAACTTCAAGAAGAAGCACAAAAATCATACTATAATAGAATCTAGATTAGATCAAGGATATTCCACTCCAAAAGAAGAGACAAAGAAAGCCTATCTGCAACATCATATGGCAAAGGCCATAATAGGTCACATAGATCAACTATTAGAAAAACAAAGTAGGATACAAGGGATGAGAAAGTATGATGTGCAAGTTCAAATTCAGAAGGAAATAAAGGTGCAAAGGAAGACATGGAGAAAACAAACGAGGTAGAAGAGGTCAAGTTTATTCTAGGTAGATCGTCTTCATTTTCCTTAAGTAGTATACAATCCTCTCCTAAAAATATAAATGGAAGGAATGTAGAGGTTATCCATTGCACCTTAAGGTTTCAAGAGCAACATAATAGGGAAAGAAGATGGAGGAAATCCATAGCGATTCAGGGTTTTTAAGGCCACATAAGAAGATAATTGCTATGGAGAAGCATCCTTGCACTTTAGGGTTTAATTAAACTAATAGCAATGTAATTTTTTGTTATGGTCCTTAGTAGAAGCCACACATAATGTATTGAAAAAATAGAGCATAAGGCTTTTAAACTTATGATGTCAATATTTCTTTGAGATAGCAAATATTGGCTACCAGATATAATGTGTCATCTTTTTTTTTTAACAAGATAAGTTTATATAAAAAGAATCATAGTTTATTGATCATTTTTTCCTAAGAATATATATATATATATATATATATATATATATATATATATATATATATATAATGGCTTATATGGAATTTAGACAAGCCCCACTCATATTACACCATGACCACATAATGGTATTACAATAGCTTGACAATTATGCATGTATCGTTTGACAAGACTCCTTGTCTCCTCCTTGAAAGTCTAAGGAATCTAATCAATTAAGCTAATGTCATTTGATATATTTAGATCTATATATTTTTTAATAAAAAATCTATGTGTGGCTTCTACCGAGGGCCACTCCAATTAAAATAACAAAACATTACATTGTTCTCATTACATTGCTATCATGTTAATTAACCCATATTCAACTTGTCTTTTTATCAAATATATTCTTCATTTGTCTTTCTATCAAAGATATTTGTCATCTTCCTTAAAATGTTACATTTCCACAATCATCTCCTTGATATCATTTTTATTAAGAGATAAAATCTCACTCATCCAATTACCTTCTAAAATTTGAATTTTGCCAAGATGAAAATCAACACTATGAATGGCTAAAATATATGCTACGTACTTTCCATATTTATAAATATGTTTTCTATAACAACCTATCAATTCCATAATACCTATTTTATTCATGTCCCTAATATTTCAAGATATCATTTTCATCATCACTTTTTATTTGTGGCTTTAGCCCCATTTTTTCTTAACACTTGTGATATTTGCTTTTAATTTCTGATATCAATATCCCTCAAAGTTTGTTTTTCTCTTTGTTATTGCTTCTTGGGTCTTATCTTTTTGTCATTCCCCCAACACTTCTATCTTCATCAATCTCTTCAATTTTTCACATTGCTCATAGTGAGACTTATCATTTATAGGTTTGTATTACTCTAAATAATTCAAAGTACAAGGAAAAACCTCAAAAGTGCTTTCAAGTTTATGTTGCCCTAAAAACCATAAAGTACAAGAACGCCCCTCCATAGAAATTACCTTCTTATGCTTCCCTAAAAATCCTAACTTGCTATGAATTTCCTCCATCCTCATTTCCTTATTATGCTTCTCTTGAAACCCTGAAGTGTAAGGGATAACCTTTACACTACTTTCATTTTTATTGTCAAGAGAGGATTCTATACTACTTGATGAAAATGACAACAATTTACCCATAATAGACTTGACCTCTTTTGTTGTCTTTAATTTAAATTTGTACTCCACACCTTCCTTTACACCTTTAATTTACACTTTCTTATCCATTGTATCCTTCTTTGTTTTTTCTAACGGTTGATCCGAGTGAACTATGGTGGCATTTTTCATATGATGTTGTAAATAGGTTATATTTGTCTCTTTGTTTAGAGGGTAATATCCTTGATCTAATATAACTTCTATTATAGTATGATTTCCTTGCGTCATGACCAAAAAAATCTCTGTCTTCATTATTTTTACTTTACAATATCTTGCCATGTGTCTAGTCTCATAACAATTGTGAAATTAGAATGTAACCTTTTCATAATCCACTTGTTGATCCTATTCTCTTGATTCAGATTTTATCTTAATGCACCATAGCAAAGGATTTGAAATATCCATAGTAACACATATCTAGTTATATATAGCATGCTTCCGCTCCTTAGTAGGTCCATGCTTGATGAATTCCCCTAGGATATTTCCAATATTTTTGAAAACGTCCTTACTGATGAGTTGATATGGAAGTCCAAAAAAGCCTAACCCACACTGGAAGCTTGTTTAAATTTGTTGTATAAAAAAAAATATTCTCACTCCATGGTCTTAAATAAAAGGTCATCTCTCTCCCTAAACCATGGGCCACCACCTATTTTTTATCTTTGATTTCTAAACTAGAAAAGATGATGAGGAAAAAAACTTTAGGAAGAAAATTCATAGACTAATTTGAATTCGATCCCCACTTCCACTTCATTCAATTTTGAATCTTTGAAAACCTTGACCAATATCCATGGAACTTACATATTAGCCTTCTACTTTTAAGAACCATTATAACATGCTCTATCATCTCATCTTTGGTGATCACTTTTGGTGCAACATCTGCTTCTTGGATCAAACTTACCATGTATTCGCTCTTTCTATTTTCTCCAACTTGGACATCCATACTTCTAGCTAGGGCATCTTGAATTTCCATTAGGTCTTTCAAATATTACTTTCCTTCCATGATACCTAATGGGACTCGCTTCTCGCTTGCACCCGTTCTTGACTCATATTTGCTTTTGGCTTTATTTATATTTGTATGTATTTTTTTACAATGATGTACATGTCATAGGGACCTTTGACTGCAAGACATTGTTGAGTGTTGAGGGGACTCAAACCCTTGACCTCTTCAGCGAGTACCTCCACTCATCACTCCACCAAGGCCTCATATTTTTTTAATGTTGCTCATACGTAAGTGAACTTCCTAATATTATTATACTTAATTTTTGTCTTGGATTTTATTAAATCAATATCCCACTTATTTATTTTTTTCATTTCATGTTTTTTTTTTCATTTATAGGAGGTATAGGGTTGGAATTCAAAAGAGGTAAGGTTGTATACTATGCTCTAATAACCCGAATCTGAACCAAAAGAGTTTGGTTACATAAACATATATTAGACACACAACATTGTCTTATCACTATAACCTTGTGTACGCTAAAAAACAACTTTACTTTTATCAATCATGTGGTAATATAACAATTTTTTTAATAATATTTTAAGATTAATATATATATTTTTAATATGCTAATAACAATTTTTTTATTCAATTTTTAAAATTAATATATTTTTAATATTTTTTAAGATTAATATTATTGTATAACAGTACAGATTAACAGGAAATGCAACCTTCCACAACTGCTTTCTTCCCTTTTGGATCCATCTTAAAACTAATTCCTTAAGCAATTATCTATATATCCAAATTCAAACCTTTTGGATCCATCTTAAAATCAATTCCTTAAGGGGTTATCTAGGATCCATCTTAAAACTAATTCCTTAAGCGATTATCTATATATCCAAATTCAAACCTTTTGGATCCATCTTAAAATCAATTCCTTAAGGGGTTATCTATATACCCAAATTCAAACCATAAAACAAATCACATTACATTCTTCTAATTAATTAACAGGAAATGCAATCTTCCACAACTGCTTTCTTCCCTTTTGGATCCATCTTAAAACCAATTCCTTAAGCAGTTGTCTATATACCCAAATTCAAACCATAAAATAAATCACATTACATTCTTATGCTACCAAGTGACATGAGCTCAATCAATAACTCAATTATTAAAAATGAAACATAGGTTCAAATCTTGTCAAATTTAGATAAAGGTGTCCTATGCTACCAAGTGGCATGAGCTCAATCTTAAAGATGAAACTTAAGCAAATCTAGGTAAAGATGAAATTTAAGTTCAAATATTGCCAGATTTAGGTGAGGCATGTAATAATTCATATAATTTTTATTTATTTTTTTAAATCACATTCCTGTGCTTGAATTCAAGGCCTTACAAAAATCAAGTAAGGGCAAATATGGTTGATGCCACTGCTGCCTGCAGGCATTCCTCACAACCCAAAGGTAGAGTCTTTCTAAAACCCCTTCTAAAAATGACAACACATTGTACCCAAAAATCCCCTCCACCACATCTAAACCTTCTCATACCACAACATCCAACACAAAATGCCTGCTGAGCAAAACTCTAGAAGCTAATGTGACAATGGACCACATAACAACCAAGATGAAAACCCTAACTCCAAGGGTTTTCCCCTAAAGGGTATTTTCCAAATAGTAGAGGCACAAAAAGGAGGCAGTGAAGAAGACCCTTGAGGCCTAGCCACTAGGAATAACCAACGGCCAACAGACACCTCCAGGTGCATGCCTTGGTTGCACATCGATTTGGGCCTCCTGATTAGGAACTTGAGAAACCCTACTAGGGTTAAGTAAAAAAGGTAGCCAACGAATACATTAAAGACAAATCCATATGGGCTTGGAGAGTGGGGGTAGGGCAAGGGCAAGCCAAAGTGCTATGGTTCCAGGGACCCACAACAACCCCTCTCTAGAGTTTTTTAGGGTTTTAAGGACAACCCTAGGAATTACCATGGGAATGAGCATGCACATGTTCTTATTGTAAATGTACATTGAACATATTTTGTCCAAGTAATAATGCAGTTCAACATTGAATCGAGGCTTCTAGAGATAAAACTTTATAATAAGATCTTATGTTATCCTGTTTTGAAGGAACCTCCTCCTCCTTCATAGCCTTGCAGACTATGTGGTAATGTAATAATTAGCACGGTGTCCATTTCCAATTACTTTTTATCAAATAATAAAATCTTACCCTTTATAAACGATAGAGATAAAGCTATTTGATTTTAAAAAGATTTTAAGAATTTGTATTTATGATAAAAAATAATTGTATCATACATTTTTATCATCTATGGCAGGGCCTTCATATCAACTTCAAAGTTGGTTGTTATTCTATTTAGAAATAGAGCGATTGAGAGGATGACCATTTTCAATTACTTTGCACTATATGAACTAAAGAGACTATATGAACTAAAGAAATTTTGTATTTATAAGTCATAGGGATTGAAGTATTTGCTTTTTGTAGTGTTTAAAAATTTTGTATTTTGTATTTATTTAATTATTCTTTAAGGATTGTGTAAAATTATCTTATTATACATTTATTAGTATTTTTTTTTTTTTAGCGAAAAACCCCTTGCGGGGCCGCCTTGGTCTAAGAGACCACGAACAGGGGGTTCTACACCGTCAAAGTCACTTGGGAGTCGCACTCGACCCTGCCCACACCAACATTATCAATTGGATTTTAGGTACCCAATTCAACTTTTTGGTAGGGTGGAGATTTGAACCTGGGACCTCCCTTGGAGGATTACCCTCTCCTATCCAATTCACCTACAACACCTGGGTGCATTTATTAGTATTTATTAAAGCACCACCACATCAATTTTATAATTGGTTGTTTATATAATATATATATATATATATATATATATATATATATATATATATATATATATATATATATATATATATATATACATTAGGGAGTTTGTTATATCCACATCCACACTATTTTTAGTAACTATCAAGTGCAGGGTTCAAACCATGAGGGTTGCTTCCAACAAGCATGTACCACCTCGTTGTTGTTGACCTGGAATGAGGGGGACCATCGGTCATTTGGAATTTGTATCGTCATTGTCGGTCTAGCATGCGCTTAGAAGATTTAGATCAAACTACTACCTTTTGCAATAGGAATGCCACCAAGATTTGAACCATAATTGGTTGTTTTTCAATGGTTGAGTATATTGACTAATCTTATATATGCTATAGGTGGATGTTATAAAGCTTAATAAAAGAATCAAATTTATAGTCTTTTGCCTAAGTACAAAAATATAGATAATTATAGTGGTCAATATAAATTAATTGAAAAAATTTGAACATGTTACTTGGAGATGACCTCGTGGTAGAATTTTAATAGTACTTCAATATGAAAATATGACATCAAATTTTTGTAGAGTTTCAATGCATGAGTTCATGATGATAAGTGCCATCCCAAGGACCAATTTATAGAAATTAGCCCTCTTAGGGGTGTCCCAAAAGGGATAAGCGAGGTGACCTGATCAGGGGTTGACTAAGTTATTGACTAGGCTGACTAGTTGACATGGTAGGCTTGCAATTAGTTGCCCCCTTGCTTGGATAAGATTTGGATAGGTGGAGGAAGGTGGAGGAAAGTGGAGGAAAGTTAGCCATCTTCCTCCCTATAAATTGATTGTCTATAGCAGAGAGGTAAGGAGGAATGATTCTCATCCTTATTAGTTGTTGTAGATAATATTAAAGGTTTCGCATGTTGGACATAAATATGTCACCTATATGAATCCACATTCAATAAAAACAACTTTTTTTCTATGCATTTATGCCCTGTAAAATATTTCTCATCATAATTATAACACAAGCTTTGTGCTCGACAAGCATCCATTTCCTCCATAGTCAATCGCTTGATTGGGGTAGAGTTATTACTAGTATTTGATGTAAACTTAGATGGAAATATAGCTTTATCCTATGGAAATTTAGATGACAACCTATGGGCAGAAAATTTTTCCTTCGCTAGTCTAGCCAATCCTATGGATTGCATCATAGCCTATGGTTTAAACTTTTTAAACTTTTTTCTTAATATTATCTTTTAACCCATTGATAAAACATCTTTGAAAAATCCTTCACTCAAACCTTTTATCCTATTAGCCAGTTTCTCAAACTGGGCCTAAAAGTCCCATATAGTAGAATTTTATCTCAATTTTGTTAAGGCTCCTATAAAGTCCTCATACTTACTAGGACCAAAATGAGTGAGCAATTGAGACTCAAAGTCTTCCCAAGAAAGGTTAGGAGTTGTGTTCTATAATCTTTGATACCATTATATAATCATTGATACCATTATAGGGCCTTAAATTCAAATTTAAATGATGCCATGGTGATCCACAAATATCTAATATCATTGTGAATTTTGAAAAACTGATCAACCCAACACAACCAACCATCAATGTCCTTTCCATTAAACTTGGGAAAGTGTAAATTGAGCATCTTAAATGGGGTATGTGTGTCATAAAGAGTATGATGGGGTTTTTTCTCCTTATTGACCGGAATACCACCCAGTCCTTCAGTGTTAAGATGCTCAAATACCTTTGAGGCTTCCTTTAATCACTCTTTAACCTCTAGTATTTTTTTCAATTACTAATTTGGATTTAATCTACTCAATTTTCATAACCTGCATGTGATATTTCATCTTTGAAACTTATTTTTCAATGTGGGACATTTGGCTGTGTAGGTTACTAAGTGCATGATTTAATTACTTCATATATGTCTTTGTTCTAACTCCTTCATTGATCCTCTAGTTCATCTAGCCATATATATGTGAATTGGACCACTCCCACAGATTTACTAAAAATAGAAGTATTGTTTTAAGAGTTACTATTTTTAGTAACGGGCTAAAAAAAGTGTTTGGGTGATATATAACAAAATGATCAACTTGAAAATATGAATATAATGGGCTAGGTCTCATAATGATGTTTTTTGACACCCTATAAAAAGTGCATGGAAGCTATATACCAAATTGATCAACTTGAAACAATTGCAATGAGTTATATCCTACAAAAATATTTTTTAGGCACCCCAAACTTTTTTCTAGGGAAGTGTTGTCCATTTTTTTTGTAGTCTTGGTTCACTCAGAAATTTGAATTTTGTCTAACATCCCTTTAGCAGGATTTGCAATTCCCATCACTACCAACTATTTTATTTGACTCTATAATACTAGCAACTATTTTGTTTGACCATCTTAACTGTTACTGACTTTATAACTTTTAACTACATGACCAACTTTGTCTAAACTATTCTAATTGATACCTGATAATTACTGAATATCTTGTCTTGACTTACTAACTTTGTAACTAATAACTGCATGACCAAACTTCCTCTAGACTATTACTAACTGATACACGACTATTACTGATAGATCTTGTTATAACTATTATTATCACCACCAACTTTTATTTCATTTGATTTTATTCAAACGTTTATGTGATAATGTAGTCTCCTCAGTATGCTCAATTTTTTTGGTATGATTTTTGTCATTTAAGATAAACATAAATAGGGTACTCTAATCCAAGGTGTATGTATTGTCCATAGCCCTTTATTTTACCGCAATGATAAACGATAATGCTCACACCAATATTTTAGGCCACTACTCAAAGCATTACCCACCTCTCTAACAATATGGGAGGGTGATCTTCCCAAGTGTTGCACTCAATGCACTATGAAAAATACATAGTCATAAATCTTCCTAGGGCTAAAGCTTTCTCCTAATCCTAGGGAGGTCTCTTGATATACCCAAACATACAGGAGAACTCAATTATGTATACAGGTGTTGTTTGAGGTCTGGGTATTGGAGCCTAATCACCCCTCACTTCATTAAATATTTTACAGGCAATCTAGCTTAGCCAATAACAAAAATCCCTCGTGATCTTTTAAAACTCTTGGCATAGGGTTTATAACCTATCAAACTAAAATAGAGGAAAAAATGACTCAATTTTTTTCTATTTTCTTTATAGGAAAATAAACAAGAAAATAAAAACACAAAAAAATTATACCTAACAAGTCAAAATGGTAAAACATGAACTTTTTGTACTATAGTAAAACATGACCCTAGAAAGTGCTTTGATACCATTTGTTATGAACCATGCAGTAAAATAAAAACTTATCCACACAATATTGCAATAATAACAAGAAATGAATAGTTGTAAGCTTACTATAGTGGTAAGGGCATTGGCCTCTTTTTGAGAGTGAAGCGATTGAAAAGACAACCAATTTCTAAAACTGATAGAAAATGCTTAAAGTGTTGCTTTAGTCATTTAGAATTAGGGTTACAAAACAGGTTTCTCTTTCAAAGGAGATATTTATTCCTTGTTTTCATCACAAATCTGAAGCATCTGATGGTGTTTTTCGAAGCTCCTCAATGAAGGTGGACTTCTGTGCATGTATGCTACCAGTAGTATGCTTGTACGTGTCCTTTTGTACCTATTTTGGGTCTGCAAAAGGGTGTTAGTGTGTTTGGGAGCCTGCCTTGGTCAAGCCCCATAGTTATGAAGACAAATCAACTCAAATATATAGAAAAACATGATGAAAGTTGCTAGAAATATTATAGAAGCTACTAAAAACTGATTTATACCTGATATGAAGTTGTAGATATGTTGTAGGACCGGTTCGTAGGTCAACTTACGAAATGAATCCTAGGTTCGCAAGCTAGGGGGTGAACTAGACTGTAGTTGACTTCTGATGAAGATATCCTGTTCGGATGGGATCCAAAGGTTGTTTGATGATGTTTGTCGAAAGCAAAGTGGTAGAAGGATATTTTGGTGTGATTACGACAACATCTGGATAGGTTGACTGAAAATGTGAGAGAGATAATGAGGGAAAAAACCCTCTATTTATAGGAAACCCAAGGTCAGGGGGGTAGTTAGGTGTACCAGATCCTAGAGTCAATTCTTAGAATGGTTAAGTTAGGGTTTGTGAGGTGGTAAGCCTAGTCGTCTTCTCACATGCCCTGAAAGAAATATCCTATCCTTACACATGTGTGAGGGAGGATTAGGGTTAACTAGGATTAGCTAACTCCTAGGTTAGATGAGGGTTGAGTTAGGATTTCTAGGAAATATCCTAACCAAATTAGGGTGCACACATGTGTGAGGACATGTTTAGGACTAATTTGATCATTAATCCTAATTAAACCCAATTTAATGATAAAGTGTAACTTAAGTGAAAGTCAATCACAAATTAGAATCCTAATTAGTCTAATTAGGATTTTTGGTGGAGAATGGTCCCATGGGGGTCCTAATTAGGCATAGGAAAGGGCTTAGGTGGCCTTAGGGAGCTAGTAGGTGGACCTCTTGTGGATAGAAGGCATTTTGGATGTATTTTACATAGTTTTGTAGGTTTTGTGCCTACGGATAACTATGGTGACCTAAGAAGGCCTATGGTGGCCTACGATGGTCTATGGCGACCTATGATGGCCTACAATGGCCTATGATGACCTATGATGGCCTACGATAGCCTATGCAAATATACAAGTGTCTATGTAGATATACAAGTGTCTAGGAATAAGCATATATGAATTTTAGGTATCTACATTTATCCCTTTTTGTACTATGTTGTGTGAAACATAGTTTAGTGCAAAAATACAATGGAAGAAGGTGGTGAGGTGTTTGAGAAGACAAAGAAGGTATGGGTGGATGAACGTGAGTGATTGAATACAGATGAAAGTGATGATTTGCAAATTTAGTACAATATTTTGCAATATCGTACTAGTTATCTATGAGGTCAACTTTAGATTGCTTTGCTTTTGCGACCAATGCAAGATGGTCCAATTATGAATAGAACAACTACATATTCAAATTTTTGCTTTTGATTGATTGATGAGTGCATGATGACATACATAAAACCATTTGAACTGAGTGACATGGATAAGTCAAGCATAATATTTAGTACGTGGTCAGTATCGATATACATAAATGAAAGCGAGATGTCTCTAATAGTGCACATGGCTCTTGTGACTTAACAAATGTCTGATTGGGATTGAGTTTGTTATTATCTTGAGATAATATTCAAAAAAAAATTTGTAGATAGATGTGATATCCGTGATTTGGATGTTTGATTGTTTGGTTGTATGCAAAGCGGATTTGTGTATGAATACCCCCTCAAACGAGGAATCAACAATGATACGAATGAAATGTGGTGATGTGGTGATGAGTCAATTGATAGAGAAAAATATTGAAAAAAGGTATAAAAATTTGGGTAGACAATGAAAGAAAGGAAGAAGAGGTTGTAAGAGTGAAGAAAATGTGGAAATGGTGTCATGAGATTTGGTTTGCAGGGCAGCCTATGAACTGGATTTGAGTTCGCAAGGTGGCCTACAAACTGGACTTGAGTTCACAGGATGGCTTACAAAATAGGGTTTTGGGGTATATAAGACTCTTTTTGGCATATGTGAGATGTCATTTGCGTGACAAAAGAGTTTTGGAGTGATGAGTGAGAGAAGGTTGGTGAAGTGAAGCACTTGTGAAGTTTGGAGTTGATGCAAAGATGGCGAGAGGACAAACAAGCATTGGTGGTCGATGCGAGACCCCACTAGTAAGTACCCAATTCTTGTTTTGATTTTGATTTGCATGAATGTTTAAAAAATGTAGAATGTGGGTTTGAGCATGATTGAATGTTTGCATGTGATAAATGATTGAAATGTGTGCACAAAGTGTTAAAGTGGCCAAATGGGTATCCAAATGTGTTGATTGATTTTTGGTTTGACTAGTAAATTGACCTGTTTAACTGTGTGATCGGTGTGATGATTGACCTTGATTTGCGTAATAAAAAATGTACTATTTTGGAAATTTGAATGAAAATTCACCATGAAAGGGTGAAATGGATGTCCAAAAATGTAATTTGTTTTTCATTTCATTATGTGTTGGCGAGTCGTGTGGATGTGTGGTGTGAGATGCATGTTTGCAAGGTTTGACTTTGTTATGTGGCGTGAATGGTATATTGTTTTTAGATTGTATTTGGGTTTATATCATAAAAGAGAAAAATGGGTATTCAAAAGTATAATTTGTTTGGTGTTTTGGATTATGTTGGTGTGTTTTGGAATTATGTGCCTTGAAATACGTGTTTGTATGTCACATGTATTATGTGTCAAAAATGTGTTGTTTGTGTATAGGGAGACAACTTTGCCATGAAAGGGTCTAATGGGTGCCCAAACATGTCCTTTCTACTAAGTTTGCAGGATGGCATACGAACTGGACTTGAGTTTGCATGGAGACATGCGAACTGGACTGAAGTTTGCATGGTAGCCTATGAACTGATTTTTTTTGTTTGTTTGATGTATGAGAATGTTTTTGATGCATGAGATATGTTGTATGAATGTTTGTATGTAATTGAGTATTTGAATAAAATTATGAAAGTGAATAGAATATATATGTGGAACTAATAGAAAATTATGTGATGTTTGTGGATGAAACAAATGAAGATGATTGAGTCACGATATTGTGTGCGATCATTGAGAGCAGTCTTGGGTAAGGCCTTGGATGGGGTGGATGTGGAGTGGATGGGTAGGGTGTGGATGAAGGGCATGTGGGATGTATTGAGTATACATGCCAACAGGGCATATATTTCAGCATTGTATGAGAGGTAGGATTCGGATAGGAATACGTTTCACTTTCCCACAAGTGAGATGATCATTACATTGGAGGACATATTTAGGATATATAAACTACCGACAGAAGGTGTTCCAGTGAAGGTAGAAGCAGATGATATGCATAAGGAGGTGTTGCAGCACATATTTGGTGTGAAGTGGGGAGGGTGATTATTATTTTTTTAGGATATATTTTGGCTCTTTGGAGCCTAAGCATATTTAGTGGAGGCCCTAGAAGGCAGGGTAGTGTGGGAGAAGGATGGGGAGCAATTGAAAGTGATTCACCGAGGGTGATGGGTGGTAGGTCGACATGCACAATAGGCAAAGTTCTTTCTCTTCAGTAGGGTCATGCACCAGTTCAGGTTGTGATAGGGTAGATCGGATGCACCTATTGAGATATATAGGAGACAGGGTGATTAGGGGAGGTGACCTATAGTACTTCCCTTGAGTGGTGAGAGGGATCCATTGATGATTCCAAATGTGGATGACATGAGGACTACTCTTGAGTTTGATGCATGGTGGACCATACAGAGTTGGGATCCAGGAGTTAGAGTCATCGATGGTTGGGTGTATCTAGTAAGTGGATTGCCTGCATCAGGAGGATAGGTACTAGGGGGAGTTGAATTGGAGTCAGGTGTAGGATCTAAAGATGAGGTAGAGGAGCCACTTTGGTGATAGAGGTGATGTCGAGATTATGGATCTAGTATTCCTATAGGGAGATCACCAGATCAACATGCTAGCGATGAGGGTCAACCTTTGGATGATGTGATGTCTATAGAGGGGGAGGGTGGTGGCATGGTAGGTGATGTATTTAGAGGATTTATGTAGGGAGATGTGGCGATGATGGAGGAGGATGATGCTAAAGATATGGGGGATATACCTTTTGATGTATAGGAGAGGATAGATGCTTAGGAGGAGTTGTTGATACTAAGGGAGAGGTTACGATATCTAGAGGGGTGATTATACGAGAGTGAGGCAAATTAGGCCTTGGATTTGGGAAAATGGAGATAGGAGCACCATAAGTTAGAGGAGAGGTTAGCGGTTGGTGAGCCATATAGAGACAAAGGATTTAGAGAGATATTATGTGAAGCTATGTAGACAACTTGAGGTAGAGGGGGTGAGGAATGCTAGGATTATGGAGGAGTTGTGACATCGAGTGGTAGAGATGATAACTGCTTGGAAGAGATTGAAGGTAGATATTGCTAGATTGTAGTAAGCACAGGTATATAGAGATATCATTTGAGCCACATATGAGGTAGAGGTGATAAATTTATGTTCCAATATAGAGAGGCAATGACAGGTATGAGAGGAGGTTGATCATGCGAGCGTTGTAGCTAAGCAAGCTACATTAAAGATGATAGGTGTGGGAGCTAAGGTGGTTGATTTACAAGTGAAGGTGGATCATTTATGGTAAGCAAATGAGGATGTGTCAAGGATTTTCATAGAGGATAGGGCTATGAGTATGCAATGTGAGCTTGCTCTAGTGTCACATGGGCATGCACTTCTAGATTATGGTGGTCACAAATCATGATCATGAACACAGACACATTCATAGTAGAGTCGATGGAGCGCTCCATCGAGAGTGTCAAGGGAGCCAAGGATGGAAGCACCAATGGTGTCTCAAGTAGTGGAAGTTTCCCTAGGGTTAGATAGGGTGATAGTGTTTGTGGTGACACACGTTGCAGAGGTAGATCTAGAGTCAATTGGGACCACAAAGATGCGCAGGGTGGAGGCAGCTCCAAAGTTGAGTGGGACGATAGATGCGCGTGGGATAGAGTAGGTGATGGAGACTCAAGAGGGGAGTGGTGAGACTGTTGGTGATTAGGAGGGTTGAGATGCATCCTGGATGTATTACTTTTTTGTATCCTGAGGGTATTTTTGATCATAATATATATGGATACGTTTTTTGGTGCAACTTTATATACATGTGTCATGATTTGATTTGAATGCATGTGTGATTTCTTATGTATGTGTTATATAGGATGTTGATAGGTAAATGTATGATGGAGGAACATATGTGCATGCATTAGCATTTAGGAGAATGATATCACTGTAGTGTAGATGCAACGTATAATGACATAATATAAATGAATGAATGTAGGATAGATGCAATGATGCATGTATGTGTTTGCAAAAATACGTAGAGGAAGCACTTGTATTGTAGCATATTATGTGGCAATGTGATCCGTTCTGTTATCTCAGGGATGTAGTATGGTATAGGGATTGTGCAATAATCTTGAAAATCATAGTTATAGCAATCAAACCTCATTAGGAATTGAGCAAGGTTCATCTACAACTCATAACTAACATGACTAGTGCAAAGTCTATCAGGGACCAGTGTGTGCAATAAGTGATGTTCATTTATCCATTTTGAGAGAGGTAGGACTAACTCGTTGCAAACATAACCAAAGTAGCTAGCTCATCCACAAGCATGTAATGATCTATACAAAAGAAGATTGCTAATGTGAAATATGTGTTGCCACTTGTAAGACTATTCCACTGGAAAGCAGGTGCTTAGAGCCTATAGCTAGCAATGGAAATTATCCCATGATGTTATTTTAAACCTAAGGACCAAAGGAGATGAAGCATAACAGTTGTGTTTCTTGGAGGTTTTTCCTTTTGTTTTCTGCCCCTCATTCTCAATTCTCAATTTTTGGTACTCTTTCTCTTCTCTTTTTTTATTTTTGCTTTTGGAATGTGGGCGTTGGCTTTTTTTTTCTACCAATTTTTTTTTTATTTTTGCTTATGCTTATCCCTTTTTTATCCCTAGGTCGTATTTTGATCATGCAAATGATAGGATGAGCAAGGGAAACCATTCTCTAGGTGGCGATCAATGCAAGGTGTTATGTTCCCTATACTCAAAATTTGCTTAAAATATGACGTGTGAATGGTCCTTGAAAGAAATTGAACCAACCAAGAGATGTTGTAAGAAGAGTAAGAACTTGTCAGCTAGAGGTGATATTTGATTGAATTAACTAGTGAGTGGTCAAAATCATGCAAAACATCGTATACTTTGTAATCCTAAGAAGGGGAGTGGACATCCAAGTGGTGATGCTAACAAGTGTGTATTTTAATCCTATCATGATTACATTTCTATAGGGAGAATGTACAAGCATGAATATAGATGTAAAAGAAGAATGATGTATATGCAATGGATGCAATATGAGAGATGTAGTATGCAAGGAAAATATCTACAAGAGGAATTTTGTGCAACTTGAACCAGATGAGATTGGAAATGATTTCAAAATAAATGCATATGTGAAGAGATGATGAGAAGAAAGAGTAGTGATAATTGTTGCCCCAACATGTGGGGGGTGTTAGAATTTCCCAAAAATAGACATGTAAAGCATTACACAAAATAAGAAGAGAAGAGTAGAACTAATTGATTTATTCCATGGATCAACTTTGTATAAATAACAAAGTTGATCATTGAGAGTCGTTGGATTACAACAACTCATCAAATCTGAACTAGTCTAAACTGAGAGTTCACCTAACTTATGAAAGAGTGGTAACTCAAGTAAGTCTATCCTAGTAGAACTTAAGAGAATAATTATTTATTCTATGTGGCAAACATGAGAGAATTATGTAAATGGGAAGATGCACGTGATAATGAAAAACAAGGAAAATTAGGAATGAAAAAGAGATGTGGAGGAAAACTAGTTACCACTTACTTGACTTACTTGAGTTACCACTCTTCCATGAGTCAGGTGAACTAGTCTAAATTGAGAGTTCACCTGACTCATGGAAGAGTGGTAACTCAAGTAAGTCTATCCTAGTAGAACTTAAGAGAATAATTATTTATTCTAACACCCCCCCTTAAGTGATACTAGGGGTGAATGTAACAAATGAGTCCCGATAATAGGGCCTGATGAGGTACTCATGTACAATGATTCTTATTGAAGAGATGGTAAAAACCACATGGGAAAAAACCATCTATCAAAAAGAAAAAAGAAGAGGCATGTCTTCGGATGGTGAAGATTGTCCTCATTGAACAAAAAAGAAATGAGTCCCAAAAACTGGGCCTAATGAGGTACTCATGTACAATGTTTTTACATATAGGAGAGATGGTGAAAAAAACCACATGGGAAAAAATCATCTTCCAAAGAAAAGAAACAATAAGAAGAAAGGAGAGGTGAAAACCTCTTTTGTACCTTCTAATGCATCTGCCTTACCCCAAGTTTCTCTCGCAACTGAATGTAACACGGAGAAGGAAAGGATTTGGTGAAGATGTCTGCAATTTGATTTTCTATGGGAATATAGTCCAAGTGTATTTCCCCTCTCTGAATATGCTATCGAATGAAGTGCATGTGAATTTCAATGTGCTTGGTACGTTGATGCTCAACTGGATTGTGGGCAATATGAATTGTGCTCTGATTATCACACCAAAGAGTAATAGGTTTGTCATGGAAAAAACCAAATTCTCTTAGTATCTGATGAAGCCAAAGAGCTTCCTGACTTGCCAAAATTGTTGCCCTGTATTCTGCCTCTGTAGATGATAATGCTATTGCTTGTTGTTTTTTGCATGACCAAGCAATTGGTGAAGAACCAAGACAAAAGACATAGCCAGAAGTTGAACATCTATCTTCTACTGAACCTGCCCAATCAAAATCTATGTAACCAATGATATCCATGGATTTTCCTTCATATAAGAGCCCAAATTGAGTAGTTCCTTGCAAGTAGCGTAGGATTCTTTTTGTTGCTTGCCAATGGCTGAAATGAGGTTGATGTGAGAATCTAGATATCAAGCCAACAACATATGAAATATCTGGGTGAGTATGAGTGAGGTATAACAGACTCCCTACAAGTTGTCGGTATAGAGTAGCATCACATAGAGGGGATGTGTCAGAAGTACTTAGAGTGACTCCAGACTGAAAAGGTGTAGAAGAGGGCTTACAATCAGTCATCTTAAACCGTTGAAGAAGGTCTAGAGTGTATTTCTGTTGACACAATGAAATTCCTACATCTGTTTGATTTATTTGAATCCCAAGGAAGTAATGAGCTAAACCCAGATCAACCATTTCAAATTTTTTAGAAAGGGAGTCTTTGATAGTCTGAATGTGAGAAATGTCACTACCAGTGAGTAGTAGATCATCAACATAGAGGACAAGTATGGTGATTTTTTCTTCATCTCTCCAAATGTAGACCGTGGCATCGGACTCACAATGAGAAAAACCTGAGGAAAGAAGGAAGGAGTCCATTTTTTCATACCAAGCTCTAGGAGCTTGTTTGAGGCCATAGAGAGATTTCCTTAGTCTACAAACAAGGGAGGAGTCTTGAGTGAATCCAGTAGGTTGTTCCATGAATATCTCCTCTTTTAAGTCCCCATGTAAGAAAGCACTTTTAACATCCATCTAAAAAATAGGCCATTTTTGGGAAGCAACTAGTGCAAGTACCAACCTAACAGAATCCATTTTGGCAACTGGTGCAAAGGTTTCAGAATAATCAATGCCTTCAATTTGTGAGAAACCTTTAGCTACCAAGCGAGCTTTGTGTTTGTCAATTTTTCCATCAGGTCCATACTTAGTTCTGTAAATCCATTTACAATGAACTAACTTCCTTCCCTTAGGTAGAGGAACTAAATCCCAAGTGTTGTTTTTTATTAAGGAAGAGAATTCATTCTCCATGGCATCATCCCATTCTTTTATTCCAGTTTGCTTCCTTGAAGGTTTGAGGATCTGTGGAGATGGACTGACACACAAGACCAGAGCCTATGGAGTTGCCTAATCTAGATGATGGAAGATTTTGGATGTAAGGAGTGGCTTCTTCAACTATGGTGCGGGCCCATTTTGGCATTGTGGAAGGAGTAATTGGTGTGGCAGGACTTTGAGTTGGAGTTTGGAGTATAGGATCCTCATTTTGGTCATTTTGATCATTTATCTCCAAAATGGGATCTTCATTATATTGAGGCTCTAATATTGGAGATGGCTCAAGAGAATTAATGTTGGAAGAGGATGGTTGAGGATCTTTATTAGGGAATGTTTCATCAAATTGAACATTTCTATGAAAAAAGACCTCATGAGTTGTGGGATCAAGAAGCCTGTATGCTTTCATTTCCTCACAATAACCAACAAAGATGAGTTGCTTGCTTTTCTTATCTAGAGCCTTCCTTTTCTTCTTTGGGATATGTGCCCAAGTAGTACACCCAAAATTTTTGAAGAAAGAGACATCAGGTTTTGATCCAGTCCATGCTTCCTCGGGAGTCAAATGGTCAAGAGCTTTGTGAGGTGTGCGGTTTTGAATATAGTTTGCACAGTTAATTGCCTCAGCCCAAAAAACTGTTGGAAGATCTCTTGAGTGGAGCATACAGTTTGCCATTTCCTTTAAAGTTCTGTTTTTCCTTTCTGCAATGCCATTTTGCTGTGGATTATGGGAGACTGAATGTTGATGAATTATGCCATGACTTGAGAGGAAAATTGAGAACTCATTACTGAAGTATTCCCCCCATTATCTATACGAATTTGCTTGATTTTGCAAGTGGCTTGATTTTCAACTAAGGCCTTGAAGATTTTGAAGTGGGATAGAACATCACTTTTGTATTTTAGAAAGTAGACCCAAGTTCTTCTGGAAAAATCATCAATGAAGGTTAAAGCATATTTTGCTCCTTTGAAAGAAGGTTTTGGGAAGACCATCAAGTCACTATGGATTAACTCTAGAGGGGATGAGGCTCTTTGAGAACCACTTGGGTGGAAAGGATCTTGATGTTGCTTTCCAAGAGCACAACCAAGACATACTCCATCAATGGAAGAGACTTTTGGCAACCCTGTTACCATTTCATGGGTGTTCAATTCCTTTAGGTAGTTATAACTGAGATGTCCAAACCTTTCATGCCAAATTTTGCTTTCAAGATCTCCATGTGCAACAAAAAAAGAGGCCCCTTCTAAATTTTTGAATCCTTTGAAGTGAAATAGGTGAGTGTTGTGATCAATATCTCCTTTTGCTATGAGAGTGTTTGGTTCTTGAAAGTCTCTTATCTCAACTCCAGTTGGTGAGAAGAGAATTGTTTTGCCTTTTTCAAAAGTACAAATATGATAGACGGAGAGGAGATTTGTAGCTATGTTTGGGACATAGAGAACATTATTGATATAACCACCATCAATGGATATGTCACCTTTTCCTTTGACTGGGATGAAGGATGAGTCACCAACTTCTATGCTACATGTTGAACTTGAGGAGATTGAAGTGAATGACTCATCTGAGGAAGTCATGTGATGAGTTGCTCCTGAATCTAGAACCCAGTATTTTGATGAAGTTTTTATAGCTCTACCTTGAACATTTAAGGCTTTTCCTATCTTCTTCTTAGTGTCTATCTTGTGATCCTTCATTGCTGCCTCTAGTTGTTGTAGTCTTTTCCAACATTTGTTCACAGAATGACCATTCTTTTTGCAGTGAGTACAAGTTATGGGACTTCTTTCTTTCTTTTTGAATTTTTCTTTAGTAGAGGTTGATGCTACTAAGGCTTTTGAGGAAGAGGGAGAGATCTCATACTTTGCAAGTTTTGTTTCCTCTCTAGTTAGCCTATCACAAAATTCCTCTAAAGAGGGCATTTTAAAACTTGCACCAAGAGCATCTTTTGTAGACAAGAAGGTGGTTGCAAAAATTTGAAATACACCATTTAATTTAGAAAGAATTAGATAGATGCATTCTTCTTCTATTTTATTCTTGCCACTGCCTTTGAATTGAGTAAGGACTTCTTTAAATTTGGTGAGAAAGTCAACAATATTGTTGAAGTCTTCAGGAGATAATGTTGTTAATTCTGCCTCTAGCTGCATTGACCTTATTTGATCTACTTTCCCAAACAAGTTCTTTAGTTTCTGCCAACTCTCAAATGGAGTTTTACATTCTGAAATATGAAACCATAAGCTTTCATTTACATTTGTGCTTATAATACCCATGGTTTCATACATTTTCCCTTTATGAACAAATATTTCATATTCTTTTTCAAATTCAGGCTGCTTCTCTTCTAGCAAGTGAGTGAGCCCTTTTTGAGAAATGAGATTTAATATTTTTGGTTTCCATGTGTGATAGTTATGAGGGGTGAGTGGATCAATTGTATTCATTTTGCAAAAAAACTACAGTGAACCAATATTCCCCCCTTTAACTGCTAGTATTTTGAAGCAATAGGCAACACTACTAGAAACATTTTATATGAATGGTATCAAAAGCCAGACCTCTATACCAAGCCTCTCAAAAACCCACCCTTACATGAGGGAAACTATAAGTTTTGAAGAGATTGATACGTGGAACATTAGGAATTTGAAACCAAAAATAATATGCCAGACCTCTATACCAATTATCTCAAAAAAACCCGCCCTTACGTGAGGGAAACTATAAGTTTTGTGAGGATATTGATACGTGGAACATAGGCAAATATTTTATAGAAATATTGTTGGCTATTTGAAATTTTTTGTCAAAGTGCTTAATAGAATGTGAGTGCTTGTTTTTTGAGAAACTCCTTAATGCAAAAGTTGGCCAAAATGCAGAATAAGCTCAAGGAAGGAGAATGAAGCAACAAGCATGAAGTGGCCAAGAAGGTGCCACATAAAAAGGAGTGCACTAGAGACTGCCAATCAATTTTGACACAAGAAGACAACTTCCCCCCTTAAAGAATCCAACAAAACAATAGGTGCAAGAATCAACACCATAACCCCCCTCAAAAAATACTTTTATTACTTGATATTACAATATGTCTATTCTCTTTGACAACCTCTTTGAAATAGGTGATGAGAATAATGTGGAGACAAAAAGGAATAATAAGATTACAAACTATTTGTCTTGAAGAGAAATAGAAGACCAAGCTACCCACAACAAAAAATAGGCTGCCCACAACAAAGAACAAGCTTCCCACAATGAAGAACAAGCTTTCCATAGTGAAGAACAAGCTGCCCACAATCGATCTCTCTATCAAACGTTGGAGCTCACATTGAAAAACACCTCTTTGGCATGCTTCATATCCTTGGGTCCATAGCAGTCAATACTTATCCAATGCACGGTGTTGCTCATGCTTCCGATGTGCCAAGTGAATTCCTTTGACCTCCTCACTGTCTGTGCAGAGCCAAAGATGAGCACTGGTCTCGAAACGCTTTAGCCCAACAATGGAAAAAAATTTACGTTCGTCCTTCAGCGTTTCGTAGTGGTGTACATGAAAAGGGACTGCTCAGGCTCTCAGATGACGGTGATATGACATCGACTTCACCTCAATCACGAAAAAGAACCTGCATCAAAAAAAGTACCTCCCATAGCAGAATGAGAATGGGTCGTCAGAACTCTGCAAAAATATTTTATACCAATATAGGAAGAGGAGGGATTTTTATAGATGCGTGAGATGGAGACTATGAGCGTTAGTGGAATGTTATAGACGACAAGTGTCCAATATGCTTTGAGAGTGAAAATCAATAGTCACCAAAGGGTATGCTTCCACGTTAGGAGAGAACTTGAGTTGAGACTTCTCTCACTGACACGTCATGAGGCATTGATAGCCTAAGTGCGTGTTCACTTGGAGAGGGGTCTCAGGCGCCAAATCGACGTCGATTCTCTAGAGCGCCAAAATGTTTTAGAAGATGCGTTTTGGATCCTTTACGTAGAAAGGGAGCGCCCAATTGATTTGTTGTCCACTTTCTAAGGAAGCTCTTGAAGGAATAATGTCTTTGACAACACCAAGAGAGTAAGAGCACCAAAACCAACATCCATTTTCCAACGTTCATTTTCCAACGCACGTGGAAGGAGAGCACCAAGACCAAGATGAGAGAATAGCACCAAAACCAATGTTGACCTATGCCACGAAGCGGTACTATGAGTGCACCTTGGTAGTCTCAAAAAAGGAGAGTAAAATGATGGTGGGCACCTTTGCTACAAAAAAATGGCGTGAGAATTCTAAAAAATGTAGAGAGAAAAAAAGTAAAAAAAAAATCGAGGCCAAGATTGCGATAGCAATTTTTGGCCAAAAATTTGATTTTCACTAAAATAGTAGTGAATTTCCCCTTCTTTTTTTTGCAGATCTTTGAAGAAGACACTATCAATCAGAATTAACCCATTTATATATATCTCAAAAAAATATAGTTAGAAAAAAACTATATATTAAAACTTATTGTAGACTTGAACAAATGCAGTGAGAAGTCTACAAGAGATACAATGAACCAGCTCCTAGAACCTTCAAGAGAGAATGCTAGCAAAATCTATCCTGCTCTGGTACCATGTTAGAATTTCCTAAAAATAGACATGCAAAGCATTACACAAAATATGAAGAGAAGAGTAGAACCGATTGATTTATTCCATGGATCAACTTTGTATAAATAGCAAAGTTGATCATTGAGAGTCGTTGGATTACAACAACTCATCAAATCTGAACTAGTCTAAACTGAGAGTTCACCCGACTCATGGAAGAGTGGTAACTCAAGTAAGTCTATCCTAGTAGAACTTAAGAGAATAATTATTTATTTTATGTGGCAAACATGAGAGAAGTATGTAAATGGGAAGATGCACATGATAATGAAAAACAAGGAAAATTAGGAGCGAAAAAGAGATGTGGAGGAAAACGAGAATAAAGAAGTGCAACAAATAAGAATGAGGGAAGCAATAAAGAAAAGAAGATGAGAAGAAGAGGAAGAAAAAGGTAAAATTAGCATAGGTATGTAGCCACTCGAAGCGTGACCATACAACAATACCAAATAGAAAGGGGAAGAAGAGACGAAGAAGGGAAATCTAGCATAGGTATGTAGTCGCTCGAAGCATGACCATACAACTACATGGGATAGACAAAATAAGAAATATAGGGGAAGAAGAAATAAGAGGAGAAAGCAACGAAGGATGTGTGAAGTGATGGGGATCATGTCATGAATGATTAGGGGAAGTGACGATGTGATTAGAATTTTGGTAATTTATGTAGTTGGATAATTGCTAGAAATAACAAGGTATGGATGTGAAAGATTCGTGTGAAGGCATAGGGTGAGGTACAAGATGACATGGAGGGATCTAAAATCGAGTAGAAGAGAGAGTGTGGTTAGGCTGTGGGAGAGATTCAATGAACAACATGTCCTAGACAAGGGTTTCAAAAGTACGACATGCATTGATGTCATGTTGTTGTTGATGATGATTAATGTAAAATTGATTCTCTCTTTAGTTTCATGGGCTAGGGTGTAGTGGGTTGATGGGGTGGATCTTAGGTAGCACAAGGAGGCCTTGGTGGAGCAACTAGTGGAATGTTTGAGATAGTGGTGCTGAAGGAACAGGCATGGGGTAAATGTATGGCTCAAGTGGTTATGAGTGTGAGGTACGTGGGGTGGGTGCAAGTGGTTGAATTATGGACCTAGGGTTCAATGGAGGTTGCGTGTGGGAGCGAGGGATTGGGGTGTAAGGAGATGAGGGAATACGTGCCATAGCAGAGTAGTGGGGAGAGGAATGACATCAACAATGACTTAAGTGTAACTCAAGGTTGTCAAGGCGAGAGAGGATGTGTTAGATATCAATGGGAGGGGGTGATGGAATTGAGGTAGGTGGGGGTAAATATTCTAGTGTGTAAATGGGGTTGGGATATGGGTGTGAATATGAGAATAAATGAGAATGGGGATATTGGAATTGATGTGTTTTTGATGGAGCAGGCTGAAGTAGAATACCACAGAGTGGGGATGGGGGCATCTGAAGAATACGTAGTGTAGGAGACAGTTGTAGATAGCGATGTGGATGAGATGGGGGAACATGCACAAATATGATCTAGAAGGCATGCTAATTAAGGGATTGGTCATAAGGTGACATCCCATTCAATAGGGGTGAGGGTAATCTTGAGGGGTGTGTGTGGATAGGTGAGTTTCCCTATTAGGAGGAAAGTATCCTAGTGAAGGTCGTCGAGCTAGAGAAGATGGTAGATAAGGATCTCTCACATCGACCAAGTGAGGGGGGGATAATACATGTGCATGAGGATATGGTGGGTGAGAGTGTTATTCCTTATCAACAAATGAGGACAAGGAGATCTAAATATCACCAGAATAAGGGAAATAGGAAGAATCCCTATGATCAGGTGAGCAAAGTTGGGGTGAAGTGTGGTGATCAGAATATGATGATAGAGATTCCTAACATACATGAACAAGGCTAGGAGGCATTGCAAGGTTAGCCAAGGTGATCAGTACTGAAGGCAATGTCAAAAGGTCCTACATGATGGGGGAGTGGTATGCTAGAAATGTAGACCTAGAACAATGTATCTTCGTGGAAGATATCATGGTTAGCGATAAGAGGGGAGTGGTATGTTGGAAATGTATACTTGGAACAATGTATCTCCATGGAAGATGTTGTAGGTGGCGATAAGAGACCTACAAAACCAAAGATGCCAACAACATAAAAATGACACAAGAAGAAAAAGTGTTTCTATTGTGAAACAAAAAGTGAAAGTTGTGTGTGTAGTGCAATGTGGGTTGTGAATCTGTGAGTGAGGTGATATATACAACATTATAGTGACAATATGTGCAATATTTGGTGATGTGTACCTAGATCGGCTAGGCACTAAATGTGTGTAAGTGAATTATGTTGATGGGTTCAGGTTGAGTGAGTCCTTTGAGATTTGCCAATCAATAGGTATCAGAACAAAATTTGTGTGTAACGATGTATGGGCCTAGTCAATTGGGAGCAAAATTATCTTGTTGTTGGTAGGGTTGGCTTGTGATCTATTTATTCTCTTTGAGAACTGGGTTGCTGATCTAAAAATTGTGCTAGTGTACCTTACTATTGTAAGAACGATGAAGGCAGTCTTGATAAACACGTGTGTGCTCTATGGTGTAAATGCGATGCTCATCTAGGAGAATTAATTGGTCGAGTCAGGCTTGACAAGCAGTGTCATCGTTAATGAAGTCTTTCATGGAGATGCATAAATATGGTATTTCGAGTTCTAGAGGCATAATGAATTTGGTACCATAAACCAAAGAAAAGGGTGGTCCCCCAGTGGGGGTACAGATGCTCATACGATAGGCCCACAAGGCCAATGGCATTTGATTATGCCAATCACAATGAGATTCTATGACCATTTTACAAAGAATAAAGCAGATGGTTTTGTTAGTAGCCTCAACTTAGTCATTACCTTATGGGTAGTACGAGGTAGAGAAGCTATGGCAAATGTTAAATTTAACACATAAGGCATGGACAGTTTTGTTTTTGAATGGAGTGTCATTATAAAATATGATTTGTGAAGGGATTCCAAAGCAACATATGACATGGTTAGTGATGAATATCATGATTTTGGCCCTCATAGTTTGAACGAGTGGGATGGTTTCGATCCACTTTGTAAAGTATCATGTGGTAATAACAAATGGATTTGTGGTTTCTTAAGGAAGCAGGCGAGATTTATCCAATAAGATCTAAACCCCATTGGATAGGTTAGAGTGCTTGTGAGGGTAAGTGTGTGAGGTTAGCATGTTGCTGACACTTGATGCATCGCTTTACATACTCACAATAGTCATGTTCCATTTGGGGCCAATAGTAGCCCATGTGTAAAATGTATTTTGTGATCCATCCCATGAGGTGGCCATCACAAATGCCATAATGGGTTTTTTGTATCACTCACTAAGCTTCATGTGGTTCTAGGAAACACAAAATAATACCATCATGACTACGACAATACATGATATCCCCTAGTAGTGTGTATTGGATCACCCATTGTTTGAATGCTCGATGATGAGCATGTGGTAAGTCATAAGGTAGGAAGCCTAATTTGATGTAATACTTAATTTGGGAGAACCAAGGATCATTTGGTGCAATGTGGATGACATGAATGCCATCATCATCTATGGAAGGTGCAAGCAAGATAGTTGATTGTGTTAAAGTGTGAATAGACATATGTGTAGTGTTAGAAAGAGGGTTTTGTGGTATTAACGATCTTAGGGAAGCCATTATGTCAGTGAAATAATTTGATGAGTGTGGAGTAGCTTTGATATCGTACCACTTAAGTTGGGTGAGGAGTTGTTGGGCAATTTGTTTGTATTGCTGGAGGACTAGGCAATGACATTGCCATATCTTCTTAACTTGATTGACAAAAAGGAGAGAGTCACAATGATTTGAAGGTGTTTAATGTGCATGGAGAGCACCTATTTTAAGCCAAGAATTAGAGCTTCATATTTTGCATTGTTGTTTGTGCAGGGAAACCCTAATTTGAATGAAAATGGGAGAGGTTCCCGATCAGGTGTGAAGAATACAATTCCTGCACCTCCAACGTGAGTGCAATGGGAGCCATCGAAGAAAAGTGTTAAGTTAGTTGGAATTTTAGGTTTAACATATTCCTTCACTTTTATGATGTGGAATATGGAATCATTTGAAAGCTGAATAAGGAGTGGTTGATTATCAGGCAATGGAGCCTCAATGAGTTGATCGATGGTGACTTGTCCTTTGATGGAATTTTGAGAAATGAAATCCAAGTCAAATTTAGTGAGAAGCATAATATATTTAGTAGTGTGAGAGTTATGATAACTCTTGTTCATCATATATCAGAGTGGATTATTGTGAACAATAACAAATGTGGTGTGATTAAGCATATAGTGGTGTAGTTTTTGTATTGTAAAGACTACATCTAGGTAGAGCTTTTCCACGTATGCGTATCGAGTTTCTTAGCTGAAGAGTATATGACTGATGTAATATATGGCTTGCTCTTGATTGAGCACATTCTTTTGAGCTAATAATGTGCCAAGTACAAAATTTGTAGAAAAAATGTACAAGATGAACGACAACTGTAGGTGTGGAAGGAGAGGAGGTTTTGTGGAGGAAGAAGCATGAGATGTATTAGGAGGCCACGATGAGGGTAGCAAAAAAGATGCAGGTGTGGGAGGTAGATCCATTGAAGAAGATGGTTGAGAAGGAGGGGGAGGCCATGAGGAAGATGACGAACATGGTATGGTAGTAGGATGAGTTTTTGTGATAGAGGATGAGGATGGTGTGGACACATATGGAGGGGAATGTGTACACATCCTTCATGATTATTGTGATGATTAAGTTGGTGTAGAATAATATGTAGAAACTCTCATTGAATGATGATAAGGAATGGGGAGAACCTACATAGAGGATGATGAGGGTCCTGGTGGAAGGTATGTAATGTTGTAGATGGTGGTGAAGGTAGTGGTGTCTCGATAGATGGTGTAAGTGGTGGGTGAGATGAGGTGTCAAAAGATGGCACCTACATCTTACTAGAGGAGTGATGAGTGGAGAATCCAAGTTGAATGGAATAGCATGGGGGATTAGTGCGATAAGATGAGTAGCGTGGATCATAGGTAGACGAGGGAATCAAAGGAGGAGCCTAAAATGGTGAAGGTGGAGGGAGTCAAATAATGGAAGTAGATGAAGATGGTGGTGGAATAGAATATGGCGTACCATACATTCCAAAAGGGTGGGATGCATGTGGAGGTAGTGATGAGAAAGGATTGTAGGCCTCAAAGGCAAAATATTGAGAAGATGGTGTGGTGAAAGTATTCACACATGATTGGGGAGACGAGATCTACTAATATCATTGATATTGGAATTGTTGTGAGTGAGGAGGCGATTGTGATATGGCATCGAAGGATGGGAAGAATGATTGTTTGGAAGGTGGTGGTTATGACACTTGAGAAGTGTACTAAAATGATGATGTGGGTAGTGTATATTATTGATGTAAAGGAATCTATTGTGGTTATATTTGAGGTGAGGACATTTGAGTGCTCAAAGTGGAAGATGAAGAATCTGATATCATTCCTATGGTAGGGGAAAATGATGCAACCTCAAGGTGATTATGGTTGAGAAAGAAGTTATTATCGAAGAGAGAATGGGATATGTTATGAAAGAAAGGATGTGCAAAGGTAGGTGAGGTAGGTGGATTTTCCTCATTGATAGTGAAGAAGGGAGGAGGGTGTTCTAAAGTAGTATAAATGATGTGGTCACAAAATATGGAACGCAGATTAGGTGAAGGCGAGCAGAGAAGAAGTGGGTGATCTTCGTCGAATGATGTGGCAAGGGTATCACCTAGAGTGGAAGTCTTGCCATGAGACAATGCATATGTGAAATGAGTTAGAACCTATAAGGAGGTCTATAGTGAGTGTAGATGCATATTTTGTGACTGAAGGGGGATGAATGAATTGATTGGAAGTGGCACAAGAAGCAACCTCCTCAAGATGCACTTGTTTGTACGCTTGACTATGGGTGACAACATGCATGGTGTTGTATCCTATGAATTGGTACTTAAAACTACCCATAAATAGAGATATGAGGTTCTAGGTATGATTTTTGTGATATTTTTGTGTAACCTTATGAAATTTGGAAAGTTTCTATGTATCAAAAAAAAGTTTGTATGTCGTTATGAGAATTGGGAGTTGGTTCACAGGTTGACCTACGAACTAGACTCAACCTGTGAATTTGAGAGAAAGCCAAAAGTGATAGGCTGCAGACAACCAACAGGTGGCTGATAATAGGTGAATGTGCTAAAACCAATTTTATGAGTATGAAAACAAAGCATAACTAGAATAAATGCTAAAAATAGAAAAATAAAATTTCATTTGTTTTGTGTGTTTTGATGTTGAAATATACTCTAGAAAACATCCTAGGAAGGGTAAAAATCTAGAAATAATAGGAGTTTCATTGGTATGGAACCTCCTGTAACATCCAAGAGTGCACAAAATAGAACAGTGTCTCAACAGGAAAATGTGGACCTAAATGTAAAGGTGAAACAAAATGATAACCAAATAGGGGGAATTCAAAATGTGTTAATGAGTCCAAAATCCTTTCACGAGAATATGTGGTACTATCTCAGACTTACTATCGGCATACCCATGCTTTTGCTTCACCCTTAAGTGGTCTTAATCAAGAACAATAGTTACCTTATCCACTAATTATGTGAACCTTGTGAACAAAGGCATCTAACCCTATCCTACTCCGAAGGTCCCTTCCAATGATGAATTCTAGAAAACTAGTCTCAAGAGTAGGGGATTTTCTAGTGATGAAGTCCAGAAAACCGCTCCTAGGGGCTACTATGGTGTTTAGGGGGCAAGCTGGTGGAAGGAGATGAATTCCAACATCACCAGTCTTGAGCAATGGATTAGGGATGAAGTCCAATATCACCACTGTGTGTACCACACGAGTGTGTGATGGTGTGTTTATTACCGTTGGGGTGAAAGCAAAAAAAACTAACTAGATGCCTTTTCAAGAATGAAACTAATCCTAGATATATTTTTGAAATAAAACCAACCTAGATGTGCTTTTGAAAATAGAGACCTAATCTAGATGCCTTTTGAAAGAAATGAAATCTGATCTAGAAAGCATAAAGGTAAGAAAATAGGAAAGAGATGTGAAATCCTAGTTTAATGTCTTGAAAAGAAATTGAAAATTTTACCTAAATACGATTTTGTGAAAGAGGTTAGAAACCTTAATCTAATGACATGAAAAGAGATTGAAATGTGATTTGCAAAATTTGAAAGAAATTGAAATATACCCTAAGGATTTTGGAAATATATTTGAATTTATAATTGAATGACATGACAGGAAAGTGAAATTTGAATTGCAAAATTTTGAAAGAAATTGAAATGTACCCTAAGGATTTTGGAGAGATTTGAAGGTCTAACTAAATGACATGAAAGGAAATTGAGATTTGAACCTAAATGTGATTTTGAGAAAGAGAGTGCAAAACCCTAATCTAAATGTAAATTTGAAAAGATATTTGAAAAGAAATTTGAAATGACATGAAAGAGATTGCAAAACCCTAATCTAAATGTAAATTTGAAAAGAGATTTGAAAAGAAATTTGAAATAACATGAAAGAGATTGTAAAACCATAATCTAAATGTAAATTTGAAAAGAAATTACAAAATGATATGAAAGAGATTTTAAACCTTAATCTAAATGAGAGTTTGAAAAGAAATTTGAAATGCCTTTTTGAAAAGATAAAGTGAGAAGTCTAATCTAAATGTAAATTTGGAAAGAGATTCTAAAGATCTGTCTGATGCATGAAAAGATGATTTGAAAAGGAATGACTTGCAAATGTTGGAAATAAATGAAAATCTATTGTAATGGCTTGAAAAGGAATGTAACTTTGATCTAAAGGATAGAAAGTAGTCTAAAACAATTTAAGCTAACTGATTCCGAAATAACATGATAACCCTAATTTATGTGTTTGAATGAAAAATTCACAAAATGACTCGATGTATTTGATGGTGAAACTTCTTTGCAAAGAAATAATAAAAATAGGAGGTTTTGAGGGAAATACCTGACTCTTGTGGTGTTAGATGAGCTGCTTGATGTCTTTGCTATAAACCTGTACAGTTGTAGGGTTTTATGAAATAGTTTAACAAAGTTCATAGGGTGGCTTGTGAATTAGACTATTGGTTCGTAGGTTGGGGGCAAACTGGATTTAGGGGCCTGAAACTCCTATTCTGCTAACCTAAGGTGTATGTCAGGGTTTTTATAGGTTTCGTTCTATGTTCAGAGTGCTTGAAACAACAAAATAAAAACCAAAAATTGATTTAGATTAGTGAAAACAACTATTCTAACACAACTATTGTGGTGGTCCCATCGGGCGTGTTAGAATGAAGTGACTGAAAGACAACCAATTTCTAAAAATGATAGAAAATACTCAAAGTGCTACTTTATTCATTTAGAAGTAGGGTTACAAAATGTGTCTCTCTTTCAAAGGAGATCTTTAGTCCCTATTTTCATCACAGATCTGAAGCATCTTAAGGTATTTTTTGGAGCTCCTCAATGAAGGTGGGCTTCTGTGCGCATGTGCCACAAGTATTCTGCTTATATGTGTCCTTTTGTACCTATTTTGGGCCTACAAAAGGGTGTTAGTGTGTTTGGGGACCTACCTTGGTCAAGCCCCATAGTTATGAAGACAAATCAACTCAAATATGTAAAAAAACATGATGAAAGTTGCTGGAAATGTTACAGAAGCTACTAAAAAATGATTTATACCTGATATGAAACTGTAGATATGCTATAGGATCAGTTCATAGGTTATCCTATGAAATGGATCCCAGGTTCACATGTTCAGGGGTGAACTAGATTGTAGTTGAATTCTAATGAATATTTCCTATCCAGATGGGGTCCAAAGGTTGTTTGATGTTGTTTGTTGGAAGCAAAGTGGTAGAAGGTGATTCTAGTGTAATTTCGATGGATATTGGATAGGTTAAATGAAAATGTGAGAGAGAGATAATGAGGGAAAATGCCCTCTATTTATAGGAAAAACCAAGGTTAGGGGGGAGTTAGGTGTACCAGATCCTAGAGTCAATTCCTAGCATGGTTAAGTTAGGGTTTGTGAGGTGGTAAGCTTAGTCATCCTCTCACATGCCCTAAAAGAAATATCCTATCCTCACACATGTGTGAGGGAGGATTAGGGTTAACTAGGATTAGCTAAATCCTAGGTTAGATGAGAGTTGAGTTAGGATTTCTAGGAAATATCCTAACCAACTTAGGGTGCACACATGTGTGAGGACATGTTTATGACTAATTTGATCATTAATCATAATTAAACCCAATTTAATGATAAAGTGTAACTTAAGTGAAAGTCAATAACAAATTAGAATCCTAATTAGTATAATTAGGGTTTTTGGTGGGGAATGGTCCCATGGGGTCCTAATTAGGTGTAGGAAAGGGCTTAGGTGGCCTTAGGGAGCTAGTAGGTGGCCCTCTTGTGGATAGAAGGTGTTTTGGGTGTATTTTACATAGTTTTGTAGGTTTTGCACCTATAGATAACTATGGTAGCCTATGAAGGCCTATGGTGGCCTACGAAGGCCTATGGTGACCTACAACAACCTATGGTGGCCTATGATGGCCTAAAATGGCCTATGCAAACCTACAAGTGTCTAGGAATGAGCATATGCAAATTTTAGGTGTCTACAGAGAGATCTAAGGTTTAAACCCTACTTAATATGAGGGGATCAAGACCACTCATAAAAACTCATTGAAAAAAATAGTAACAGGAATTGAAACTCGAAATTAAAAATATTGCAAGTGAAGAACACAAGCTTATATTGAGAGGGGGGTGAACAATATAAGACCACTTTTTACTTTTCTTTCCCAATCAATATTATGCAATGTAAAGATAGCAATATCAACAACAGTAATCAAAGCAATGCACAAATCACCACACACAATAGAGACACCACAATTTACGTGGTTCACCCAATGTGGGCTACTCCACGGAGAAAATATTTCACTAAAATTTTCTCAATCAATCTCTTGGGAATCCTTTCCCTATTACAATGTTTATGGACCTCTATCCAAAGGAGACACCAATCCCCTAAATCAAGTTCGTGGATCTCTATCCATAGGAGAACTCCTTCTCCTCTGCTCTGGTTGGTGATCCTCTAGAAGACTACTACCTCCACTGCACTGGCTTGTGGATCTCTCTCCACTGAAGACTCTTGTCCCCACTCAGAAGACCTATCCTCACTACCCTGGCTGATGGATCTCTATCCACTAGAGACTACTGTCCTCTCTACTCTGTCACCTCCAAAGCTCTATCTCAAAATTGCACTAAACACAGTCCTTCGATCTAGTACAACTCTCAATCCTCAAATCTACACTAAACATAGTCCTTCGGTCTAGCACAAATCTGCTCAATCTCTATCTCTGGTCTGGTACAAATCTATTCTCAAATCTGCACCAACTTTGCTCTCAAATCTGCACTAAACATAGTCCTTCGGTCTAGCACAAATCTATCCTTGATCTCTATCCTCAAGCCTTAACTCAAGGCTTGTCTCAACTCTGTTGGATCTGCCCTAAACCTTAACTCAAGGTTTGAACAAATCAATCAACTCTGCTCTCAAGTCTTCTCAAAGACTTGTCTCAAATATACCTTGTAAGCTTCCAAAAAAGCTCACACTAATATATCCACAAGTCCTCTCTAGAACTTGCTCAATATTCTCTACAAGTCCTCTCTAGAACTTGCTCAATATCTCCACAAGTCCTCTCTAGAACTTCTCACCCAATATTCTCAATAAGTCCTCTCTAGAACTTATCCAAATCTAATATTGTAAGCTTTCACAAAAGCTCACACCAAATCTATCCACAAGTCTTCTCAAAGACTTACCTCAAATCAGCTCAACAAGTCCACACAGAACTTGTCCAATCTCATAGACACATAAAGAGAATTTTTAGAGACTCAATATGTTCTACACTTATCACAATGCTCAATTACTTACAATCACTCTCTTAGAAACATAAGGAGAATTTTTAGAGACTCAATATGCTTCAATTTCAACTCAATGCTCAATCACTTTCTCAACTCAATTTAGAATATAGAATAGTTTGTTTTATGGAACTTGAACAATCACTTCACACTCCCACTTGACTAGGCTCAATCAACTCTACTCAACCAATCACTCAATGAAATAATCCTCTCTCTCAAACCCTAGTCCAAGCTTATAAACACCAACTCAAAATATTTCCAACAATGCTCAACAACAAATCTCACATAACAATGATACTCATTTTTCCCATTCAATTCTTCACTTTACTCTCACATAACAATGATACTCATGATCTTTGCAAACCCTAGTTCAAGTTCTTTACTCAATAACTCACTTCAACAACAATGCTTATAAAACAACTCTCACATAACAATGATACTCAAACCCTAGTTCAAGTTCTTCACACAATCAATGGCTTCAACAACAATGCTTATCAAACAAGGTTTTAATAACAATTCTTTATTCCAGAAAACCTTGAAGCATTAACTCAACACACTCAATAGGAAAACCCTAATCAAGTCCTTTTCACTCCAAACTTATTTTCTAGAAAACCAATCAATCAACTCAACTATGGAAGAATGTGCTCATACCTTTTTCTTGATGATGAAAGGATCTCATAAATCTGCCACAACCACAAACACTTCTATGCCAATCTCAAAGAGGTTAGAGGATAAATATTTCTCACAATGTAATGCAAAAACTCAATTACACCTTATCACTCCAACTATAAAAACAACCATCATCATACATAAAATATTTTTCCAATTAACACCTTATAATCTCCCAACTAAAATAAATTTATCATCCACCAAAAATTAACTCAAAACCTCTTTAATTAAATTTAATGGCAAGAAAGACTTTGACAAAAATTAAATTAACTTTCCTTATAACTCCAACAACATGAACCAAGCAAACAACCTTTCACATACCCTTATAACTCCAAATAATACTTTAGGAAAAACTTTAGGCAAATAAAATTTCTTTTAATCAAAAATACCTTTGCCACTTATGGGATTCGAACTCCCAATCACTGCCTCCTCGTGCGCCCTAGCCGTGAGCTTGCCCACCGCGTGTGCTAGACGCACGTTTGAAACCTTAAGAGCACTTCGTGCTCTTTCTCCTAAGTCTGGCGCTCAAAATGAGTGCATGCCAAAAAACCTTTCCCCTTGGCGCTCAAGACAAACACGCCAACTCCACGTGAATCGATCGTGGACTCTTCCACTCCCAACGCTCTCGCAAAATGCATGCTACCAATGGACCACTCTATCCAATGTGGGTCAGACCTTACGCTCTCCCTTTTCATCTTCTTCCTAGCATTAAAATACAAACGAACTCTTTGTCTTCTTCCTCAACGATCAACGATTGCATGAATTACTTTTAGCTCGGTCGCATGAAAATTAAATCGAAGAGGGGTAAGTTTGAATGCCCCTTTGGCATATTATTTATACATGAATTCACCATATGGCTTAGACGTCGGTGCTCCATAATATTCGATGACGTCGACGCTTCTTACAACCTTTATAATTTATAAATTATTTAAATTCTAAAAGAATTTAAATTTTATAAATTATATTTATAAACCTTTGACTTTAATAAAAATTAAAGCCTCCTTTAGGTAAAATTTAAACCTTCATTTGTTCTTCACTGATTTGATGAAAATTATTCTGCCACCATGGTTTTTAATAAAAACCTTAATTCTACCATTATGATGTTTAATGAAGCCTTTATATCCTCATAATGGTTTTAATAAAAACCTTTTAATTTGCCACCATGGTTTTAACAAAAACCCTTATAAAACAATATTTTGACAACTTTTCTTCAACTCTTTGCATTTCTCCTGGCTTCAATGATGGTGTACTCCATGGTGTTAATGACAGCTTCATGTGTTCACTTGACATCAATGACAACTTCTCACCTTGACATCAATGACAACTAAATGAGCTCAAAATGTCCAACAATCTCCCCCTTTGTCATTGATGGCAACCCAACTTATTTTTACCAAAAACTTGACCTTTCCTTTGTTCTGCTCCCCTGGGACATTGCTCCCCCTGACTCAATTCTCTCTCAAATACCAAATCTCTCCCCCTTTGACATCAATGGCAAAGGGTCACCTTTGGGGCTCGAGGCTAAGAATGAGCCTCTTAGCTTAGCCCCTCCCCCACCTCCTTTTGAGGTGGTTAATTCTGGGGTGGGAGTATTTCTACTCCCAGAAAGCATTGTTCTTTACCTTTATCCTCTCTTATTTTTATCTGATCCTTCTGATTTCTCTGACCATTTCTTTCCATATCCATGTTTCTATCCATATCTACATTCTTGTCCATGTTCCTGTTCCTGTTCCTTCTTCCATTCTCTTCTTTTCCTATTCATATCCATGTTCCTATTCCTATTCCTTTTTGTACTTGATTCTAGAATGTCTGCTCTACACCACTTTGTTGTGTGACCATCATTATTGCACTTATAACACTTAATGTTATTATTCCTTGGAGGTGCAAATGTCTTAGGATTTCTCCTAGTGAAGCCATACCTTCTTCTATCATGAACCCTGTAATTCATTGCCTTGTGACCAAACTGATTACATGAGTAGCAATACCCATGGAAAAGTTATCTGTTCCCATATTCCTATATTTCATGTGTCCTGCACTGTGAAGCCATGTGCCCAAACCTATGACATGAAAAACATCTTCCATTGAAGTTTCCTTGTCTTGACCTCATTGGTCTCCTAGTCTCTCTTGACCTATTCTGATTGTTGTTCCATCTGTATCTTCTTTGTGCATTGTTCCTATCCTTGTTGAACTCTCTATTGTCCAACTCATCCTCAGATGTCTCACTTTCTTTTACACTATCTTCTTCTGAAGTATCTTCATCTGAAGTTTCTTCTCCTTCAAAACTTGAGGTTGACTCTCCTTCCCATTTCTTTTGATCCTATCCAAATCCAAGACCTATTTTGCTTGATGTAGGCTTTTGTATCTTGATGAACTTATCCAAGTTCTTTGAGCTATTTTTGAACCCTTTTAGCTTGAATTTGGAGTCTTCCAAATCTTCTCTTAGAAGTGCCACTTCTTGTGCTAACTTTTCACATTCTAAGATCTTTGCTTCTAACTTATCCTTGAACCTTTTTGTCTTAGCCTTTGATTTTTCTAAATCCTCTATAAGCAATCTTCTCTCTTCATCACATTCTTGAAACTGAATTTCAAGTTTAGAGTTTTGCTTTCTTACCTTCTTTACTATTTCAAGAGCATAAATAAGTTCTCCCTTGAGATCATATCCATCTTTCTCTGAATATTCCTCTATTTGTTTACCTTTGTCCACATCTTTATTTTCTATTGGCTTGTCTTCTATAGGATCATATTTTCCTTATTCTAGTGCCATTAGAATATTCTCTTCTAGTCCTTCAAGTGTATCTTCATATTCATCATCACTGAAACTATAACCATCCCTTGTACAACTATCTTCAAGATGTCCAAAGTTACCACATCTAAAACACTTGAGAATTACTAGAGTCCTTTTCTTAACTTGTTCTTTTTCTTCAATCATAAATAGGACTTCATCTCTATCATTATCTAAAAAACTAGCATCACTATCACTTGAGTACTTACTTGCATTATCCGCATAGTAGCTCCTCTTTTGCCTTTGGAAGAACTTATTTCCTTGTCTACTTTGTCTATCCTTGCTTTTCTTTTGGTGCCTATATCTTTCTAATTCCCTGTTCCTATGATCCTATTTTTCTTCACCATTGTTATTCTTAGCTTCTTGAAAATCTATTGCAAAATGTCCATACTTTCCACAATTGAAACATTTAACAGACTTTAGATCTCTGGATTTTCTATAATCCTTATCTCTTCTACCATAATTAGCTTCTTCATCACTAGATGACTCATTGCTTGATTCTGACTTCTTACCCTTTGTCTTTTTGATTGCTTTGAATGTTGCTTCCTTCTAGGGAATAGGATCTTTTGTTCTTATCTCATGTGTTGTAAGAATACCAAGAAACATATCTCTTGTCAAAGTATCACCATCCATTGACACTTCTATAGCAGAAACCTTTTCACTGAATCTTTTTGGAAGAGTTCTTAAGACTTTATCACAAACATCTGATTCATCAATCTTCATTCCAAGTCCTTGCATAGCATTAACAACCTCATCAATTCGAAGTAGATAAGTACTAATGTTTTCCTCATCCTTCATTCTTAATTCTTCAAATTTTCCTTTGAGATTTTGCATCTTTGCTTTCTTGACACATTTATCTCCTTCATATATATTTTGTAATTTATCCCACATTTCTTTTGTAGTTTGACAATGCATAACTTTCATAGACTCTGTTCTATGCAAACCTCTCAAAAGTGCATTCATTGCTTTTGAATTGTAATGTTGTAGGAGCTTACCTTCCTTATATGTAGGAGGATTAATCAAGGGATCATATCCAAATTCAACTGCTTCCCAAATTTCATTGCCAAGTGCCATCAGGTAGATCTTCATTCTCAAACTCCAATATATATAGTCACTTCCATCAAATACTGGTGCTGAATTATCTGAGGACACATTCTTAGAATCCATTGTGTTCTTGTTAGATTTTCCTTCAAGCTATTAAACTCTTCTGAAGGAACCCACTCTGATACCAATTGAAGAACACAAGCTTATACTGAGAGGAGGGGTGAACAGTATAAGACCACTTTTTACTTTTCTTTCCCAATCAATATTATGCAATGTAAAGATAGCAATATCAACAGTAGTAATCAAAGCAATGCACAAATCACCACACACAATAGAGACACCACAATTTACATGGTTCACCCAATGTGGGCTACTCCACGGAGAAAATATTTCACTAAAATTTTCTCAATCAATCTCTTGGGAATCCTTTCCCTATTACAATGTTTATGGACCTCTATCCAAAGGAGACACCAATCCCCTAAATCAAGTTCATGGATCTCTATCCATAGGAGAACTCCTTCTCCTCTGCTCTGGCTGGTGATCCTCTAGAAGACTACTGCCTCCACTACACTGGCTTGTGGATCTCTCTCCACTGAAGACTCTTGTCCCCACTCAGAAGACCTATCCTCACTGCCCTAGATGATGGATCTCTATCCACTAGAGACTACTATCCTCTCTACTCTATCACCTCCAAAGCTCTATCTCAAAACTACACTAAACACAGTCCTTCAGTCTAGTACAACTCTGCTCAAACTCTATCCTCAAATACACTAAACATAGTCCTTCAGTCTAGCACAAATCTGCTCAATATCTATCTCTGGTCTAGCACAAATCTATCCTCAAATCTACACCAAACTCTACTCTCAAATCTACACTAAACATAGTCCTTCGGTCTAGCACAAATATATCCTTGATCTCTATCCTCAAGCCTTAACTCAAGGCTTGTCTCAACTCTACTGGATCTGCCCTAAACCTTAACTCAAGGTTTGAACAAATCAATCAACTCTACTCTCAAGTCTTCTCAAAGACTTATCTCAAATATACCTTGTAATCTTCCACAAAATCTCACACTAATCTATCCACAAGTCCTCTCTAGAACTTGCTCAAATCTTCTCTACAAGTCCTCTCTAGAACTTGCTCAAATCCACTCCAAGTCCTCTCTAGAACTTGCTCAAATCTACTCCACAAGTCCTCTCTAGAACTTCTCAATATCTCAATAAGTCCTCTCAAGAACTTATCCAAATCTGCTCATGTATTGTAAGCTTTCACAAAAGCTCACACCAAATCTGTCCACAAGTCTTCTCAAAGACTTACCTCAAATCAGCTCAACAAGTCCACACAGAACTTGTCCAATCTCATAGACACATAAAGAGAATTGTTAGAGACTCAATATGTTCTACACTTATCACAATGCTCAATTACTTACAATCACTCTCTTAGAAACATAAGGAGAATTGTTAGAGACTCAATATGCTTCAAATTCAACTCAATGCTCAATCACTTTCTCAACTCAATTCAGAATATAGAATAGTTTATTTTATGGAACTTGAACAATCACTTCACACTCCCACTTGACTAGGCTCAATCAACTCTACTCAACCAATCACTCAATGAAATAATCCTCTCTCTCAAACCCTAGTCCAAGCTTATAAACACCAACTCAAAATATTTCCAACAATGCTCAACAACAAATCTCACATAACAATGATACTCATGATCTTTGCAAACCCTAGTTCAAGTTCTTCTAAAAATAAAATAAAAACTTCACATAACAATGATACTCATGATCTTTGCAAACCCTAGTTCAAGTTCTTCACTCAATAACTCACTTCAACAACAATGCTTATAAAACAACTCTCACATAACAATGATACTCATGCCCTAGTTCAAGTTCTTCACACAACCAATGGCTTCAACAACAATGCTTATAAAACAAGGTTTTAATAACAACTCTTTATTCCAGAAAACCTTGAAGCATTAACTCAACACACTCAATAGGAAAACCCTAATCAAGTCCTTTTCACTCCAAACTTATTTTCTAGAAAACCAATCAATCAACTCAACTATGGAAGAATGTGCTCATACCTTTTTCTTGATGATGAAAGGATCTCATAAATCTGCCACAACCACAAACACTTCTATGCCAATCTCAAAGAGGTTAGAGGATAAATATTTCTCACAATGTAATGCAAAAACTCAATTACACCTTATCACTCCAACTATAAAAACAACCATCATCATACATAAAATATTTTTCCAATAACACCTTATAATCTCCCAACTAAAATAAATTTATCATCCACCAAAAATTAACTCAAAACCTCTTTAATTAAATTTAATGGCAAGAAAGACTTTGACAAAAATTAAATTAACTTTCCTTATAACTCCAACAACATGAACCAAGCAAACAACCTTTCACATACCCTTATAACTCCAAATAATACTTTAGGAAAAACTTTAGGCAAATAAAATTTCTTTTAATCAAAAATACCTTTGCCACTTATGGGATTCGAACTCCCAATCACTGCCTCCTCATGCGCCCTAGCCGTGAGCTTGCCCACCACGTGCGCTAGACGCACGTTTGAAACCTTAAGAGCACTTCGTGCTCTTTCTCCTAAGTCTGGCGCTCAAAACGAGCGCGTGCCAAAAACCTTTCCCCTTGGCGCTCAAGACAAACACGCCAACTCCACGCGAATCGATCGTGGACTCTTCCACTCCCAATGCTCTCACAAAATGCGCGCTGCCAATGGACCACTCTATCCAATGTGGTTCAGACCTTACGCTCTCCCTTTTCGTCTTCTTCCTGGTGCTAAAAGACAAACGAACTCTTTGTCTTCTTCCTCAATGATCAACGATTGCACGAATTACTTTTAGCTCGGTCGCATGAAAATTAAATCGAAGAGGGGTGAGTTTGAATGCCCCTTTGGCATATTATTTATACACGAATTCACCATATGGCTTAGACGTCGATGCTCCATAATATTCGATGACGTCGGTGCTTCTTACAACCTTTATAATTTATAAATTATTTAAATTCTAAAAGAATTTAAATTTTATAAATTATATTTATAAACCTTTGACTTTAATAAAAATTAAAGCCTCCTTTAGGTAAAATTTAAACCTTCATTTGTTCTTCACTGATTTGATGAAAATTATTCTGCCACCATGGTTTTTAATAAAAACCTTAATTCTGCCATTATGATGTTTAATGAAGCCTTTATATCCTCATAATGGTTTTAATAAAAACCTTTTAATTTGCCACCATGGTTTTAACAAAAACCCTTATAAAACAATATTTTGACAACTTTTCTTCAACTCTTTGCATTTCTCCTGGCTTCAATGATGGTGTACTCCATGGTGTTAATGACAACTTCATGTGTTCACTTGACATCAATGACAACTTCTCACCTTGACATCAATGACAACTAAATGAGCTCAAAATGTCCAACAACAAGATCAAATGGAAAACAACAAATTTATTATAAAAAATGATAACACAATACAAAATCGTGGTTCTCTTCAAGGGTGCAACCTCCTTAGAAGTAGAGATTTAATCTTAAATATGAGATATGTCATCATCTATGCCCCCTTATATTTTGTAACTCTAACTATAACACTCAATGGTTGGCTTCACATGCAAGTGGCCACCCAAGCTAAAATATTTTATCAAACAAAATAGTTACATTCCTTATAATAGTTACATAAAATGACCACTTATCTAGGTGCCTCAAATGCCTTATAATTAATATAAAATATTACGTAATACTATTAATATGGGGTTACATATGTTAGGGATGGGATAATTACAAAATAAGGTTAGGATAGGGTCCTAATATTAGCCACATTTCTTCCTGTTAATTGATTATCTATAATGGCAAAGGGGTAGGGAGGAATGATTATCACCCTGATTAGCTACTACAAACACGAATACATCACTAATGTATTTGCTAACTTGATAAACTTGTAAATTTAATTATTACAGGTTAAATCTGGTAGGAAGTTCAAAATTTTGAATTGATCATGAATATGCCAGCTTGAAACCATATTAATGATATGTATCTTTGATAGATAGATTTGTGATTGAGTTTATTAAAACTCGACTTTTGAACAATATCATTATCAATATTTGCAACTAACATTGGAATGCAATATCAATCACTATGAAGTCACTATAGAAAATACATTATAAAATGGAATTAGAAGTAATACTCAAGAGCACAAAGGATACATTAAATGTTGTTGCCTCCTAATCAATAAAAGGAAAGAACTAAGGATTTATTTAATATTTTACATAAGTTGTAAAAGTGTTGAATTTTAAAAACAAGTTCATACTAGAAAAGTTATAATGTCCTTGCATAAGATATTTAATAACATGTTTAAGGCAATAACCTCTAATGGAATATTAATATTTCTAGTCAAGTTGAAAGGAATAAAAATGTTTAATAAGAGAAATCTCCATTCTATTCCCTTGAGGGCCAAAGTTTCACCTTATAAGGGTTAGTCGTCATGCATTTACAAAGAGTGGGTAGCATTTATAGTGATAGTAGTGAGAACTAATCTCTTAAGAGAAGTAGATAATGATGGATAATTAGTCATTCTCCCATATATTAAAAATAATAATAAATAGTAGTTGTCTAATCATAACATTATTAATTTTAAAGATTCAATTTATCGCTTCGCAAAGGATTAGGACATATTTTTTAAAGCATATCATGTTTTAGGAGTCATATCATCACGAAGGGTTATTTGATTAAGTTTATTCTTGGACCAACTTGTGTAGAATTTGAATAGTTTTAAATGAGTGGTCATATGAAATAATCCGAGCAATATTGAGGGAGATACGACCTTGTGAAGTCAACCATCCAGAACAAGGGCAACAACAAATTTTCAAGTCATGAAAAACAAAATTGTAAATATTTTTTAGCTATGGTTTGGATGATGGGAAGAGAAATGAAGGGCTAGGAATTCAACGAGGCAAGATATTCTATCCGAATAAAATTTTTCAGCTATGTTTATTTTCCTTCTTTATCTTAGAATTTTGCATGCAAATTATTATAAATTTTTTATCAAATATTATATTTGTTATAGGATATTCTGATAAATTTCAATATATTTTGAGTTTTATTTTCCTTTCCATGGACCGATTAATAATTAAATCCTTAGAATCATCTCTAGTGGTAGAGGTTAGTGAGCGCACCTCAGAGAGATCCTCATTTCTCTAAGATAGGGCAGTTTTTAGTAAATTTGATGGGTATTGGCCAAGGGTTTTAGCCTTGAGAAAATGGATTGATAGGAGTTGGAACTCTCTAGGAGTGATTCTATTCTTTCTTCCTAGCCATTTTTTCTAGGAAAGAAAGAGCAAAAAATGTAAAAGGGGGTCCTTGGTTTATGGAAAGAGTAGGACTCTTCCTTACCCACTGGTATGAAGGCTTTTCACCTGAAAATGTAAATCTATCCCTAGTACTATTATGGGTTAGGATGTTTGGGTTACCCATTAAATTTTGGGAAATAGATACCTTTAAGGCAATAGGCAACACTCTAGGAGAATTCCTTGAGATATTAGATACTATGACAAATAGATTCTTAGCTATTTATACTCGAATATTGGTCATGATTGATATAAGTAAAACTTTTAGAGAATCAATCATTCTTAAGTATGGGGATAAGATGTGGATCCAAACCATAGATTATAAAAACATATATTTTAGATGTAGAAGATGTCATGAGGTGGGGCATATTGAGAGATCATGCCCTAAGAAGAGCCCAACAAAATCATATGTAGAAAACCATAAGAGAAACTTACAAATGGTTATGGATGAAGATGGTTTTCAACTTCCAAAAATAGATCTAGAAAAATAAAAGAAAATAAATAGTGAAGACCAGTAAGGAAGGATATTGGAAGAAATACCAACTCTTTTGAGGCTTTAGCCTATGAAGAAAAAGTAGATCAAAACTTAGAGGACATAGTACAATAGGTTCAACATATTAACAAGGAATCACCTATTTAGTATGATCATGATTTAAGAAATAACATTCTAAATGAACCTAAGGAATATCTCATCATATTTTGAAGACTCTCTAAAAGTACCATGCACCATTCAAAAGAAAAAAATTAGTAAAGAAAATGCAATTTTAGAAGTTAATACCTCTGTCATTAATAAGAAAATACCAAAAAATGAGTAGGACAAGTCAAAAGCTTCTATAGTAGAGCTAGGAGAGGATAAATATTATGAAAAAAATTGTGAAAAAATATTGAGGAATATAATAATCATACGTACTCTTGATATAGGCAAGGCAAAAGGAGGAAAACCTTCAAATTATCAAGCAAGATCCAGGGAAGCAAAAGCAAATATAGAGAAAGGAACACAAACTAAGTTGGTTGAACTTCTATTTACCAAATAAAAAAATGATATTGGTAATACGTAGGTGAGTCCAATAGCCCCTAATAAGAAATGATTATCATATCATGGAATAAGAAGTGTTAATGCCCCCTCAAAGCATAGGTATTTTAGGGACCTATGTTTAAGTAATAAACCTGATATTCTTTGTATCCATGAAACTAAAATGATAAAAGAAGTTTCAAAAACTATGAAAGTAGTATGGGAAATATGTGAATGGGATGCTATGAATTTTGAAGGAGTGACAAGGGAAATTCTAACTTGTTGGAATCCTATTAGAACTTCCTATGTAACCATTCATAAAACAAGGCATTGGGTAGCCTCTTTAGTCACTTGCTACTTTACAGATATTTGTTTCATCCTTATCAATGGCTATGTATCTACAAGTTAGTTAGGTAGATGAGGAGGTTGGAGTGGGACCGAAGCCTTTATGATAATTAAAGACCAAGAAACTTGATTCATGATCATAGGAGATTTTAATTCCATAAACAAGCTAGATTAAAATTTTAGCAGAATTAGGAAATTAACCCAAAGTATGAGAGATTTCTCAGGTTTTATTCAAAACAATAGTCCATGGGAGGTTGAGTTTGAAGAAGATAAATATACATGGACCAATAACAAGATAGCCAAAAACCTAATAGTAAAAACTGAGACAGATGCATACTCTTAGATCATTGGCTAGATGAAGTAACTTGTGCTAAAATTAATACCTTAACAAGGACTGGTTCAGATCACTTGCCAGTGAGTTAAAATGGTGGTAAGTGAATTCAAAAAAGATATTATTTTAAATATGAGCATATGTGGGAAGACCATCCTAAATTTTTTGATATTATAACACAAACATGGAATTCTTCATGAAATGGTGGGTTGTATGATCTTCCAAAACAAATTTAATCTATGACATCTATATTTAAAGAATGGAACAAGAACACTTTTGGAAAAAAATTTGAGAAGAAAGAAGAACTAAAAGATAAACTTTAAAATTTCCAAAAAGGTGATCATAATAATCCAAGATCAAAGGAAAGGGAGTTGTTTACTGAATATCAAAATATTTTGGGTAAGGAAGAGAAATTTTGGAGATTAAAATCAAGATAGACTTAAATCAATAGAAGGGGTTTGGATTGAAGATCAAAATCTAGAATTAGTAGAATTAAATCAATAGAAGGGGTTTGGATTGATTATCACAGTGAAATTAAAAAAGAGGTAAAGTCTTTTTATCATTATATTCTAGGATCAGAGGAGACTAAAGTTCTTAATGATAAACTTCTTCAAGATGTTGTAGACACCCAAAAGTTGCACATTGTCCCTCTCCTCATCTTCACGGTCAATCAATTTGCAAAACCCTCGAAAATTGCATAAATTGGCTCAAAACACTATTCATTTATTAAAATCACTATTCATCATCCTTAGCCCCCTTGGGCTAGCTAAGCCCCTTCCTACGCTTAACTATAGGTCCTCATGTGACCTCCTTCATAACTCAACCAAGGTTGAATTCTCCACCATGGTCAAAAAGCACTTTATGGTCAAAAAGTCAACAATTTTAGTCAAAACTTGCTTTATGGCTAATCCTATGGTTAATTAGGCTAATCATGCTTAATCTTAACCCTCCACCTCACCTAGTCTACTTTGACTAGCCTAGCCTTTCCACCTCACCTAGTCTAGCCTTGCCACCTCTCACCTAGATATTTCCTCCATCTCACACTCTCCTGGGCAATAAATGAGAAATGGAGACTTTTGCACCAAAAAGGCAATTTTAAATTTGGAGATATTTCTAAGTTGGTTTCAATAAATGCCATTTGGAGACTTTCCTCCAGGTCATCATGACTTGTATATGGGTGAGGGATTCTCTCACCCAATCTCATTTATGAGCTAGGACACCTCAAGGGACACCTCTTAGGTGGACACCTCACCACACACACCTCACAAGGGACACCTCATGGGACACCTAAGCCCCTCCCCTAGCCTTGGCCAAGTCTATAAGTAGAAGGTCATTTTCACCATTTTAGGGATTCCAACTTTAGCTTATAGAAACTCTATAGAAATCACTCCAAACTCATAGCATCCATCACACATCCATCACATCCACATAGCAATAGGGTTTTTGTCATATTCATAATATCCCTTGTGATTTAGATAGGTTATCGACAATGAAGGCAACTTTTGAAGGTGACCCGATAAAAGAGCAAAGGAACAACAACATCAACACCACTCAAAAAGCATATTCTATGAATTCTACCAGAGATAGTCAAGTTTGCACACCCCCGTGCGAACTTCCAGGCTCAACCAAGTTCACACCCACCCGTGCAAACTTCTGCTACAGCAAAATAAAGTTTACAGAATAGGTAAGTATGGCTTAGTTTAGGGTTTTATATCATTTTATATAATTTTATTCATATTTTAAGCTTGATTAAAGAGTCTTTTGTCTTCATAAACATGGGGTTTGACTGAGGTAGGCCCCTAAATATTCTAACTAGATTTTGCAGGTCTAACAGGTACAAGGAACACATCAAACCAATGGTGGCCCATGAGCAAGAAGCCCACCTACACTGAGGAACATCAAGAAGATGGATCTTGCTACCTTTGAACACATCTAAAAGGGCTTCCTTAGGGAAGACCCAATTGTAGCCTTCAGGGCAAGAATTGTAAAAGGATTTCAATTTGTAACCCCCTTTTATTTCAATAACAAAAGTAATGGATTCTACAATTTTGAATGAAGGTTGTAGTCTTTTTGAATGGTTTCATTCTGGCATGCCCGGTGGGACCCCCACCAAGCATTAGCTTAATCACTATCTAACAAATAGTGTGGACTATTTTTGTATGGTAGGTAGTTGCCAACTTTGAATAATCCCACACCAAATGCCCTAAGATACAGTTTAAGCCCCATCACAAAGTTTATTGGTGCACCAACGAGCTTCTAAGGTCCAGAGAGTACACACTTGGGCATGTGAACTTTGCAATCTGCCTCCAAAATTGGTCCCTGAAGCACAGGTATCAATTTTAGACACCCCATCAACTAGCAAGGTAAGTCAGGGGAGGTTAAAAGCCTCATGTTCCTGGGGATTGCATGCCCCCATACCTAGACCCCAAACCGCCTCTCACCATGGTGTATGCAAGGTGAAATCATTCCTTGTATTTTTGTGCGCCACCTAGTTAGTTTTTAAATTCCCAGTATTTTGCTTATTACAAGTGCATGCTTCATATCTTAAGGTTTTGTGTCACCATTGATAAAAAATTTGACTTTTGGTTATTTTTTATGCAGGAAACTGTGTCAAGACCATCCAAAAACTAAAATCAATCACCAAGATCACAAAACCAGTCGACCTAGCTCTCGGTGCCAAGTTTGCATACCCCTGTGTGAACTTCAAGCAATAGATAAATTCACACCTTGTCATGTGAACTTACCAAAACAACACAATCTTGAGGTAAAGAGAGAAACAAATGACTCAAAAATCATCTGGACGTAGATATTTTGATAGTACGTTGTTAATTTTTATATTTTCAAGGTTAACTTATTGCTTGGGTTGTAATCTAACTGTTTGCATACACTTGGTTGTTTTAGTTAGTTTTCAAATCACTTTCTAGTCTAGATTTGTTTTCAAAAAGCATTTCCATTCCTGCATTTCCTTCTAAAAGCATTAGATTAATTTGATTTCATGAGGAAGCACTATAGCTTAAATTTGCTTTTAAAAGCATTTCCATTTAGTTTTCATTTCAAAGCATTAGATTAAATTTGATTTCATGAGGAAGTATTTTAGTCTAGATTCATTTCACAATGCACTTTCATTCTATTTTATTTCCAAAATTCCTAGAGTAGATTTGATTTTTTGAGGAAGCATCTAATCTAGTTTCCATTTCCAAAGGCATCTTAAGTTAGATTTCAATTTAAAAAAGCATCTTAAGTTAGATTTATTTTGAAAAGGTATTTAGGGTAGCTTTGCTTCTAAAATTATTTACGTAGAACACACACCCACACACTCACATGGTATTCACAGTGGTAAGATTGGATTTCATCACCAATCTCCACTCGAGACTAGTGATATTGGATTTCATCTCCTTCCACCAGCTCATCCCCCATAGTCACCATAGTAGCCCCTCAAGAGTGGTCGACCGACCTTCATCACTAGGAGATCCCCTACTCTTGAGCGTTGGTTATCTAGATTTAATCATTGGAAGGTACCTTCAAAGTAGGTAGTTTTAGAAAGCCCCTTTACCATAGGGCTTTTAAAAATAATTAGTGGGCACAGTTGATCATTACTATGCATGCCTTAAATATGAGGGTTAAGCGAAAGCCAGACTTAGCCAATAGCAGCACATTGATAGCATGACCTCTCTTCATGAGAGTATTTTGACTCATTAGAGCATTTTGAGTCTCCCCCTTTGGATACCATTTTATCGTACCTTATTCCATTTAGGTTACCACTCACCCATTGGAAACATAGTTCTATTCTATGCACCTTTGGGTGTTGTAGGAGGTTCTATGCTATGACATACCTATTCGTTGTAGAATTCACCCATTCCTATGGTTTGTTCTTAGGATGGATACAATACTCTCATCAAAAACACATGAAAATCTAAAAATATTTGCTTATTGTTTGAGTCACAAAAGTGGTTACAATAACATATTAAAATTGCTCACAACTCACTTGCTCGATTGTTCCATAGTTTGCAATTTCATACAACACTACATAGTCTATTTTCAGGTGGTTCACACTCCCCATGTGAACTTCTAGTATAGATAAATTTACACCCCACCATGTGAACCTAGCTTCCAAGATACAAAACTACACAAAAATTGATACACAACACACAAAGGCTCATCACAGTAGAAATCCATCCTCTATCTCTATTTTCTCGAGGTTTACACCCCATGTAAACTTTTGGGTACAAAAAAATTCGCACCCATGCGAACCTATCTTTAAGTCACAAAATTTCATAAAATTACACACAACATAAAGCAGCCCCACAACACAAATCCATCCTTTATCTCTATTTTCTTGAGGTTTGCACCCCCCATGTAAACTTCTAGATATAAAAAAATTTCTACCTCCACGTAAACCTATATTTTCTAGAACAGAAAGTGTAGAACCAATCAAAGAGCTCTCCAAAGACTAAATTTCACACCTTTTGATTATTTCTTCACTAGCACACACATCATCATACTATTACATGTAGTCGAGCATGTAAGGCTCTCCACCATGCCTTGAGGCTCGCTCACCAACTGTCATGGCTGATGGTGCCTCCTCCTCCTAGACCAATGATCCACCTTATGAGTCTAAGAGAGTTACCTATATAGCTCCACCTAATTTTCTAACTAGGACACAAGAGCCTAAGGCAAGTCCCATATCACATATTGCATCATCTACTCCACCCTATGAGGAGGATGAGACCTATGAGGACACATCTCCTCTAGATGATCTCTCCTCCTCCAATCCACCATCGACTTATTTCTAGCATGTCATCTACACTACACCTAGTCAGGCCTCTACCCACCATCATTTGTGATGAGCCTACTCCACCTCCATCACCATCTACTACTCACCCCTTTCTAGAGCATTCATCTCATCCACTCTTGGGGGATGACTACAACATTATCATCTCTCAAATCATCCTTGATGTCATCACTACTATCCAAATAGTAGGTATGATTTCCACTCCATATTCTTCCACACCACCTTCCTCTTCTTCATCCCAAATTCCACACCCACAACAAACTCCACAAAATTCACAACCCCCATCTCATCAATCATCATCACTTCTACCACAATATTCCCAAATTCTACCTCAATACTACCAGGTACCACCACAACATCAACAACCTCCATCTCAACAATTCCAACAACAAGTCATTCCATCACAACAACCACTCTCGTTCACTCCATAATTTGATACTAATTTTCTGACCAACCTCCCACCATTCTCATCATATAGACCTCCATTGGCATCTTCTTCCTCTTTCCACCTACCTCCACCTCCTCCTTTTTGACCATCGCCATCCACTCCTATTTCCTCATACAATCCAAATTACCCCTCATATCTCACCAATCCACCACACTATTTGGCCCACCTCGAATCCTTCCTTTCCACTCCTTCCATGCCACCTCAACTCTCATCGATTACCATTCCATCCTCTAGCCAATTCTCATTTACTACACCCTCATCTCTCCCACCACCATCATCAACACCACCTACTTTCTTCACTTCACCACCTACTTGGTCCTCCACTACCACAGCCCAATCACAACCAACTTTCCAACATACACAACAATAACAAGTACCCATGCTCGACCAATAGATTCATGTGTACCATGATCAACAACAACAACCTACAATGTAATACTCATACACTTCACCACATCCATCTTAGGTTCCTCTCCCACAATATCAAGCCATGTCAACACCTGATCCACAACAGGTTACTTACTACAATCAATGGGAAGAGCAACAATTGCAATACCCACCCCATTTGGGTTATTCATAGGCATCATCACAACCACTTCCTCCACCTTCTTATTCACATCCATTCCCATCCCCATCGGATACTACAAGGGTGCTCTCTAGTGAACTTCAAGCTATGCAAGAACAAATCAAAAATTTGGATTTATGCACGACTAGTTATGGGCCCCAAAAGCCCACGTATGATGAGTTATGCAATGAACCCATTCATCCATATGTTCCTATGCATCCTTATCCTTACCAATTTGAGATCCCTAAATTTGATAAATTTAAAAGTAAGGAAGACCCTAGAGAGCACCTTAACAATTATCGCTTCACTTGTTACCAACTTCATGGTAGTGATCCCCTCATGCTTTGCACATTTCCACTTTCTCTTGGGGGACAAGCATTATATTGGTACAATCATTTGCCTCATCATAGCCTCTTCAAGTTTGAACAGTTAGCCAATCTCTTTCTCAAATATTTTTCAATCAATATCAAAACAAAGATGACATTGTCAGATGTATATGCTTTACACCAGTTTGATGATGAACCCATTACTAATTTTATTTCTCGATGGAGGGTGGTCATTCATGATCTTGCTTTTACCCTTCCACCTACAGAACTCGTCAAACTATTCACCAAAATTTACCACAAACAAATCTCTCAAACTTTGCAAATCCATCAGAGTCACACATTCGAAGAGGCTATTGCTCAAGCCAAGGTTATCGAGGATATCAAGGTCCAAATAGGTAAGATCAAGCTTCATCCAAAACAACCTTATCCATCCAAATTTTAACTACAATCAAAATCCCTACGTTCCACCCACTTCCAAACCACCTCAAACCAATCAGGTGATGCTCACTTCTCCATCCTCATCACCACAATCAACACCACCCCAACCGCCACAACCTGCATACCAAACCAATCCACCTCCACCTTCTAATCCATTCCAAGGGTGTAACCCTCACCCTCCTCATCCACCATGCAATTGGACACCTTTGTCTGAACCCATGCCCACTTTATTCCACCATTTATTTTATGGGGGCCTTATCTCCTTGCCTAATATCAAACTTGATGATCCTAATCATCCCCTCCCTTGAGACCACAATCCATAGGCATTCTATGATTTTCATCACCAACGTGGCCACCACCTTGATTCTTATCATATATTTCATCACATCGTTCAAGATCTCATTGATCATGGCACCATTCAAGTATCTAATCCCCTTGCACCACAAAATCAAAACTTGGGGATCTATCAAAATCCATTACCCAAACATGGGGGTAATAATGCTCAATCCAATCCATGACAAGTCAATCATGTCAATCACGGTCCTTCCCAACAGGGGTTTTTGGGTATGATCAACATTTCTAACTACAACCAATGTTACCCATCGCCTGCTGAAGCCCCATACACTTCTACTTCTCTTACACCACCTTATTCTAATCCCCCAATTCCTCCACCAGTTCCTCCCACCATACCATGTAATATCATCACTATTCATGGTAGCCTTTCACATCAACTCCACACTACCCCTACAAGGTTATCCATATATGACCTTCTACAACAATCACAACCTCATCGTGAGGCCCTCAATTCCATTCTCTACTCTCTTGATCTTGAGACCCATGATACTGATGCCTTTTGCCAACTTTATTGGCAATGTCCAAAGATGCTTGCAACCTTCTATCAGCTTCCATGACCATGAGATCATCAAAGTTGTAGGCGAGGGGGTGGATCCACCTTTGCATATCCAAGCTTCCATCAATTCCATCACTTACAAGCGTATTCTCATTGATACTGGATCATCCATAAGTATCATTTCTACCATCACCCTTGGCCATCTTCACATACCACCTACTCATCTCGCTACTCCTTCTATGGACCTTCGAGCCTTTGATGGCTCTATGCACCCTACCATAGGCACCATTGTCTTACCCATTCAGGTAGATGCCAAAACCATTTCCACCCTCTTCCACATCATTGAAGGGGAGATGCAGTACAATATCCTTTTGGGATACCCATGGATTCGGGACATGCAATGTGTCCCTTCCACATTACATCATTGTATCAAATATGTTCATAATGGATTGGTTCATTGCATCCCTACCGATAATGATCCATTCAAATTCTGCAATATTATCGCTCTTCCACTAGGTCCACCCCTATCATCTACACAATTCACTCCCACTCCATGACATTCCCTTGATACCACCTTTCCATCACCCTCATATTCACATCCCACACCCAATTTGAGTGACATACCCTCATCTTCCTCACATCCACCTCCAATTACCGGTGCTTCCACTACCCCAACATTTTCACATCTTCCTTCATCTTCTTCTACACCATCTTCCTCCCATGCACCATTTCCCCCATTCACATTTTTAGCTATACCATCACCAACTTCCTCTTCTACCACACCTCCTCTCCTTCCCACTCCATATACACCTTCTCATGCTTTTCATTCCATTCTTCATGGTCATGAGTCATCCCTACCACACCAACCACATCTTCTATTCCAACATCTCAATTCACACATGCAAATCATCCCATCATAGGAACACCCACTAAATGCTATGAGTGGATACAATATGCCACTCGACATGATGACCAATTAGCTCAATCAAATCCACCTACTTCATCATCTTCACCTTCTCCTTTACCCACATCAATACCATTACCATATTCACCACCCAAGGGGTCCTCCCCCAACCTGAGCATCATGACCCTCCTCACATCTCTATACTCATGACCACACCTAGTCCTAATGAGTATGACATACACAATGCTTAGGTTATCTCACCCACCATCCAATCTACCCATGACTTCGATCGACCCCATGATGTGCCCATGACTATTGGGGTAGTTGTTCCTCTTGGTCCACCCGACAATTGCACAAAATTCATATATGGGGGACTTGACTCATCTATGGAGCCTCCAATACCTCCACCACCCCAAACCAAATTTTATGATAATCTTGATCACATGTCAAATCCTAATTTTTCCTAGCACTATCTTCATCATTACAACTAGCATGGCTATAGACTAGGAAGATACGAACAAGGGTGTCACACCCTTATCCATCCTCCTTTATGGAAGCCTAATGATAGGTCCAGAATTGGTTACCATCCTACAACAATCAACACCCTCGAGGATGATTTTCATCATCTCAATCTTGACCCCCTCGAGGTCCTTTTTGATGATGAATTTGAGCTCAATTTTCCTATCGACTATTCATCCCCTCAATCTATGGTTGACATTCCATCCACTTTCTTCCATTCATCTCCATCGCATGAGGATACTCCTCCCTACAAGGTTGAAGCTCTTGCCGATCAATTTACCGATTTATCACTCGATCCATCCTTACCGATTGATATCCCTCCTTCACCTCCACCACCTATTCCTTTCATACCTTTTTACACTTGGTAACAAGTCCATTGTTCTCTCCCATTCTCATTCCCTACCCATAGTTTTGCTTCCTAGCCTCAACCAACCATTTCCTGATTCATCATCATCCTCTTTTGATTCTTCACCACCATCATCTCCAACATCTACTACATCAAGCATGTCTATCAACATGATCTCTATTGACTTATATGCCCCACTTCACTATCCAAATCATCCCAATTACATCCCACCACCTATTACCAATTTTTTCAATTTTAACAATATTTCATCCACACCATCACCCATTGAGTTCCTCCCATCACCTCAATTATTATGATCCGCTAATGCACCTTTGCCTTCCATTCCACCCCACCTACCTTGGATCAATCATACAAATTTTTATCTAGATGATGAATTCCAACTTCCTGACATCATTGATGATCTTCACCTCATCCCAATGCCCGCTCAACTCCATGATGGTTCTCACATGCTTGTCGAGGACACCATTGATGTTGACATCGATGATGATCCTGATCACCCCCACATTGTCAACCTTACAACTAGTCTTTCTACCGATGAACGCATCCTCTTCACTACTTTCCTTTAGAAGTACATAAAGGTGTTCGCATGGTCCTACATGGACATGCCTAGCCTTGATCCATCATTAGTTATCCACAACTTGGTCTTGGATGATAATGCTAAACCTATCAGACAAAAGTTGCATCAAATGCATCCCACCATTGCTCTAATGGTGAAAGAGGAATTACAAAAACTTCTTGATGTCGAGTTCATACAACCAATCGATTACCCTGAGTGGGTTTCAAACATGGTTCCCATCAGAAAAACCCAAGGGGGTATCCGCATATGCACTAATTTTAGGGATCTTAACAAAGCTTGTCCCAAGGACAATTTTCCACTCCCTAATATCGACACATTGGTCGATGCCACAACAAGGCACAAAATGCTATCACTCATGGATGGATTTTCTAGTTACAATCAAATTTGTGTCAACCTAGATGACCAACATAAAACATCTTTCATGACCCCCTAGGGGACATTTTGTTACAAGGTCATGCCCTTCGATCTCAAAAATATTGGGGCAACCTATCAACGTGCAATGACATACATCTTTCATGACTTCATGCACAAAACTATCGAAGACTATGTCGATGATCTTATTGCCAAATCCAAAACATGTGGCCAACATCTTGAGGACCTCCACCAAATATTTGATCACCTCCTGGAACATAACGTGTGATTAAATCCAAAAAATGTGTCTTTGGTGTCACCTCAGGAAAAATCTTAGGTTTTATTGTCTCACAATATGGCATCGAGGTTGATCCTCAAAAATTCAAGGCTATCATCGATATGCCTCCCCCTTCAAATCTCAAATAACTACACAGCTTGCAAGGAAAAATACAATCCATTCGATGATTTATCGCCCAACTCTCTGACAAGTGTCAGCCATTCAATCATCTCCTTCAAAAGGGGGTCCCTTTCAAATGGGACAATCAATGTCAAATTGCTTTTGATGCCATCAAATCTTACCTCACATCTCCATCAGTTCTATCACCACCCCATCCCAATCGACCTTTTCATCTGTACATATCCACTACCGATTTTGCATTGGGTACACTTCTCACCCAGAAGAATGAGATGAACCACGAACAGGTCGTATACTATATCAGTCGCACATTGGTAAGTTACGAGACATGGTATGCTTACATGGAAAAACTTTACCTTGTCATTATCTTTGCCACACAAAAGTTATGACATTACATGATCAATCACACTACTTACATAGTCGCCCATGATAATCCACTTCATTACATGATGGGTAAGAGCTACCATAATAATCACATGACCAAATGGATTATGCTTCTCATAGAATTTGACCTCGAATTCATTAGTCAAAAATCCATCAAAGGCCAAGTCATTGTTGATCAGCTAGTTGAAGCACCTTTACCGAGTGATACACCACTACTCATCCAACTTCCTGATGATTTTATGTTTCATACTACTAAAGTTGAGGAACCTATAGAACCTGAGTCAACCACTGATTTAACCCTCTTCTTTGATGGCTCTCATTGTGAGCATGGAGGGGGTGTAGGTATAGTCTTCTTTACACCACAAGGGGAGCCCCTCCCCTTTTCCTTCAAGTTAGGCTTTCCTTGCACAAACAATAATGTTAAATATGAAGCTCTTATCCTTGGCCTTAAGCAAGCAATTTCAATGCACATTCGATATCTAGACATCTTTGGTGACTCCCTTCTCATTGTGAATCAAATTAAGGGAGAATGGCAATGTCATTACCCCATCCTTCAATAATATAAGCAAGTCACCAAACACTTACTTGCTCAATTTGAGTGGTATGACATCACTGCTACTCCATGCTCCACCAATCATTTTATCGATACTATGGCTTCTCTAGGTTCACTCATCCCATAAAATCCACATTTTGACACAACTCACGTGTCCATTCACACCCTCTTCCATTCTACCATTTCCACCACCCCACCTTCTCATGATGATGGCATCAATATTGTACAAGCTGAACCACATGACCTATGGTTCTACCAGGTCAAAGATTACATCAAGCTCGGTATCCTCCCACCAGATCTGAATCACACTCACAAATAAGCTTTCAAACAATGAGTAATTCACTACACATTATTGGGAGATATCCTCTACAAGCGTAGTCATGATGGCATCCTACTTATCTTGAACCACACGAGGCCCAACATGTTATCCAAGAGGCTCATGATGGCACTTGTGGTGGCCATTTTAGTGGCATGGCTATTACCAAATGCATTCTACGGATGGGTTATTATTGGCCCACAATGGAACATGACTATTGTGAATATATCAAAAAGTGTGTCAAATGCCAACACCATGCTAATCTCACGCATTTGCCTTCTCAAGCTCTTCAACCCATTCAATCAATGTGGCCCTTTTCTCAATGGGGTCTGGATCTTATTGGTAAAATCACCCCCACCTCATCTAGAAATCACAAATTCATCATTACTACCATAGAATACTTCACGAAATGGGTTGAAGCCATCCCTCTAGTCCAAATGATAGGTCCTAAAATTATCGACTTTATCACTCAACACATTATCTATCACTTTGGAATTCCATCCAAGATCATCTTTGACAATGGTACACCATTCAAGAACAAGAATGTTCATGCATTATGTGAGAAATTCAATATTCAACATAGCTTCTCCACCCCATACTACCCATAGGGTAATGGCCAGTTGAAGCTACAAACAAAACCATTTGCGCCATTCTTCGAAAGACCATTGCAGAATCACATCACGATTGGCACAATCAAATGCCACTGGCCTTATGGGCCTATCACACAAGCATTCGTACTCCAACTGGGGCAACCCCATTTTCTCTTGTATATGGCATTGAAGCCATCATGCCCTTGGAGCTCAAAATTCCATCATTACGGGTCTCTATGCAAGAATTCATTGATGATGACACTGCTCGTCAAGCCATATTAGACCAATTGACCCTTTTGGATGAACATCGCATCCATGCCATTGAACATACGCATGTTTATCAAGATCATCTTTGACGTGCCTATAATTCTAAGGTACATCAACATGAATTTCAAGTTAGAGACTTGGTCCTTAAGGAGAACCAACAAATTACTAGCCAACCATGCCATCTTCATGATAAATTTGCACCTAATTGGCTAGGTCCTTACATTGTTACCCATAAATTTGGTTCTGGGGCATATCGTCTTGCCACTTTGGAAGGTCTTGCTGACCTTGAGCCCATTAACATTATTCATCTTCGAGCATTTTATGCCTAAGCATTGGCATTAAGGCTCATCATTCTTTGTACATACCATCATGGTTACAAAAAAAACAACAAAAACAACAAAAACAACACACACATAATCGACACTCTACGGTGTTCTATCGAATTGCATTTAATCAAAATCTGCTTTACATCATTTCTTCTCTTCTTCTTCTCTCTTTTCTCTTTAATGAATGTTGTATGGTCACGCTTCGAGCGGCTACATACCTTTCATCTTCCTTTCTTCTCTTTCCTTTCTTCCCATTCTTCTTATCTTTCCTCTTTAATTAATGTTGTTGTAGACACCAAAACAGCACCAATCCGATTATGTGACTGCAAACACTGATCGCATTGACACACACAACCTTCAAGGCAGCCCTCAGAGGTCAAACAGTGGTCCTAGCCACTTACACAACAATTTTGGAAGGTCAAAAAGTAATTTGGCGGCTCTAGACACTCTGCTTCAAATTCGTCTCATCGCAGGACGAAGTGCACTTTGAAGCCTTTGCGCCAGGGTGCATTTCTAGCGACCATTCTGCCTTTGCGCCATGTTGCACGATATCGTGACAGTCGCGATGTCGCGACCATCATGATGTCAAGACCATCGCGATGTCGTGACGTTGCGACATCGTGCTGTCGCGATGTCGTGATGTCACGATATTGCGACAGTCGCGATATCGTGACAACTCCTACCCTGCACCCTGGTTTCTTCTTGGCATCGCGATATCGCGACGTCGCGATATCGCGACAAACTCATACCTTCATGCTTGGCTTGAAGTTAAACAATAAAAGCGGACGTTAAAAAAATAAAGGTGGACATTAAACAATTGGTAGTGGAAGTCAGTCAATTATGTGGGCCGTTAGAGGACTGTCATAGGGGCATTCATGTAATCCCAAGTCATGGAGGACTTTCCTCTCTCGTGGGAAGACATGACCGCCACATGGCACCTATGACCACCACATGGCGCTTATGCATGCCTATCCAAAGAGACCCCATGGGTCTATAAAATGGTGGACTTTTCCCACCCAAAAAAAAGAGGAAAAAAGAAACGTTTGGAGCAGCGAAAGCCCTGCCTATTTATCGCCAGACGCTCTGCCTTTGATTCACTCTTACCGCATCCGTGATCTCTTCTGCAAGGGAGGTCATCGGGTGCTTATGGAAAATGTGAATTTGGATCCATGGATCCATCCATTTGCCGACAAAGCTTACTATTCTATTTTTATTTCTTTTGCATAATGACTTTGGGATTTTGATTGCAAGCATATCAACATGCAGGTTTTATTTCATTTCATTCTCATGAATGCTTCATTTTAACACAGGTGCTACTAACTCTTTCTTTGTTGTTTCTTTGAATGCAGGAGAAGCGACGAGGATCGAGGACTCTTCAACACAAGCGGCGACAACACTTTGGCCCGCCCGTTTTACATGTGGGCACGTGGAAGGAGAACTACTAAAGACGATTGTAACTAAAACATGCTAACGCTCCTAGCCCCGGGAAGGGGAGGAGATGGATTGTAACCGAATTTGGAATCATATTAATAAAAAGGGCTATGCTCCTGCTTTCCCCTTTTATGTTTGGTGTTGATTCGATTACATTCGTTGTATTTCATGCATCCAGTTAGCTTTGTTTGTATTGCATCTTAGTATTGTTTTTCTTCTAGAATATCATGCTTTCAGTGGCGATCACGATGGGACCAAGCCCAATCATGGGCGGATGTTGTGGGGAATGTCCAAGGAGGCACGAGTCGCCTCCGTTACAGTCCCAAGGATTTGGTCATACCACCTTGGCGACCTGACACACAAGGCAGTCCCCTCCGTGCCCTGACGGAATGGGACTATAGGGGCACCTCTTCTAGGGGCACTCCTATTCAGCATAGCACCCAGCACACACCCTTCCATGAGGGGTACATCCATAGGAGAGCTCCCTTAGATGCTCGTTATGAGTGGTCACCGCGCGACGAAGCGCTAGGTCAACATAGGGTTCGACGGGAGGAACCACATGATTACACTATCCCCCCTTCACCCCCTCTAGTTGTCAGGACTACAAGGACAAATCCAGAGCACAAGGCTCCTCAGGCGGGGCGAGCCAACTCCACCCATTCCATTTTCACTTACGAAAGAGAGCACGAGGAAAACCCTTACCTTCCTCAAAAACAATATACATCACGGGAGCAATACGCCTCCGCACCTGCTAGATACCATGGTCACACACTAAGGCCAGAGCCTCGGATAAATGCCACTACCTCCAATAGAGGGAGGCGGCCTATAGAGATCTTGGATCACTACGACCGAGATAGATATCTAGGAGAGGCATCTAGGCCTTCTAGACATGAGGCGGTAGGACCAACTATCTTAGAATTTGTCGAACATGTCGCCCATCGGGCGCAACTCAGGCAACTTGAGCGAGAGCGACTACAGTTAGAGGAACTGTACCATATTAACAAAGAGCGCCTTTAGTGCCATAAGGATGAGTTGTTCCAACACACTATGCAGGAGAGGACTCCAACCCCTCACACGCATAAGACAAAACATTATGAGAGGCACAACCCCCGGGTGCGAGACAAGTCTTCGCAACCTTATCGAGCACCACCCCCGATGCCTCCTAGACATGAGCGGGAGGCTACTCCTATAACCAATGACGGGCGCCTTCCTCAGGAACCCACTCAGGTTTATGGGCCACCCTTAGAAATTCACCAAGAAGCCTCTAAGGAATCAGAGCAAGAAGAAGAGCGGGATGAAAAGCCCTACCAAGGCATGGGGGGTGCTATCTGGCCACCCCTCCATAGGCCCCAAGTTCCTCAACAAGAACCAACCAAAGAGGAGGAGCCCAAATCCCCTGATACAAGCAATGCGCTGCCAGAGCACTTAGAGTTGGTCGAGACCAAGATTTTGGGGCTCCTAAGACCCAACTTACATGAGACTCCTCTCAAAGAGGATCAACCCCTGGTTGTAGGGCTACCTGATGATGCAGTCCTCCATGTTTTAGAATCTCCAGATTTTGATGAGCTATACTCACTGGTCGAAGGTGAGGATAAAACAGAGATAGCCCACAGCAATCACATGTGACAGCATCGACATCCCATAAATATCGATGAAGCAATTCAATAGATAAACATAATACTAGGGCATGAGTGGCATGTTAACCCACCGTAGTGGGACCAAGCATTACATCCGCCACTTTGGGCACACAAAGATCAACTTCCACCCAGAGGCCCTATAATGACATCAATGCCGAGGGTAGACCCTGTCTTCCTATCCGCACATAGGGACGATCCATTCGTGCCCATACCTCTAGAGCCAGATCCGAAGCACAAAGACCATCAAGCTGGGGGTACCTCTATCCCATGAAGAGCCATAATCCAAACCAAAAGCTCCAAGGATTATCGCAATCGCTTGGTCAAAACCCAAAAAGCTCCAAGGATTATCGCAATCGCTTGGTCACCCCAAAAGCTCCAAGGATTATCGCAATCGCTTGGTCACCCCAAAAGCTCCAAGGATTATCGCAATCACTTGGTCACCCCAAAAAGCTCCAAGGATTATCGCAATCGCTTGGTCATCCCAAAAAGCTCCAAGGATTATCACAATCGCTTGGTCAAAACCTAAAAGCTCCAAGGATTATCACAATCGCTTGGTCACCCCAAAAGCTCCAAGGATTATCGCAATCACTTGGTCACCCCAAAATGCCCCAAAGGTGCCTACAAACCCTTTGGTCAACCCAAAAGCTCCAAGGATTATCGCAATCACTTGGTCACCCCAAAAGCTCCAAGGATTATCGCAATCACTTGGTCACCCCAAAAGCTCCAAGGATTATCGCAATCACTTGGTCACCCCAAAAGCTCCAAGGGTTATCGCAATCGCTTGGTCACCCCAAAAAGGCCCCAAAGGATTCTCGAAATCCCTTGGTCACCATCAAGAAAATTCAAAAACAACAAAAACCATCAAAATCTCAAAAAGAAATCTGCATCTCATTCTCATGCATACTTCATCAATCAAAGCACTACATAATAGCTGCATTAACCATTACATCCATATATCGCACATTTGTTGATCATAGGAGTCAAAGGCACCATGGACTGTCATTACTTAGCAAGCATACCATTTTTCACATTTTCCATACAATATCGCAAAAACAACACCATACATAGAGTCACCATATCATAAGTCAGGTTGTCATTTAATGTATCTAGAGTTTTCGTCATTTAGATGTCGTTAAATTTCTAGCCAAAACTATACACAGTCAGAAAGATTTTACAAAGGTAGAGTCATACTTGAAATACGCCTTGTTACGTAGCATCCCAACACAAATTAAAACACATAAAAATTCCCAAGTTGTGTGAACGAAAGATGACACCTGCAAAGCAATCCGGGTCACCATAAGCAAAATGGCTATCTTGCTCATCCCCCTGTGCGAATGACCCCAAGAATGCTGAGAGTTGGCAAAAGGACAAGCATCTTCCCTACCCAATTCCCTAAGAATCCCAAAGTTCTCAAAATAGTTGCAAAACATCAAAAATTTGCAAAAGTCAAAACACCAAAATTTGACATCCCACAGTGCATACATCAACAGGCACAAACAATAGTGATTCTCATCACTCCATATCCAAAGCCCTTGCTCAAAAGAAAAATCAAAATAAAATAAACAGTGATTTTTATCACTACAATCGAGCAAGTATCCCAATACAATTGAAGAAAAGAAGGGAGTTGAACTTGAATCCCTGGAACTCTCAGTATTCCAACAGGTCATGAGGCAAGCCTCAGTACTGGTTTGGTTGATAGCCTATCGGTCACTAGTGGTAAACCTCTCGCATGACGATATATCTATCACATTAACTTGTGTACAGATCAATGTTTGCATGTGGATGAGCTAGCTTATGGTATCCTAGAAAACAACGCAGATTAATCTGACTAAATACAATAAAGGAGTTAGTGGAGCTAGTTAGGTGATCCTCAATACAGGTTTGGTTGAAAGCCCATCTGACACTGGCGGTATCCTGATGAATACCACATAAATGAACTCAATTGCACACACAGGGATGTGAAATAACTTGGTCAAAAACAAGTCCGATTCATACCTTGTTCAAAAGTCTTGTAAGATAAAGTACAGCCTTGGCTAGGTAGTTAAAACAGTCTGAATCTCAGAAAAACTTAGCTACATTTCTAAACCAACTGCGCTACTTTTCATCCTTACAATACAATCAAAAAATACAAAAAAAAAAAACCACATGCATACATACAAAGTCATCTACCACAGCAATCACCCAAAAACAAAATCACAAAGTCCTAAACAGTCTATGGTGCCCTAACCAAAAGTTATCAACAAATTCATTTCATCCATTCCATTTGCATATCACATATAAATCAAAAACATTTGCATTAATCATACCATATACATCCATTACCATAAACATGCATCCATCAACATCAATCATTGTGCATAACATAAAATCATGACATATACACAAAGCAAGAAAATCCAAACAACAAAAACATCACAAAAATGCAACACAAACAAAAAGCAATAAACATTGCCAGACAAGAGTGCTCTTGCACTTAACCTCTTGGCATAGCAAAACTGATGTCGGGGTTTACATTGTCACTATCCTACTCCCTAAGAAGGCTACCATAGCCGGACCGCTCCACGGGAGGTCAGATTTTTGCCAATTTTAATCCCAAATGGCGTCACAAAAACAACAAAACAACAAAAACATCACAAAAATGCAACACAAAAACACAACAATAAACATTGCCAAACAAGAGTGCTCTTGCACTTAACCTCTTGGCATAGCAAAACTGATGTCGGGGTTTACATTGTCACTATCCTACTCCCTAAGAAGGCTACCATAGCCGGACCGCTCCACGGGAGGTCGGATTTTTGCCAATTTTAATCCCAAATGGCGTCACAAAAACAACAAAACAACAAAAAACACAAAAATGCAACACAAAAACACAACAATAAACATTGTCCGGACACAAGTGCTCTTGCACTTAACCTCTTGGCATAGAAAATCGATGTCGGGGCTCAAATTGTCACTCTCCTACTTCCCCAAGAAGGCTACCATAGCCGGACCGCTCCACGGGAAGACGAATTTCGACACTTTCACCCCATTATGGCATCACCAAAAGGGTTACCACCCACCAAAAATAGGTCTAAAAGTCGGAAAACTGCTTGCACATTCAACGGACAAAAATCTGAAGGCACCCTAACCTAAGTCACCTCGGGTCAAGCGACTCATCGCTTTTCTCATGGCGGTCATTCCCTCATCGATTCGTCGCTTGAGGGGGTAGTCACACTTAGTCACCAATCAACAAACACACACCCAATCAAGGCAATGGCATGCATTCAAAGAATCATTGACAAAGACAATCACGCTCCTGCTTGGGGCAGTAAACAAGCAACAATCACAAATCTCCGATCAAACGCGATCAAATGCTTGGCATTCCCGAAGCATGAACTCAAGGTTCCCCCATGGATAAAAGGTTGCGCCCTTTGCCTATTCATGACTTGATCAATGTCTAAGTTCAAGTCACACCTCACCAAAATAGGTTAATACTTGAAATCAAATTCCTTAGCTCGTCAAAAGCAAGGATTCAAGAATGCATCCCCTTTCCATGCTTGGGGCATCACAAGTTGGTTAGGTTACTAAGAAACCCTAATCACTAATGCTTTGGTTATCTATTTTTGCTCAGCACTGCATCACCCGCAGTGCTTCCCAAAAAGAGGCATCTGTAGACACCAAAACAGCACCAATCCGATTATGTGACTGCAAACACTGATCGCATTGACACACACAGCCTTCAGGGTAGCCCTCAGAGGTCAAACAGTGGTCCTAGCCACTTACACAACAGTTTTGGAAGGTCAGAAAGTAATTTTGCGGCTCCAGACACTGCTTCAAATTTGTCTCACCGCGAGACGAAGTGCACTTTGAAGCCTTTATGCCAGGGTGTATTTTTGGTGACCATTCCACCTTTGCGCCATGTCGCGCGATATCGCGAAAGTCGCGATATCACGACGTCGCGACATCGAGTTGTCGCGATGTCGCGACAGTCACGATGTCACGACAGTCGCGATATCGCGACAACTCCTACCCTGCGCCCTAGCTTCTTCTTGGCGTCGCGATATCGCGATGTCGCGATATCGGGACAAACTCATACCTTCACGCCTGGCTTGAAGTTAAACAATAAAAGTAGACGTTAAACAAATAAAGGTGGACATTAAACAATTGGTAGTGGAAGTCAGTCAATTACGTGGGCCGTTAGAGGACTGTCACAGGGGCATTCATGAAAGCCCAAGTCATGGAGGACTTTCCTCTCTCGTGGGAAGACATGACCGCCACATGGCACCTATGACCACCACATGGCGCTTATGCATGCCTATCCAAAGAGACCCCCTGGGTCTATAAAATGGACTTTTCCCACCCAAAAAAAAGAGGAAAAAATAAATGTTTGGAGCAGCGAAGCCCTGCCTGTTTATCGCCAGATGCTCTGCCTTCGATTCACTCTTACCACATTCGTGATCTCTTCTGCAAGGGAGGTCATTGGGTGTTTATGGAGAACGTGAATCCGGATCCATGGATCCATCCATTCGCCGACAAAGCTTACTGTTCTATTTTTATTTCTTTTGCATAATGACTTCGGGATTTTTATTGCAAGCATATCAACATGCAGGTTTTATTTCATTTCATTCTCACGAATGCTTCATTTTAACACAGGTGCTACTAACTCTTTCTTTGTTGTTTCTTTGAACGCAGGAGAAGCGGCGAGGATCGAGGACTCTTCAACACAAGCGGCGACAACACTTTGGCCCGCCCATTTTACATGTGGGCACGCGAAAGGAGAACTACTAAAGACGATTGTAACTAAAACATGCTAACGCTCCTAGCCCCGGGAAGGGGAGGAGATGGATTGTAACCGAATTTGGAATCATATTAATAAAAAGGGTTGTGCTCCTGCTTTCACCTTTTACGTTTGGTGTTGATTCGATTACATTCGTTGTATTTCATGCATCCAGTTAGCTTTGTTTGTATTGCATCTTAGTATTGTTTTTCTTCCAAAATCTCGTGCTTTCAGTTGTATGGTCATGCTTCGAGCGGCTACATACCTTTCATTTATTTCTTCTCTTTCCCTCTCCACCTTCTTCTTGTTACTTGTCAATGTTGTATGGTCATGCTTCGAGTGGCTACATACCTTTGATTAGTTTCATTTATTTCCCATTCCTCTCTTCTCCCCTTCTTCTTCTTCTTCTCCTCTTTATTCTCATATCCCCTCCTCTTCAATACTCTCATCACCCCATTCCATCAGATATTATCCTAGAAAACCTTATACAAAATCTTACATACTCCATCCATTATAACATCACCATTCACTGCATCGATTGCTGCATATTCACACATTCTCACATGTATATAGATTATGTCCCTACATGCATCTATACATATTCATTATGAATACCATACTTGGAGAATTAAATACGTATTTGTTAGCACAACATTTTTGGTGCCCAATCCCATTTTCATGAGATTGGATTGTTGAAACTCTTTGAGATATTTGCCCATATACAATTATTTCAATCAACCACCATTTGAAGTTAGCAGTTTTAAAAGAACTTCAAAGCTTCCCTTGGTTGAATTGTGCTCTTTCATGGACTAAACTGCACATCTCACACATTAAGTAAATTTTGATAATAGGATTGGCAACACTGTACGTATACTAACCACCTAGTGAAAGTCACCTCACTCATCCTATCATTTGCATGATCTAAATAAAACCTTGAGGATTGACAAAGGATAAGCTACAAAAGAAGAGGGGAGCAGAAAACAAAAGCCAACGCCCCAAAAAGATCACTACCCATGGAACAAAAATCAAAAGAGTACTATCATTCAAATATTGAATCCCTGAAGTCCTCAGGTCCATATTGACATCATGGGATAGATCTCCATCGAAGCTATAGACGTTTGACTAGCAATGGACTATGCCTTACAAGTGGTGACATATCTATTACACTAGCAACCTTCTCTTGTATAGACCACTGCACACTTGTGGATGAGCTAGCTTACAAGCTAAGTTAACAATTAGTTGAAACCATCCTCTTTCAAAATGGTTAAATGAACTTCACTTCACACACACTAATCCATGCTTGGGTTCTTGTTTGCCAAGCTAGCTAAGATTTTCCAAGAATTTTTTCTTAGTTATTCAATGGGTTTGATTGCTCAAATTGTTATGTTCGAATATTTTCAAAGAATTTTTCATATCCGACATCTTCAAAATAATGGAATGGATTACACTATCTCTTGTTTTGCAAACATACAAGTGCTTTCTTCACCAATGTTCGCATCCACCTACATTCTCATGCATTGCATACACATCACCAATTCATTAGATATTTATTCATCATTTTATTATGTCTCATTCATTCCACATACTTCTACTTATATTCTATCTACACATTGATGAGCACCAGAAATGCTCATATTTTGTACATATTTCTTTGATCAATATGCGGCTGTATAATAAGGATTGCATACTTTTATGAATGATTATATAGATATTTGATATAATTATGCGTGTTATCTAATTTGTGTGTTTTTAGTATGTTTTGTGGAATTGCAGTTGATTTAGTTAGATTTGGAACGGTCGAGGTCCTTTTGATGGACCTGGCACTTTATTTCATCTGGGGTTAATGAAGAGAATACGAGCGCCTCCCTGCAACGAAGGCGCCAACCGAATACTAGCACCTCCCGCAAGTCAAAGGCACCAACTGAATACGAGCGCCTCCCTACAGTCGAAAGGCGCCAACTGAATACGAGCGCCTCCCACAGTCGAAGGCACCAATTGAATACGAGCGCCTCCCTGTAGTCGAAAGGCACCAACCGAATACGAGCGCCTCCCTACAGTCGGAAGGCACCAACCAAAGACAAGCGCCTCCCTGCAACCAGAAGGCGCCAACCAAAGACAAGCACCTCCCCACAGTCGAAAGGCGCTAGCAAAAGGCAAGCGCCTCCCCACAACCAGAAGGCGCCACTGATTCTTTGCCCGTTGACCAGATTTGAACGACGTGGATGGCAACGACTGGTGTAGTTCTAGCTCTACATCATGCAGAGCTAAATTGGAGATTGCACCAACGTATCGAAACGTCTTACTGATGCCAGGCAAAGCATGAACCGAACAACGAACACGCCGCCATTAGAACAGAATGCCAGATGTCGATTGCATTTACCAGACTGTCTTGATTTAGTCTGGGACAGATCGACTATTGTAACTACTTCTATAATAGAAGTTCTACGGGTGTGTTATATAAACACACGCAGATCGTTCTGAGAAATATATAGAAATAAAATAAAGATCCATTTAGACGTACAGAGATAAATTGTAGTGTGTTGACGAATATATTAAAGTTCCAAAGTTCTAAGCGCGTGTTCGATCGGGAAGAAGCCGCCGGAGCCTGGGCCCACTCCAAGCCAGTATTTCTTCCCCATTTCCTTTTTGTTTATTTATTTTAATTAGTTTATTGCTTTCATAAGAACGTTCGTTAGTTTACTAGTTCCAAGATTTGTAGTAGATTTATTTTCAGGAACGCGTACATGATTTATTTTCCGTAGGTTTAATTATGTTCTTCTTACGTAAATCATTGAGGAGTGCGGGAATGATTGACAAACCATTTCAAGAACACCCCCAAAATGTAGGATTAGCAGATTCACCTCCAGTGGTATTGTAGTAACCTAATTCCGACTCTTCGCAAGTTTACGAAGCTCCCCGGGTTGATAATTAAATGCACGGGCATGTGACAAAAATAGGAAACCATTCACCTTGTTTGGCCCGCAACATTTTGGCACCGTTGCTGGGGAAGCGTCTTAATTAGATTACTTACAATACCTTGAAACCTTCCATCCGACCTTGTATGAGTTCTTCGAGAAGAAGAGGACCTGACGGTCGCTTTATAAGAACTAATCCATCAGGACCCGAGTCAGCCGAGCATTTTGGATTTGAGTTAGACTCGCCCGACCTACCAAGCAGTCCATTGGAGTGAGGAACCGCACTTTGTGCAAAGTGCCGCCTCATCCCATCAACAAGGGGATGAACGAATCATCATAAATCCCCTGTTTAATAGGACTCCTCTAGAGGAAGCCCTATTGTGGAAGGCTATGGAGGATCAGACGATCTCGCCGTACAACCTTAGAGCATTGACTCAAAAAGTTTTAAACGATCGAAAGGCCATAAACGCCGCATTAGAAACCACATTTCCCAAAAAAAAGGTAGATGACGATGAAGTCTCATCTCGGCTTTAGTTTCCCAATAGAGGAGGGAGTAGGAGATACCAAAATGAAAAACATATCCCCCGCTCACCTTTCGTCCTTCGGAGGACACCCGACCGAGGACCCCGACCTATTTTTATTCAAGTTTGATGTTTTGTGCAGTGTCTGTGGATTACAAATCAAACACGCAGAAGTTGAAATTATTTCCTTCTACATTAGACGATGCAGCTCTACGATGGTTCATCGGTCCTGGGAGACAAACACATCACCACCTGGGACCAGATGAAGAAGCTCTTTCTAGAGCAATATCAAGATTTTGGGAGAGCAAGAGACTCCAGGGAGGAGGTCCCGAGCATGACACAAAGAGAAGATGAGTCTCTCGAGGAGTATTGGGAGAGATTCAGCTTTAATCTTCAACGGTCCCCTCACTCGAAGCTATCCGATAAGTCCCTCAAAAGCATCTTCTTGAGGGGACTTACCAATGAGTCACCGGAGGCTCTCAACATGATCTCTCGGAGGTGATGTCTATCAAAGCATGCTATGGACGACATCCAGCAATTATGCCGGAACTACTCGAGAAGGCGAGGCAAAATCACCGCCAGGACCATGAAGGCGACCGCTCTACCACCAAAATAGAAATAGGCAACATGCTCGGAGGATTTGAAGAGCGAAATGCTCTCATCTCTAGCACTCGTAGATGGATACGCCGTTGTTAGAAAAGAAGAAACAAGAAAATGACGCAAAATTAGCCTATTTCTGCCCAAAATGCAGAGGAAGGCATGCAAAGAATGCATGTCCAAAAAACAAGGTCGTAGTATGCGCAGTTTGTAGGCCGAATCATAAAACTCGATTGTGCCCACAACTACCCAATAACCAGGAAGCAACTGAGAGCACGGAGGCCTACTTCATAGGCAATAGGAAGAGTTGGCCACAGCCCCCCATGGGGAATATACCAACCGGAATGCCATCATATGGGGGAGGGCCATACATGCACCAAGGACCCCCTCAACCACCTAATATGGGGTGGTGGGGACCATCACCCCGGACTAACGCACCCCCAAGAACATTTTCGAATCAGCAGCCATGGATGCCATATCCATATCCTGGGCAACAGTGGAGAGGCCACAATGCGTGGAATCAGACTCCACAGAGTGCAGCGCCTCGCTCACATCCAACAGAACTTACCAAAGATTGCCAAGCAACGAGACCTACGCAGCTACCAAAGACAACCGACAGCAAACCCGAACAACAGAGTAAATCAGCCGGCATACAACGTAGAAGGTGAGATGTATCATATGTACAATATTCAGCTTAGATCAGGTAGGCAACTAGGGAGTAGAGACACCGCCTCCGGTAGAAGAGGAGGAAGAAATAGTAGAGACACCTCCACTGGTAGAAGAGGAGGAAGAAATAGAGGAGACACCTCTGGTAGAAGAGGGAAAAGCACTTGAGAGAGCGGAGGCTCCATTTCCTAGCCGGTTGCAGGAACAAAGAAAAACAACACAACCAAAATTCGACATCTTGTCGAGCTTGAAGAATCTCACGATGACAATCCCATTATTTCAAGCAATTCGAGATGTCCCCATTTACACCAAGGCAATTAGAGAAATGTGTCTAAGGAGACCGAGATGAAAAGCTACCCAGACTATCAACGTCGTGGGTAAACTGGCAGATCTAATGATGGGTGGAACACGTCATCCGAAGTATGCAGATCCAGTAGCCTAGTGCTGACCGTAAAAATTGGAGGACATTCCCTGTCCAACACATTGGTTGACCTCGGGGCAGCCATCAACGTGATGCCTCAAGAGACCATGCAGAGGCTACAGCTCACGAACCTAAAGCCAACCATGATAGTGCTGCAGTTAGCCGATCGATCAACCGTGTCGCCGAAAGGGATGCTGGAAGATGTGATCGTAATAGTTAGTGCATGGGAATATCCAGCCAATTTTTTAGTTTTGCAAACCAAGACCAGGCTGGGCGGTTACCCGCTCATTTTGGGGAGGCCATGGCCGGCAACAGCTGACGCTTACATCAGCTGTCGGGATGGGCTAATGACCATCTCCAATGGGCAAAACGTCAAAAGGCCGACCATTTCACCGCCAATCTCAGTCTATGGACTCGACAGAAGAACCCAGGATCACCGAGCATGGAACTACGGAGTTGTCCATAATCCAGCCGATGATGACCTTGGAGGAGGTGGCAGAAGAGGACGAGGATGGTGCTATCGTGGAGTTTCTCCATGGAGAATCGTCCACCCCCACACCTGGATCGCCGTTGACTGGCGCCCAAGATCAAGACATCCGACAAATACACGTTGGGCCAGGGAGGATATTAAACGTCAACAGCAGGTTGACGCCCACACAACTAGAAAAATTGGAAGAGCTTCTGGTAAAACACCAGCAAGCATTTGCATGGGACTACGCAGATATGCACGACATCAGCCCAAAAATATGTACCCATCGGATTTATTTAGATGACCAAGCAACTCCTAGTCGACAGCCACAGAGAAGGATGAACCCAACAATGAAAGACATTGTCAGAGAAGAACTGCACAAACTTCTGGCTGCCGAATTCATATATCCAATTTTTGATAGTGAATGGGTATCACCATTAGTGGTGGTCCCCAAAAAGAATGGGAAATGGCGGATCTACGTGGACTACCGGGCGTTGAACAAGGCGACTAAGAAAGACCACTTCCCGCTCCCGTTCATCGATCAGGTCTTGGACACACTCTCAGGAAGAAAATACTTCTCCTTTCTGGATGGTTTCAGTGGTTACAACCAGATCCAGATAGGGGAAGAAGATCAAGATAAAACAACGTTCACCCATCCATGGGGAACGTTTGCCTATAAGGTATTGCCTTTTGGACTGTGCAACGCACCGGCCACCTTTCAAAGGGCGGTGCTTAGCATATTCTCTCGATATGATAGGAGACGGGGTGGAAGTATACATGGACGACTTCACCGCCTATGGAGAAACCTTCGAGGAGGCAATGACAAATCTGGAAAGAGTGCTCGACAGGAGCAAGGAAAATCATTTGTCCCTAAGTAATGAAAAATGTTTTATGATGATGCAGGAAGGCATCGTGTTGGGACACCACCTCTCTGCAGAAGGAATAAAAGTAGACAAGAGGAAGATCGAGGTCATCAGAGACCTACCTAGCCCTAGAACGTAGAAGGAGGTAAGAAGTTTCCTTGGATCAGCCGGGTACTACCGACGATTTATCGCCAAATTTAGTAAGATTGCCAAACCACTACACACCCTACTTTCTAAGGACGTAGAGTTCAATTGGACGGGAGATTGCGAAGAAGCGTTCCAATTGCTAAAAGAAAAATTGATATCTCGCACCGGTCTTGAGAGGACCGAATTGGGCCATACCGTTCCATATTTACCGCGATGCATCTAACGGTGCGATCGGAGCAGTCCTCGGCGTAAAGACGACGAAGAATTTTACGCCATCTATTATGTCAAGAAAACTTGGCGGGAGCAGAGCTCAACTATACAAAGGACAGAAAAAGAATTCCTCGTAGCTTGTCCATGCAATAAACAAATTTCGCCACTATATAACGGGATACAAGGTCTTCATCCATACGGACCACGCGGCTATCGTGTATCTGATGAGCAAGCCGGCCATTGGTGGCAGAATTATCAGATGGCTGTTGCTATTGCAGGAATTCGACATCACTATAGTCGATAAACCGGGCAAGGACAACGTCGTGGCAGATTTTCTGTCCAGATTGATACCTAGCAGATCATCAAGCAATGGAAGATCAGTTTTCGGATGAACATCTGTTCGCTATTAGTGAACAAACTCCGTGGTATGCAGACATAGCCAATTACTTGGCCACCGGAAGGACCTCACCCGCTCTCTCCTACCGAGAAAAGCAGGCGGTCATAGAGAAGAGCGCATCATTCCTTTGGATGGATGGTCTCCTATTTAAAATAGGATGGGACCAAATTATAAGAAGATGCGTAGCGTAACAGGAGTTTTCAGAAGTGCTCAAGGCATGTCACGATGAGCCATGCGGAGGACACTTTGCAGGGAAACGAACCGCCTACAAAATCCTGCAGGCTGGGTATTTTTGGCCCACTCTGTTCAAGGACGCGACAACGTATACCAGCAAGTGTGACGAGTGCCAGAGGATGGGTAGACCAACCCACCGAGATGAAATGCCCTTGCAGCCCTGTGTACACCTGGAACCTTTCGATAAATGGGGCATGGACTTCGTGGGACCATTTAATCCACCTTCAATGGGAAGGAGGTTTATTCTGGTCTGCACGGATTACGTCACCAAATGGGTGGAAGTGCAGGCATTAAGGGACTCAAAGGAAAGAACGGTCACCGATTTCTTATTTGCCCATATTTTCACATGATTTGGGGTTCCTCGAGAGATAACAACAGACCAAGGGCCCCAATTCACCTCCAAATTGATTGAGGAGCTGATGGAGCAGTATAGAGTTCGGCACAATAAAACCATGCCCTACCATCCGCAGGCGAACGGGCAAGTAGAAGTGACAAACAGGGAGATAGAAAACATCCCGACCAAAACCGTGCAAGCAACACAAGAAATATTGGGCCACACGGTTGCCGGAGGTAGTTTGGGCATACAACACCACGTGGAAATCCACCACAGGATGCACACCTTTCCAACCGGTCTATGGAAAAAATGCGATGATGCCCATCGAGTTCGAAATCAAAACTCGAGGACGGCTTCAGAATTAAATTTGAGCTTGGACGAAGCTCAAAAATAGAGGATTCGCCAGCTAGATCAGCCGGACGAAATCCGACCGGATGCTTTGCAGAGGACAGAGATTATACAGAAGCAGAGAAAGAAGTGGCATGATAACCACATCAAGTCGAAGAAGTTCCAGGTAGGGGAATGGGTACTGTTGTACGATTCTCGATTCCAGGAAAGGAAGGGCAAACTTATGCAGAGGTGGATGGGGCCGTATGAGGTGGCAGAGCTCATTAGGAACGGGGCGGTGCGCGTTAAGACAATTGACGACAGCAACACCATGTTCACAGTCAATGGCCACCGACTACGCCCCTATAATACGTCCAAAACGTTACAGGTGGAATCCAGAGTAGGCATGGGGGAGACCCCATCTTGCTAGATCTGGACCGAACTCTCACAGGTGAAATGGTGGGCACGAAAGTGCTCACCCAAAATTTTTTAGTTAATATAGTTTTTTTTGTAATGTGTGTTTTTGCAGGGACGACGCCCGCATGCAAGCTGCAGGCATCCTAATCCAGGGCCTAACAGGCACGGAACGCGTCTAACTGCCTTTATTTTCCTTTCTTTTTCGGTTGCTTTTTGTAGGTGGAGGACCTAACAGCACGAGGGATAGGTATCTGGGAAACCAGGCCTGATTCGGCTCAGCATTCCGACACCGGCTCGTAGGTAGAATCTAGGCAGCATGAAAAAATTTGGAAGGCTTGATCACCCTTTTTCCAATCAAATCGCCATCCAGAAGAAGGTGCCTTACTGCATCCAAGAAGGTGCCAAGTCCAGAAGAAGGTGCCTTACTGCATCCAGAAGAAGGCACCAAGTCCAGAAGAAGGTGCCTTACTACATCCGAAAGGCGCCAAGTCCAGAAGAAGGCGCCTTACTACACCCGAAAGGTGCCCATCCAGAAGAAGGCGCCTTACTGCATCCAAAGAAGGTGCCAAGTCCACAAGAAGGTGCCTTACTACACCCGAAAGGCGCCCATCCAGAAGAAGTGCCTTACTACACAATCCAAAGGCACCATCAAGAAGGTGCCAAGTCCAGAAGAAGGTGCCTTACCGCACCCGAAAGGCACCCATCCGAAGAAGGCACCTTAACGCATCCGAAAGGCGCCAAATCGGAAGACAAGGCCTTCCATCCATTCGAAGTTCTATTAAAATATATATATATATATAATATGTAGGCGCCTTCCGTGGCAAGAAGGCACCAAGTCTTAAAAAAAAAAACCAATCGAATACGCCTTCCAACATCAAGAAGGCGCATTCATCCAATCGAATACGCCTTCCAACATCAGGAAGGCACATTCATCAAGACGAACGCCTTCCAACATCGAGAAGGCACGAACTAGAAGGAGGCGCCTCCCACATTGGGAAGACGCATGTAGGCAAAAGTGCCTCCCACCAATCAGAGGCACCTCGTAGCACCGAAAGGCGCATTCGTTCGAAGAAGAGCACCGACAACGTCGAAAAGGTGCTACAAGGACACCATCCACATGGGAAAGGTACCAAAGAATGCCTCCCACATGCAACATTTACATCTACCGGATGCCTCGAGTGGAACGAAGCATCGCACGAATGAGCGGCATCAAAGGACCATACCCCTCCCTCGTGTCACAAGTCAGCAAATCAGCGGCTACCACGATGACTGGAACGACGAATCAGGTACGCGCATACTAAATCAAATCATTTATATAATTATTTATAAATACATAGTACCAAAAAAGATACCGCCATCATAGAGATCGTATCCCCCATAGCCGAAATCGCGTGCCAATGATAGGGCGTCTTCCCCTTTTCTATAAGAAGGCACCTTCCTGAAGAAGGAAGGACAAAAAAATATACAAAGCGTGAAGGCGCCATGGGAGGAAGGTCCAAGAACCACGCGATCAAGAAGAATGAACCCAATGATACTGATGGGATCAGAGGGGCAGTGAAGACCCAATTCGAAGCCGAGGGGTGGCTCGAATACTGCACCCTGTCGGCCGGGCTGAGGACGTGGAGGCAGCTAGAGAATTCGCCACCTCTTTGAGGGGCGATGCGGCCCAAGTACGAGGGGTGGAAATTCCAATCACCCCTGAGTTCATCTCACAGGCGACCGGATTGCCTCTCACGGGGGAATGTACATACAAGGGCGGAGTGTTAAAACTATACGCCGAAATACTGCTGCCAGGAGGAAATGTGCAGATAGACAGGGAGGGGTTACTCAAAAATAGTCTCCCCATGAATATGCGGAAGATGTTCGAGCAGATTGCTCGATTTTTCACATGCACAGGAAAGTATACCCATCTGCACATTAATCATGTGCACTTCATCAATCACCTAGTGCATGGGAGGAAATTAAACATACCTTTCTACCTGGCGAATGCTCCGAAAGATGAAGCGGCTTGGTACTGTAAGGGGGCACCGTCCGCCTTAGCCCACCATGGGCTGATATCGGCATTGGTCCGCCACGCAGAAGCACAAGGACAGAACCACGACGCAGAGGGAGATGGCGGCCAAATAGAGCAACACAATGCGGTTGCCGAATTAGGGCAAGACGAAGCATCCCCTGCAGAGGAGATAACAAACATCGGGCAATTGGCGTTGCCCTATTTTCTAGGAGGAGCAGAGTAGTCACCGATGCCCGAAGACATAGAGGACAGAGGGCATTCCCTAGTGCCCGAGTATGAGGAGGAAGGAGCGCCACTCGCTGGTGGTGAGGACGAACCAATCCCCAGGAGGAAACGTCTACGGTGATTCCTCTCGATAGAGGAAGGACAGAGTGACCCGGAGATAGACGTTGCCGCCCAAACCCTCCGAGAATTAACGAACCGGAGCCCACAAAATGAAGGAACTTCTGGGAGTAACGACCAGATCGATGCGGCCTTGGAGGAGGCGCTCGAATGGCAAACCGATTGCTGGATGGCACAGCAAATTCTGGAAGATTGCCAAAACCAGCATAAAAGGGAATTGGAGGAAAGAGATAGGCGAATTGCTCAGCTCGAGCAGCTGGTCCGACGATTGCAGGAGGAAAATCAAATGCTCCAGGACAGAGGAACAACAAGACAGGAGGCATCCACTCAGACTGATTGGGCAGAAGAAGTGCCGACGAACTCTCCCACATCCGTCGAACGAGTATTCTCTTCAGGGGAGATTCGATCGGACGCCCGACAGAGCAGCCCGGAGGCAGGGGAGGATTCCTCTATTTTCAAGGGTGAAAAGGAAAGAAGTCCTACCATGCCCCCTGTCATTGTCCTGAGTGACACAGAGCAAGACGAAGGTCTCCAACAATAGATAAGACCAGAGGATAAGGAGGACCTCCCTAGGCCTGAAGAAGGAGAAGAGCCTGAGGGGTCGACACCAGGTAGACAGGCGAACGAAGGATCACCCTCGGAGATAGCAAAGACGACCCGATCCTTCAGAGCAAGGAGAAGTCCCCGAAGGAGAAAGGAGAGACCCCTGTCCAAGCCGCCACATTTTCTATAGAAGCCAAGGCAAAGAGGCCCAGGACGGCTCGACAGAAGGCAAAAGTGACCTTCGTCGACTCCGAAGAGGACGAATGGGACATGCAACCATTCGTCGAAAGGCAAAAATATTTTGAGCAATGGCGCAACAAAATGAAAGCAGCCAAGGAGGCCAGGAAGGCATCCTCGAGGGTAAAAGGAGATTCTGGCATCTACGTCAATCCGACAGAAGACAACCAATTTTGGGACATCTATGGTTCATCCCGAGGGTGGCCTTCCATGATGAGGAAGTACTTGGAACGGTGGGGAGTATATGGCCCACAATTGGAGGCCGCTGCGATTGCAAAGGAGAATGCAAGGCTTACCCCTAAAGCGGCCAGATTATACAAGGCCCAAGTAGTGCCTTCCAGAGGGGATAACTCGGATATCCCTCTGGCAAAGTGGTCAGACCTCCAGACGCCGACCTCGGCAAGCCAGTCGAAGCTGCATTTCAATCGACAGGAACAACGCTGGCTAGACCACCACCAGAGAGCGGCTATAACAAGAAGAGGACAATTGACAGCCATAGTTTCCCATAGGCAAAGGCGAACCACACCTTCAAATGCCGGCACGAAAAGACAGACTCGAGCCACAGGGCAGCAGAATCCTCCAAGAGATGGCGACGATGAAAAGTCAGAGGGCTACCTGTAGCTTGGATGCCACGAGGGCGTGGCATATGTTAGGCATGGGGGGATGATGAGCACCATAAATGCTCATATTTTGTACATATTTCTTTGATCAATATGCGGCTGTATAATAAGGATTGCGTACTTTTATGAATGATTATATAGATATTTGATATAATTATGCGTGTTATCTAATTTGTGTGTTTTTAGTATGTTTTGTGGAATTGCGAGTTGATTTAGTTAGATTTGGAATGGTCGAGGTCCTTTTGATGGACCTGGCACTTTATTTCATCGAGGGTTAATGAAGAGAATACGAGCGCCTCCTTGCAGTCGAAAGGCGCCAATTGAATACCAAGCGCCTCCCTATAGTTAGAAGGCGCCAACTGAATACGAGCGCCTCCCTGCAGTCGAAAGGCACTAACTGAATACGAGCGCCTCCCAGCAGTCAAAAGGCGCCAACTGAATACGAGCACCTCCCTGTAGTAGAAAGGCACCAACCAAAGACGAGCGCCTCCCTGCAACCGGAAGGCGCCAACCAAAGACAAGCGCCTCCCCACAGTCGAAAGGCGCTAGCAAAAGGCAAGCGCCTCCCCACAACCAGAAGGCGCCACTGATTCTTTGCCCGTTGACCAGATTTGAACGACGTGGACGGCAATGGCTGGTGTAGTTCCAGCTCTGCATCATGCAGAGCTAAATTGGAGATTGCACCAACGTATCAAAACGTCTTACTGATGCCAGGCAAAGCACGAACCGAACAACGAACACGCCGCCATTAGAACAGAATGCCAGATGTCGATTGCATTTACCAGACTGTCTTGATTTAGTCCGGGACAGATCGACTGTTGTAACTACTTCTGTAATAGAAGTTCTACGGGTGTGTTATATAAACACACGCAGATCGTTCTGAGAAATATATAGAAATAAAATAAAGATCCATTTAGACGTACAAAGATAAATTGTAGTGTGTTGACGAATATATTAAAGTTCCAGAAGTTCTAAGCGCATGTTCGATCGGGAAGAAGCTGCTGGAGCCTGGGCCCACTCCAAGCCAGTATTTCTTCCCCATTTCCTTTTCGTTTATTTATTTTAATTAGTTTATTGCTTTCATAAGAACGTTTGTTAGTTTATTAGTTCCAAGCATTTGTAGTAGATTTATTTTCAAGAATGCGTACATGATTTATTTTCTGTAGGTTTAATTTTGTTCTTCTTACGTAAATCATTGAGGAGTGCGGGAATGATTGACAAACCATTTCAAGAACACCCCCAAAATGTAGGATTAGCAGATTCACCTCCAGTGGTATTGTAGTAACCTAATTCCAACTCTTCGCAAGTTTACGAAGCTCCCTGGGTTGATAATTAAATGCACGGGCATGTGACAAAAATAGGAAACCATTCACCTTGTTTGGCCCGCAACACACATCTATCAATTCACACATCTATGCTATATTAATACAATTACACCATTCAAGTACATACACAATATAACAGAAACAAACACACAAATAAATGCAATATGATACAACACCACTAAATGTCATGTATATATGTATATATCTCAATAAAAATTTGCCATTGGGCTACAAAAATGCGTACCTTTTTGGGTACCTCATCACATGTATATATCATATATATACTAATCATACACAAATTTATGGCCTCTTGGCCACCAAAATAAAAAAACATCAATCAACCATGTTGCTCACTTGGAATCTCTCCACTCTCCTCCTAAGCCATTGGGGCTTGATCCCCCACAACCCTCACATCATCCACCTCCTGGTAAAAATAATAAGCCTCCCTTGTAAAATTATCTCTCGCACTCCATCCTTTCATCCATTTATTCACCTCTTCTACATCCACTGTTGATTGCTCTGCAGTCCACACGCTCCCTCTAACCATTCATGCCAGTTTCTCCTTTTCAAAAGCTTGAAATTGTGCATTCATAACTTCTAAAATAAGGGTCATATTTGACCTCACTTTTCCCCACTCCAATCATCTCCAAAATTTTTCAAAACCACTATAATATCATAATATGCATGGCTATGGCCTTGTATATCTCCCATTTTCAATTTTCATCATTACCACCATCATATTTATCTTTTTCAATCGACTCATCACCACTTTTTGTTTCCTCCATCACCAATTCATCATTTGAGGGGGTATTCATTCCAACAATAAAATGTTGCTTTGCATGTGATCAAACAACCAAACATCCAATCACGGATAAAATAAATGTCTAAGAAATTTTTTTCTAACAATTATTTCAAGTCTTCACTCTAGCAGAATTTCTCTTCTCAATAAAAACCCCAATTCAAAACAAAATAATTTTTTATAGACCTTAAAATACCTCTTACTGTAGATATCTCATGGATTCCCTTCTTCATTATGGTAGTCGTAAGACCACTCTCAAATGAAGCTCCTAAAAGTTCTACCCTACGGCTCTAATGGTTTGTCAAATATTGTCAAAAGAACTCATCAATCAATCAGAAGCAAAAATTGGCAAAGGCATTTGTTCCTTTCACAATTGGAATATCTCAAGGTGATCACAATACAAGGTAATCTTATGCTTTTCCTCAGAAGCAATCATTACGATGTTTCAAAATATCATATTCAATCACAAATCATCCTTCTTTTTTAATTAATGCATCTCTCTCTCAATCATCCACAATCATAAATCACAAATTCTTTACTTTCCAAATCATTTCATCAATTCACATAATCAATTTTTGTACTAAATTATGTTTTACACAATCCAATACAAATATAGGTAAAATGTAGACACCCAAAAGTTACATATTGTCCCTCTCCTCATCTTCATGATCAATCAATTTGTAAAACCCTCGAAAATTGCATAAATTGGCTCAAAACACTATTTATTTATTAAAATCACTATTCATCATCCTTAGCCTCCTTGGGCTAGCTAAGCCCCTTCCTACGCTTAACTATAGGTCCTTATGTGGCCTCCTCCACAACTCAACTAAGGTTGAATTCTCCACCATGGTCAAAAAGTACTTTATGGGTAAAAAGTCAACAACTTTAGTCAAAACTTGCTTTATGGTTAATCTTATGGTTAATTAGGCTAATAATGCTTAATTTTAACCCTACACCTCACCTAGTCTACTTTGACTAGCCTAGCATTTCCACCTCACCTAGTCTATTCTTGCGACCTCTCACCTAGATATTTCTCCATCTCACACTCTCCTGGGTAATAAATGAAAAATGGAGACTTTTGCACCAAAAAGGCAACTTTAAATTTGGATATTTTTCTAATTTGGTTTCAATAAATGCCATTTGGAGACTTTCCTCTAGGTCATCATGAATTGTAGATGGGTGAGAGATTCTCTCACCCAATATCATTTATGAGCTAGGACACCTCACCACACACACCTCATAGGGGACACCTCATGGGACACCTCACCCCCTCCCCTAGCCTTGGCCAAGTCTATAAGTAGAAGGCCATTTTCACCATTTTAGGGATTCTAACTTTAGCTTACAAAAACTCTGCTGAAATAATTCCAGACTCATAGCATCCATCATACATCCATCACATCCACATAGCAATAGGGATTTTGTCACTCATAATATTCCTTGTGATCTAGATAGGTTATTGACAAAAAAGGCGACTTCTAAAGGTGACCCATCGAAAAAGCAAAGGAGTAACAACAATAACACCACTCAAAAAGCTTATTGTGTGAAATATACCGAAGACAGTCAAGTTTGCACGACCCCATGTAAACTTCTAGGCTCAACGAAGTTTTCACCCACCCATGTAAACTTCTACTACAATAAAACAGAGTTTACAAAACAAGTAAGTATGGCTTAGATTAGGGTTTTATATCATTTTATGCACTTTTCTTCATGTTTTAATCTTGATTAAAGAGTATTTTATCTTCATAAACATGGGGTTTAACTGAGGAAGAACCCTAAACGTTCTAACTAGATTTTGCACATCTAAATAGGTAAAAGGACAAATCAAACCAATGGTGGCCCACGAGCAAGAGCCCACATGCACTGAGGAACATCAAAAGGATGGATCCTGCTACTTTTGAACATATTTAAGAGGACTTCCCTAGGGAAGACCCTATTGTAGCCTTCAGGGCAAGAATTTTAAAAGGATTTACTTTGTAACCCCCCTTTTATTTCAATAACAAAAGTAGTGGATTCTATAATTTTGAATGAAGGTTGTAGTCTTTTTGCATGGTTTCAGATGTACCTCGAGTTATAATGAATGAAGACAATAGGAATTTGATGGACCCCATTACTCTAGAAGTTCATTTAGCTCTTTTCTCATTTAATAAGGATAAATCCCCAGGTATAGGTGGGCTCTCTACAACTTTTTACCAATATAATTGGGATATAGTGAAGGGTTTTTATTGGTGGTAGTGGAATAGTCTAGGGTAAAATAATACATACCTTATAAAACAAATGCAACTTATCTTACCCTGGTTCCAAAAAATAAGGATACGAAATTGTTTGATTCTTTTAGACCCATAAGTCTATGTAATATGACATATAAGATTATCTCCAAAGTGATGGTGAATCGATTAACTCTATTTTTAGACAAATATATTTTAGAATAGCAAGGAGAATTTGTGAAAGGGAGAATTTTTTGGACGAGATCATAGTAGCTCATTAAGTTATACATTCAACAACTTTAAGAAAAGAGAAAGCAATGATCTTAAAACTTGATATGAGTAAAGCCTATGATAGGGTTAAATGGGATTTTCTTTTTACAGTTTTAGAAAAGTTTGGATTTGGGAAGAAATGGGTTAGATGGATTAAAGTTTATGTCTCTACAGTTTCTTATTCAACATTGGTCAATGGTTTAGTAACAAAATCTTTTAAATCCAAGAGAGGCCTTAGACACAGAGATCCTCTATCTCCTTATTTATTCATTATTATGGCAAAGGTTTTGAGTAGGAACTTAAAGAAGGATTACAAAGGTGGGCTTATAAGTAGACTTAAGGTTAGAAATAACATCAATGACACCACCCATCAATAATTTGTATATGATACATCCTTTTTTGAAAGGGCAAGGATAAATGAGGTCAAAGCTTTGAATAAATTTTTAAAGGAATACGAAAGAGCATCAGGGAAAAAAGTTAATAGGAAAAAATACAAAATTTACTTCCTTAAAACTTTAGCTAATATCAAAGCAAGAATTTACAAGTTACTTCAAATGGAGGAGGTAAATTTACCATCAAATTATCTAGGGATACCTTTATTTGAGGGGAGAGTGAGGATACAATTATGGAATCTAGTTATTGGTAAAGTTCACAATAAACTACCAATTTGGTAAGATAGATGGTTATCATTAGTAGGAAGAGTAAAGTTAATTAAGTCAGTATTACAGGTATTCCAACATATTATGTCATTATATACTGTAGATGCCAAATTCTAACCACTTATTGTCCATCCAGGTCTTCCCGCCATTTTTACCCATTATATACATATATTTATGTATATTTTTTAATATATATTTAAATATTAATATTTTATATATATTTAATAAATGCATATATATATATGTGTGTGTGTGTGTGTGTGTGTAAATTAATCCTAGCCATCCATCTTGATCTAATCCTAGCCATTCATCCACCTTGATCTATGCCACTTGCTCGGATTTAATCTCCACCCTTTATCACATTTTTATCTTGACCACACAAATTGTGTCGTTGAAACCCTAAAATGCCCTAGGGTAGATTATAAATAGGAGTTATTTTTATGAATCAACCCCTAAGAATTTTTCTAAGCAATTCACGTCCCAAGTCCAAAGTTTTCTTGAGTCCTTTAATCCCTTTCGTCCATCATCAGCCTCGCCCCTACATCTACTATTGCATCCCTCACTGCATCCCTTGCATGAAGCAACAAAACCTGCTTCAGCCATCAATTGCTCCTTTGCTACCCTCGAGCATCCCTCTGCTATTCTAAAATGCCTGCTTGATATTCTTGAGCACCTCTAGGTTCTTTTTGCCATCCCCAAGCACCCATGGGTATTTTTTTCTACCATCGAGCACTCGCGGGCATCTCAGATCCTAATTATGCAGAACAACTTACCCTCGGGTGTTGCTAGGGCATTTATGGATCATTTTCCTACAACAATGACAATGATAGACTAGAAAGTGACAAGTTCACAAGGTAAATCTTTTATTGCTATATTAAGTTCATTATTTCTTTATCTGCTTACAATTTTATTATTTGGTATTTATGATTTTTATTTATTTCTGAGGGTCTCACATGGTGGAGCCCTTACAGTTACTAATAACCCTCCTTTGTCATATTCTATGTGCAAATTTTAGAGATATACAGGCATTATGCAATTGCTTAAGATGGAGTGGTCTGATCAATGGATATTTGAAGCCCACTCACCTCTATTGGGAGTAAATACGAGCTTTGAAGACACCACAAGCATTGTTGACTAGGATTTCAGAGAACCCTAGTATATTGATGAAAAGAAATTTCATTTGGTGAAATGGAGCAAGGTGTGTGATGATAAAACTAGAGGAGGTCTTGATTTAAGAGTTCTTACAAATGTAAACTTAGCTCTTAGGGAAAACTAATATTGAGATTGTATAAAGAGAATCAAAGACAATGGGCAAAAAATATTCAAGTATGTTGAGCCCAATGACCTAAGTTTAATATTTACTACATTCTCTCTAAAAAATGGTTATGCTCTTTTGAATGGTTTAAAAAAATCTATTTGATCTAATGATTAAAGTTTTAAGATGGATGGTGGGAACTAGAGAAAAAATTCTATTTGGATGGATACTTTGTGTGATAAAAAAACACTCAATTTAGATCCAATTTTGAAACCTTGGATGAGATTACTTCAAGATAAATATGGTGATAGGGTTTTACACATTTTGTAGAAGGATTAGAAAGGAAGATACAAATATAGAGAAGATTTTTTTACAAGTATACAAGACATTGATACTGGGAGACAATTGGGTAGAAAGATAACAATTGTGATTATTTCGAGGGGAGCCAAGGATAAATTGATTTAGGAGCTGAATAACTCGGGAGAATACACAATAAGAAGTGGATATAATGTAAAGCACCAAAAAAATAGTGATATTACTAGAGTATGGAGAGATATTTAGGATACCGCGAGCATTCCTAAAGTCAAATTATTTGTTTGCTAGTAGGTCATAGACAGGGTTATGTATAAGGGATTTGGCCTAAAATGTATTTATAAAAATTCGGTGAATCAATTTTTAAATTAACGCAAATTATGTCTAAACTCATGTAGAAGAGATGGCAAATTGCATTTTTCTAGAAAAATTTATAAAAATACAGTAAATCAATTGAAAAATATTACTACCACTTAAAATAAGGGTTTCTTGAGGATTTTACAAATTTCTAAGTATAGATCTCATTAAGCTGGGTGGTTAAAAAAAATTAAAAACAGGGATTTGGATCAAAAGTTATACCTCCTAGAAGGTTCTCTGCAAAAGAGCACCTCTGCAACCGATCGATTGCAGAGGTGCTCTTTTGCAGAGAACCTTCTAGGAAGCATAACTTTTGATCCAGAGCTTCATTTTCATTTTTTTTTAAAAACCACCTAGATCAATGAGATCTACACTTTAAATTGATCATAAGCAACTAATCTACATTTATTTTATCATTTTCACCTCTACATATGATTTACAAAGTTGATTAATTATAAAGGAGAAACCGATCCAAAGAAGAGTAAATCAATTATAAAGGAGCAACCAATCTGCACAAGAGTTGATCAGTTGCAGAGGTGCAATCGATCGACAAAAGTGTTGATCGACTCTGATGCAGATTGGTTGCTCCTCTACAACCGATCAACTCTTCTTTGGTAGTACGTGGCCCTATTTCCTATAAGCAACCCTGTTCTATGCAATCGATCGATAGATATTTTGATTGACAATCTTCTACAATTGATCGAATTTTTATCGATAGACAATCCTCTAAAAATAATAGTGTTTTGTTTTTATATCTACTTTAGGTCATGTTTATTTGTTGTAGGATTTTTGCTACTTCAGGTCTATTTTTGAGGAGTTCAAATATTTTAGATGTATGTTTATTGCTATCGTGTTAGGTATATATACAGGTATAAGAGGCTAATTTGACGAGATAAATAAAAGTTTTTATAATTTTAAGGTGAAAAGGGTCCATGATTTAGGTGAGAGTGTTGGTGATTTAAAATTAAAATGGTGAAATTATTTTCAACGTGGGGCAATCCGACCCCAAAAAAAAATTTCTTCCAAATATTTCGAGCGAATGGGCTGACGTGTAGGGTCCCCATATTTGCTAATTTTTTATTTCAAAAATTCTAATATTTGTGAATTAACGATGATTCACCATTATGCATAACATTGGTCATAGAAGAATTTTATCCTAGGATAACCTTATGAAAAAGGGTTTTCATGTCCCTCTCAATGTGTTCTTTGTAAAAAGGAGGAGAGTATATACCATCCCTTAGGACATTTACTCAATAGTCTGGAAACTATAGCAATGGATTCTTAATATGTTTAGTAAATGCATTATGATGAATAGCAGAATTGAAGATTGGTTAAAGCAATGACAGAGCACTTATAAATGTGGGGCTTTACAAACAATATGAGATATATTAAAAGATACAATATTTTGGATTGTATGGCTAGAAAGGAATACAAAAATATTTAAAGGAAAAGACAACAGTTTAGAGGTAATAAATAAGAAGATATATTTAGCCATAGAGGATTATAAACCAACCCTATCAACTCACCTAGTCCCCAATCTAGAAGAAGAAAGCCTTTATAGATGGATTCAAGTCATTAACTGGAATTATGATGTTAGGTACAAGATAAGCAAAAAGAAGTCAACGTATATAAAGTGGAAACCACCAAATGTGAAGTTGGTTGAATTCAATTTTGATGAAGCATCTAAATGAAATCTAGGACTAGCAGGAGGATGAGGAGGAATAATTAGAAATAATAGAGGAAAGATTTGTCTCATTACGCTTTCAATAGTGGATTTAAGACAAATAATGAAGTTGAAGCTTGGGTGGCTTTAAAAGGGTTAAAAATATGTAAACAAATAAAATGGAACAAAGTATGGATGGAAGGTGATTCTCTCATAGTAATAAATGCAATTTTGAGGAAATCAAAGGCTCCATGGAACATACAAGAGATAATTGTGGAAATTCAAGATCTTGCTAAAGAGTTTGAAGAAATCAGGTTTACACATACATTAAGGGAAGAAAACAAATGTGTAGATAAGCTATCCAATAGAGTGGTTTTGATTGAGGATAATGAAGTTAAATTCTCCTTTCCATCGTTAGAGGAAGTAGTAAGTTTAGCTGAAGTTGACAGGAAAATGTTGATTGCTTGAATCTAATAATGATTAAGATTTACTTTAATGTTTTCCATTGGTAATATATGCTTTATTCTAGAATAATAATGTGTTTCCATATAAACTATTTATTATAATTTTTGTGGTTGCACTTGTGTTTCAGGAAGGAAATTCATAATCCAAATTTAGTAAAGTGGACTATGATGCAATGTTTTGGAAATATTACTCTACTAAGATGCAATGCATAGATAGTAGATGTAAATTTTTGGTATTGTGAAGGCTTCTATAAAAAATATCAATAAGGATGCTAAATTCTAGAATATTTGTATTCATTTTGAAAATTGAAAAAATCCATAAAATGAAAATCAAGAATTCAAACATTTTATGTAAAATGATATAGGTTTCTAACTATAGCATCTCAATTGATATGAGAAGTATATCTATTTGTAAACTCTCAAGCTCTAAAGAAGATGGTTGTAATTTTTCAACCAAAAAAATATTACTAAATTTATTAAACTATGGCTAAATTAACCAAAATATTAATTATATTTAATAGTAACAAACCTTACAAACAATAAAAAGAAAAAATAAAACTGACTTATGAAAGAAAATTTGATAAACAATAATTACCAAATCATAGTGAGTGGGGTTTGAACCTTGGACCTCTCAAAAATAGGCCAAAGCCCTTACCACTGCAATAAGCTTGCACCTATCAAATCATTTTTTTCAATTAAGATAAATATAAGGTTTTTTGAAAGGGCTCCGAAACCACCCTCCCCATAATTCAAACTTGGATCCCCATAATTTGAACTTGGATCTCCTAGATAAAATCCCAAAACATACCAAATAGGAACCAAATCATTAACTTTATTGACTAAACTAATCTAAAAACAACTATATTCGATATTTTCAAATCCCACAACAATAGAAAGTAAAATGAAACTCATAAAAGACGAAATAAATTGTTGCACTAATTTTTACTCTCTTAATAGCTCTTGGTATTTAAAAATAACTCTTTGGCAATGCTATTGCTAACTATGGTGCTATCAAATCCAAAATATGTAAATATAGTTGAAAGCCTTAGCTATTCACATGCAATTGGTAGACATTAATTCTATTTGTTGAGAGAAACCAAAAACTTATGAAGTGCAAATTTGAGGTGTTTTGAAGTAATTTTGACTAGAGACTATTGTAAATGATTAAAACAATTTTTTTATTATAAAGGAACCTAAATAATCATGGTTAAGGCATACCCTCATATACTCGTTCAAATTTAAACCTTTTTAGGTATGCTTCCTAAAATTAAATGTTAAGAAACATGTTGAAAATTTGAAGATCAACAAATATTCTCATACTTAAAAAATGTGAAGTCCAATATTCTTTCATGTGTTTTTGCTTTGTTAAAAAATATTAAATAGTTAACTATCTTTAGTGCTTGCATCTATATATTTTTGTTAAATATAAATTTTGGTAGTAAATGTGAACTTGGCCTCCAAGCATTATAGGACACATTAATTGATTTCCTAATAATTTCAAAGAACAAATTGCAAGTTGCTTTAAGATTAATGGTTTGGCTTACTGAGCCAATAAATGGATGAACTCGTCTTATATGAATGAGAAAGAACTTGAAAATTTAAATTCACAAGTACATAATTTTTACATGTGCAACTTAAAGTTTTTTTATGAACTTCATGTTCTAACTTATAGATAGGAAATTATTTGTTGGAAGTTAAATTTGGTAGTTTGTTTTTTATATGATATTTAGAAACACATCAAGTTTAGCAGGATTTGATTTAGTTTTGTTATGCACAAGAATTTATGGATAGTATTGCATCTAAGGATGGATTTGCATTCATAGTAGCTTTAGCTAAGAGGTTTTAAAAGATACTTGCATTTAGCTTCTATATCCATATTTTCCAATTCTAATTTTAAAATTTTGCTTTCATCTTATTTATAATATTGTTTTCGTGATTATTTTCATTCATGAAAACTTGTACTACAACTTTGAAAATTGATTATTGGTAAATATGTACCTATAAAATGAAAGAAATTCAACCATCATTATCATTACAACATTCATTGAAAATTATATGATGAAAAGAGGTTGAAAATTATTTGTTAATCCCATATATAGATTACTAAATTGGTTTGAAATATAATCATGTTTAGTTAAATATAATTTTAGATATATTTTATAATAAGGATTTTTCAATCAAATAAAATCTTAAATAAAAAATATACATAATACATGTTTGGTAAGATAGAAATCAGCTTGTATGAGATACAAAGCAACTATACAATTTGTAGTTGTTATCTTGATTAAAGATAATATATTTTATTTTATATATGAAAGTTATGTTCCTATCGCAGTAATGAAATGCACATAGATATAATAGTAAGCCTAAGAGCTATTAATACTCAAATTTGGGGAAGGGTTGCAACTGCACAATGTGTAATTTTTCTACAATTACACATTGTGCAGTTTTAGATAGCCATATGCTCATAGACTAGTTTACTGTGTAATAAACATAGTCATGCTATAAAATGTGAAATGTAATGCTATACAAAAATAAAAAATGTAGATCTTTGTCTACATTTTCAATAGCCATATGCTCATGGACTAATTCCAAGGTTGATATTTGTCTAGGTAAAATTTAAATTTTAAAACAAAAATAATAAGAAAAATTCTCTATCAATGAAAATGATATCTAGAATTGATAAAGATTTTTTTTTACATTTATTATATGAAATTGAAACAAGCTCCACTTGTATTACTATATGAACATATAACGGTGTTGCAGTCATATTACAACAACTTAACTTATGGTAAGATTAAAGTAGTTGAATTCATGACATTTACCTAATAGAAAAATCAGGGATTTAATACATGAAAATTATTTTTAATAAAAATAAAATAATATCTTTTATATATATATATATATATATATATATTTGTTTTAGTAAAATTCACCCTAATAAACATTATAGGCCACAGTATATATAATGTCATGAGCCTCTTAAATTAAGTTAAAAAATCCCAACCACCTCATGGCATCACACAAACATACTTACTAAAGCCTAAATATATTAAGCAAGGCAATGGTTGCAAATGCAATATACAATGGTACTACTATTGTCAATTACCATAAATTTAGTACCATAACCTTTGGACAAAGGTATTATCCTCAAATATAAGTGGGATCAACACTTGGTGCACTAGGTGGCCATCATTGGGGGTTACCATACACTGGTTAAATCGGTTTTGGAAGCAATCCCAGTATATTGGCACTCCGTGGCTTACATTCCCATCACAATAGTAGATAAAAGAAGGAATACGTATTTTTAATTTCTTTGGTCATAGAACAAACAAAAGGATGCAATAACACTAATTAAATGAAACAGAATAGCTAAACCAAAATCAAACAAAGGATGGAGTCTCAAGAATATACATTATTTTGGAAAAGCTTTAGCAACAAAATTTTTATGGAGATTGATAATCATAAAGGAATATGGCAACAAGTAATTCAAGAGAAATATTTAGGCATCTTGTCCTTTGCAATTGGATTAGACTACAGAATAAATCAGTTTCAAAAGCATAAATATTTGGAAAGCACTAGTGAGAGATTTTCCATTAGTTGGAAATTTCTTGGCTTGGAAAATAGGGAATGGAAAGGAAGTAAGGATAGGCAAATATTCTTGGCTAGGGAGCAAAGGAGACTATTAGCTTCCTTAAAACATAATAGATCATCTCCATAGATAAAGAAATATGGTATTGGCATATGTGGTATAAAAAAAGAGTACTAATTTATAGAAAAAAGAATGTCTCACAACATAAGAGCTAACACTAGGAGGAAATGATGCACACATTTGGCATGACTACACAAAAAAGGAATTGGAAGGAGAAAATATAATACTAAATCAGAAAAGAGATTGTCTAATATGGTCTAAGAATCTAGCAAGTGAAAAGTACATGATTAGAGAAGGGTATAAGGTAAGCTTTGATAAAAACAATGAGAAAAAGCTTTGGTGATGAAGTATAATATGGAAGGTAAAAGCTCCCCTAAGAGCTAGAATTTTTTTTTGGTTATATGTAGCCAAAAAATACTAACATGGGATGTTCTTTAAAGGAGGTCTTAGCAAAGACCAAGACAGTGTGTCATGTACAAAAAGGAAGAAGAAGCAATGGACCATCTTCTGGTTCATTACTCTTTGGCAAGATAAGTATAAAATTAAAATATGATTTTGACTCAAGGGAAAGGACAGTGGCCTACTGGGAATCTTTTGGATAACATGTAATAGTGGTTCAAAGAAAGAGGATTAAAGGAGTATAGATGTGTCTCTTCGATAGTGGGATGAAACTTATGGATGGCTAGAAATGACAAGATTTTTTAAGGTAACGAAATTTTAGTGATTCGGGTACAAATGTGAATTAAATCCATTTTTTAAAGTCTAAAAGTCTCAGGCCTGAGGTGTAGACCAATTGGTTCGACCAAACCCCGTAAGGGGGATGAAGGTCCAAGATTAAAATCTCGGGCCTCATCAAATTGAACGCTTGTTTCTTTCCTAGTGATTTTAGCGACGTAAAAGGTTTAAAATGATTGTGGCATGGAGGTTATAGGGACAAACTGTAAAAAAAACTATGTGACAGCTTCCAGGGTGGATAGCGCAGAATATTGTAACGACCATAAAAAGTCAAACAACTTGCCTAGATTCGTGATGACTACCGATTCCACCATGTAAATCCAAAACAAAAAAAATTCTAAAAGTTTCCTTAAAATCAAAATTGAGCAGGCATAAATGAACACTATTAATGGATCCTATGAAGCCATGGGTCTTATTTGATGAAGCTTGTGAGGGCAGCCCAAGTAGATGTGGGGTAGAGGGAGCACTACACTTAAATAAAATCTAAGATCACTTTCAAGGCAAGTTTAGGTGAAGGAAAAAATGATATGGCAGAAAGGAAAACATTATTCCTCTTGATGAGAATAGTAGTGGAGAAAGGAATTACAATTTTACATATTTATGGAGATTCAAAATTAGTGATAAGTTGAGTTGCTGAGATGAAAACTTGTTCCTCAATATTTTCTATGAGAAAGTGAAATTATCAAAATATTTTATAATAAAAATTTCATATAAGCACATCTATAGGGAATTAAATGTAGAAGCATATGGCCTTTCAAAATATGGTTTGAACCTTCCAACACGTACTTGGAAAAGGGAAGAAGTGGTTAGAGAACTTCAAGCTTCCTCAAAGTCATTTTATTAAGGATCATATCAAAGATTTATTATTATCAAAATAAGGTTTTGAAAGGAACTCTTGCCTCATTTTATAGAAATATGGGCTTCATAATAATGTTTGTCTTCAGAATTGAAACCTAGATCCTAAATTTTTTAATTTAGGTAAGAGTCGTTTGAAAAATGTGATTGATCAAGAAGTTATTATTGCTTTCCATTTGTCAATCTTGTTATTAGGATTATGATTCTGGATTGTAATTTGAGTGTAACATATTATAACAAGGAGACCAATACTCCTCTTAGTTCTGTTTAAACTAACTCCTAAATTGAATGTAATCAAAATTTTCAATGATACTTTAAACCTGTAACATTGTAAATTTTTTCAAACTCATAAATGAAAAATACAAATTTTTTTCAAAAGAAAAAAATTAATATAAAAATTACAACTCATATAAAAGTCAAATAATCAAATTATGTGTTTTGTTATAATGTTCAATAATTTTATAAAAATATTATCATATCAACTACATTTACTTAAAATTATTATTTTTCTATAAAATCTATAAGAATAAGTTTAAATAAATAAGGCTTATCAATTACAAACATTTTCAAATTAAATATGAGAAAATTAAAATTATAAAAATGAGCTGCCTAAGTTAGAAGTAATTATAAAACGTGTAGTTGTATTGTAAGGCTTATCTTTTTTAAATGCAAGTTATTTTCTAATCACAACAAATAAATACACTCAAACGTGATGGCAAGCATGTCCACTCCTAGTGCCCAAGTCATTGAATCCAAATAAAAGGTTGCAAAAACACAATATGGAAGTGATAGATGCATCATGGAGTTATCACGTGCAATTATAAATTATATTATTAGTTGAAACAACTTGAATAGCTAAAGAGTTAATTCAAAAGATTTTTTATTTATGTATGATATTTTTAATCTATTTGGCTTTTTATATTTGAAATTTAAAAAATATTTTAAATGTAAAGATTTATTATTTTTAAATAGGTTATATGAAATTGAAACAAGTTTATATATACACATATCAGTTAGATTTTTTTTTTTATAGGAGAACGTTTACAAATTACATCAACAACCACTCTTAAGGGGTTTGAACACAAGACCACTTAAGAAACAACCATCATCTTAGCCACTAGGGCAACTGCCTATCGGCTATAATCATTAATACCATTATAGGGCCTTAAATTCAAATTTAAATGATGCCATGATGATCCACAAATATCTAATATCATTGTGAATTTTTAAAAACTGATCAACCCAACACAACCAACCATCAAATTAGGGTTTTATTTAAGGGCGTGTTTATTATTGATAGAAATTTGAGAGAGTTGGGATGAGGGTTTTGAAGGTTTCATATCAAATTACAAAGAAAATATAGAGGATAGGGCCTATTGACCCTAATGGCTAATAGGAATTTTTCAACGAGGATGATTATAGTAAGAAAAAACCTAGTTTGAGAAAATGTAATGGATTTAAATTGTAGTGGACAACCAATTTTTACAAACCACACAGAGTGAAGAAAAAAGCAACAAGCATTTCCAATTTACAATGCAAAAAGAGACGAAAGATCATAGTCTACCACAAAAATGAGGACAAGGATTGAAGAGAACTAGAAATAAACTTCACAATGTTGATCAGATCAAAGAAACTGAAGCAGGGAAATTGATATGATCCAGAACATGAGAGATTATTTTGAGGGAAAATTACCAAAATGAGCCAACTATACTAATACCCAATATGGTGAAGGAGTCAAGGAAGCTACCAAAAAAATAAATTTCAAGAATGTCCTTCATGGGAAACAACCCTAACCAAATGTGATCAATAACCTAAGGTTACCATGAAGACCTTTGAGGATTCCTAAGACGGACTCTAGGAAAACTACGACAGGGTGTTTAAAGACGACAAATGGTTCCCCGAAAGTGAAGGTGAATCTGGAGGATATTCAAAATGAAATAAAATACATAGACATGAGAGGATTGATATGTCGATTTATGGGGTTAAGACCATTTTTTTCAGCATTTAAATTGTGTACTACTACACAATTGCAAACAAAAGGTGAATTCTAAATCTCTACATACCTCAATGGTTATTTTCTTGTTATTCTTTCTTCTGGAGATAGGGAAAAAATATTCCAAGGAAGGCCATGGTTTTTTGGAATGGAATGCCTCTTTATGAAACCTTAGCATACTAAATTCAAAGAAGAGGAAGAGATGCCATCCACAACACCAATTTGGGTGAGGTTGTTTGGCCTACCAATAGAATTTTAGAATCTGATCATTTTTTTGATAATTGGGAATACCCTAGGAACATTCATGATGGTTGTTGATAGTACATATAAATTTGAGCAAATTATTTATGCTCGGATGTGTGTCCTAATATATTTAAACAAAAATCTCCCAAAAATATCACTCTACAATTTAGCAAGAGTCTACACATATAAGATCCCATAGTAAGAGAGGAAACAAATCTTGAAGGGTCCCAAGTGCCCAAAAAAAAGTGGTAGTAAGGAATCACGCAATGGTGTTAAACAATATGTTTGACAATCTCCCCATTGATGACCTCTTGGATGATGAGGAGGATAGAATGGAGAAAGAAGTCCTAGAGATATAGTTCTATGGTGGGAGGAAGGAATTTGTGCCAAAAGAGGTTTATAGCACCCCTAACACCATCTTAGTCATGTAAAGCAGCAAACAAGAAGTAGTAAACCAGCCAACAACAGACTACCAATGGAAAAAAAGGGAGGAAATAAAAATAACAGTGACAACCTGTTAAAGGTAGGAATCGTAAAAAAACTATATCCTAGGGAAGACCTCATTGGATATACCAAAAATACCTTGGTGTTGTACACACATATTATAGGGTTGGATTTTTTCTAGAATTAGAAGGGGTAAGCCAGGAGGCAAGTAAAAAAATGAAAATGGACAATAATCAAAAGGTAGGACGTAAAACTAATCAGCACCATGTGACAATAGAAGGAGAAAAGCTAATGGTAGAAGGTAAGGTCAATGCCCTTACATATTTAACCTCAATACTAATTAAGATCATTTCCTAGAACATTAGAGGACTCAAAGGGAGTTCCTCAAAATAGAATGGAAGTAGAAGAATGATACAAAGAAATCAACCACAACTTGTCTTCCTTTAGGAGATGAAGGTGTTGGTGGAAGAGATGGAGATAATTGCAAACAAAGTGTGGCCTACTAGAAGAGATGAATCCCTTAGCTCCCAAGGGGCATCAGGAGTTATAGCATACCTTTGGTACCCTAAAGAGGTAGTTATTCACCAAGTGGTAGGTAGTTGGGATCTCTTGGCAGTAACAACTCAAAGTAGGCAATCAGACCATGTGATGCTCTATATGATTTTTTATTCACCTACAAGCATGGAGGATAAAAGGAGATAGTAGAAGAACATAAAATACATTATTAACCAATTCCTTCAAGCATGGTCCCTAATAGGAATATCAATACTATCTTATTCTTGGAAGATAAGGGAAAATGGTAGCTTAGACAAGAGCACAAATCTCATGAAGGAATACATTAAAAACCTTTATCTTGTGGATGCCAGGCCAAACAATGGTCTAATGACTTGATCTAATAGGAGGTAAGGCTCAACCTATATTCTAGAAATTTTAAGCAGGTTCCTACTATTAGTTAAATTTTTAATTCATGCACATATTCCTAGGGTGAATATCCTAAAAAATGTAGGCTTAGATCATTGGTCAATCATGAAAAAACTATAGAAATCCAAGGCCAAACACTTGCCATTCAGATTCCAATCGATGTGTTTCATAGACTTCTCTTTTAGGCCTAGAGTGCAACAATGGTGGAAGGAAGACAAACCTCAACAAGGAACCAAGATGTACTGCTTTGTGAGGAGGCTTCAATACATTAGATCCAAGATAAGGACCTGGAATTGGGAAGAATTTGGAGAGGTCAAGAGGACAAATTTGGAAGTGATAACCCAACTCAAATATTTGAATGAACAGATCCATATGGATGGCCTCATGGTGGACCTGAGTATAGAAAATATCATACTTACATCCCAGCTAGGGGAATGGAAAAAAAGGGAAGAGCTATTATGGAAGTAAAATTCTAGAATCTAGTGACTTTAAGAGTGGGATTGAAATACAAGATTCTTCCACAAATCTCTTCTAGCCCATAAATTGCACTTCATACCTTCCTTGAGAACAAAAGCAAGAGATACTATCCACACATGGGAAGGTATGAGGTTTATTATAGTAAACTATTTTGCAAGTCTATTCATAGTAGAACCTATGGATATGGAAGCCCAACATGAAGTGTTATAGGAGATACCTGCACTAATAACAAAGGAGGATAATTTAGTTTTGACTACACCAATAACTACCAAAGAGTTACAATAGGTGGTTTTCAAAATGCAGAAAGGTAAGACTTCTAGAGTGAATGGATTCCCCAATGAATTCTACCAAGAATTTTGGGATATCTTACATGAGGACCTTCTGGATGTGGTTGAGTTAGGGAGAGTATATAGTAGCAATTGGATATGCAGTTCTATGCCAAAGTACTTTTAACCTGCTTTGAGACTTATTCAAAAAAATATGGGCAAAAAAGTTATGGGGAACAAATTATGAAAATAGGGTATCATGGTCCTTTCAAGTGTGAGATGTGTGGGGAGAACCTCAAAATACTGCCACTTATTTATTGAGTGTCATGTAGCCTCAAATTTGTGGAATATGATGGCTATCTTACTTGGTATTAATTGGTATGGCTTTACCACCATAGAGCATACATGGAGGTAATGGACTACACAACATGGAGTAGACCAGTATGTTAGGTAGATAGTATGGGTAGGAACTTCTCTCCTACTTTGGAACATATGGAAGGAAAGGAACAATCACATCTTCAAATAGAAGTCTATGGACATCCACTATATTTGGAAAAATACCACAACCAACATATCAGAGATAGTCCAAAATAAACTGAAGTAACCCCAAGAACCCCAAAAAAAATTGTAACAGATCATGAGCAAACTAAAAAATATTCCTAAGGCTAGTAATCAAAAAATGACAACCATAAAGCACCCAAAAGTAGTCATAAAGAAAAAGTGGCATCCTCCCCAAGAGGATTGGGGAAAAGTTAACACGAATGGAGCTTCATGAGGGAATCCAGGAAGAGCTAGTGTGGGAGGGATAGGAAGATAGTTGAATGGACCCCTAGTTTTCATCTTTGCAAAGATTCTTGGCATTATTTCCAACAACCTAGCAAAGAGTTGGGGTATCCTTAGAGTGATCCAAGAGATAATTAAGGTAGGTTCGAAGAAGATCCAAATAGAATCTAATTCACAAGTCATGATCCTTTCATGTAAAAATTGGAAAATAAAACTTTTGAAGCATCTTTTGAAGTTCAATTGCAATTTGTTTGAGTTCCTCTCCTTCAACCAGGTTATTAAAAGAAATCCATGATCTAGAATTTTTGCTTATAATAGTATAATATTTTATCTTTAGGACCTTTACATGCTAGGTATGCTTGAGCCAATGGTTTCCATTTGAGTCAAAGATAAGAGGATAAGGCTTCAACCTGTTGAAATTGTGTTAAATATTTTCCATGTTATTTAGGTGGGGTTAACTTTGAGAAGACTAGACACTTTGATCCTATACTTTTCGATGTTTAGGGCTGGGTTAGGTCTTGAGAGAGGGTATGGGGGTGGAAACCCTTGTTCGGGGATCTTGGGGTGGTAGCCCCCAAGAATGTTTTTGGGAATATAAGGTAATTTTAGACCCATATAGGCGATTTTGGGTTAATGTATAGTCGGCCCATGGATTTGTGCCCATGGTATTGTAGTTTCTCTTTTTGTGTTGTTGGTATTAAAAATAGCACTTGCATGAGAGTTTAGAGGATATGTGGAATGTGCAAGCAATGTAATCACAATTGAAAGCAAGCGAAATATGGATAAGGGTATTATTGTATTGGAGACAATCAAGTTTATACAATAAGAAATATTTTTCTAGGTTTTTTTCGAAAGGGTTTCCCAAGATAAATTATTGTGTAATGTGTTTCTTTTTCTCTATTTTTCTTTGATTATATGCTGCTTTTCTAAATTTTATTTATCGGGGTATTCTTTCTCTTCATTTAGTATCGAAGCTAGGTTTTAGCTTTGTTCAAGGAGTAAGGTTTTCAACTCTAATATCAATCAATTCTTGAGTGGGATTAGTGCATGAAAGAATCTAGACAAAGGAAAAATTATGAGAAGCACACAAGTAGATATCAAAAAAATTATTGGATAGTAATTTGAGTTATGGAAACTCAAGATGGAGGATCTGTTTGTGGATAGATATCGGTGGGTTGCAATCTCGGGATTAAAACCAACAGGAATGATAGAAGAGGAGTGGCTAAAAATCAATAGGAAGGCAAGGAGATATATCAAATTATGCTTATCTGATTCAATATTGTTGAATGTATTGATAGAGACCACAACAAAGTTGTTATGAGAAAAGTTAGGAGTGTTGTATCAAACAAAGTCGCTAGTAAATAAACTATTTCTCTTGAATAAGTTATATTCACTTCGGATGAATCATGGTGACTCTGTGGATGAATATTTGAATGCTTTTAACACTATGGTAAGTCAATTAAACTCTATATATGTAAAAATGGATGAAGAGGAAAAATATATTAGTTTACTTTGTTCATTACCTCTACATTGAAAGTAGAGGATATAGTAGGAACATTGCTATCTAAGGAAATAAGACAAATATGTTTTTAGGATTATCATCAAAAGGATGCCTTGGTTGTGAAAGGTTGTTCTCAAGAAAGAAGTAAAAAAAATAGGAGAAAGGAAATCAAAATCTAGGGGAAAATTTGTTGTTCTATACAAAAGGAAATGTTGAAAGTGTGGTAAAATATAGCATTATAAAAGATATTTTAGATCTAAAAAGGCTAATAATAGTCATTCATATGATGAAGGAACATACGTAGGAACGAAGACCAAAAATGAAGATTCAGGGGACCTATTCATAGTTGGATCATGCTCAAGTGAACACAATGAATCATGGTTGATTGACTCAGGTGCTTCTTTTCATATGAATCCTCATACGGAGGGCTTTTATGAATATTAAAATATAAATGGGGGTGAATTCTTATTAGGGAGATAATTTGACACATAAAATAATAGGTCGATGAAGAATCAAGTTGAGGTTAAAATATGGAGAATTAAAATCCTTCCTGGTGTGCTACCTATTTTAGGTTTGGCAAGAAATTTGATATTTGTTAGTAAGATGAATGACACAAGTGTGACTATGATATTAAATGAGGACAACTACAATATGGTTCATGGATGCTTAGTTTTGGAAAGGGGAGTTCGTATAGGAACTCTATTCAAACTTGAGGTTAGAACTTGTAGACACCTAAAACATATCAAGTTCAGGGAGACTACTCACATAGGCAAAGTTGTAGGTCATGTGACTAAACCTTGGGATATTCCAAGTGTCAAAAGTGGTTCTGACCACTCATATGGGGCATTTTTAGTCCATCCAAGCCTAGCCACTATAGATCAGAGCAGCCATAATCTAGTCGTTGTAGCTCAAAGCGGCCAAACCTTAGCCGCTATAGATGACATCGACTAAGCTTTAAATGCATTTTTCCACCAATATAGCCTAATCTTGGGCAGAAGTGGCAGTCTGCATGCAATAAGGATGAGCGGGAATAACTTTGCACTCCTCATCATAGCCAGTATACATGGAAGACTCCAGTCTAGATTTAAACTTTAGTTAAACATAGAAAAACAAAGAGCTTCTCATGCTAACACCTAGTACACATGAGGGATTCAGTCCTAGGGTTTGGAACATTGACCTAGGGCTTCAAAAAATTTATAAGGAGCAAACCTAAAAGCACTAGGGGACCTTCTATGACCTTCTTTGATCAATTATGGGACCTTATTAGACCTCTTTTTATCAATCATAGAGATAGAACATCATACATCAAAACTTTGAACAAGTTGGATCATTGAGGAGAACTTCTAGAGACTTGGAGAGCTTCCCTTGGAGATCTATTCTTGTAGCGGATCCCTGTCGGATTGGAGGACAAATATGAACACATAAGGTAATCATTTTAACATTAGTAGCATACTTGATCCCATAGTCGTTGGATCAATAGAGAGAGATTTCACCTCAGCGGCCGCTATTCTGGACTATGACCCACAACCTAGTCTAGGGTTTTAGGTGTTAGTTTTTTTTATTTTGTTTTCTCTTTCATTTCAAAGTATAATATTTATTTTACTTATTCGCTTGCATAGTACTAGTTTCATTGCATTTATTGATCTTATTCATTGCTAACAACCTCATCTAGGGAGGCAATCTCAGACATTTAAGCATGTGTTGTTGTTTCATTGATTTCAGGGCTACAGGTTCATCGGGAAAATCCGTAGCATACATTTTTGTAAGACCTAGAGAAGGAGGTATTTGTAATTCCTCATACATTTTTGTGTGCATCATCAGGAAGCCTTATAAAGTGTGCCCCCTGTGCGAGGGGATATTTTATATACCTGTTGCCCTCTTTGTGTGTAAAATCATGTATCAAACAAAGGGTATCCCTTAGAGGGATTCATATGTAACCGAATCTTGGGAATATCAATAAAAAAAGCATTCATTCATTTATTTCTTCGTATTTTGGTCATATATTTTTTGTGCCTTTCATTTATTGCATGTTTAAACATTAAAGGATTCAATCGAATCACAAGTAGAGTAGTTGGTGGACGGTGCGCCGCTTCCCCAGGGTCGCTACAAATGGCGATCACAGTGGGACTTATGCCTAGTTCTTTAGTTTACTTTCATTTTCTTCCTCTTTATTGACTCAATTTTTGTGTATAGGTTTGGTCGCTCTGTGTTGGGACTTAAACTGAAGGGGATTAATTTTATTGATACAAATGGTTACAATATATAGGCATAAGGCCTATATGAAACACATGACACTTGTCAAGAGAAACTGACAAGTGTCAAGGTGAAGGCATAGTGCACTTTAACTCTAACATTCCCCCTTAAAGTGCACTATCCTAACTAAAGAAGAAACAAAACAAGTCAACATTAGGTAACATTCCCCCTTAATGTTGACTTCTCGAAAACAACCTATCATCCTCTCTTATTGTTGATTTGGTCTAGGCTCGTGCTCTTTGTGCTTGGTTCTCCAACTGTGAATAATGCTAGATTCACTATGTATACATCTCGATCTGTTGCCTCAAGGTCAGCCACTTCTGGGTCTGTTGCCTTTGCAGGTCATCCTTAGAGGATGTTGCCTCTCGTAGGTCACTGACTAGATTCACCACGTGGTGAACTCAATCTAGAAGGTGTCGGTCTTTGCTGAAAATGCACCTAATACAAAGGAAAAACGAGCCATATAAGAGTGTCGGTCTCTGTCGAAAATGCACTCAATACAATAAAATGAGCCATAGATCAAAATAGGAGGAGAGAAGAAGAAAATAAGAGAATATTCTGAAGTGTCTTTGTCTGTAGTCTTCAAAAGTAGATCCAAAAGAAAAGCTCGAATAGAGTCTAGGGTGTCTTTGTCTGTAGTCCCTAGAATAAGTGTCCTTATGGTGACCATGTCATCCCACCAAAATGCATGGGTAACCAGTCGCTGCATTTGCCAAGTGTATAGAAAAGATCACTAGGTACAAGGATCACATATAAAATTACCTTGGGAGTGTCGAGTTCAACCGAGAGTGCACTCCAAGGTATTAGAACTTTAAGGCTAAAAAACTAAATTGACACAGCCTCAAAATTACAATATGACACCACCATTGTGTCCGTCATGAAAAACCATTTCCAACGACTATAAATACCCCTATAGGCGTATACAAATTGATGCTTCAACAAATCAAACACAATGACCCTCAAAAAATATGTGCAGCTCCGGGACATTCCCAAGTAGTCACCCATCCGAGTTGTGCTCTGAAAAAAGATGCTTGACTTGGGAGTTTCAATGAAATTTGCTGCCACTATGTCAACTATCTTTATGAGGAGGTGAGAACTTTCAAATATCTCATATAAAGTCAATATTGTAGCTTTAAAAAAAATATTTCTCACTCTATACTTCACTGCACATATATTAAAAACTGGCGCTTGCAAACGTGTACACGACGTACGAAGATTTTCATGGATCATGCATCATCTATGGCCAACTGGAGATCGAGGGCGATGTAGTAGCATTTATGGTAGGGCTCTGCTACAGGCATAAGCTACATACACTCCAGTGAGACGTGCACCAATGAGTGGGCCAGCTGTTGGCCAGCTAGCTCGATACCGTCGAAGCTTCCTCCATGCACTGTCACAGTATCCTCATCGGCTATCATTGCAATAATTGCAGAATTGGTGGTTGGAATTTGAGCTTTTCCAGGCATTGCAGAAATAAAACTACGACTATATCACTTGTAATTCTTCTCCTCTGTGCTCACGTGACGAACCAAAATCTTCAAAAAATCAACTAAATCTGTATGTAAATTCGGGGTCGGGACGCAATTAAACCCAAACCCGACATCTCAATGCGCAACACACAGATCGTAATTACACCGATTCAAAGCGAATTTCTTCGATTCCACTCGCCTGGTCTTCTTCCTTCCAATTCGCAACACAGACAGCAATTTCAATTCCTCAATTTTCGTTAGAGCAAGGCATCTGAAATAGAGGGGTAGGCCTCAGTGCCTAGCGTTATCTCCTTTTCTCATGGGCATTTAAAATTCTTGATCTCCACAGCCTCTACACTATCGGCTTCCCCCAAATCACTGCAGGGCTTCATGAGTGCGATCCGCAAGGCATCGTAGAATTCGAACCTGGGTTGGTGGGGGGGCCTCCCAGTCGAGGGCGAGCAATCTTCAACGATGGGTGAACCACCCGTTCAAACCTCCGTCCAGTGACTTTGAATCAGACAAAAGGAGACGCGGATGGATGAAACGATGTCTTTTCTCCAACGGTAACACCCATAACATCATCGGTTTCATCTCTAGTAGCAACAAAATCAACATCGGCTACATTGCCAATCGTTGCAGTCATTGCAGCACTTGAGGCTTCTTCTCTGGTAGCTCTGTCCCATAGCCGAATGCAAAATGTATCAACATATACGAGAGAGCACCAGTGACAAAGGAAATCACATGACTTTAGATCCAAATAATGAGATAAACCCATCTACCACACGGTACTTTCTCAAACGTTCTCACACTATGGAGCCATCATCCTGCTTTTCTGTGCAAAATTTCTTTATGTAATAGGGCAAATCCTCCGTTCCTCCTTCGACAGATCCAGATTATGAGATTCCACATAACGTAGACACTGATTTATCCTTAGCCTTACCTGTTCCTGAATGTCCACCAATGACAGAGGCATCACCCGACTTTTTGCATGGCATAGCAAAAGAAGGTAATGTAGAAAGCATGGGTGCCACCAGGGAAGATATGGTCCAGGATCTGCAGAGCATATTTATAGAACAATATGAGTCCTTTGTACCTCTAGCAGAATATCTTCATTATGAGATTACATTTATGTTTTTTTAAGGCACCTAAGATTCGCAAAGCGGCTGAATGCAGAACCTTAGGATCTTTTCCTGAAATGCAGAGCAGAGCAATGTCTGGACAGAAAACCTTCAACTGCTACTCATGAAGAGAACCAAAACATTTCAAAAATATGGAACCATATCTCTGCTAAAATTTCATGACATGTAATAAATGGGGCCAGTGCTTGGATGTATATTGAATTTCATGCTCATAGATTTGGAATGCATGCTTTCTGATGCTACGAATGTTCACCTTCTGGTATTTTTGCCAAGGCATTCTCCAGTGCACTTTTGCCAATGTTGTAACAAATTCTCCAGATTAGCTATTGGGGGCACCTTCAATAGTTAATCTGCTAGTTATGATCACGTCCACTTCCAGCCATCCTTTGCCTTACCTGTTCCTGAATGTCCACCAATGATAGAGGCATCACCCAGATTTTTGCATGGCATAGCAAAAGAAGGTAATGTAGAAAGCATGGGTGCCACTAGGGAAGAGATGGTCCAGGATCTGCAGAGCATCTTTATAGAACAAAATGAGTCCTTTGTACCTCTAGCAGAATATCTCCATTATGAGATTACATTTATATTTTTTTAAGGCACCTAAGATTTTCAAAGCGGTTGAATGCGGAACCTTGGGATCTTTTCCTGAAATGCAGAGCAGAGCAATGTCTGGACAGAAAACCTTCAACTGCTGCTCATGAAGAGAACCAAAACATTTTATAAATATGGAACCATATCTCTGCTAAAAGTTCATGACATGTAATAAATGGGGCCAACGCTTGGATGTATATTGAATTTCATGCTCATAGATTTGGAATGCATGCTTTTTGATGCTACGAATGTTCACCTTCTGGTATTTTTGCCAAGGCATTCTCCAGTGCACTTTTGCCAATGTTGCAACAAATTCTCCAGATTAACTATTGGGAGTACCTTCAATAGTTAATCTGCTAGTTATGATCACATCCACTTCCAGCCATCCAAACAAACCCTCACCAACTGGTTATAAATTCGAACTCTTTCAGCTGTTGCAAATTTCCAGTAAGCATTTTCCATCTTCTTTTATACCAGTGAAGCACCAACGACTAAAAAAAATAGAGAAATTGTTTTCTCCCCAACATCTCATGGATCCAAGCAATGAAGCTTTAGGGGCAGCCATGAATTTTTTTCAAGCTGTCTGGTTTCTGATTCATTTTTAAAAAATGGAGAGCATACTCCCTAGGCTTGGAAAAAAATGGGGAAAATGAAAAAAAATGAGGGATGGGAAAAAAAAAATGGGAGGAGGGAGGATTTCCATGAGGGAAATCCCCCCTCAAGGGTTTCACAGGGCAAGGAAAGCCCGCTCTGATACCAAATGTTGGGACTTAAACTGAAGGGGATTGATTTTATTGATACAAATGGTTACAATATATAGGCAGAAGGCCTATATGAAAAACATGACACTTGTCAAGAGAAATTGACAAGTGTCAAGGTGAAGGCATAGTGCACTTTAACAGTCTGATCTACAATGGCCAAAAATCAGCCGCTCTTGTCTACAGTGGCTAGGAGTTAGCCGCTCTATGCTACAATGGCCATAAATCAGTCGCTCTGGTCGACAACGATCAGAACTGGAGTGCAGCAGAGGTCAAATCATTGATTCTCTGAGCTGGATTAAAGGTTGGTACAACTTTTTTGACACTTTATGGTTTTTTGTCTATTTCTATTTTCTTAAAAATAGTGGTAATTAAGACATATTTCAATTTGGAAAACTGAAAGAATGAAAGAGAAAGAACTTGCATCTTGCACATCTTAGGTTTTCTTTTAGATTTTCCACTAGGCGTTGCTAGGAACAACGACTTCTGTCTGTAAAGTTCGCCTTAGAATCCAACGTGCTAGACACTGTGTGTTGGTTTGCTTGCTCTGAGGCCTTTCTAAAGGCCATACTTGCACCTAATAGAGTGCATCCATTAATCTCATAGTAGCTATGCATATTTCTAAAAATTGAAATGCATTTTGCATTAGGCATATAGGAAAGAGTCATTGTTGTTGTATGATGCATTCTTATTCATGCAAAACTTAAAATGAACCCCACACACACACACATATTTTAAACATTGGGGAGTTGGATTTCATCACCAACCCTCAATTCAGTCCGGTGACGTTGGCATTCATCTCCTTCCACTGGTTTACCCCCTAGAGCTTCCTAGAAATGGATTGAGGAACTTACTTATAGTGACACTAAGTTACTTGTGTTCAAACTATCTCCCACTATTGGAACAATCATTGGTTTAGAGTGGAAGAGCTAGGCGAACCCCCCACTAGGATTTAAGTGGTGTACCCTAGTCTCTTTTGAGAAATCATGTTTGGCATGAGTGTTCTTGATTATCACTATGGATGAGTCTCCTCATTCTAAATCCAAAGCAAGAACAAGAAACAAGAAACAACAAAACATCAAAATACAACGAACAACTTAGGGCACACTTAAATTGGTAATCAAGATAAACATTTGCTTGATATTGTTTGGTTATATTTAAGTGCAACACAAAAGCTAAATTCCCAAAAAATAATGGTCAAAACAAGAAGTAAACATCCTCGGTCTGATACCGAGGGAGAATCTGAAGTAATACATACCCTTAGGCGAAGTCGTAGTAACATTGAAAGACCTACTCGAAAGACCATGAGATGCAGTTCCATGAGTCTAAGGGGTGATAACTCAACCCTTGGGGGTTCTCCTCGAGAAACCCCAAATAGGGAACCACAACATGAAACTACATCACATAAACATAGAGAGGCCTCATGACCATCATCATCAAGGAGACATGAGGAAACCTCAAGGGCTTCCTCTAAACACACAGAAACTTCTTAGAGACATGAGGAAGCTTCAAGAGCTTCCTCCTCACATGGACATAAGGAGGGTTCTAGACCCCGTTCTTCACACAGGGATGATGAGGTTTCCCCATATCCATCCTCATGGAGGGTAGAGAGGGCCACAAAACCCTCATCACCAAAAAGACACACAAGAGTCACAACATCCCAACATTCACATGGGACACTTAGAACAGATCAGCCCACTAAGGGGCAGGAAACTAGAGATACATCCAGTCATAGACATCAAACAGAAGATATCCTTCAAACAAGAGGAAGGATTCCATTAGACTATGACCTCATTGGAGTAAATGGCACCCCATGGGATCAGCCATGGAAAACAAGATAGTTAGATGAGGTGGATCAGATTTATTCGAGACCACCTCCTAAAACCATAGCCATAGAGAATTTTGCATCTGGAAGTTCATGAACCATGACTTCTAAGCCCACTTCTCAAACTAGGGGTGCCTCAGGGTGACCCCATAGTAAACATACAGAGTCTAATCATGGAGACACTCAAAAATACACTGAACAAGTCACATTAGCTAGCCAGAGCAAAGAAATAGTAGAAACCTCTTCGAGAAATCTATGAATCAAAACCACTAGAACAAGATCAGATAAGCATGAGTCTTCTATGACCGAGCAAGTTAACCATGTGCGATGGTTATAAAATGCCTTGTACAAAGAGTAAGAGCTTGTAGAAGCTCTCGAACATGATAAACAAAGAGAATGGTTGTTGCACCAACATGAGCAATATTTAAGAGAGCAAGTTGAGCAGCTAGCTCGTATCAACCAACAAGAAAATAGAAATGATCATCAAAGAGATCAACACACTGACTCACCAAGAGAGGAGCACACTAGACAAGAAGGAAACCCATAACAAAACCACCCTCCAAATCATGAGTGAAATCCAACTGGTGGGGAAAGGGTAGACCTAATAGAACAGGATCAGGCACCTCCTGAATCCCCTCATAGGAGGGAAGAAAATAGAGCAAATCAAATGGATAGAGGGTTACCTCCACCACCACCATGGGGGTCTCCAAGAGGAGGAACTCCTCACCTCAAAGGTATTCCAAGAACTCACTAAAAATATGAAGTCCTTTGAAAAACAAGAGACGATGGGTAGCCAACCAACATTGAGCAAAATACACAATCAACCATTATGTCCATCTATCCCTAGCCCCGCATACCCTAAGCATTTTGAGATGCCTAGGTTGGAAAATTTTAAGGGTGAAGAAGATGCACAAGAGCATGTTACCAATTTCATCAATGCATGTTTTCATCTTGAAGACAATGATGCTCTTATGTTGAGGACATTCATAATGACATTTTTGGGCACCGCCACTCAATGGTTCAACCAACTGCCCAAGCATAGCATATCCAATTTTGAACAACTAGTGAACGCTTTCCTGAAGCATTTCTCTTTTGGTGCTAAGAGGAAGGTGAACCTTTCAGACCTAGCCAATTTGAGACATTATGACGATGATCCAGTAATGGATTATGGGAATAGATGGAGAAAAGTCATGGTAAAATTATCATTCTTCATCCCCATAGAAGAGATTGTCTGAATGTTCACCAAGAGTTGTTCCAAACACATTTCCCTCTTGCTACAACTTCAAAAATACCCCTCATTTGAGGAAGCCTTGGCATAGGCCAAACTCATTGAGGACATAAAAGTAGATGAGGGAACCATCAAACTCTGAACCAAGAAGGAGTGGAACAAAAATGACAAAAATGGCAAACACAAGCAGAAGCAGGCAAACCCTGCTCCAGTTAATCAAGTGGTATTGGTTGTGCCTAAGGATGGGGCTATGCACCAACCCCAGAATTATCAAGCATAGCCCCCACCAGCCAATTATGATCAAAATAATAATCAAGGGTGAAACAAAGAATGCAAACCCCCTCACTATTTCACACCATTAACAGAATCAATGCAATCAATCTTCAACCAATTGAGCGAGGCGAGAAATATCAGGTTCCCTGATATACCTCTTATATATCCCAACCATCCTAAGCCAAAAGGGTATAGGGAAGATCAATTTTACCCTTACCATAGGATACTGGGGCATAATATTGAGGTTTGCATTGGTTTCAAGCACCAGGTGCAAAACATGATTGAGGCGGGAGAACTTAAAGTTGACAACCCATTGGCTCCTGAAAATAGAGATATGGGCATCTACAAAAACCCATTGCCAAACCATGAGGTCCCTAGAGGGCAAGGTGCACAAGTCAATCAGGTCCGAATTGATACGCCTACCCACGGGTGCATTGGGATGGTTGAAATTGTCAATATAGCAACCAGGAGTAGATGGTATGGTCAACCACAACCTCCTGTAGCTCCCATTAACGTCCCCGCTGCACCTAGGTAGAGGTAGGGGTAAAACAACCTTCCAGGTCCACCAACCCGACCTGTGGTAACTATTCGGAGTAGACTTGAGCAAAACTTACAAATGACTCCGGCTAAGCTATCCATCTATGAGCTCATACAACAGTCCCCAAAGCACAGGGAGACCTTGATGGAGATTTTAAGGTCGATTGAGCTCCAACCACAAGATCCAAATGCATTCACCCATTTTGTGGGACAAGTACAAGAATTCCAAGAACCTGTAATCCAATTTTATGATTACGAGATTAAGATAGTGCCTACTACCTTACCAGACCCTCCATTGCACATTGTGGCATCAATCAATGATTTACCTTTCAAATGGGTCTTGATCGATACAGGTTCATCAATCAACATCATCACAACAATAACAATAGAACACCTTAAGATCCCCAAGTCCAATATCATTTCGGGAGCCTACACATTAAGGGCTTTTAATGATGCTTTATGCAATACTATGGGAACGATAGTCCTACCTATCAAGGTGGGGCATAAGACCATCCCCATGATGTGTCATGTCTTGGAAGGGGCCATGCAATACAACATCCTCTTAGGGTGACCTTGGATAAGGGACATGAAGTGTGTTCCTTCAATCTTACACCAATGTGTCAAGTATGTGCATGATAACAAGGTCTACGTGGTGTTGGCTGATGAAGAGCCATTCAAATATGTTCATCAGGTGGATTTTCTAGGAGAGTTTGTGATTCCTTCTACCCACTTGTATGTAGGACCTTCATCTCTAGCTATGCAACTTAATGATAAGAGCAAAGGGGTACAAAAGGACCCATCTACATCAACACCTCATCTAGCGCCCAACATGACTAATGCTTCTAAGAGACCATCAACGTCTAAACCAAAATACAATCAGAAGCTAAAGGCACCCATGGTCGAGGAAAGAGGGCTCAAGGAAGTGCTAATCATAGACATTAAGAAGAGTCCAACTCCCATGGAGGAGGAAGATCTCCAAGATCAAGCTGAGGAGATACTAGAGCCCGCTTCGCCAGTGTCGTCTGTAGGATCATCCACATCACATGCGATAATACATTTGGCAAGTATGGGGATAGGAGAGTATCTTGTGTAGAACATAACATTTACACCCATCATAGAGTCCGCACAAGACATGGGATGACCAAAAGACTTAAGACCACCAGTGGGAACAGTGGTCCCACTTGGGATCCCTCCCAATCAGATAAACTTTGTCTATGCTGGACTAGACTGCGCCCATAAGTCTATCGATGTAGAAGAGGACAATGATGAATTATTCATTATTAATGTTCATTACCTCTCTAACCTTGAGTTTTCTCTAAGCTACTTTGAACATTGCCATTGGCATGGTTACGGTCTTGGTATATATGAGCAAGGGCGTAGGCGGCCATTCGAGCCACAATACCAGCTTTCGTCTGATAGGTTTGGGTTAGGCTATCATATCAGAGGTCGGGATGACTCTCTAGCAGTAGCCTTGGATAGATTAAGCTTGGGGTTAGGAGAAGACATCAATTTTATTCCTTATCACCCACCAAGTGCAAGATATCCAAACAATAGACAAGTGGTCATGGTGAGCATACCACCACCCAAAACTTATCATCCAAGCCCCACAATTGATGCCACCCCAATGGGTTACAACTCATGGGATGATGAGCAAGAAGAAAATGGATATGTGGCAAGTGATGATGAAGCACAAGTAGGCTTGGCCTATCATGGGCCTCGCTATTTACATAGATTTACCTGGTCCATCCACAATGATAGTGGATTCATATCGGATGAAAGTGGCTATGAGTCAGAGGACTCAACAGAGAGAGCCTATCTAGGAACAAGACAATGGCCCCATGACTTGGGGTAGCATACTAATGCAAATGGCTTCTTCATAAGTGATGAAGAGTATGAAGATGAGATAGAAATGACCTACTTAGGGCCAAGACATGAGCCTCTTATCTTGGGGCCACATACCAATGCTAACGGTTTCTAGATAAGTGATGATGACTTTGAAGATGAAACCGAGATGGCCTATCTTGGGCCTCACCATTCATAGCAAGTCAATGCACTCATAGAAAGAGAGGTGGCACTTCATGCCATAGACCCCGGTTTGTGGTTTCTAGGAAGACCTGTCGACCTAGTTGCTATTCACCGTGTGGTCAATCCCCCTTCACCGACATTCAGAGAGTTGTTAGAGCCCAATGATCCTATTATCCGACCAGCTCATGGGCTGAATCCAGAGATTCCTTTTCCTCTAGAGCCTCATCATGAGTATAGAAGGGAAACATCTAAGACAAAATTTCACCCATGTGGTCCTAGAGATTTCATTCCATCCATCAACATGATCTCCATTGATTTGACCACTCCACTTCATAACCCAACAGATCCCACTAAACCTTTGTGTCTTGATACGAAGGCTATTGATTGGGATCACATTGATTCACCCATAGAGCTTGAGGATATTTTCTCTAATGAAGAGATATTACAACCATTCCATTTTGCATCAGGTTATGCATATGATGTGTTCCATGCTGGTCTAGATCCTAAGTCAGTAGGACCTATAAATCCCACCGATGACATTCATTTGATACCCATGCCTCACCAGCTAGAGGATGGGTCACATATGGCTATAGAAGCAACTTTCAAGATGGACATCAGTGATGATCCTACTCAACCAAAGAAAGTCAAGTTTAGAGAGAGTCTATCTCTAGAGGAACAAGCCATCATTATCCCTCTCCTCAAGGAGAGGCCAAACCTATTTTCTTGGACTTACAAAGACATGCCAGGGATCGATCCAAAGTTAGTTGTTCACAACCTTTCATTGGATCCCCTAAAGAAACCAGTCAAGCAAAAATTGAGGAAAATGCATCCAACCATCGCTTTGATGGTGAAGAACGAGTTGCAAAAACTATTGGATGCGATTTTCATAGTTCCCATCGACTATCCTGAATGGGTCTCGAACATGGTGCCCATGGGAAAACCAGATGGAAGAGTGCGCATTTGCATAGATTTTAGGGACTTGAATAGGGCAACTCCAAAGGATTCATTCTCGTTGCCAAACATAGACGCTCTTGTTGATGCCATCGTAGGTCATGAGATGCTCTCCCTAATGGATGGGTTTTCTGGATACAATCAAATCTGAATCAAACCCGAAGACCAACATAAGACTACTTTCATTACTCCATGGGGAACTTTCTATTACAAAGTGATGCCATTTGGCCTAAAGAATGTTGGTGCCACATACCAGTGGGCCATGACATACATATTTCATGACTACATGCACACAATCTTGGAAGACTACATGGATGACTTGTTGGCCAAATATTTATTATGACAAGAGCACACTGAGGTCCTGACAAAAGTCTTCGATCACCTCATAGAGCACAACGTCAGATTGAATCCTAAGAAGTGCGTGTTTGGCATGACTTTTGGAAAGCTCTTAGGGTTCATCATTTCTAAGAGAGGCATCAAAGTCGATCCTACAAAGGTAAAATCTATAATGGAAATGGCCACCCCTACCAACATTAGGGAGTTAAGAAGCCTACAAGGCAAGGTAGCATCCATCAAATGGTTCATTGTGCAATTATCAGACAAGTGTCGACCCATGAATCAGTTGCTATGCAAGGATGTCCCATTTCATTGGGATGAAGAGTGCCAACAAGACTTTACAAAAATCAAAACTTACCTAGCAATCACGCCAGTGCTGGCTCCACCAAGGCCAGACATACCATTTTTGCTATACATATCGGCTACTAATTTTTCTTTGGGCACCATGTTGGCCCAGAAGAATATGCAAGACAAAGAGCAAGCCATATATTACATTAGTCGCACCTTGGTGAGTTATGAGCTAGGATATGCGTATGTAGAAAAGTTGTGCTTAGTAGTGGTCTTTGCAACCAAAAAATTGTGACACTACATGTTGAGCCATATGACTTACGTTATATCAAAATAGAATCCTTTGTAGTATATGATGAACAAGACATATCATAATACATGTACTGCAAAGTGGATCATGCTATTGATAGAATTTGATCTAGAATTCATAAGCCAAAATTCCATCAAGGGACAAGTCATAGCGGATCAATTAGCAGAGGCACCTCTTTAGGATAGCAAACCTCTCACTATAGAATTTCTTGATGATGCAGTCTTCGCATTATCAGATCCATCAAAACTCGAAGAACTTGAGAAACAAAGAGACATGGCATTGTTCTTCGATGGTTCAAAGTGTGAGCAAGGGGAGGAGCAGGGATAGTCTTTATCACACCACAGGGTGCTCCATTACCCTTATCATTTAAGCTAGACTTCCCTTGCATGAACAATAACACAGAATATGAGGCCTTGATTTTGGGACTTCAAACAACTATGGCAATGGGCATTAAAATATTGAATATCTTTGGTGACTCCTTGCTCATAGTAAATCAAGTCAAAGGATTGTTCCAATGTAGGTGCCCACTCCTGAAAGCTTACAAAGAGCTTGTTGACACCTACCTAGCCCGACTAGAATGGTATGACATCGAGGCAATCCCTCATACATCAAATAGATTTGTAGACACCATGGCATCATTGGGATCCTTAATCCCTCAGAATCTATCTACTGACTTCACAACCATTCATGTGAAAGTGCTCATATTTTTAGCAATACAACGTGAGGTTATTGACAACCTAGAGTCGGTCAACATGATCCAGAATAAACCAAATCAGGATTGGTCCTTCAAAGTTAGAGCTTTCTTGCAAATAACACCTTGGGAATATTTGATCTCTCAAGGTCCTACGGAGTGTGGTACAACCATTCACCATAGGGTTGCCTCTCAATATGTGTTCTCAGATTCTGGATCACAAGAGGAACATGTCATGTTATCCATAGAAGTTGTGGCTTATCAGGATTGGCTTTCCCAATTGCAAGATTTCCTAAAGCTTGGAATAGTACCGCAAGGCTTGTCGCATGCTGAAATATGAACATTTAAATAGAAGGTGACAAGATACATTTTTCTAGGAGAGGTCCTTTATAGATGAGGTTACGATGGAATGCTCCTTCATTGTCTTGAGCCCCAGGAAGCATCTTGGGAAATTTTACAAGCTCATGATGGTACGTGTGGTGGTCACTTCAGTGGCATGGCCATCATTAAATGCATTTTGAGGATGGGTTACTATTGGCCCACTATGGAAAAATACTATTGTGAGTATGTCAGGAAATGCATCAAGTGTCAACATCATGCAAACCTCACCCACTTGCCATCACAAGCCTTGCAACCCATCCAGGAAGCATGGCCCTTCTCATAGTGGGGATTAGACTTAGTGGGGAAGATCTCTCCCCCATCGTCAGGCTGACATACATTCATCATAATGGCCACTGAGTATTTCACCAAATGGGTCGAAGCGATCCCCTTGACATCGATAATTGGACCAAGGATTGCGGAGTTTATACTCCATAATATCATAAGTCATTTTGGGGTCCCTTCGAAGATAATATCGGATAATGGGCCATATTTCAAGAACAAAAATGTGCATGCTTTAATGGAAAAATACCACATCCAACATAGTTTTTCAACACCCTATTATCCACAAGCAAATGGGCAAGCAGAAGCCTCAAACAAAACAATCATCTCCATCTTGAGGAAGACAGTGAGAGATAATCATAAGGACTGGCATTTGTAGTTACCTCTTGCATTATGGGCATACAGGACTAGTGTGCGGATGCCCACTAGGGCAACACCATTTTCACTTGTATATGGCATTGAGGCCATCATGCCCCTAGAGTTGGAGATTCCAACCTTGTGCATAGCATTGAAGGACTTCATAGATGATGACACCATGCGACAATGCCACCTTGATCAGTTAATGCTTCTTGATGAACGATGAGTAAATGCCTTGGAGCATCTTCATGTTTATCAGAATCGCCTTGCATGAGCATACAATAGTAAAGTCCATTTGAGGGAATTCAAAGTTGGAGATCTTGTGCTCAAAGAAAACCAACAGAACTCAAATCTACCACCGCATTTGTGAGACAAATTTATGGTAAATTGGATAGGCCCCTACATGATTTCAGAGAAGGTTGGGCCTGGAGCATATCACCTTACATCATTGGATGGTGTTGAAGAGCCTGAGCCTCTCAATATCATCCACTTGAGGATATTTTACACATAAAACACAAAAACATTCAAATATGTCATAAAAATAAAAAACATTCAAATATGTCATAAAAATAAAAAACTTCAAATCATTAAATCAAATATAAAAAAAAGACATAAATCAAAATCAAAATCTCAAAGGCATCTTAAACCTTTGGTCAAATCATCACAAAAATACTCCAAAGGCATCTTAAATCCCTTTGGTCAAATCATCACAAAAATGCTCCAAAGGCATCTTAAAGCCCTTTGGTCAAATCATCACAAAAATGCTCCAAAGGCATCTTAAAGCCCTTTGGTCAAATCATCACAAAAATGCTCCAAAGGCATCTTAAAGCCCTTTGGTCAAATCATCACAAAAATGCTCCAAAGGCATCTCTAAGCCCTTTGGTCAAATCATCACAAAAATCTCCAAAGGCATCTTAAAGCCCTTTGGTCAAAAATCAAATCAATCAAAAAGCTCCAAAGGCATCTTAAAGCCCTTTGGTCAAAAATAAAAAATCCAAAAATATTTACATCTTACATTTGCACCCACATAGTTGCATTTCATTATAACAAACGTATCCATTGCATTCGCATAGGTTATGATCACATTCTTACAAATGATGCCACAGTCGTATCACAATCACAATATTCAAATCCATCTTCATCCATGCATCCATGTGTGTAACTGTGTTTTTCAACACAACCATATCATGTTGCTATAAGGAATATACTAAAGTTTCCTAGTCTTTCAACCATGTCTAGTGGTCTTATCAGATTTTGTAGAAAGCCACCTTGATTAGTAGAGGGCAGGGTCTAGTTGTGATAATACCCTAGATATTCATGATCCCATCACTAATTAAAACACTAAAATCCTAGTTGGTACAAGGGAAAGATGAAAACAACAAAAGTGGTCTAGGTTACCTTAAGTGAAAAGGATCTTCCTTGCTTATCCCCCTATGCAACTGGTTTAAAGGTGTTGAGAATTGGCAAAAGGACAAGTTTCGCCCTACCCAAAAATGAGTGATTATCATCACTACATGAATCCCTTGCTTTCATTAAAACAAGCAAAAACCCCGAAACAAAGCACAAATTCAAAGTCCCAGATTTCAAAGTCATAGTTCACAAACAAAGCAAATAGTGATTATCATCACTACATAGATCCCTTGCTCAAAAGAAAAATCAATGAAAATAAACAGTGATTTTCATCACTACACAAGAGCAAATATCCCAAATGAAATGAAGAAAAAAAGGGAATGGAGCTTGAATCCCTGGAATTCTCAGCATTGCACAAAACTGGAAGGAGAAATCCTTACGCATGATGATATGTCTATTACAGTAGCTTCTAGCATTTGTATAGACCAATGTTTGAATGCGGATGAGCTAACTTAGGTAACTCATACTACCTAGTGGTATAGTCCAACTAAGTCCAACATAAGGATGAGATGAACACTTGAGGATCCCTGATCTTAGCAATGGGCTGAAAGAATCCCGCCTGACATCGGAGGAAATGCTTGGGTTCTATCTCAAAATATATATTCATTTGCACACACAGAGATAATGAATATCCAGGGACATGGTCAAAAGCCTTGCTTTTCAAAAGTCTTGTATGGTAAGTACATAGTTGTTGATAGGATAACTAGAGTGTTTGAAGTCTCAGGAAAAACCTCAAAAATTCCTACATAGCAACAAATCATATCATCAAACCACATCATCAACTTTCTCTATAAGCTTCTGTAAATTAGGGGGTATTAATAAAATACATTAGATACCGGATATATGTCAGAAATGATATTTAGATGACCACTGATTATTTTATATCTCTTAAATTACAGAAGCTTATCCAAAAAATATACATACATTCCACACCATTACATTGCACATATGAATGGTTTAAATAATTAATTCTTATGATTAGAATGATTATTAAACATTCATGGTTGTTATACTTTCTGTGGTATCACCCATTAGATTGTCGAAATCATATCATATGCATACCATTATGTTTTAAAGTGATTAAAACATACAAGTTCATTCACATTAGATTACATACTGCATTCACCATATCATAGCATGAGTTAGATGCATACAATTAAATCAAAATTAAACATGTATCTAACAAAAACATTGCATCCATAAAAACACAACGTCATAAATCATCCATCTAAGATCACATCATTACATTCATCCATACATAAAATCATAAGTCCATCATTAAATCAACTCATGATACATCACATCATGTCACAATAATCAAATCATATAAGCATCTACATAAACACATACATAAGCATCCATCTCAAATCCATATCATCATAAATATCATCTATCATCTAACACATATATATCAACTCATCATAATGCCATCATAACATCGCATAAATAAAACAAAAACATAAGCAATAAATGACACACATAATGAGTCATAATGCAAAGATATCATATAAATGTGTATCTCAAAGTGCATGGGTATACAAAAATTACCCATAGGCTACAGTCATATAGGTCAAGCAGACCTCAAAAATGAAATCCAAGTGCATCATCAATCAAACACAGGGCCTGTACCCCCAGCATCACCTCCCCCTATGGTTGTGTCATGCGTAGAGTGATGTGACCCCGCTGGTCTCTCTATGTGAGTCCGAGTCCTCTAGCTAGGATGGATCGAAGACTACCCAGAGGTGGAGCGCCTACTAACCTATGAGCCACCTACACCTAGTGCCTCCCTAGGGACAACTCCATGCCTCCTAAGCTACATCTAGAGAGAGGCTATATGGGAGACATACCCCTAGATCTGCTCCTCGTACTCATATAGAAATGACTATAGGCATAGAACCTCTACCCCTGTGTCTACCCCAAGATCTACCTTGGTATCACTCTATGGTGTAGAAGGAGGAACAACAAACTGCATCCTAGCAGCACCACCCCCGATAGTAGCCTACAAAGCCTAGATCTATAGCGTGAGCTGCTCTATAGTAGCATCTCACTAGGCTATGGTGGCATCTCACTATTGTACCTAGATCTTGGTCGACTAGAGCTCAACCTCGACCTCATGCAACTATGCTCTCAGAGGAGAATCCCTCTCCTTGAGATCCAACTCCTCCTCATCCTCCTTAGGAGCCTCCTACTCCTCCACTACCACCTGCTCTACTAGCTGGCCCCATACCTCGATCCTAGCTTAGACTCTATGCCCTGCTAGATCTACACCATCATCCCCGCCATCATCCTCATAGCCCAAGCTACCATCACCATGCCACATCAGATCCCCCACCACTACACAAATGCATCTGTGACTCCCCTAATGACTCCTAGGTCAACTACTAGGGCATCCTCCTCATCAGAAAGCTCTATGATCCATGGAGGAGGAAGGTCTCCCTCTGCTATGAGATGCCTATACAAAAATGGAACTAGTGGCACATCCTGTTACAGCCCATACTGACGGAGAACCCGAGAGTAGAAGAAATACTCCTTGATGCCAACCTTGCGGTCGATGAGCCACCACTCACATCGCATCCTAGCTATGAAACTAGCTAGATCATCCCAAGTCGGGCACTCATGATATGGATGCCACATGATATCCCCGACCTTCAACCTAGTAAAAGTAGTAGTGTAGTGGGAAAGCTCCCCCACATGAGGATGGCTCTTGTGCTCCTCACACCCTCGAGCCCATCTAGCAGCATAGCACTACATCCGCTCCTCAATAACTATAATCTTGGTAGGAAGCCCCTTGGGATGATCTACCTTGATGTGCTCCCATCCCCAAACCTGTAGAAGCAAACTACAAGCGATGCTGATGTGACCCCGTTGGTGGATATGATACAACTCATCATAGCACTAGGCCAATAGAGACCTACCCCATGCATAGATGATGGGCTCCTCACTGTCCATCAGATCCTGTACCATCGCAAGGAGGTTCCATGAGAACCTCAGGCCTGAGAAATCTAGAATAAGAATGTTGTTGATGACCATCAACAATACTGCATGCCTCCCCGAGAAGACCTTCTCCGATACCAGCGTATGATAGATACACCACCAGATTTGGTGTCCTTGAAGGCATCTGCAGCATGCCTTCTGAACACCCAAAGAAAGATAGCATCACGATCATTAGTGGTCGAAGAGACAATGGCCACTCCATCAAAGGGGATCCGAAATATCCTATACACATCCTCTGGCGTGATAGTCATCTCGCTAGTAGGAAGGTGGAAGGTATTAGTCCGAGAATCCCACCGGTGTACCAGGGCCATGAGGTAAGCCTGATATGACATAATATAGGGCAGCCTAGTGACAAACTATAGCCCATGGACCTTGAGCCAATCCCAGTCTGTATCACTCAGAAGGGGGAGAAGGTCATTCATGAGCTTTGGGTCATGAGCCCGAGCAGTAAGAATCTAAGAGCAAAAGAGAAAACAAAGCATAACTACAATGCATCTAAGGCATAAATCACTATAAAACATGGAAAATGGTGCACATAATGACAAAACTATCCTAAGCCTGAGCAAAGAGAAATAATGCAACTAATCAGGCAACACAATGCAAGGAAGCAACTCAAAATTTTAGAAAAATCAGCATAATCACCTTGCAAGAGTTCAAAATCTTACAAAAATCAACCAAGGCATTCGATCGTTGTCGCCTACAATAGCCAAAAATTAGCCATTGTGGACAGCAGTGGCCAAACCCCAATGGTCAAATTTCTAACCGTTGGATTTCAAATCTAGCCACTCTAAGTGACAGTCACTAAACCACAGGCCGAGCTAGCCACTCTAAGTAGTAGCGACCGATGGGTGACATGGCAAACCCATGAGCCCTAGGCCAAAAATACCAAAATTTTAACAAAAAAAAAAATGGGGACCAACCCATCTCAAAAAATCCTAAACTAGACCTAACTACGGGTTTGATTCATTACCAACAAATTTAATGAGGTTCTTGTACCGATTACTTAATGCGGTTCATTTTACCCAAAAATGAAATAGACAGGGTCAAGGTTTGAGAGAATACCCGAGAAGCTTCGGCTCCTCCACTTGCAGATGTCTCTCCTTGTGCAGCCATGGCCTCTGAATCGTAACAACACTCCAAATCATAGAAGTCACTTTCACTATAGAGCTCTGAAATGCAAAATGATAGCTGGTGAAAGTGAAAATTCAAAACCCTAGGGTTACTTTTTATATTCTCGAATTATGCCTTGGCCATTGCTATCATCAATGGCCCACATTTCTTGGCCGCTCAGGATGAGAGTGGCCATGGGCAGACATTTGGGGGTCGCTGGACCTGACAACGGCCAACAACCTAGACAAAAATAGTAGGAATTCTCTCCATGGGAAGCAACAAAAATATTAAATAAACACATTTTGATGACTCATGGTTATCATAATGTTCAAAATAACAAAAAATTACATAAAAACAAATCTTGAGTAAGCTTCGTATTCAGTTATTTACTCTATCAACTCGATGGTTGCAGCGATTTGCATTCCATGCAACTTGGTGAGATGAGTAAGTCACCATAGAGCTACTCGGGGTAAAATCTTCATTTTGGAATTACGATGCATCACCTCGACCCCGAAGAAGACCAAGATGGTCGGACTGCTCCATGGGTATGATGGAATCATCCTAATTCTCCTATGACACCAAAAACACTGAGCCAAGTGATTCAATACAAGCATAAATAGGATCGCTCACCCTAACTCCCTAAGAAGGCTATTTGTGGTCGGACCGCTCCCCGGGATAAGGATGAGTGATCATCATAAACAAGTGAAATCACACTTGGATGGGGGTCGCCCATTAAAGAAAAAACACTAGAAAGGAACCAAACTTAGTCAAAATGGTCAAGCGACTTGTCGCTTCATTCATCATCTTTCCCTCACCAATTTATTTGTGTGAGGGGGGTAGTTCAAGTCTTCAAAATAATCATAATCAAAATCAACAAAAGATCACTCGATCATGTCAAAATTGCATTCATCCTATGAATCATTGCATCCAAAAAATTACATAACTTCCCCATTTTTTGGGAACATAAGCAAACATGGCATCTTCAATTTGTAGCTCTCCTACCGGTCGGATCTGATTGTAGCAACAGAAGCTACCCGATTGAGTCTGAGGAATGAGTGCGATTGAATATGTGCAAGCCCTATGCTAAGTAAAGCCTTCCAAATGTTGAAGCAATGATTCAAGGATGAGTGTCATCTTGCATGATTGGGCCATCCAACGTTGATCAGATCAATGATCATCATACACCCTACGAACATAGCAGTCTACGTTTTTGCTCCATGCTGTGTCTTTCACTCAGCGCATCACAAAAAGGGGCATCTGTAGACACCTAAAACATGTCATGTTCAGGGAGACTACTCACATAGGCACACTCATAGGTCATGTGACTAAACCTTGGGATCTTCCAAGTGTCAAAAGTGGTTCTGGCCACTCATATGGGGCATTTTCAGCCCATCCAAGCCTGGCCACTGTAGACCAGAGTGGCCAGAATCCAGCCACTGTAGCTCAGAGCGGCCAAACCTTAGCCACTGCAGATGACAGTGGCTAAGATTTAAATGCATTTTTCCACCAATCTAGCCTAATATTGGGTGGAAGTGGTAGTCTGCATGCAATAAGGATGAGCGGGGACAACTTTGCATTCCTCCTCATAGCCAGTCTACATGGAAGACTCCAGTCTTGATTTAGACTTCAGTTAAACATAGAAAAACAAAGAGCTTCTCATGCTAACACCTAGTACGCATGAGGGATTCAGTCCTAGGGTTTGGAACATTGACCTAGGGCTTCAAACACTTTATAAGGAGCAAACCTAAAAGCACTAGGGGACCTTCTTTGATCAATTAGGGGACCTTCTTAGACCTCCTTTTATCAATCAGAGAGAGAGAACATCATACATCAGAACTTTGAACAGGTTGGATCATTGAGGAGAGCTTCTAGAGACTTGGAGAGCTTCCCTTGGAGATCGATTCTTGTAGCGGAGCCCTATCGGATTGGAGGGCAAATATGAACACATAAGGTAATCATTTTAACATTAGTAGCATACTTGAGCCTATAGTCATTGGATCAATAGGAGGAGATTTCACCTTAGCGGTCGTTGTCCTAGATAGTGGCCCACAACCTAGTCTAGGGTTTTAGGTGTTATTTTCTTTCATTCTGCTTTCTCGTTCATTTCATTAGCATAGGCTTTATTTCAGTTATTCGCATTCATAGTACTAGTTCATTGCATTTGTTTCTATTGAGCTTATTCATTGCTAACAACCTCATCCGGGGAGGCAATCTCGGACATCTAAGCGTGTGTTGTTGTTTCATTGATTTTAGGGCTACAGGTTCATCGGGAAAATCTGCAACATACGAAAGCAAGAGGATCCCTCTAGCAATCAGACCTAGAGAAGGAGGCATCTGTAAGCCCTCATACATTTTTGTGTGCATCATCGGGAAGCCTTATAAAAGTGCACCCCCTATGCGAGGGGATATTTTATACACTTGCTACCCTCTTTGTGTGTAAAATCATGTATCAAATGAAGGGTATCCCTTAGAGGGATTCATATGTAACCGGATCTTGGGAATATCAATACAAAAAGCATTCATTCATTTATTTCTTCGCATTCTGGTTATATCTGCTTTGTGCCTTTCATTTATTGCATGTTTAACATTAAAGGATTCAATCGAATCGCAAGTAGAGTAGTTGGTGGACGGCGTGTCGCTTCCCAAGGGTTGCTGCAACACTGTAAGTATTGATTGCAATAACTCTTCATATTAGAGAAAATTAATATGGTAGAAGCTCGAAGTATTCCTATAGCGAATATAATATTGTAGTATCAACGCATGGGGCACATTTGTGAGAAATACCTTTGAACATTAAAAAATGAAAGGTATGGTTGAAGGAGTTTTTGATTGCCCATTAAGTTTTAATTTTTGTGAGAACTATATTTTTGGAAAGCAAACTCGAGTTAATTTTCCTAGTAGTGCTACAAAATCTAAAGGAATTATGTATCTATTTCACAGTGATGTGTTTGGACCTGCAAAAGTACCATCATTAGATAAATATATCTATTTTTTTACATTTATAGATGACTTCTCAAGAAAGACCTGGGTATATTTTTATGGTATATATCTGATGTTTTCAAAAAAATTAATGAGTTCAAGGCTATTGTAGAAAATTAAACAGAGAAAAGATAAAGGTTTTGAGAAATGATAATGGTGGTGAGTATTACTCTAATGAATTTGAGCAGTTTTGCAAGTAATGTGGAATATAAAGGTAGAGAACAACTTTGTATACTTCACAATAAAATGGAATTGTAGAATGGATGAATAGAACATTGATGGATAAGGCCAAAATTATGATAAGTGGTGTAGGGTTAAAAAAGAAATTATGGGTAAAATTCATGTTAACTACTTGTTACCTCATCAATATATCTCCTACCTCATAAATGGATAAAACTCCACAGGAAGTGTGGACTAGTAAGAAACCCTCTCTCAGTGATATAAGGGTTCGCAAAGCTTATATGTATGTCCCAAAAGAGAAAATGACTAAGCTAGACTATAAATCTAAAAAATACATATTATGGGTTATAGTACTAGTGTTAAAGGATATAAGTTGTGGAACCTAGAAACACATAATATTGCTTACAATCATAATGTGATCTTTAGAGAAACAAAAGGGGTTTCAAAAAATAAAATGCAACCAAGCAAAGAACTTGAAATAGTTCAGGTAAAATTGGAACAGGAGGAAGAACATGTGTGTGAACCTGATTCTATAGAAGAATATGAATTATAGAGAGTTTAAAAAGTAATAATCAAATGAAGAAGGTGAGGAGGAAGCTAAAGGTGCAGAACCTGTAACTCTAATTTTGAGGAGATCAGATTGAGTGTGAAGACTCCCAAAAAGATATAGCCCTTCAAATTTTTATTTTACATTTAATTTATCAGTGACTGATGAAGAACCCAAGATTGGAAAGGTAATTCAGTCAAGTGAGAATAAGTCTTGGAAAAGGGCTATGGAGGAAGAAATGGAGTTTGTGGATAAAAATAAGACATGGGACTTGGTGATACTATCCCCTAGAAGAAAACTTAATGGTTGTAAATGGTTATTCAAGAAAAAATACAATAAAAAAAGAAAGTTAGAGAAGTACAAAGCTCGCTTGGTAGCAAAAGGATTTTCTCAAGTTGAAGGAATTGACTTTATTTTTTCTCCTATGGCTAAACTAACATCAATTAGAATTTTGTTGGCTATTTCAGCTACTTTTGATTTTAAAATATAACAAATAGATGTAAAGACAACTTTTCTACATGATGAACTTGATGAAGATATATATATATATATATATATCATAACAATAATTCTTCAAAATAAAAGGTAAGGAGGACTTGTTATGCAAGTTGAATAAGTCTCTTTACAGATTAAAGTAATCTCCAAGAATGTGGAACCAAAAATTTGACAAGTTTGTTTTGACACTTAGTCTTGGAAAAAGCAAAAGCAGATCTGTGTTTATTTCAAAAAGGAAGGTGAAAATTTTGTTATCATTATTTTGTATGTGGATTACATGTTGGTAATTGGTAACAATAAGGATGTGATAAAGTTACTAAAATATTAGTTATCTTCTAAATTTGACATGAAGGATTTGGGTGTTGCAAAATTTATTTTGGGTATGGAAATAATAAGGGATTGTGCAAATAGAAAGTTATGGTTAAATCAAAAGAAATATATTGATTTGATACTATAGAGATTTAGGATGCATGATTGTAAACCAGTATGTACTCCATATCCTGTTGGTCAAAATTTATATGCTAAATAGTGTTCTAAAATAAATGAAGAAATTGAAGAAATACATCATGTTCCTTATGCCAACAATATTGGTAGTCTAATATATGCAGTGGTTTGTACTAGACCTGATATTGCACATGTAGTGGAGTAGTTAGAAAAAAAAATGTCCAATCCAAGAAAGGAACATTGGACTGTTGTGAAGAGGATATTTAGATATCTATGTGGAACTACAAATTATGTTATCTGTTACCAAGGAAAATTTTGAGACAATAATATTTTAAATCTAAAAGGCTTTTTGGATGTTGACTAGGTTGGAGATTTTAACAAGAGAAGATCCATGAGTGCTTATGTATTTAGGTTGTTTGGAGGGACAATAAGTTGGATGAGTAAAAAGTAATCGGTGGTTGCTTTATCCACTATAGAAGCATAGTACATTACAACAACTCATACCTGTAAAGAAGCAGTGTGGTTATAGAGGTTGTGTTCAACAGTTAGTCTTAAACAAAAAGTTGTGAGAATTAAAAATGATAGTCAAAGTGCAATATTTTTGGTAAACAATCCTAGTTTTCATGATCAGTCAAAACATATTGATATCAAGCACTATTTTATGAGAGCTATAGTTGAAGAGAACTGGATGATGTTAGAGAAAGTTGATACAAAGACGAATAGTGTTGATTTGTTAACAAAGGCTATACCTGCTCAAAATATTTCTTAGTGTAGATCTATGGGCATGGTTGCCATTGACAATTGACAATGGCAATTTTTAGCCCCTATGGAAAGTATTCAACAAGTAGGAGAATGTTGGAATTGTGTTGAATTTTTCCCATGTTATTCAAGTGGGGTTAACTCTAAGAATACTAGACACTTTGCTCCTATACTTGTCGAGGTTCAGGTTTGGGCTGGGCCCCGAGCAAGGGTACGGGGGTAATAGCCCTTGTTCAAGGGTATGTGGGCGGTATCCCTTGGGAAATGTTTTGGGGGGTTTAAGGTATTTTTTATACCCATATGGGTAGTTTTGGGTTAATGTATAGTCGGCCCATGGATTTTTTCCCATGGTATTATGATTCCCCTTCTTGTGTTGTTGGTATATAAAACAACACTTCCATGAGGGCTTGGATGATATGTGGAATGCACAAGCAATGTAATCATAAGCAAAAGCAAGCAAAACATGGATAAGGATATTATTGTATTGGAGACAGTCAAGTTTATATAATAACAAAATATTCTTGCTAGGTTTTTTTCTTAAAGGGTTTCCCAAGATAATTTTTTGTGTAATGTGTTTCTTCTTCTCTATTTTTCCTTTGATTCTACACTTATTGCTTTTCTAGATTTCGTTCATTGGGTCTTCACAACCAAGCATTAAACCAAAAATTTGCATAGCTCCCTTCATTACTGACCATATAACATGTTTCTTTATCAATTGCAAACTCTTTAATATGAAGTTCCATGTTGACAATACTTTGGGTAGAGTTCTTTTTCTAAACAATTTCATTGCATCAAGAGAATCTATGTATTTTTGAAGTATTATCTCTACCCGATTCTTTCCTTGATATTTGAATAATATCCACCCAAGATTTACTCCTAATTCCAAATTCATAAGTCTACAATTCTGCAAGCCTACTCCTCCAATATTCTTTCCTTTGCAAATCCTATCCCACTTAAAAATAGGAAACCTAATTTTTTTCTCACGACCTTTCCATAGAAAATCTCTTTGAATTTTATCAATTTTTGATGCAATACCTGCTGGTAATCTTGAAAGTGATAATTAAAATTCATTATTAAAACATGCTATATTTGATATTAATTTATATTTTAATTTTTTAATATTTTAATGTTTTCTTTTTCTTTTTTAACAAGCTCACTCACACACACCACATCATGGTTTGAGCCTAAGTTTTTCGAAAGAGAGCCCAAATACCAAACCACTCCTAGAAGGAACTATATTTTAAAGTTATTTTTATGACCTAATTAAATTTGTATTATAATAGCACCATGATGTGACTTGTTGAATTATCATATCATAATATGAAAAAAATCTCTTTATTTTAATATATAAGATTAAACATAATTGTATATCTATAGGGATGAGATGTCTTTATATGCATATATAGGGTTAAAGTTAATTGAATTACTATGATAATATCCTCTGTCTTAATATGGATAAGATATATTTATCTATATACAGGGTTAAACTTCATTGTATATATAATGTGATATATTACTTTTCATTTTATTTAAAACAACCTAATGTTTAATTTTTTTTTTTTAATAAGCTATGTGTGGCTTCTATTGGGGGCCACTCCCATTATGAAAACAAAATATTACATTTCTAATAATTTAATTGAAGCATATCCAACTTTATCTATCGGCGATATTCTTCATGTATCCTTCTATCAAAGATATTCTTCATCTTCCTCAAACTGCTAAGTTTCCACAATCAACTCCTTTTATATCAAATGCCTTCAAAAATTTAAATTATTTCAAGATGAAATTCAACACTACGAATGGCTAAAATATTTGTTGCCCAACTTCTATATCCAGAATTATCTTGTCCATAACAACCTCACAATTTAGTAAAACCTTTTTTAAGGGTTCTTATTCATTCCCCTAATATTCCAAGATATTATTTTCATTGTTACTTTTGTATTTTATTTGTGGGTTTAGCTCCACTTCTTGTTAACACTTGTGATATTTTGCTTTTATTTTCCCAAATTAATATCCCTTTGTGTTTCTTTTTCTCTTTTATTTTTGTTTCTTGGGTCTTCCTCTCTTTTTTCATTCTCAGCAATACTTTCATCTTCATCAATCTCTTTAATATTCTCACATTGTTCATAGTAAAACTTATCATTTTTAGTTTTGTCTTGTTCTGAAGAATCTGAAGTGCAAGGAATAACCTAAAAAGCACAATCTTCTTTATATTTCTCTAGAGACCCTAAAGTGCAAGGATGCTCTTTTGTAGCAATTACCCTCTTATTCTACCCTAAAAACCCTAAATTGTTATGGGTTTACTCCAACCTCATTTCTATATTATTCTTCTCTTGAAACCCTAAAGTGCAAGGGATAAAATCTTAACCACTTTTACTTTTATTACTTGAATAGGATTCTATACTACTTGAGGAAAATGAAGATGATTTACCTAGAATAAACTTGACTTTTTATGTTGTATTTATTTTGGGTTTTATCTCCACGTCTTCTTTTGCACCTTTAATTCCTTCGAAACTTGCCAGTTGATATTGTCAATAGGATTTATTTACCTCTTCTTTTGGAGTGGAATTGATTCATCTTGAAGTTTATCTCATGGGTAGAAATTTTTGTCTCTTTCTTCATAGTTTTTACTTTGCAAACTCTCGCCATGTGTCCAATATAAAAATAATTATGACAATGAAGTGCAATATTTTCATAATCTACTTGTTGATTCCATTCTCTTGATTCAGATTTAATCTTAATGGATTGTGGCAAAGGTTTTAAAATATCTATAGCAACACATATTCGAGTATATATAACATGATTTTTCTCCTTATTTGTTGGTCCTTCCTTGATGAATTCCCCTAAGGTATTTCCAATATTTTTCAAAACATCCTTATTTATAAGCTGATATAGAAGTCCAAAAAGCCCACACTAGAAGCTTCTTAATAGTTTTTGACTCAAAAAAAAAATTGTTCCATGGTATCAAATAAAGTGCATCTCTTCCCCTAAACCATGGGCCACCAACCATTATTTTATTCCTAATTTTTGAAATGGAAAAGATGATGAGGAAAAAACCTTTAGGGAGTGTTGGTCAAATATCTACCTAATTATACAAACATACGTTTGTGCTCCCTAGACATGGCCAACATTGAAAGACCGGAGGAAAGAGATGTCTTCTATGCCAATCTCTAAAGAGGGTTGGGTCCCTTACTAAATCCTACACTGGTTTAATACTAAGGTTGCAGGAAAGAAATTAGAAATGATAGAAAGAGATGGGAAATAGGGCCACAAGCCAAAGGTGTAGGATTGGGTATAGACTAGCAGTAGGAATTCCACCCAAGCATTGAAGTAGAATGCAATAAAAGAAAACAATATGATTTAATTACAACCTTGTGGAAACAAAAACAATGTTCAAATTCATATGCAAAATTCAAACTAAACAGTAGATAATTAATATGAGCGGACAATAGAAATGTATAAAAACAAAAGGAAATCACACACAAGATCACTTAAAATTTTGGAAGTCAAGTATCCTCTATTGATGTAGATAAATTGAATAATTTTTTATAGAATGTCTAACCCTTTTTACAATGGAAGTTGATTAGTATTTATAGAGGATTTTGCCTTTTTCATTAAATACACATGAAGACAAAATGCTCACAGATCAGGAACCATGGTGAGATAATTCTTCCTTTAAGTCATTGAAATTCCTCCTTTTGAGGTGATGATCCATCTTTTAAGGAAAGTCTTCTAGGAAATTTGTATTTCTGGGCATCGATGCATGGAAAACTACAAGGCTTGGTCGTTGACTTGGTACATTCGCCATCCTTGAAAATACACTTTTGCTTGGAAATCATGAAAATCATCTTGCACTTTTAATATTGTTGCCTTCTTTGCTTGAGATCCACAACATGAATTACTATTCACCTCAAACATTTAATGCTCTTCATTCGCCTACCTTGGGCATTCCTAAAAACTCGTGACATCATTGATAGCACAATTCGCTCGGATGAGAAAATAAGCGAACGCTCATTTACTCCTTTCATGAAGTGCATTGGTGTAAAGGGCACCTTCCATTGATTTAATGAACTATATGCCCTTTCTAGTCATGGCAACAATCATATTTTGTTCCCAGGTGAAAGCGCCCCCAATAGCTACGTTATTCTCTTTTAAATCTCTGTTCGGCCCCAAAAGAGGCAAAAGGAGTTGTTGCCTTCCTCTTGGGGCAAATGCACGATTGAATTTTCAATGTCGCTCTGAAATTTTGACTCTTTGTCCTCTTTATTATTCATGGCGCATTCACCCCCAGGAGGGGTGAATGGAGTTTTCACCCCTCGATTGGGGTGAACGTAAGATTAACTTTTTAAAGTCGTGCTTTTGAATATGTTCGCCCCAACTTGGGGCAAACGCACCTTCCCTTGAAAGCTGCCCATTTTTACCAAATTTTACAATGCCTTAAAAAAATTTGTCGATCACACCTTCAACTTGGCCAATGTATTGGGTGAACGCGTTTTTCCATATTTTCGAAGATGTTCACCCCAAAATGAGGTGAACAAAGCCTTTGCCCCAAATTTGGGGTGAACGCGTTTCTTCCTTCATTTTGACTTCGGGCGACGTCAACACTTAGCAATTTTTTGATACTTCATTGTTTAATTTTCCTTCTTTTGCTTCAACAAGGAGCGTATATGTTCACCCTTTGGTTAAGGAGAACGTGATTTTCAATTTTAGCGAAGCCAGCGAAGTTCTCATTTTATGCATATGCACCATTTTACAACTGTTTTATAGGTGATCCAAGCCAAAGTCTCTAGCCCATTTCCCCAGTCACTTTCCTTAAAACACCCATTATTTTCAAACCAAAAGGATGTCAAAAAATACAAAAGAAAAAAAAATAACTACAACATATTTTGCTGGTCAAAATACTGTATGTTAATATTAATAAATTTTGTCTCTTTACAATCAAAAACTTCATCAAAAATACTTCAATGTGGCATATTACAAAACTACCAATATTTTTGGCGGCTCACGGGGTATCCAGCTTGTATGGATGCAAGCAATACCATACCTTTATCTATTGGGATTTTATTTATTCTTCGTGTCGGCTGCTTTGACTGGTGCTTTTGATGTAGACATTTTTCTTTGTGACTCTTCTTCTACCTTCTTAGTAGCTTCGGCCTCTGTTGCTACTCGGAGTACCCCTACCCACTCTGCTTCTTCTACTACTTTTTCTACCATTGTGCACTCTGTTGCTGCTCATTAATCCTACTCTTTGAGGCTTTCAAAAGTTACCTCATAGACTGTGACTGCCTCCTCCCAAGCATGAGTGGTAAACAAATAGAGAACACTCAATGACTAATAAACAAAGCAAAGATTTTGGATGTCTTCTAGGCTGAGGCACTTCACTCGCTAGGCTAGCTCAAACAATAAAAGCTCCATGCGGGTATACTTCTGCATGAATGAAAACACTTGTGCTTCTATGATAGGTTCCTCCCATGCATCGATCTCTAAGGTATCCTCCATGAACTTCTTCCAAACCGCTTCCAACTATTTTTTCGATAAAGGTTCACCCCACTCATCTGTAAAATTCAAAAATCCCATATCGACAAGAGCATCAAAATGAGTCATGGAAACAATATGCTCTTGCTCGATGGCAGTAAGAATTTTCTAGCCTTCCCTCACTATGTCCATCCTTTAAAAGTAGCTACGTATTGTGACTTTTGCAGCTGACCAAGTGTGATCACTCTCACTCAGGGGATGAATGTGTATGCTGGAATTAGCCAAATCTTGAATTTTTACTACCATCTCCATGTATGTCTCCAACATCTCCTCGGTAGTATCTATCAACTGCTACCCCATTTGAATCTATATTCTGACCATCCATAAATAATGCAACACTTTAACTGCTTGTGCGACCAGTTTTTCATAGTTTTGGACTGAGCGAAGGCACACCTCCTTGATACTTTTCAAAGAAAAAATTGTAGCATGTGTGGCCTTATCTTCCAGTTGATTCTATATGACCTCTAGCTAATTTCAGAGTGCATGCATTTCTATCCTTGCTGCACCCCTTTCCTTCAAGTGCACTCCTACCTGTTGATGTAAGTGTTCATTCTCTATGGTTGTCTTCTCCTCTTATGCTCTACTTTTAGCCAAAGAATTTTTGAGTTCGATAATTTTATTCTCATTATCAAAATATCTCTGCTTAAAATACTCGCCATGAAAGTATACCGAACTCATATCCACTTATATGTTACCAGTTTTCTTCGTGGGATCAATCCTGGTGAGGTCCTCTGTTATGGTCTCACAAACATAATCACTCAACATTATTTCTCCTTGTGGTTTCTGAAACAAGGGAGTGATTTTAGTCATGTGAGCTTCCATAGCAATGAGATCAAAAGCAACCTTCTTGAGCGACCAAGCTAGAGCCAGAGCTTCTTTTTACCTCTTGATTTTCAACCACTACAATGAACTAAGGTGCACCCAATTTATTTTCTCCATGTTGGGTTGTTTTAGTACCACCTGAATGTTGGGTAGTACTTGTAGCTCTAAAAATGGCATGAAAGGTATCAAAACTTTTGAGTGGTCAGGCTCAAAGGAAGTAGATGGGATGGCTAGAAGAGGAGGGACCAAAATTATAGAATGGGTGGAGGAACCAGGTTTGGCTGTTGTTACGCTCACTCTGGGAGGAGCCTGCATACTTACAGCCTCGATGAAAGTGGTGACAACAATGGAAGTGGAAGGGCACAAAAATGGTTTCATCCTTGATGCAAAAAAATTGAAAGAAATGGGGGTTGAAGAAAGGGGAAGAGAAGTAGCAGTAGTGACTTCGGGAAGGGAAGAAGAGAGAAGCAAAATGGATGCAAAAGGCATACCGAAAGGTGGAGAGACTGAAACATAAACTTATGGAAGTGAATTGATAGTAACTACATGCTTTGAAGAAGAATAAGGAAAATAGGATGTACCTTCAGGTGTGGGTACCACGTGCTCTGGTGATGGAAGCGGTTGTGAAATAATTTTCTCCTTTTGTTTTTTTACTTCCTCCTCAACATTCACATCCTTCTCGATGTCCACAACCTCCACCTGAGGACTCTCTAACTACTGGTCCTCCTCTTGTTCATGAATCATTGAAAATATTTGTGCAACCATCATCGAAGCATCTATCACCATCGAAAAGGAAATGACAATTGCCAAAATAACTAGAACTGTGGGAACTGTAGCCACTAAAACATCAGTAGTAGAATAGGAAGTGGCACTAGTCCTTGGTCTCTTCACAACTTTGGGAAATGGGGGTACATCTCGAATAGTCTACCTCTCTGGCAAAGGTGCCTCCTCAATTTTATGCTTCGTCCGCTGTGATCTTCGTCTAAAACATTCTACTATTTTTTCTTCTTCAAAATTTCTTCTTCGACTATCAAGCATTCTCCCTTTACCTCACTTTTTCCACTATCAAAATTTTGGAAGCTTTGAGGCAAGATCCTAGCGAAAGTGATAGGTTTATAGAAATTAACAAACTCATCGTAGGTGTTTGAAAATGCCTCATCCATATTCAACCTGTAAGGAGACGTGGTCTTTCCTCGATGGACCCGCATTATCCACCAGTTTGTAATTTTATCCTCAGTACATAGGGGCTGAATTTATTTTACCTGACTAAACAACCCGAGTGGAGGAATCTAATTTTTGTACTTCACCATATTATAATCAGCCTCATGTTCATAGCAATCATGCCAAGGTGGAAGCAACGTCATATCTTCAATGTGCCACTCCAAGTCGGGTCCATCAAAATTATTTTACTTTTTCTCAATGTTGGGTTGAGGACAATAGTGAAATGTCTTGGCCTTTATTATCTCTATGAATTTTTCCAACGGGTCATACCTCCAACGGTGCGGTAGTTCTATCAATCCCAAGTCTGAGAGCATTATTGTGAGTAGCCTATTCTGCCCAACCTGGATCACTTCTATATTGATGAACTTGAATGACATATTGCAAGTCATCTTCTTATCGTGCCCTACTCCATATACATCATTCACATAGTCTGATTGGTGCACCACCTCCATAGTGAAAACATGTTCGGTGGAAAAATATGGTAGTAGGAATGGCTTTCCTGTGAAGCAAAAAATTCTTACAACCATGCCCTGAGTAATCAAAAAGTTGTCTCCTTTTTCTCCTATAACTACTACTTCTCTCATCCCCCGTGGCACTCTTTCACATGTACCACAAAGTAGTTCTATTGTAGACCCCAAAAATAAACTGTTAAAACTATAAAATGACTCCCTGTTTGATAGAGCAAAAGTCCACATGTAAACTGGTAGAAGTTCATCCCTCTCATCCATTTACCTCACTGTAATGAATGAGAAGTGTTGGTGTAGGTGAAAGAAGATATACCATACCAAAAAATAAGTATACCTGAACAATGTCTCTTCCCCAATTTGTAACCTCTCTAGCTAAAAATGCAATTTTTGAGAAATAAAATCGACCTAATCAAAGAAAATAGGATTGATGCCTTGCCTCATGGCCGGTGGAGAGTAAAAATATACCTAGAAAATGCATTATGCTAGGTCTGCCTACCACTTATGAATGATAGAATCTGTCGATAGACCGAAAATCCACTTCAAAATTGAATAGATGTCTAGGCTCTTAAATTTTGTGAGCAACTTTAGTAGGTTTGGAAGCTACCCTAGTTGTGGCTCCTTAATCAATTGCGTCTCCATGAACCGACACATCATTATAGTGGATATGTATATGTCCTCCTACTCATTGGTATGTAACTTCTTGGTAATCACATAAGAAGGAGGCTTCAAACCACAAGCGAATGCCTCTCGCACTTCCTCTGAGGTAATATTAAAGACTATTTCCCTATTTGCATTCCTCATCGTCCTAGTAACTGGATTATAAAATCAAGAAATAAGCTACACCAGTTCTGGGCATGGGTGTATGGGCATACACAGATACCAAAATAATTATAAGTGATATGGCACCATTAATATGCTTCCTGCTGTTAACCCCTGATTTACTATGAACTGCACATCCTGCCACAGTTTCTCGATACCCTTATTGGTAATTACGTAGTCCCCAATTTTTGCCATTATGTCAGCGTATGGGTCCAAATCCACATTTTTATTCCTTTGGGCCTTTTTGGATTTCTATTCACCTTCTCTCTTCCTATACTTTTTGGTTTCTATCGCCTATGTCGCCTCTTTGCTTCTTTTTCTCATTATTTTTCTTTGATGATTACCCCAAAATCTCTCTGTAATTTTTGCAACAACACTGTAACACAATGATAGAGAAAATTTAAAATATAATTCAACTGTGATACTTTTACCTATTCCTTTATATAGAGTACCCCTCCAACCACCGTAGTAAATACCGAATTTCCATTGAAAAATTTTGGAAGAACGTGCTCTTCATTTCACTCGCCTGGCACTATTTTTTATGATATAATGGTTTCGATTATTACTCACTACAAAATCCTCCTTAGAATGTGTGCCCTTTTATAGTGTGGTTTCATAGAAAATCATGCCTTGGACTTTAAATCTTCCTTGGGAAAATAACCCTGCCACGTGCGAACCAATAAGTGCTTCTCTTGAGGGGGATGTGAAAGAGATATGGTGAGAAAATATTCGAATTGCGAGGTAGGCAGGAAGCAGAGAAGCGAGAATAGGAGCTTGGGGAGTGGTGCGATAGCGAGCGGCGAGTCCATCGGCCACCACACAAAGAGAGAAATAACAAACAAGACATACCTAGGCATGATAGACGACCAGAATGGAGACATCAGGGGAAAAGACCCACCGGATAAAACATCAGATGGCGACAAGAGGACCAACCAGGTTTCATTCATGGAAGTCCTCCAAGGGAAACCTAAACCCTCGACTTCTGCATCAAACACCTTTGTAGCCCAGGGTAGTGACGTATTTTATCCACAACAAGTCATGGAAGGGTATGCGACCCTAGATTCATTTTCCCTGGTAGGGAAGTTCGTCGGAGGACGTCCAGATATGGATTCAATCCGGTGCTAGGTGGACAACTAAATGGAAAACTCGAGGGTGTCTGGAACTATCTACAATGTCCAGGGGGTTTTTCATGATCCGCCTCAACACATAGGAGGATGTAGACCACATTTTATCAGGGGGCCCATGGTTCTTCGGAAGAAGAAGCCTCTTCCTCCGCAAATGGGAAGTCGAGTTCGACCTAGATACACAGAGCATTAACTATGCTCCCATTTGGGTTCGGCTCCCAAACTTGCCTGCACATTTCTTCCATGAAGATGCACTCCAAGGGATAGCCCGAGCAATCGGGGAATTGGTCACCATTGACCCAACTACTCGCGCTCGAACTCGCCTGACGCAAGCCCGCATTTGCATCAATGTCAATCTAGAGACTCAGCTCCCTGACCATCTTAACCTAATTTATGGATCATACCACCAAAGCCAGCCATTGGAATATGAAAACAAACCCATATTTTGCCCTGATTGCCAAACCCAAGGGCATCTTCCATCCTAGTGCCCGAATCGTAAAGGAGCATAGATCGACTCCCAGACTTCGAATCACCCAGTCCATGGAGAAAATCAGAAGATGAAAGCCAGAATGGGACAAATCCAAAACCATAGGGGCAAGCAACAGGCCCTACCTCCTTCAAACGATGATACACAAAAGGCAAGTAGTCTGTTCACTATCTCTAACAAGTTCAATTTACTCAGCAATTTTGGTCTCTTTGATAAAATAAATGTTGAGGAGCTCCCTGGAAAGGATCTCCCTATCCCAAACCCACTCCCCCAACCATGCCCCAAGGCCAAACCCCCCCAGAAAACCCCTTCCCCACCTCCTCAACCATGCCCTCTATCCCCACCCATCATCGACATCGATTCCCTGAGCTCTCCTCCCAAACCCTCTCAGTCCCCCAATCCTCTGCCCACATCTTCCCCACCCACTGGGAATGGGTCACCCCTCTCCCCATCTAAACCCCACAATGCCAAAACTGACAGTGATGATTCATCCCAAGAATCCCTAGAACCATGGAGTCCAAAACAAACTAGGAGTTTCAAAAAGTCCCAGATGGATGTAGGAGGTGATAGGAAAAAGGGTAGGCCTTCAGGCGTTGAACTGAGAAACCATGATACAACTGAAGATATAGCCAATGGCACCCAAAAAACCCTTTTCCAAGAACTCAAAAGTGCCAATAGGGAAGAAACCAAGAGATCCAAACCCCCTGTGCAGCAAGGCAAAGGGGGAAAAAACCCTCCAAGAGTTCCAAATGAAAGTCCTCTCCTAGAATGCGAGAGGGTTAAATGGGGCAGTCAAACAAAGACTGGTTGCTGCCATGCGAAAATATTATAATCCCACCATATTTCTTATCCAAGAAACCAAATTAGGTGAACACTGGTCACCGAGAGTTGCCAAGACCATTTGGAGAAAATGTGAGTATGCCCACACTCCGACTTTTGGTACCTCAGGCGGTCTCCTCTGTCTATGAGACCCTACCAAAGTAGAAGGTAGAGTCATCTCAGGTGAAGGACGCTTGTCCAATATCTACTTCCATGACCCCAACACCCAACTCTCCTGGGTAATGACAAATGTTTATGCCCCTAACACATAGCAGGGCAGACTGATCTTGTGGAACAACCTCACTCAGATGAGGCAAGCATTTAGCAACATCCCATGGATCCTAGCAGGGGACTTCAATACCCCCTGCACTATTCAGAGAAAAGAGGGGGAATGACTTAACCTCCAAAACCACAAATGACTTCGCATAGTTCATAGACTCAAATGAACTCATGGACGTTCAGCTGAGGGGGTCCCAGTTCACATGGAGCAATAGACGGAGGGGCGGAGACCTTATCCAAGAATGTTTGGACCATTTTCTATTGTCCCAAGAAGCGCTCCCCCTCTTTGGTGATGCCAGCCTTTAGGCACTCCCAAAAATTGGGTTCGATCACAACCCCCTTATTTTTGAAATTGTAAGCAGATCTCAGTTCAAGACCCCCTTCTAGTTTGAATCAATGTGGACTCAGCACCCAGATCTCAAAAGATAGATTGTCGAATGGTGGGGGAAAAATTTCCCTGGGACTGTCATAAACCAGGTAATGCAGAAACTTTGATCGATTAAAATAAAATTGAAGGGGTGGAACAGAGAGACATTCAAGAATATCTTTGAAAATAAGAATAACATCAAAATCAGGCTCGAACAGATTGAGGATAGGTTCCAATAGGGGCAGGGGGATGACAATCTCAGAGCTGAAGAGTGGGTCCTACTTTCAGAATACCATAATACCCTATGAAAGGAAGAAATGTTCTGGCACCAAAAATCGAGACAACTTTGGCTCAAGGAAGGAGACTCCAACTCCAAATTTTTCCACATTTCCACCCTCAGGCATAGGGGAGCTAACAGGATTAAGAGCCTCACCAGGCAAGATGGGTCTTTCACCTCTGACATCCACCAGATTTGGGATGAAGTTGTTTCCCACTTTGAATCCCTCCTAGGCCCCCACCCCCTCCCTCCGATCAGGCCATGGACACCCTTCTCGAGAACATTCCTAGTACCATATCTGAAGCCATGAATGACCTTCTCCTTAGCCCTCTGACCCCTAAAGAAATCCACCAGGCCTTGTTTTCCATGCAGCCAGACAAAGCCCCTGGCCCCGATGGTTTCTCCCCTAGGTTCTTCCAAACCTACTGGGACATCGTTGGCCCCGACCTCTGCCTAGCTATTTTTGAAATGCAGCTCACCAGAACCATTCCCAGGGACGTCAATTCCACTTTCCTTGCTCTCATTCCCAAGGGGCCCAATTCCCAATCCCTATCTGATTACCGCCCCATTAGCCTTTGCAATGTCATTTATAAGATCCTATCCAAAGCTATGGCCAATAGACTCATAGGCATCCTCCCTTCCATCATCGATCCCTACCAAGGGAGTACCATCAAGGGGCGAAACATTGTTGACGGTGTCATCACAGTTCATGAGCTTATCCACTCAGCCCATATCTCCAACAAGTTTACCTTCTTCTTGAAGCTTGATATGAATAAGGCCTTTGATAGAGTGGACCAGGAGTTTCTGACCAAAGTCCTCCTCAAATTTGGCTTCCATGAGAACTGGGTTAATTTGATCTCAAACTGCATCTCCTCTTCTTGGTTCTCCATCCTTGTCAATGGGTCAGCAGTAGGGTATTTCCCTAGTACCAGAGGTCTAAGACAAGGGGACCCCCTCTCCCCCATTCTCTTCATCATTCTGGCTGAGATTCTGGGGAGGGCCATCAAATCTGCCTGCTCTAGAATATTGATATCCGGTATTAAGGCTACCTCCAACCTCCAGCCTTCAACTCACCAATAGTTTGTCGATGACACCCTGCTGGCCACTTCAGCCTCGGTGGCTGAAGCCAAAATCATTAAGTCTATTCTCAATCTCTATGAGGAAGTTGTTGGTTAGAGGATCAATTTCACCAAGAGAAAACTCTACTTCATCAACACCCCCATCAAGCGGCAGGTCAAAATTGTAGGTATTTTGGGATGCACCATTGCTGATTTCCCGACCACATACCTGGGCCTCCCAATGTTTCGAGGGAGACCAACCAAGACTATGTGGAACAATGTCACTGAAAGAATTCATAGGAAATTGGTAGGCTGGAAAGGGGCTCTCCTCTCCCAAGTGGGCAAAGCAACCTTGGTCAAGTCTATCCTCCAAAGCATCTCGGTGTACTTTCTGTCAGTCTTCAAAATCCTAGTGGTTGTGGGAGAAGCTATAGAGAAGATCCAAAAATGCTTCCTATGGGTAGGGTCTGATAACCAGTGGAAGTTTCACCTGATGGCCTGGGATAAAGTGTGCACTCCAAAAGATAGAGGCGGGCTTGGGTTGCGCAGGATCAGTCTCATGAACCAGGCCCTTTTGGCCAAACAAGCATGGAAGGTTGTCACCAACGCCAATTTGGAGTGGGTGTCTATTGTCAAACGAAAGTATTTGCAACAACTTTCTTTCAGGGATGAAGGGAGTCCCAGTAATGGTTCCCACTTTTGGCAATCCATAACCCACACCAAGCACCTTCTTCAACAAGGGATAAGATGGCAGCTTGGGGATGGCAAAGATATTGACTTCTGGCATGAACCGTGGGCTAGGGACGAGCCCCTTGTCAAAGACCCCGACATTGTTGCAATCAAACACCTCACTGATAACAAATTTGGTCCCAAAGTTGTTGACTTCATCACTATTGACCAAGATAGTCGCAGATGGAAACAAATTCAGTTTAGAGTCAGAAATGCTATCATTGACAAAGCCATGGTGTCCCTGCAGGCTATCCTTAGGGTAACTTTCATCCCCTAGACTCAGGTGGTAGATAAAATTTGCTAGAAAGGCACCAACGATGGCCTTTTCTCTATAAAATCTACTTTCCAATTGGTAGACAAGCCTCCTAAGCATCCCAACACCATTGACAACCCGACCACTACCAGGTCCATTTGGCTCAAGCACCTAGTCCCGAAGGTGGCTCATTTCTATTGGCTAGCAATCCACAATAAAATCTTGACCATGGATAACTTGATCGGGGGGGGAATTACCCCCAAGGGTTTCTCCCGGGGGGGGGGCCCCCGCATCTCCTCCTCGAATGCCCCTTCACCTAGGATGTTTTCTCTTCCTTGATCAGTAGGTTCCACATCAAATGGGTGTGGCCCAAGTCTATCCTAGACTTGTTCACCCAATGGCCCAGTGTCTTCAGGAATACCAGGCTCAGCTTCCTATGGAAAGCCCTACTGCACCATGCGATTTGGCAAATCTGGTTGGAGCGGAATAATCACATCTTCAATGATAGCCCCAGAAATCTTGAAACAGTGGCTATTAGAGCATTATCCTTTGCTATTGAAAACTCCAGCCTCATCCCTTGCACAGACATCCCAACTTCTGGGATAGAGTCTCTTCTATTCAAATCTCTGGGGATTCCCACCGAGTGCACCAAAACTCAGAATTCCCCCAGTACTAGGAGTAATGTCAAGTGGAATCCCCCACCCCTAGGTTGGCTTAAGGCCAATTTCGATGGATCATCCAAAGGAAATCCGGGGGATGTTGGGGCTGGTGGTGTCATCAGGGACCATGCTGGAAATATCATTATGGATTTCACTAAAAACCTAGGGGTCCAAACTAACAACTACGTGGAAGCCCGAGCTCTCTAGAGGAGCATTGAGGTCAAAAAATATTTGACTAATCCTATCATGTTCGAAGGTGATTCATCTATAGTAGTTAGTCATATGAACAACAACAACAATGGAGGTTGGAATATCCATAACATAATTCAGGAGTGTCAAACCTCCCTAAGTCAATGCCCTCAAAGCATGATACATCATGTGTTTAGAGAAGCGAACAAGGTGGTAGACCTTCTGGCCAATAGAGCGGCCAACCAAACCAACCTGATCATCTGGGAAGATGACTTCCCCCAGGATGTCCTCACGGCAGCCAATCATGATGTGGAGTGCACCCAAAAAGAGCAGTGCTAGCTGCCATGATGGTGTTTTTTCAACACCAAAGGTGTTTTCGGTCAACACCAGTCTTAAACAAAAAAAAATCACAAATGGTAGCTCTTGCTGCCACAAAGGTGTTTTTTCAACACCATGGGTGTTTTCCCTCAACACCATGTTCCTTTGGGACTTAGCTCTCTGCATCATTTTTTGGAGCTTTGTTAGTACGACCTTTTTTGCGGAATGCCCTGCTCGTGCCAATGAGCCCTGTCAACCCTTTTGGCCCTCGCTTTCTCTATGCCTCTGCCCTTTCACCCTCATTTTCCCCATCATCTCGTCACCCATTCGCCACCCCCCTCTTTTCTCCTTCGCTCGCTCCTTTCACCGCCCGGTCCATCCGCCTCACCACTTCCTTCCATTTTGGTCCTCCCCCCACGTGCCTTTCTTATGTTGGTATTCTTACCTGTTGTTCCCAATTATGCATCGATTCTATCGTGATGATCGATTGCCTCTCTCACCTAAGTCCCTAACCTCTTAATCCCTTCCCTGTCCTTTCGATGAGTATTCACTTGAGGCTTTCCACCCAGTTTGATAGAAGCTTTCTCAACAGCTTTGTTTACCCCAGTTCCAATGGCACGATGGCCTTGACTGAGCCTACAAACCTCCTGCTCGAGCCGATGACTAAAGCACTACTCGATGCCAAGAGATTCATCCCTTTCTTCAAGATTTTCATGGGAGTGAATGATGAGGTGACCAATGACTTCGTCAATTCTTGGAACGAAGGTGAAGTTTAGGTTTGAGGTTTGCATTTTGAGGTAAGCATCCACACTATTGCTAAATTTTTTGGTTTACCACCTGTAGGCAGGGTCATCCATAGGGATAGGCACAATTTCAAGGATGAGACAGACCATTTCCCTGACAAGGGGAAGGATTTGGTGTGGGATAAAAAGGGAGTGCTTCATTCATCTCTGCCCCATCCTTGGGACACCGTAGTCATCCCTATCATCCAGTACATCACTGTCGATGACCCCAATAGTCCCTTGCATGCTTACCACCTCACTTTCATTAACCATCTCCATGACGTCAAGCCAGTTAACATTCCCGACTTCCTCTTTCATTCCATCAGCATTACTATTACAAATTTTAGGGAGCGCAAGTCCTCGAAACCCCCTCATCACCAAGGACTGTTCTCTATCCTTTACAGGCATGCCCTGGTGCACCAGGTTTCTAGTGGTCTCCCTACCCACTCCCCCAACCTCGAGCCCTCATTCGCATCCACCCATAAGGCTGAGGTGAGCCCCTCCCCTTCCCCCTCTCCTGTTGAGACCCCCACTATCTGAGACTCCCGTCGGTCCCCTCCCGATCAAGTCCAACCCTATCCAAACCAATGGTAAGAAAGAAGCCTCCCCTGCCCCCACACCCAAGGACTCTATCCCTTCAAACCCCCACCCTCCTAGAAAGCCTCTGAGAAGCAAGCGTAAAGTTGTCCGCCCATCCCAGAAGAGCAGGAAATCCCGTAGGCTAAAGTCTCAGAATGCGAGTGCTCAACGCCCGTCACCAGAGGTCATCAGCGATGAAGATGAGGTAACGATCAGTAATACCAAAGATATGTTGCACACTGCCACCCTCAATCACATCAACAAAGTGGTAGAACACTTGAAGTCCATCACCAATATTATCCGAGAGGTCGGTTCCTTCCTATCCAGCACCATTACTAAAATACAGGAGCTCCCTACTGTGCTCAAGGTCCTTTGGACTTATGATTAGAAAGACAATGTTGAGTAGGAAGACAAAAAGGAATCCCAGTAGCTCTAGGAAGGTGACTACAGGTAGTTGGACTGCCTCTATTTGTTTTGATTTCATCTCAGTTTTGTTTGTGATGTCTGTGGCCATGGTTTGGCTAGTCCACAGGGGGTCGAACCCCCAGACTGTTTTTGTCAGACTTTGTCAATTTTGTACTATTGGCACTGTTCATGCCCATTGTAATAGGGACGGGACCCTTTAACCCGATCTATAAATAAAATATTTTACCTACCAAAAAATATGTGCTTCTCTTTTGATGGTGTGAGATTTTTCTCCTCATAACCCTCAAATCTTCCTCCGATGTAAATTCGTCGTACCTTTTAAATTAAATATCCTGGAATGCTCCTTATCTTGCATGCATGCTTCTTCAAGGTTTGCCACACATTTAGGAGTGAAATCGCTTCGATAAAACACTTTTAAAAATCTAACTATGCTTTCAGAATGAAGGCGCTTCAAAAAAATAATGGGAGCGAAAACGTCTTCAAGGCACACTTGTTTTCCTCTTCTTTTACCCCAAAAGCGTTCTAGACTTGTTTGATTGTAACTCCCTGGTGAATGTATTTCTTTTAAAGTAGCTTTGGCTTTTCTTTTTTCACCAAATTTTAGAAAAAGTATAACTTTTTTTTTTTAAACAATTGCTTTTTAGGGCGTTTTACTCCCTTTAGATTTTCAGTTATACAAAAGTGCTTTTAGTCACCTTGCAACTATATTTGAATTGGCAGTGCATGTTTTAATCGACGCATTCGCCCCAACAAGTGGCAAACAGTAATTTCACCCTTTTCCTTGGGTGAAAGCCATATTGGCGCTTTCACAGCACATTGACTTGGCACTATTACTATTATTTGTTCATTCGCATTCAAAGGGGGCAAATGGGGTTTTCACCCTTTCTCCTGGACGAAAGCACCATTCCATATAACTATTGTTTTATATTTTTGAATAAGGCAAAAAGATCATGTACTTTGACCGCATACCTTTGGATGTAGAAACTATTTTCTCGTAGGCTCCTTCTTAACTATGAGTTTTGTAACGCCATATTTTAGCCAAACTATTTTAACACAACAATAAATTTAGGGTGAAACTAATTTTTGGGAAGGACGTTTTTCTTTTCTCTTCATTTTGTTTCTTCTCTTCTTTTTTATTTATTTTTTTATTATATGTTACTTTATAAAATACTAGAATAAAATTTGTATATATTTACAAAGTGGTACCTCTATTAATCAAATCGTTTAACATAGGCCTTCTATTGAAGGCTATTAACTAGAATTGGGAGATCCCAACCATCCATATTTGTTGAATTCACTGCAGAGATCTGAAATGGATCTTCCCACATCGCATTAAACTTGTGGTGCTTCCCTGGCTTGGCTTTATTCTCGTTTCATTTGAGAACTAGGTCTCCCACCTGAAAAATGTGCTCTGTAGTCTTTTTATGAAACAAATTTTGCATTGCTTTAGTATGTTCAATGAAAGCATGATACACCTTTTCTATTTCTTCCTCCAACTGCAATAATTGAGCCAACCTTGCACTCATTGGATCGTACTCCTCATTTTCATCTTTGAACAACTATAATATTTGGAAGATGGGGAGCTCAATATGAGAAGGCTTTAATTGACTTATTCACATATATGTGATCTACCCACAAAGCCTGATTCAACAATAAGTGTTAACTCCTTTTGTTGCTTCCCAGTGTCCTTTTTAAGATTCGCAGGAAGTTTTTATTGGTGGATTCGACCAATCCATTACCTTGCGGGTAATATTTGGATGATGATTTGAGATAAATCATGTATTTGCTAGTAAATTTGATGATATTAGCCCCAATGAATGGAGTTCCATTATCTGTTACAATAGAGTCTGGAACACCGAAGCGGGTAATGAGTCCCTCCAGGAAAGATATGGCCATAGCTTGATCTGCCTTTTTGGTAGGAATGGCCTCTATCCACCTGGTGAAATAATCTATTGTTGTCAAGATGTATTTGTGTTCTACAGAGTAATATGGGTTTATGAGTCCAATGAATTCAAGGTCCCACTACTGAAATGGAGCTTCTACTTGAATTAGATGCAGGGGAAATGATCCTTTCCTAGTCCTACCAACATATCGCTGACAATTATCACACTTTTGACTCACCTTATGAGCATCAGCAAATATAGTAGGCCAATAATATCCAGCTCAGATTATTTTCAAATCCATTGGCCTTCCTACATGATGGCCGCCAGACAAGCCAGAATGGAACTCTTCCAATATTTTCTCCTTCTCTGATTCCTTCATGCATCTAAGGATAACTCCATAGATATTTTTATGAAATAGCCTGCTTTGAAATAGGACATATTTAAGTGCTTGTATCCTGAATCTACGATGTTGTGAAGCATCAAGGTGTGATGGAAATTTTCCTAAAGTAAAGAATTCCACAAGGTCTTCTATCCAGTCACGACCTATCATAACACAATTTGCACAAATATTTTTGTCGATATCCTCCTTTTGTATCATAGCCAATAATTTAGATATCACACTTTTGGCTAATTCTTAGCAAAGAGCTCATCCATGGACTAGTTTTTTTGGTTGGATCTCCATGTCATACTCCTAAATATTTGAAACCCAACCTGCTCTTTTATCGCCTAGTTCCCCCTAGAGAATGAAGTTTTTGACATTTGGGTGTATAACATAAACGACCGTTTTGCTTTGGAAGACAAAGTGCTAGAATTTCTTTAGGGATTTCATCACTGCATACACCTGTTTCTCGATGAAATTATACTTTTCTTGGTATGGTGCAATAACTTGGATAAAAAAAGCAATCCAATTTTCATCTCCATATTCTTGCTTCTGCATAATAATTGCGGCATAACTCTCTTGCTCACCTACTGCATAGAGAATGAAATCCTTGGAATAATTTGGGTTGATTAATATTGGTGCTTGTGTGATTCTTTCTTTGATCTCATGAAAACCCTGTTTTCTTGCTTCGGCCCATTTAAAATCTGTGTTCTTTTTCAAGAGCTCGGTCATAGGTTTCACTACCTAAGCAAAATCAACAATGAACTTTCAAATGAAATTTATCTGACCGAAGAATGACTGCAAGTCCTTCTTGTTAGCTGGTAGTGGTAGTTTCAAGAGCGCTTCGGCCCTTGTGGGATCAATCACCAGTCCTTCTTGTGAGATCACATGACCTAACAATTTTCCTTATTTGACAATGAATATAGACTTCTTCGGGTTAATGGAAATCCCAAACTCTCGGTATTTCTCGAACACCTGCCTCAAATGGGAAACATGCTCTTCTCTACGATGCGAAAACATAGTCATGTCATCAAGGTAAATCATAATAACTCTATTTAGTAACTCACCAAAAGTGATGTCCATGGCTCTCTGAAAGGTAGTGCCAGCATTTGAAATACCGAACGACATCCTTTGATAGGTGAACATGCCCCACTTAGTAGTGAACACCATCTTGTGTTGATCCTCATATTTTACCTAGATCTGGTTATAACCGGAGAAACCATCTAACAATGAAAACCTTTATGCTCTGACAACCATGTGGAGAATTTGATCAATCTACGATAGAGAGTAGTGATCTTTCAACGATGCCTGTTTCAGATTCTAAAAATCTATGCACAGACGGATATCTCCATTCTTTTTCCAAACTAGCACCAAGTTCGCCACCCATGTTGAGTGCTTAATTGGATATATTATTTTTGCTTCCAGCATCTTTAACAGTTCTGCCTTCATGAGCACCTCGATATTGGGATTGATAGGTCTCTATTTCTACCAAAAAGGTTTCGCTCCCTCTTGTAACTCAATGGTATGTTGAATTATGTTCTTGTCATATCCCTTCAAATCTTGATAGCTCCATGCAACGATGTCAGGGAATTCATAACACAAGTTCTTGATATCTTCCAATTCTTCTAATGTGCAATCAGTCCTAATCTTGATGATCTTCTTAGGCTCCAACTGCAACTCCTTATATTCCTTTGCATCTACCTTGATTTTATGCTTCTTAGCCCTATCATTTTGGTCGAATAGAATTTCTAGCAAAATCAACCCCTTGGGAATGTGATTATTCTTCAACTGAATCATTCCTTCCATCTCCTCTTCAACAAGTACTCTATCATCTACACTTGCAACTTCCTTAATAAAAAAATTGACTATCTTCTCATCATTGTCAAACACTTGCCAATAGAGGTTCTTATCAGGGACTGAGGGTCTATAGATTACCCTAACAATCTTGGGTTTTTTGACTACTTGTTCCATGGGAGAGTAATTTGCACCAAGAGAGGCCAAAATATTAGCATGTTTGTTCTACTCTCATGAAATCACTTGAATGTTCAAAGTTGTAAAGGACTCAAATAAATCCCATACTTTGTTGTGATAAGCTTTCAAGTAGTGTTGCTTTGACACACACTTGTTTGTGGTCTAGTTGATAATGAGCTTAGAATCTCCAAAAATTTGTAGTTGTTTGATGCCTAATTTCTCAACCTTTTTCAATCCAAGACACAATGCTTCGTATTCGGCTGTATTATTCGTGCAACTCCAAGTTAGTCTATATGAATAGGTCTTTTGTAACCCAATAGGAGAAACAAGAACAATACCAACCCCTACACCATTTTTACACCTGGTGCCATCAAAGTACAACTTCCATAATTGATCTGCAATAGGGTTTGGGGACTTAGGGACCTTTTCTTCAATCTGCTTAGGCTTGGTTATAGTATAGCAACCAATATCAATTTTGACCATCACATTGAAATCCATGAGTGAGAATTCATCTTCAAGGTGAAGTTCACCAAGTGCTTCTTCCATCAAATTCAACTTCTTCTAATTCTTCGGTCATCATGTTGACTATGCCTAGAGATTTTTCTTCTTCTTCCAACTTTTCTATATGAAAAGTGGATGGCTTTTCATTATAAATATGGATTCTCTTTCCTTTGAATGGAATCTCCAAATGCAAATAGTCCAAGGAAAGGTATCCTCCCAATTTCACTATGAACTCCCTTGAGAGACACATGCTGAAGTATGGCTCCAAGTCAACCACCACTACTTCTTGGATAACAGTAATCTACGGTACACTATGTAGAACGATAAGGATATCCTTGATTACTCCCACTATTTTGACTAGCATCCCATCCAGCTGCAACAATCCTAGACTGCTTCTCGTGTATTCCATTCTCATTACTTTGCATACTGCCTTCATTATGACAGTAGTTGTAGCACCAAAATCAATCTTACAGTTGTGCACAATCCACCCTTCCTTTCTACGTGATAAATAAAATGATGGTGGCCTATTCTTTCTAGTGGTAGAAGTAGGTAGCATCTGAGCCAACACTATTTGAGAATGACTTTTCTTTTGTTATTTTGTAGTCTTAAGAGACTCTTGCAGCAGGTCGACTTGCCTAGGCAACTGCAATGCGTCATATAAACTTATCTTTTGTAGGTATATTCTTCATTTCTTCCATGATGTTATAATCAGACACCCTAGGAGCCTTTTCTTCTATTCCCCGCTCATACTTGTCCCGGTATTGTTGAGTAGCTTCCACTCTTTGTTGCTTAGTCAATGATGGGTAGCAAAGGCATTCCTTGGCCTATTATTTCACCTCATTCTATTATGGAGTAGTTGTAGGTTGTGTAGTTGGTGCCTTCATCTTTGCTTGAGCTTGCTTGGGTAGTAAATATTTCAACATGATAGAATCATGTTGCTTCGATATCACATCAGGCACTTTTGTTGGTGGCTTCACTTTTTCATTTTGCACCTTTGGTTCTGTAGGAACCTTCAAAGGCTCTAACTCCGCTGGATCTACAGTCACCGGCTTCTTTCCAGATCTTGTGAGAACTAAAACTTGCTCCAAAGAGGGTACCATAAAATTATGATCAGCTTCCATTATCATATTAACCTATTTTCTAGCAGCACTTTCAGCTAACGTTTGTACATAGTTCAAATGCACCATACACGTGTCTTCTCCATGAGGATCATTACAAGTGGAGCACCAGTATGCTCTCTCAGATGTACTGGTTTCTTCATTTTTCAACATAGTTGTGTTCCTTTTAGGGCCCTTGCTAGTGGTTGCTTGCTCTCGAGTAATTGGTGGTGTTTGAAATCTCCTCGACCAAAAATCAGCCTCAACTTGCTTCTTCCTTACCATTGTGAGTTTGTTTGACATTGTTCTTATGGTTGAATTAGCAGATTTCACCTCTTGTAATAGCATCGTGTAAGGATCAAGATTTGAGGGCTTAGGAGGTATCGGTAAAGGTAGAGGCATTGATGGGGTAGGCAATGACAGTGGAACTGGTGGCACTGGTAATACTAGGAAAGGAACGGGTGCTGGCAACTGTGGTGTTACCAGAGTGGGTAACTATGGAAAGCTTGGAGCAGGAAGTTGTGGGATAGGAATCAGAGCGACTTGAGGTGGACCTAAGCTCCATGAGGGAACTAGGTACATAGAAGGCATAGGCTGTGAGAATACACTTGAATATAAGTGTTGTGGAAGATCGAGGCAAAATGGGCATAGTCACTTTTGGGGGAAGCTTGCCTATGGCGATCAAGTCTGATTTAGCCTTTTGTGCTTATGTGTACAACTCTAGGAACATATTCACATTGGTCTATTGAACAACCATGCCAATGTCAAAGTTGAATGCTCTGAGATAATAGAATACAACTTGTTCATGCATGGGTCGAAGACCATCAAGAACCCTTTGCCAACTTTGGGTGAACCTAACATTGAAATCAACTATCTCCTCTTGCGGATGCCTTTGAATCATTGTAAATTGATGCAGCAAGGAGAATGGATCGGCTTGTTCATAAAAATTCTTGATCAGTAGTTTCGCCAACTGATCCCATGTGGTGATAGTGGCGGGTGGCAATGATCGATACCAATACAACAACTTTCCTCTAAGTGATAACATGAGCAATCTTACCATAATGTCTTCATCTACTATGCCGTGGATTGTAGCCAAAGAAGCCACATCCTGAATATGCTCATAAGCAGTTTTACTAGTACCATCATAGGTAGGAAAAGCCTTCAAAGCTGCTTGGGGGACTGGATTTTGTGCTTGTAAATTCAAGGCTCCTGAGCTATTCCATGTTGGGAACTGCCTTGGTGGTTGTGGCTGTTGTGGTGGTGGGTTCTAATCCATGTGGACTGGTGTGTGTGGTTGAGCCTGGGGAATGCTAGTAGAAGTACTAACTGGACTTGTAGGAGCAAAAAACACATCGACTAATCATGAGGATGTTGCGGATGATGTATGATATTGTTGAGGTAACGATGATGTATGATATAAAGTGACTAGTTGAGGATGCTCTCCTAACCTTTGGGTATCAAGTTCGTAGAACTCAATAGGATTTTTAGGATTTTTGGCCTTCAATATCGTAATCATGAAGCACAACTTTTGTTGCCTTCACATTTGGAGGTTTTTGGGTACAATCAAGTCGCCAGATGTTCTAACTATACAACATGAAGGTGAACATCAAACCTTAATACTATTGAAAGTGGAACTTTTGGTGTCCCACCGGGTGTGCCAAAAACTATTGGTCAAATATCTACCTAATTATAAAAACATATGTTTGTGCGCCCTAGACATGGCCAACATTGAAATGCCAAAGGAAAGGAATGTCCTCTATGCCAATATCCAGAGAGGGTTGGCTCCCTTACTAAATCCTACACTGGTTTAAGACTAGAGTTGTAGGAAAGAAATTGGAAATGATAGAAAGAGATGGGAAATATGGCCACAAGCCAAAGGTGTAGGATTGGGGACAGACTAGCAGCAGGAAATCCACCCAAGCATTGAAGCAACATGTAATAAAATAAAACAACAGAATTTACTTACAACCTTGTGGAAACAACCTCCAGGACCGCATTCTAGAACTCATTCCCTCACCAACAATGTTCAAATTCAGATGCAGAATTTAAACTAAACAACAGATAATGAATATGAGCATAAAATAGAAATGCATAAAAATAGAAGGAAATCACACACAAGATCACTTGCAAATTTAGAATCCAAGTATCTTCTATTGATGTAGAGAACTTGAATAATTTTCTGTAGAATGTCTAACCTCCTTTTACAATGGAAATTGATTAGTATTTATAGAGGATTTTGCCTCTTTCATTAAATACACATGAAGACAAAATGCTCATAGATCAGGAACCTTGGTGAGACAATTCTTCCTTGAAGTCATTGAAAATCCTTCTTTTGAGGTGATGATCCAACTTTTAAGGAAATTCTTCTAGGAAATCAGCATTTCTAGGCATCGGTGCATGGAAAACTGCAAGGCTTGGTCGTTGACTTGGTACATTTGCCATCCTTGAAAATACACTTTTGCTTGGAAATCATGAAAATCGTCTTGCACTTTTAATATTGTTGCCTTCTTTGCTTGAGATCCACAACTTGAGTTACTCTTTACCACAAACATTTAATGCTTTTCATTCACCTACCTTGGGCACTCCTAAAAACTCGTGACATCATTGATAGCACAATTCACTCGAGATGGACAATAAGAAAATGCTCATTTACTCCTTCCATGGCGTGCATTGGTGGAGAGGGCACCTTTCCTTGATTTAATGAACTATATGCCCTTTCTAGTCATGGCAACAATCATCTTTTGTTCCTAGGTGAAAGCACCTCCAACAACTACATTATTCTCTTTTGAATCTACGTTCACCCCCAAAAGAGGTGAAAGGAGCTATCACCTTCCTCTTGGGGTGAACGTGAGATTGACTTTTCAATGTCGCCCTAAAATTTTAACTCTTCACCTACTTTATTATTCATGGCACGTTCGCCCCCGAGAGGGGCGAATGGAGCTTTCGCCCCTCGACCGAGGTGAATGTAAGGTTGACTTTTCAAAGTCATGCTTTTGAATACATTCATCCCAACTTGGGGCAAACGAAGCGTTTGTCCCATATTTGGGGTGAACGCACCTTCCCTTGAAAGCTACCCATTTTTACTAAATTTTATAATGCCTTAAAAAATTTTGATCACACCCTCAACTTGGCCAATGTGTTAGGTGAACGCGTTTTTCCATATTTTTGAAGACGTTCGTCCGAAATGAGGTGAATGAAGCCTTCACCCCAACTTTGGGGTAAACACATTTCTTCCTTCATTTTGACTACGGGAGACGTCAACACTTAGCAATTTTTTGATACTTTATTATTTAATTTTCCTCATTTTGCTTCAGGAAGGAGCGCATATGTTCGCCCTTTGGTTAGGGTGAATGTGACTTTCAGTTTCAACGAAGTTAGTGAAGTTCTCATTTTATGCATATGCACCATTTTACAACTATTTACAGGTGATCCGAGCCAAAGTCTCCAGCCCATTTCCCTAGTCACTTTTATTAAAACACCCATTATTTTCAAATCAAAAGGATGTAGGAAAATACAAAAGAAAAATAAAATATAACTGCAACATATTATGCTGGTCAAAACACTATATGTTAATATTAATATATTTTGCCACTTTACAATCAAAAACTTTATCAAAAATAATTCAATGTGGCATATTACAAAATTGCCAACAGGAAGAAAAGTCACAGAATAATTTGAATTCAATCCCCACTTCCACTTGATCCAATTTTAAATCTCCAAAAACCCTGGCCATGATCTATGGAACTTACATGTTAACCCTCTCCTCTTAAGAACCATTATTGCATGCTCAATCGTCTCATCCTTGATCAATCCCCACTTCCACTTGATTCAATTTTGAATCTCCAAAAACCCTGGTCATGGTCTATGGAACTTATATATTAGCCTTCTCCTTTTAAGAACCATTGTTTCATGCTCAATCATCTCATCCTTGATACTTACTTTTGGTGTACCATCTGCTACCTTGATCGAACTTGCCATGTATTTTCTCTTTCACTTATCTCTAGCTTGGGCCTTCATACTTCCAACTAGGGCATTTTTATTTATAGCTAGGGCATCTTGACTTCCAATTAGGGCTTTCAAAAATGACTTTCCTTCTACAATAGTTAATGGGGTTTGCTCTTGGCTTGCACTCCCTCTTAATTCACACTCCCTCTTTACTCGCACTCATTCTTGCTCCCAATTGCACTCTCTCTTACCTTTCACTTGCTCCCAGTTTGCACTCCCTCCTGGCTCATAATTTCCCATGTCTCTTCTTTTTCTCGATGTTCCTTTGCTTCAATATTTTTTTGGAAATAATGTTCCACGCATTCATGGTAAGGATTTGAAGCATCGATGCACTCTGGATGAACCTATCACTCTTTTTCTAATATTGAATCCCAGCTTGCACTCCCTTTTAGTTTGCACTCCCTTTTGGTTAGGACTCTCCCCTACCTCACACTCACTCCCAACTTGCACTCCCTCTTGGCTGACAATTGCCCTTGTCTCTTCTTTTTTCCAACGTTCCTCCTTGGCTTCAACAATTTTTTGAAAACAATATTCCACACATTCATGGTAAGGGTTTGAAGCATTAATGCACTCTAGATGAACCTGTCACTCTTCTTCCATGACTGAATCTCGGCTCGCACTCCTTCTTGGTTTACACTTTCTCTCTGATCTCATTCACTCTTGGCTTGCACACTCACTCCCAGTTTGTACTCGACTTGCAGATGCACTTACTCCCCGCTTGCACTTGCATTCACTTTTGGTTGCACTCACTCTCGGTTGCACTTACTCCCAGATTGCGCTCGCACTTGCTATTGCACTTACTGTCGTCTCGCGCTTGCACTCGTTGTTGCACTTACTGTCGTCTCGCGCTCACACTCTTCGCTTAATCCTGACTCTCAAACCTAATCTTTAAATCTTATAAATGATAAAATAAACATTAAAATGTATTTTAATTATGAATCTTTTTTAAATAATACATATAATTTTTTTATCTATAATATCAAACTAATATATAATATTATAGAATTAAATGGTATTAGTTCAATTCATTAAATATTTAAAATTTCTTAATTTATTCAAATTTAAATCTTAACAAACTATTTATACAAAAGTATTAAATTGTTAATATTATATATGGATATATAATTAAGATAAAACTTATAATTTTAAAAAAATTATATATAATATTTTAAATATTCTAACCAACAATCCAAAAATTAAAAAAAATAAAACAATAAATAAATTTTACTTTCTTAATTATTAATCACTATGTTTATTAAGATCTATCCAAAATACATTAGCTTATATGAAATATCATTAATTTATTCTAAATAAATGGTATTCAATGATGGTCATGGCATATATTAAACTATACATGTATGTTCAAACATTTATTTGTATTCTATGATTTAAAAAAACACATAGTGCACATGCAAAATAGAGATTTTTTTTAATATATTGTTCTATCTAGGTAATCAAAAATCCATCAGATTAAAATACCACACACCCACCACCGAAGTGACCAGATAACACAAGCATGTCTCCACTAACATTGAAGGCATAAGGTCTCCCCTTGTAAATTAATCAAAGAATATGTAAGGCCAAAGAATTTTGCAGAGAGAAACCCGACTGTCTATTACTAGCAACCATCAGCAATCAAGAGGGTAGAAAATCAGCCAAACCAGAGAACTCCCTAATCCAAAATGAATAAAACCAGTCAATATCTCATTTTCATGGCCAATAAAAGCGGATCCATCAGCTGCCCAACCATCCCCCCAGTCCCCCAATTAGGGTCCTAGCTGACCCAACCTTCCTTCAGGCTGCAGACTGACAAGTGAAAGCAGGGCCATCTGCCAAAGTCATTCTCTGCTCAAAATGGCATCCACCAAGCTGCAGAGTTATGTTTTCAAAAATGTAGGCTCAGGTCCTCTTAGGCCCTCTCTACCATGGTGAGGATCAGGCCCTTTCTACCACGATGAGGCTCAGGCTCTCTCAAGCCCTCCCTTTTGCTGGTTGGGTCGTGTGTCTCCAGAAGGTTGGGTCTCATGGGTGGTTTCTCCCACTGGGCGGGATTGTGTTTTTTCTAAGTGCTCCTAGGGTTTTATAGTTTTTACTTATTTGACCGATCAATTTTCTTTCATTTGAATTTTGGGTGTGATTCAAGGGCTTCATAGCAAGCCAAAAAAATTTATTTAATTCCTTTTGCTCTTCTTTCTATGGAGTGAATCAGGGAATTTCATATTTCAAGCAAAAAAAAATTGTTTTATCTCTCTTGCCAATGTTTGTCAGTGCCTCATCGTCGTTAACCAACTATTTCCATTTGTACCCTATTTGCATTACATTGGTGGCTAGTCGCGGATCGTTGGTTCGTCAGATTTTCACTGGAAAAAAAAAATTATCTTCAATCTTTGGCAAAAAATTTGTTTGAGTTTGACTAGTCTTTCTCGAGTGCCTCGAAACTCACAGTGGTTTTCTCTTTCGACTCTCTTTTTCAAATTTGAATTTTAAATGGAGCATTGTTTATTTGATGTCAGATCCTCTTGTCGAAAGTTGGATTCAATCCCATTGATGTATTTCTTTTGAGCTTATTGAATACTATTTGGCTTTGTAATGGTTTGGGGTCCCTTCCAAAACCCCTTTGTAAAGGTTCGGGGACCCTTTCAAAACCCCTTCATCTACCTAATCAAAAAAATATGTCCATAAATAATTAAATTTTAGCTAATGTAAGAGACGAGAACATTGTGATCCTTGTTTTTATTTTTTTTATTTTTAAGTATATAAAATTTTATATTATTCATAATAAAATATAAAATTTTATAATATAAATAAATATTTGAAAATTTTATATTAAAAATCAAATGGTATTTAATTCAATTAGTTAGATTTTTTAACTTTTAAAGAGAATACCAAGGTTTAAATCTTGTCAAAAAATACATACATAATTGTCAAGTTACTTGTAATACCACTATGCTCGTATAACTGATTAGAAAAAAATTATATTAAAAACCAAATGTCATGAGCTTAACTAGACCCAAGTTCAAATCTTTCCAAATGATAGCAATTGTCAAGCTATTGTGATACCAATGTGGCCACAATGTAATATGTATGAGACAGTTTTAAGATCAAAGTTCTAATACATGATAGTTGAATCAAGTCACTTGAGCTCAAGTGGTAAAAAAACTAGACCTCCAAGATAAAGGCTTAAATTCAAAACTTGTCTAGCAATATATGCATAGTATGATATTTGAAGTCCAAGAAGATGTGATGGTAAATAAGATGCATTGTATCAATGTAGCCAAGTCAAGTCCTTGTCAATAAAACAATTTGTAATCCTCTGCTTACTATGGTGTTGTGGTAAATATCTTGGGTGTTGGTAGAGGCCAACCCAAGTTTCATTCCCCCTGCCTCCATCCTGTAAATATGTGGCGCAGATGGGAATGTCCTATGTGTTGGTAGAGGCCAATAGGACTCCATTCCTCCTACGCCCACCTTGTTGATAGGGGTCCAAGCCCCTCTAAAAATACTATGTTTACCCTAAAAAAATTTAGGTCTGCAAGGATGGTGTAGTGGTTAGGGCTTTGACCTCTCTTTGAGCAGGTCCAAGGTTCAAACCCCTGCATACTCAGAAGGGGATAGGGTAGATGGTAGTGGTTGAGTGTCTACCAGTTGACTACTTTAGTTCGATGCCCTGAAGGGTTGATAATTCCATTGATTATGCTTTACCCAGCAAGTTTAGGGTTTATAGAGGCAACTCATTCATAGTGTTACTGATTTCCCTAAGAATCTAAAAAAAAAAAATTGTAATAATATAATGTATTATGATACCAAAAATATAGTTCATATTCTCATCACCAAAATAATTTATAATAATATTGTTAGTTATGACATTAGTAAACTAGTTTCAACCCCCTATAACCAACTTAATACATTACAATTTTAAACTAGTTACTTATAAATTTCTCCCCAATATTTTTTCCTTAAACAATTTAAAATGCAAATGCATACTTCATTTTAAATTATTTAATTGAAAAAAACAATTTATTAAATAGTATATTTAGCGTTGAGAAGTAAACTTACTAATTAGTGTATACTTAACATGTAAAGATTACAAAATCGAAATAACTTACATTAAAATGAATACAAACTTATTTCTGGCATACGAATCTCGTGAAACAAATTCTATTTTAATAATGTATACTTAACTTAAACATTATGAAATTGGAATAACTTACAAACTGATTTTCTGCATACTAACCTCACAAAATAAAATTATATTCTATATGAATATTATATAATAAGATATGGCTCTAATTATAGTATTTGAGCACCTATTTGATGTTTATTGTTCTATTAAAATAGAAAGGGTGTTAACCTTAAGTTTGATAAGCTTTATATTTAAATGTTAATATATTAGAAAAAGGTTAAACATTATCAAATGGTGTTAGTTCAATTGAAAATATTTTTCAATTTTTAAGGAGAAATTTTTGAATCTTGCCAAATAATATATGCATAATTTTTTTTGTGGAAAACATCTCACAAGGGATGCCACTTTCGGATAAGACCCAAGGAGGCAGGGGTATCTCTTCTGCCAAAATCGTCCAGGGCTCACACCTGAAAACCACCTTTGACACACTCAAGAAGCATGCCTACAATAACAAAAAAAAGAACACGCAAACACACAGACTCAAACAATCACAACCAAAAAGTACACACAAAAAACAACAAAAACAAAAAAACATAAAACATAAACAACAACAAAACACAAAACATGCAAAAAAAACCACAAAAACAACAGAGCAAAAAAAACAAACAATACAAAGACATAACAAACAAAAACTAAAAAAAAAAACAATAAACACACGCCAAAACACAAAAAGACCAAAAAACACAAACATACAAAAACAACAACAATAATTAAATAAACACTAACAAACACAAAAACACCCAAAACAAACTAAGCCATTGGAGTTATTGACTATTTAAACAAAAACCCTTGACAATCTCTATCAAGGATAGTAATGAAGAAATGCACCAAAACAGAAAAGATCAAAATAAATTGCATAACCACAACATGGATCTGAAATGTCACACCAAAAATGGAGTTGCCATCCATCCATCCTACCAATGAAGCTTTGGTTTTTGAGACAAAACCCTCTAACATCCTCTATCATGAATAGTATTGAAGATTTTTTTTTTTAAGTTGGGGATCCTATCATGAAAAAAGCTCTGCACTGCTTATCATTTTAAAAATAGCTTCCTACATTGCCATCAAGAGACTGAACAAGGAGATCAGTCCTAATCTGTTTTGGTCACCACCTAGGGGGATAACCATAGCACTTAAAATCTTCTTTGTCAAGAGCCTAGTTTGCCATAGCATCTACCACTTTATTTTGTTCGCTAGGCACATGATTGAAAACAACCTCCTGAAATTTATTTATAATTAACCTAAACTTATCTATAATATTTTGGATTCTCCAATCCACCTTCTTAGACCTTGAAGTTGATTTTAGATAATTGATCATAACTTGAGAGTCTGACTCGGCAATCACCCTTCTCCACCCTACCTTCAGAGCCTCCTGCAAACCTATCAAATTACCCTGCCCTTCAACTAAGTTATTGGATAGAATTCCTAAATTTTTTGCAAAAGTAAAAATTGGAGTACTGTTGAGTGGTGTTTTAACCTGATTGTGAAAACACACTCTCCGGTAGGATCCGAGCCCTAAATCCTCTGCTTGCAAAGAAAAATGATTTCTCCAAGGTTCTTATTATGCTGATTATTAATTATCAAGGATGTCGTTTAAAATGAAATGCTAAGAACACCTTAGGGTTTGCAAGTGGATGTTAACAAGGGGCACCGTGGTTTATTAATTTTGAACTTTCAATGGACTCAAAATGAATAAAATCTGCTTTAACCTTTAATTCTGATGGATTTTCAGTGATTTATTCAAACACAAGAATTAAACTCGCTGAAAATAAAATATGGGTTTGAAAAGCAAAGACAAAAGTAAACAAAAGTAACAATAAAAATAGATTACAATCGTAAAGCTGTCACTAATCCGATGAAACCGAAGATACCGAGGCTTTCTACATGCAACCTAACCTAATGAACCCGCACATCCACACAATCCAAATAGGCCAAAGTGAGTCTCGAGGGTTTCCGTGGTAATTCCGAAAACAGGCATTCGCATGAAGCAACCAAGAGATCTTGCATTAACTTCACCTAAAAACCTAAGAAATCTGGAAGGGAAATATAAACATTAAATCATGCATGCAAAAGTTACTCCTTCTTTCTCATCCAATAAGATGCCAACTCTCTCGTATTTGTATTTAAATGATATCTCGATTACATTCAAAAATGTTCCGGTGTGAAAGAAAATCCCGTAATAAAAAGAAGGAAATTGCCCAAGTACGGGTCCAGAATAGCACAAAGCCTTCGTCTCTGCAACTCCGTATTCGGCAATTTCCAACCCCTTCTTCGATTTGCAATTCTGGCTTTATAGCATTGTTATGGCTCTTCGATTTCCTCCGTCGCTTCATTTCCTCTTCCTGTGGGCGACCCTTCAAATTCTTGCTTTTTCCCGCTTTGATTCACGCTCAAATTTGGAAACGCCCCGAAATTCGCCTCTGCATGTAACGTCCCCGCAAGTTTGACACCTGTGCGCCACGTGTCGTGCTTTTCCTGTGCCCTGTGTAACGCTTACTACGAAAAAAATGACAAAACTGCAAGTCTGCCCGTTCATCTTCCCGGTCGCGAAATCGCGACATGTCGCGATATCGCGACATGCTTTCCTGCCGTACGCGTCCAACGGCTTTTCGTAGCGATATCGCTACCGTTCTGGCCTCGAGCTTCCTTGGCAACTTTACGTCGCGATATCGTGACCATTATCATCCTCTTGCCTTCCTTCGACAAACCGTCGCGATATCGCTACCGTTTTTATCTTCCGTACGCCTTGGCAAAACTTGTCGCGATATCGCGACGTTTTTTCCCTCGGACCTTCATGCAGCTTTCTGTCGTGAAATCGCGACCATTTTCTCCGTCCGTACTGTTTGCCAAAACACGTCGCGAAATCGCGACACTTCCCTGCTTTGAGCCTGATTTTCATTTCCGTCGCGATTTCGCGACATCTTCCTTGTACCGTACAACTTTGCCAAAATGCGTCGCGAAATCGCGACACCTTTCATCATCCGTACGCTTCTGCAAAACTCGTCGCGAAATCGCGACGTTTTTCCCTTTCAGACCTTCATGCAGCTTTCTGTCGCGAAATCGCGACCATTTTTCTGTTCCGTACACTTCGGCAAAACACGTCGCGAAATCGCGACCATTTTTCTGTTCTCCTCAAAACCCGTCGCAAATCGCGACCATTTTTCTGTCCGTACACCTTTGTTGCAATCGGTCGCGAAATCGCGACGTCTTTCCTCATCGAGTCCTTTAGCTGCTTCCTGTCGCGATATCGCGACGTTTTTCCGCTTCCGTACACCTTTCCAAAACACGTCGCGAAATCGCGACACTTTTCATCACCCGTACGCTTCCAGAAACACGTCGCGATTTCGCGACATCATTTATTTTCTTCCGCACAGTCACGACACTCTTTTCCATCACACCTTTTCTTCCGCCAACACAACACTTTTCTTCCTGGTCATCCGACACGTCGCGATTTTCGCGACACCTTTTTCTTCCCTCACCGACACGTCGCGATTTCGCGACACCTTTTTCTTCCTTCCGACACGTCGCGATTTCGCGACGCATTTTCTGTTTCGTTGCCGTTGACCGCGCCGACCGCGATTTTCCGACATGTCACGATTTCGCGACAATTTTCGCCGTCGCGATTTCGCGACATGTCGCGATTTCGCTACCCGTCGCGATTTCGCGACCCCTTTCTACACTTGTGCATTTTCTCTTTTTTTCAATTCTGGCATCTGGGTCACTGAGATCCTTCCCTGTGAGCCCGCAAAAAGGTGGGTCCCCAATTTTGGGGTGTGTTGTGGATCAACCACAACAAATGGCGACTCAGCTGTCAAATGCTCTTGAGCATTTTAGTAAGAACCCAACCTGAAACATATCACAAACTCGTAAATACATGTTAGCACATGAGCAAAATAACAAATGCCCAAAGATCAAAAGTACATGAATCATCAGAATCATCAAGTATTAGCTCAAGTGTGTGCAATGTGTTTTCATTCCCTATCGTTTGAAATTGATCAACATTCCATTATCAGTTTTGCATGAATGCATATATGGGATGGTGAATGATTTGTGGTCCTAAATGAATGAGCTAGAAGATTTTGCTTTTCCTAATAAGCATGATCATTCTTCTACTATTATGTACAAGCATTCAAGATTGCCAAACCCTCTTAGGACCCACAAGTTCATTTCCTTATTGTATCCCAAAGTTGGTTATGAGTCCCTACTATCTAGAACCCATGTGCAAGTGAATGTGAAATCAGAACTTTGGGGAATCAGACTCCCACCCAACCGAGATGAGAGTTTAACCTTATCCTTACTATTCTGATTTAGAGTTCATTACCTCACTTTAAGCAAAATAATTAAACCAGTTATGGAAGAAATGGTCATGCTAGTCTAACCCTCTAGACAATCAGTGGTCTTGCTTTTTTAGGCAAGACATGATGCCATGCATGGGCATATCTAACCCCACAATCCAAAACTTATCTCCATTTCTTTGGACCTTGGGGATGACTACCCATCCCTTGCAGAGGACAAGTAGTACGATCCTTACAATCCAAAATAAAGATGAGATGGGAAAAATTTATTTATTTCTTGGACCTTGGGGATGACTACCCATCCCGGTTAGGGACAAGTAGTACGATCCTTACAATCCAAACCTTAGATATAAATCATTAATTCTATTGCTTAAACCTTGGGGATGACTACCCATCCTTTGCAGAGGACAAATAGTACGATCCTTACAATCCAAGACTTACTATGAAATGAGACATAAGAGCTTTGGGGAATCAGATTCTCAACCAACCAAGATGAGAATTTATGCCCTATCCTTACTACTCCATGTGGGTCAAATCAAAGCTTTGGGGAATTGGATCCTCAACCTAAGTTTGATGAGGATTTAACCCTATCCTTACTACTCTGATTTTAAGCTTTAAGCTTTATGGAAGTGGTTAAAACCACTGTTTTAAGGATCATGTTGCATAATAGGATAGACATGAAAACCACTTTCGCTCAACCTTTTCTTCCAAGCTAGGTTTTGATCATTTTACTCAAGATCCTTTTTAATTTATGAGACGTGCTTGGTTCTAGATATCTCAAGACTCCGTTTCCAACCTTAGGAGCTACTTACATATATGTTATAACACAACCCTAAGAGGATTTGACATACTTTCATGGCTTGTACATAAGATGCATATGCAACTAAAATGAAATGTATGTGAGGTGAGATGGAATATGAATGCATTACTTCTTGAATTGTGAATGAAATGATTTGTCATGCAAAACCGATTCTTTCATATATCACAAAGTCAAACAATATAACTTAAAAAGTTTTATGCTATTTGTGGAGCTTTTACAAGACAATTCCAATATTTCATATTCTCCTAATCCTTAAGCATAAGTTGACATCTCAATTTTCTATTATTATTATTTATTTTTTTTTTTAAATTAACACACATGTCAATTGAAATCAAATCCATAATCAAAATCCTAACTAAACTAACAATCCTAAACAATAAAAACAAAATCTGAAAATCCTTCACCAACACCAACAGAATAATATCAAAGTCTCACAACCTAAGGGCTAAAATAATGCTTTAGAATCTGCCCATTAACTGGCAGCATGAAATCTTTCCCTTCTAAGGTTTTTAGCCTGAAGGTGTTCTTCCCAAGTATTTCTGAAATCTGATATGGGCCTAACCGGAGACAATCAAACTTTTGATGGTTTCCTTTTTCCTCATGTCTTTTGTCCCATAGTAACACCAAATCTGAAATTCTCGAATGATTTAACTTTGGCCCTTCTATCAAACCATCTCTTGATGACTTCCCGGTGTTTGTTCATGTGATTCATGGCTTCTTCTCTCTTTTCATCCAGGTGCAATAACCGGCTCAATCTAGCTTCAACTTGATCATCTCGTCCCCATGTACTCTTGTATGAAATGTAAGGTCTGCAGCTCCAAATTTGCTGGAAATATCGGGTCTTGCCCATAGACCAAATGATAGGGAGTATTCCCTATGGATTCTTTCACTCTGGTCCTATCTGCCCAAAGGGCAAACTTTAGTTGACTATGCCAGTCCCGAGGATTCTTTTCCAGAAACTTCTTAATAGTATTCAACAAATTCTTATTTGAAGATTCGGCCAACCCATTTCCTTGAGGATAGTAATTGGATGCAAACTTTAAGCTCACTTTATTATCATATGCCCACTCGCAAATTGTGTGGAAATGAAAGCTTTACCATTGTCACCGACAATAGAATCGGGCATTCCATATCTTGTGATAATTTGATCCTCAAGGAATTTAATCACAACGTCCGTGGTGGCGTGTTTAGTGGGAATCGCTTCGTCCACCTTGTACAAGTAGTCCGTAGCCGTCAAAATAAATTTGTGAGAGTCGAAGAATTTGGGTTAATAACCCCGATAAAATCCAGTCCCCACTGTGCAAACGGTCTCATTTCAACTACAAGCTGCAACGGCATGGCTGCATTTCTTTCTCTATTTGCAGCCACTTGACAGATGTGACAAGATCGCACATGAGCATGCGCATCTTTGAATATATGAGGCCGTAATATCCTCGCTCGCAGGATTTGGTGTGCCGTAGGATTGGCCGCACCATGACCAGCTCCGTGCTTGCCATGAAATTCTTGCAACACCCCGGCGGCTTCGTCTTTGCTCAAGCATCTCGGGTAGATACCTTCATGATTTTTCCCGTAAAGTACACCAGACTTTATCGATAGTTAATAGATTTAAGCCTTAGAGCTCTCCTTTGTGTTGAATTCAAATTAGACGGGCACTTACCACCAATAAAAATTGCACAATATCAACATACCACTCCTCCTTAGCCATGTATTCTCGTATTTGAGCATTGACTCGTTATTTGCGGATCATTTTCTGCGATCGCCTTTGCCAGCCCTTGTCCTCGAACTAGTTTCATTGGTTGGATTTCGAGATCAAATTCTTGGATGGTTGCAATCCACTTTCCTCTCTTTTCACCTAGTTCATTCTGTAAAAACATGGTCTTGACAGCAGAATCGGGTACAATGGCAATAATTCTGCTGTGTACGATGTAATGCCTAAATTTTTTCACAGTTTTAAAAAGTGCGTACATTTGCTTATCAAGGATTGAATACCTTAATTGGGCATCTTTTAAGGGGGCACTTAAAAATGCAATGGGCTTTTCGGCATTATCTTCGCCTTTTTGGGTTAATACACTCGCCAAGGAGTGCTCCGATGCAAAAGCATAAATGTAAAAAGGCTTGGAATAGTCTCGGGCTTATCAAGACCGGGGCTTTGGAAATGGCGTCTTTGATATTCTGGAAAGCCACTCTACTTTCCTCGCTCCATCTTACGTCCACATCTTTCTTGAGCATCTCGTTTAGAGGTTTAGCTATCTCAGCAAAGCTAGAAATGAACTTCCTCACAAAATTGACTTGCCCAAAGAAAGACCTCAATTCTTTTTTACCGCTCGGGAGAGGTAGGTCTTGGATAGCTTGTATCCTTTCTCGGTCGATGGATATTCCCTCCTTTGAAATAATGTGACCTAGCAGCTTCCCTTCCGTCACTCCAAAAATGCATTTCTTGGGATTTAATGAAATTCCATGTTCCCCGCACCTTTGAAGCACCTTCTTTAAGTCTTTAACATGATCCTCTCTCTTCTTCGAGAAAATCGGGATATCATCCACATACACGATGATGCATTTGCCTATTAGTCCTTTGAATGCGTAATCCATGGCGCGTTGAAAAGTTGCACCAAAGCATTTAATAGTCCGAATGGCATTCTCTTATATGCAAATGTCCCCCACTTGGTAGTGAAGGCTGTTTTCATCCCGTCATCCGGATGTATAAGAACTTGGTTGTACCTGTAATATCCATCGAGAAAGGACATCATTTCTGATCCATTTACCATTTGCAAGATTTCATCGATTGATGGCAATGGATAATTATCTTTCTCGGGAGGCTTTATTAAGATTTCGAAAATCTATGCACAGACCCTAATCTCTCCACTCTTTTTTCTCACTGGAACGAGGTTAGCCACCCAGGTTGAGTGCCTAACGGGAAAAATGATTTTCGCCTCCAACAGCCTTTTAACCTCCTTTTCGATCAAAGGCTCCAATAGCGGGTTAACAACTCGCTGTCTTTGCCTAAAAGGCTTGGAGTCTGGCTTCAAAGGTATGGTATGCGTGATAATGTTCTCGATTGTAAGTCTTTAGCTCATTGTAGTTCCAAGCAATACAATCTATGTAATGCTTCAAAGTCCGCATTATATTGCTCCTTTCTTCCTCTCTACATGCCTTTGCTATGTACACCTCCTTTGGATTGTCCGCACTCCCCAGATTAATTGAATCGCATGCATCTTTGGGGAGCGGGACTCTTTTTCTTTTCTTGTTCTTGCATTCCATGTCGAACATTTTTTCTAATGAAACCACGTCTTTAGGAATTTTGTTGGATTGATACGCAGTTTCACTTTCTTCTCGTTTCATCCTCGCCACCTTTGTTCCTCATCGATCACTTGATTTTCAAAAATACCCGAGTTTGTGACAAACTTGAAGATGTGCCTGTCACACTCAAAAACCTGGAAATTCTTCACATTATCGTGTATTGATGGACAAGGAACCAGCTCAATGGAAAACTTTTTACATCTTTTTATATCCACCGGGTTTAACATGCCCGCGGCGACCGCAAGAGAGTCTGCTATTCGATTCCCTCTCCTAGAAATAAGGGCTATGTTGAATGCATCAAACTCCTCCATGAGATCCATAACCCTAGTCCTATAAAGGCTCGACCTTTTGTCGCGGCATGTATACTCGTCCTTTGATTTGCTTGACAACCAACTCGAAATCACCCAAAACCTTCAAGCATTTAACATGTTTGCTCAATGCTAGACGTAAACCGTAGATCAATGCTTCGTATTCTCGCCACATTGTTTGTGCAAGGAAATTGCAGTCTCGTAGGCAGCCAATAATGGTTTACCTCCCGGACCAGATGAGCTCGACTCCAGCCTCCCGCTCCCCGTCTAGATTTTGATCCATCAAACTTGAGCAACCACGTGTGATCCTTTTCCTCGGAAGAACCACCATGACACACTTCTTCTTTAAGTTCATCAACAGCTTTCTCAACATCAAGAGCATAGACCCCTAGGTCTGGCTCAGAAAACCGAACCTCATTCGGCTTGTTAAAATCTGTTATAATCTCCTTAAGCCTCGGTTCGTTTTCCACTCTGATTTGGTTAGCAATGCCCTTCCATGGCAGCCACATATGCGAGCAGTCTGTTGCAAAATAGCCATTCAGCGTTTTCATCCAATCTCTCGCAAGTAACATTCCATACCTACTTGGGATGTTAACCACCAAAATGTCTACAACCTGCTGGACCCTGGGTTCAGAATTTAATTGAATCTTGACATCATATAAGGTCCCTACTACATTTACCTCGAACGGTCCAATTGCAAGACCGTGCATTTGGATGAAACCGGTTGTAGACCCAAAATTTGACATATCTCCGTAGGCATGAGGTTGCTAGTGGCTCCTGTGTCTACCAAACAGTTATGCAAGTTCTTACCCGCAATTCTCAGAGTTAATAAGAATGGCGGGACATCCCTTCTTTCCTTTCGCAAAATCAGGTGGGATTCAGCTCTTTTTTCCTTCCACATCGGATCGGGTGAGTTCAAAGCTCTTATCAACGCCTCCTTTTGACCAGGCAATTTAGCTGCGTCCAGGAATGAAAGGCTAGATTTGGACTTCTTCATATCCTCCACTACGTCATAATTTGGTTTTTCGAATTTGACCGTCTTCTGGACGTCATTAGACATTTCTCTTCCGAGTGGAGGGGGAGGGTTGTTACTTGCCTTTGTATCTCGGAGGAAGAATAGAACTGTTTGGAGGTGTTGATGAGGTTTTAGGGGCTTTAGACTTACTCCTCAAATGGTACCCATGAGTCCCCTTTCTGAAATCTCGAAAAGCTTGCACCTCCTGCTCCAAAACTTCATCTTCTTCCTCCTCGCTCTCACCCTCTTGGTGATATACTGTTTCCATCACCATAATATTTTCATCTTGTTGATACGATGGATCCTCATTTGATACCAGTTCCAAATCGTCAACTTGTGCCTGAAGACAATGAGTGTATCTAGCTATCTCAGGACAATTCCTTTCATTGTGTTCTTTTGTGTTATGTAACCCGCACCCTCTTTCCCATGCCAAATCCGAAAGATTCAAAAGAGAATTGGATTGGTCGGGCTCGTGTAAGCATCTAATTGATTAGCAATGGGAGCAGGAACTCCCCCATTGTTTGGCTTAGTGTTCCAGAGCCTCCCTCTATTGTTAAAATTCTGACTTGGGTGAGGGGCACGGGACTCATGCTTCTCGTTGTTGAACTCTGTCATTACTTAGTTTATGCACTAGTTTCTTGAGCTCTTCGACTTTCGAAAAGACATCCTTCGGTGGAACCACATTGTTATTAACCCCCATTGGATTTGCATAATTGATGGGGTCTTGATTCCACATTTGGGTGGGGTTCTGAGGAATTGGATTCCCAAATGGATTGATACCTTGAATTGGGATTGGATTCGGAACAGGAACTATGGCTTGAGGATTGACTTGACTAGTTTCCTCGCGTAGTTGATTGACTCGTTCTCGCAAAAATGCAGGAACAGGTGGAATGGCCGCGATTGGTTGGATTGGAATGGGTGCATATGCGGGTGCCGATGGATACGGCTGCGGATATGGGAATGCGTTCATACTTGGCATTTGTGGTGCCATGAGCTGATTTGCCTCCGGGGAACTTGACCATATGGAGCGCCCTGTCCCAACATAGGCATTTGGGTAAACCCGTAGCCTTGCGGTGTCAACCGCTGCTCAATAGTCATGGCTTCATTATAGGCCAAAGCAAGCGTGGTGACCTGAGGATTACGCCTTGCAAACATGGCTGTCATGGGGTCCAATGCCCCAAAATATATCTCGCAAAGCTACCGCAGGATCGATGGCAAAATGTCTAATTGCTCGTTATAGTTCTTTTGGAATCTCTCGATTAAACATTCGGATTGGTTCCCCTTGGCCCCGTTTGCATGTAATAAACTCGATTGTAAATAGTTGCGGGATCTAAGGGAGACCTAAATTGATTGACAAATGCATTTTCCATTTGTGTCCAAGAGGTGATTGAACCAGCTGGCAAGCATATATACCATTCATATGCTATTGGATCCAAGCTCATGGGGAAAAGTCTGCAGGCTACATCTTCATGCCGAACTTGCAGCCTAATTAAAACATCTCTATAGGCTTGGATATGTTCTTCTCATTGTTCTTAGGCCATCCGGCTTGTATTTAGGCAGAAATATTTCAATGTTCTTGGGGATTTCATGGATATCCCCAACGAATATTCAAAGGAGTATTGTTAGCTCCATACCAAGGAGTTGCTGGAGCTTGAGCCATTTGACTCAGAATTGATGTAGACAGACCTACAATAGCAGAAGAAATGTTACAAACTATAGGCACACTAGGGGCAACAGATACTACCGGCGTAGGTCCACTCGACGTTCCCCGGAGAAAACAGGCCTTTTGCTACCGGAGTGCTTACGACTTGCTTGACTTTACCCTTGGGAGTACCAATAAGGTCGTGAAAAATGGTTTCTCCGGTTGTTTGAGACCCGGTCGCAATACGGCGTGGTGGGTCCAAACTTCGCCCGAGGAAACCCTCGGCTAGTTCGAAGAAAACCCGCAACAAACAAAAAAAAATAGTGTTGCAGCTTAGCCGTAAATTATTTCGTAATTAAATTAAAACAAAATATTCGTATATAAAAATTAAAATAAATAAACCGATCGCCCTCCTTCTAGCGCCAATCTGCTGAGTGGTGTTTTAACCCGATTGTGAAAACACACTCTCCCGTAGGATCCGAGTCCTAAATCCTCTCGCTTGCAAAGAAAAACGATTTCTCCAAGGTTCTTATTATGCCGATTATTAATTATCAAGGATGTTGTTTAAAATGAAATGCTAAGAACACCTTAGGGTTTGCAAGTGGATGTTAACAAGGGGCACTGTGGTTTATTAATTTTGAACTTTCAATGGACTCAAAATGAATAAAATCTGCTTTAACCTTTAATTTTGATGGATTTTCAGTGATTTATTCAAACACAAAGAATTAAACCGCTGAAAATAAAATATGGGTTTGAAAAGCAAAGACAAAAGTAAACAAAAGTAACAATAAAAATAGATTACAGTCGTAAAGTCGTCACTAATCCGATGAAACCGAAGATACCGAGGCTTTCTACATGCAACCTAACCTAATGAACCCGCACATCCACACAATCCAAATAGGCCAAAGTGAGTCTCGAGGGTTTCGTGGTAATTCCAAAAAATAGGCATTCGCATGAAGCAACCAAGAGATCTTGCATTAACTTCACCTAAAAACCTAAGAAATCTGGAAGGGAAATATAAACATTAAATCATGCATGCAAAAGTTACTCCTTCTTTCTCATCCAATAAGATGCCAACTCTCTGTATTTGTATTTAAATGATATCTCGATTACATTCAAAAATGTTCCAGTGTGAAAGAAAATCCCGTAATAAAAAGAAGGAAATTGCCCAAGTACGGGCCTGTAATAGCACAAAGCCTTCGTCTCCGCAACTCCGTATTCGGCAATTTCCAACCCCTTCTTCGATTTGCAATTCTGGCTTTATAGCATTGTTATGGCTCTTCGATTTCCTCTCGTTGCTTCATTTCCTCTTCCTGTGGGCGACCCTTCAAATTCTTGCTTTTTCCCGCTTTGATTCACGCTCAAATTTGGAAACGCCCCGAAATTCGCCTCTGCATGTAACGTCCCTGCAAGTTTGACACCTGTGCGCCACGTGTCGTGCTTTTCCTGTGCCCTGTGTAACGCTTACTGAAAAAAATGACAAAACTGCAAGTCTGCCCGTTCATCTTCCCGACCGCGAAATCGCGACATGTCGCGATATCGCGACATGCTTTCCTGCCGTACGCGTCCAACGGCTTTTCGTAGCGATATCGCTACCGTTCTGGCCTCGAGCTTTTTCCCCTTTCCCTCGCCTCCTTGGAAACTTTACGTCGCGATATCGCGACCATTATCATCCTCTTGCCTTCCTTCGACAAACCGTCGCGATATCGCTACCGTTTTTATCTTCCGTACGCCTTGGAAAACTTGTCGCGATATCGCGACGTTTTTTCCCTCGAACCTTCATGCAGCTTTCTGTCGCGAAATCGTGACCATTTTCTCCGTCCGTATCGTTTGCCAAAACACGTCGCGAAATCGCGACACTTCCCTGCTTTGAGCCTGATTTTCATTTCCGTCGCGATTTCGCGACATCTTCCTTGTACCGTACAACTTTGCCAAAATGCGTCGCGAAATCGCGACACCTTTCATCATCCGTACGCTTCTGCAAAACTCGTCGTGAAATCGCGACGCTTTTCCCTTTCGGACCTTCATGACTTTGTCGCGAAATCGCGACCATTTTTCTTCCGTACGCTTCGCAAAACACGTCGCAAATCCGTGACCATTTTTCTCCAAAAACCCGTCGAAATCGCGACCATTTTTCCGTCCGTACACCTTTGTTGCAATCGGTCGCGAAATCGCGACGTCTTTCCTCATCGAGTCCTTTAGTCGCTTCCTCACGATATCGCGACGTTTTTCCGCTTCCGTACACCTTTCCAAAACACGTCGCGAAATCGCGACACTTTTCATCACCCGTACGCTTCGGCAAAACACGTCGCGATTTCGCGACATCAATTATTTTCTTCAGCATGTCGCGATTTCGCGACACCTTTTCTTTTCTCCTCAGTGACATGTCACGATTTCGCGACACCTTTTTCCTGTCACCGACACGTCGCGATTTCGCGACACCTTTTTCTTCCTGGTCACCGACACGTCGCGATTTCGCGACACCTTTTTCTTCCTGGTCACCGACACGTCGCGATTTCGCGACACCTTTTTCTTCCCTGTCACCGACACGTCGCGATTTCGCGACACCTTTTCTTCCTATGCCATCGACACGTCGCGATTTCGCGACCTTTTCTCGTTTCGTTGCCGTTGACCGCGCCGACCGCGATTTTCCCGACATGTCGCGATTTCGCGACAATTTCTCTCGCTTCGGTCGCGATTTCGCGACATGTCGCGATTTCGCTACCCGTCGCGATTTCGCGACCCCTTTCTACACTTGTGCATTTTCTCTTTTTTTCAATTCCGCATCCGGGTCACCGAGATCCTTCCCCGTGAGCCTCGCAAAAAGGTGGGTC